>CM032888.1:3142759-4342759 GCA_019176425.1 Megalops atlanticus
CATACACTTATACCCACACTTGCATCCAAAACCACTCACACACTCACACCTGCAGAGTTACTGACTCAGATATATTTACCTGACCAGACAAAAAAACACAAACTTTTATACACTCAGCAAGAGGGAGGCTGACCAATGATGCAGACAAACAGCTTAGACCAAGCCAGAGAAACTCAAAGAGGAGAATCAGGGAGGAAGATGAGGAGAGAGAGAGAGAGGGGTGAAAGGGAGGGAGAAAGGGCAATGTGGAAAGAGAGAAGAGAGGAGGAAGGTGGACGGCCCTGATTGGACAGCGGCGTTTTAAGGCATAACGACTCCCTGGCGCTGCCTCCCCCCCACCGCTCATTACCGCGAGCGCCTCCTCGCTATCTGATCTCCAGAGCTGCGTGCCGCTCATTAAAAAATGAAAGTCACTTCGATGAATCTGTCTCCCCCTGAAAGTAAAAGAAGGGAAATCAACAGTAACTGGCGGGAGGGTGGGGGGTCTCTTTTCTGTCAAGGTTAAAGAGAGACATGGGGGATTCTGCACAGGAGTGACAAACAGTCATTTCATTTGAAATAAATAAGCTTTCACCTCCCCCCAAACACACACACACACGCACACACGCACACACCACTCTCTGAGTCCCGTTCACTAGTACAAGTCTTGGCTGTTGTTATAATGAGGTCTTTAGAAGCGGGCCATTGAAGGTCAGAAAATGCTTTTTAATGTCACGCCACAGCTGTAATGCTAAACATTCCCATGGTCCCTGCATGGCTGAGATACAGTTCCACGGCGGGTCTTGTATGTGTCTTTCACTAAGATTCCTCATCTTTTGTGTTTATAATGTACGCGTGCCGTTCAGAACAACAGTACAATTGCTGCATTGTGGTCTAAGGAGCCATGGAGGCCCTCTCTCTCTCTCCCTCTCTCTCTCTCTCTCTCTCTCTCTCAGCGCCCAAGCTGTTAAAGCTGCTGCTCGCACACAGCCGATTATTCACAAACACTCCCCAGTCATTGTGTCCTTGATAGTTTTAATGGGTTTCTTTTGTCCTGCCACACAGTAATTTATGGTGAAAACACAGTTTTTAATAAGAGCAATGTCCAAAGTGCTACTGCTTAAACTCAGATGGATCTCAATTAATACACAGTGGTTATCATTTCCTATGAATGCCATGGCACAGTGCAGGTGGAGGAGGAAGAGGTCAAGCAGGGATGGTCCTCACCCCCACGCACTGTCACAGTTTGCTCTTCACCTGGCCACCTGTGAGAAACATAGGGCCTTTGTTACCTTCATCTTCATCACCATCCTTATCATTGATGCCATCATCCTCACCGTTATCATCATATTCATTATCATCACCATCATCCTCATCATCATTATCATCACAATCATCATCATCATCCTCACCACCATCACTATCATCATTATGACTATTGCCATAATCATCCATCACCATCTCCTTATCTTATTCATGCCAGCCCAGAAGAGAATTCAGAGTCAGTCAAGCAGTTTGTCAGAGGAAAATTCTGTCCGAATTGATGTAAACCCAGTGTCAATCACTTACTGCACTGGCTCAGTGAAATAAATCTGTCAAGCTATACAGCAGATTAACAGCCACTTCAGTCAGTGTGTGTGACTCCCTCAGTTAGTGTCATTCGGCACAGCAATGAATCAGTGAGTCTCGCAGATGCAGTTGATACAGTAATAAGTTAAGGAGTCACTCATTGTCAGTCGGTAGAGCAATGAATCAGAGAGTCACACAGTGTCAGTTGGTACACCAGTAAGTTAGTGAGTTACTCAGTGTCAGTCAGTACAGCAGAGAGTAAGTGAGTCACTCATTCAAAGAAACAGTCCACTGTTAAGTTATAGAAAGACAAACACTTCAGGTTAATACAAACAAAACAAAACCACACAACATCACAACAAGCCATTACTACCACTGTAAACAACTACTGTTAATACAACTACTGCATAGCTACTTCTACAACAAGTATGGTAGTACAGCTCTCAAAGGACATGTATCTATCCACTCCATGCGTGTGTTACCTGTCCCTGAACCAAGCTTTCTGACTGGTCAGCCAGCTAGGGGAGGGAGGGGGGCAAAGAAGAGGGTTTGTGGGAAACAGTTGTGATCGGCTGAGATGCATATGGAACCCAAATTACATCACCAATCAAATGTTATCTGTGTGTGTCCTCTATGAACATACAAATGTAATGCCTGATGAAAAATGTATTGATATACCTCATAAAGGGGTATTTTTCATTCATTAATTTAACTATCACTCTGCAACTGATGTCCTTCAATTCCTTAAAATACATAGGCACGGGTTACATGCCATTATACGAATGCTGGGGATACACACATCCAACAGCTGGTTGAGGTGCTCTAATGCCACAGGCAGTCAGGGCCTGCTCACAGTCCCTGATAAAAGCTCCCGCTACTGGCTGACATTGATTCTACATGCTGAGTTGGGAATGACAGCCATCAGTAGGCAGTGACTATAGACTATGTGTACAACGCACCACAGTGGTTACAGGCAATAGTTGGTTTTTGAGCGAGTGTCAGGTGTGCATGTCCAGCCTAACTTGTTTGGATGTGTAACACATGTGTAGTATTGTCCTACAGTACATTGCACTATGTGACTGTGTACAGATGGTTCTGTTATGAAGAGCATGTGTAATATGTAATGTGTTTGTGCAGTCGAGTCTATGTGTTTAATTACTCCAGTTCAATTTACCAACAGTGTTATGGAGTGGGTGTGTGTTCCAGTAGAGCTGCACAGTGTTATTCAGTGGGTGTGTATTTTAGTAGAGATGCAGTGCTATTCAGTGGGTGTGTGTTCCAGTAGAGCTGCACAGTATTATGGAGTGGGTATGTGTTTCAGAAGAGTTGCAGGGTTATGGAGTGGGTGTGTGTTTCAGTAGAGTTGCAGTGTTATTCAGCGGGTGTGTGTTTCAGTAGAGTTGCAGTGTTATGGAGTGGGTGTGTGTGTTTTGCCATAAAGTAGATTTGTTGCAGTAGTGTTGAGTAGTGTTGCATGTGTAGCAATGTATCGTGTCTGGTTCAGGTGGTACATTTTGTCTTTCACTTTCATATAAATATTTATATTTCGGTCTCTAAAAATTAATATTCATCTTCAAATATGAGAATTTATTTACTGTGACTGAACATCAATGTTTTTTCTTTGACAAAAGTTCATGCTGAAATTTAGAATGTTAAAGATTAGTCATTACTGAGACATGTTACAGAAATCGATTTCTCTGTGACCCTCAACCCTCACTATAAACTCAAAAGATATCATTTTATCATTGCCATATCAGTTCAGCACTTTCAAAAGAGGTCATGAATGCAGAACACACGGAATGAACTGCAGTGTCATGGTGTGGGCATGTCTTGCAGCTATGATGTCATGATGTTGGACATGTTTTCAGCACTTATGTAGTGTTAGACAAGTGTGAAGCATTGCAATAGTGTTATTCAGCGTAATAGCTTGGCTAGGCATTGTAGTGTGTGGTGCTGTGGTGTGTTATGTACTTCAGTAGTGCTGTGCAGTGAAAGTGTATAGCAGTGATCATGTATAGTTTTATAGTGGTGTGTTATGAAGTGAATGTGTCTTATAGTGATTGTGTATAGTGTTATGGATGTGAGCTGTATTGATTGTGTGTGGCATTACACTGTGGTGTCACTAAATAGTTTTATACCATAGTGTTTGTGCTGTTATATTGTACTCCTGAGTGTATGTGTACTGCAGTGATTGTGTGCAGTGTAATACTTTAGTATTACGCAGTAGATGCGTACTGCAGTGACTGTGTGTGCTGTTATACTGTAGTGTTATGGAGTGGATGTGTACCACAGAGATGGTGTCTGTGCCGAAACTCACCCTGTGGGAAGTAGAGTGGGAGTCTCTCCAGGTACAGATCCTCGTCAGACTTGAGAAACACACAGAAGATGACTCGATCCAGCTGAGGGACAGGCAGAATGAGAGAGAATTCGACACTCAGACACAAACTTGCACAGACAGATAGAATATCAGAGAGGTGCAAAGTGACGGGGCTGTGATGCCGGCAGAGGAAGCACTCCACAGATCAGTGCAGAGTCATTGGCCTCGTGGGTAGAATGTGAGCGCCTTGATGCTGCAGCGCTGTGGGCTCGACACCCAGCCGAGACATACTGTACCAATGAGTTTAAAAATAGCCTCTGCCTCCTTTCAATGTGGTACTCCGCTCTAGAGTTGCACTGGGTTACAGTGATGAAGCAATGAGGTTTGTTTATAGGTGGTGTCTTAAGGGTTAGGGACAGGACTGCAGCTTGGATTGAACAAGACCTCAGGCTTCTCTCTTTCCATCCAGAGAGCAGTGATTGGGCTGGAGACGGCACCTCTGAAAGTCTCTGAGTGGCCTTGCCGAAAAATGTATTAGGTGTTCTCTATCAGATAAGAATTGGTGGTCTTCCAACGAGCAGCCAGTGGAAATCTGACACAGACGGAAAAATAGGTACCAGCTTTCTCCATCTTATCCATCCCTCCCCACACACATACACACACACACCATCTTCTCCATCGAACACTTCTTTTTTTCTCTCTCTGTGAGGAGGTTAGAATGTGGAGGAGCTAGTGGTGTGGAAAACGAGAACTTTAATTAGGAATCTTTAATTAGATATCTTTAATTAGTCATTTCACACGTCTGTGGAGTGTGGAGCGGTGCTGTGAATAGTAAACCAGATCAGAGAGCGGGTCGGCTGGCCTGGGAGGGGGCTGGTGAGGGGCGGGGGGCGCTTAGGGGGGCGCTTCACATCGATTTAACTTTGTCTCACTTGTCCTTTTCTCTCTGACTCCCTGATTCTCTCCCTCTCATCCTGCGGGGGGTGGGGGCGCGAGACGTGTGTGTATGTTAGTCTACCCTCGGTCCCGTAAGGAGCCAATTAAATTCAAGCTCCGTGAGGCGTGCGCGCTGAGTCAATGGTGCCCCTCGGCAAGCGTGTCCCCTTGCGACACCTACTGTACTCCCCTTCCCAACATCAACAGCCTTGGGGCCCCAAGGGGGGAGGGATGGAGGGATGGAGGGACAAGGGGGAAGGGTTGTGGGGGGGGCAGCGCACCTGTGCGTGGTGTTCCTCCAAGTATTCTCGTACTGTGGCCAGAGCCACGTCCACGGCTTTCTCTGGAGGGTATCCTAAAAGGGACCAGCAACATGACAAAAAAAAACACTACACACCGCTGGAGAATTACTGCTCCACTCCTTGCATCTGACGCACACAGAAGAGATCCTTACCCTGCCATCTCACCCATGATACAGACAGGAGGGTGAATTACACATTTTACCATTCAAGATTTCATGGAAAATTAGACTGTACTGCAGGGTTTCATTTTGGGGAGGTTTCTGTTAAGTCCTCACAAATGGTTCCCATCAATGAAAAGC
This sequence comes from Megalops atlanticus, assembly GCA_019176425.1. Classification (NCBI taxonomy): domain Eukaryota; kingdom Metazoa; phylum Chordata; class Actinopteri; order Elopiformes; family Megalopidae; genus Megalops; species Megalops atlanticus. Next base: position 3,148,162 of record CM032888.1, read on the forward strand.
TCTGCTTTTGATTTCTGTCACATTATCGTCATTGCTTATTACATTATCACATGCATGCATGAGCACAGACATGTGAACATCACGACAAAGCACTCAAAATGAATTCAACTGTTTAACAAGAATCGATTATACAACCTACAATGCATTTCCACAAAAAAGGCCAACAGATTTAAAAAGACAGGGCACTAGGGTGAGCTTGTGTATGTCATGGATTTCCACAGTTACGATTGAAATGAAAGGTGAGACAGCTCTGTGTGTTCTGTAGGACAGGGAGGTTACCCTGAGGGCTTTCTCTCTTTGAATTTGGAATGGTGTGATTTTCATCCCAGGCTGTTTGACTGGATGAGCTGTGCCTCCCTTGTCATCCCCTTGTTGTCCACTCTGAGGGGTGGAGCCACACACCCCTAGGCTTACACTCTTGACTATCAGAGCACCGCCCACAGGCTTCTGTTGCTCACCTGCTCCCCCTCCTCATGTGTCAATCACTCTGAGGCGGTCCCTTTTTGGGCAGCTGCCTGAATCTCCTTATTTTGTGCATGTGTACTGGCAGCAGTAGGAGGGCATCTCGAAAGCAGTTTGTGAGTACCTGGAGGCGTCTTATGCACAGGTGCATATTAAGTTGTATCTGCAAAAGGCCTGAACCTAACAGCACACAGGCTTCAGTGATGCGATGCTGTGTGCCCTTACCGTATACTCCAGTGGAGATGCAGGGGAAAGCCTGCAGGCACAGAGCAGACACAGACAGAGACACTGAGAGTGGAGAATAGAGAGAGTTACAGTACAGACGCACCATCATTAATGAGTCTCTACTCTCCATGATCTACTCTGAGCCTTCCTTCCCCAAACCCACTCTACTATAATCGCTCTGAAGTTTCCTCCTGTGTTGCTCCCTCCCCCTTTTCCTGAGTTTCCTCTCTCCCAATCTCCATTTCAAAATTCTAATTCAAAATGATTACCGGCATGACAATTACGTGGTGCCAAAGCAATTTTATAACAATACTACTACTAAAACCACTACTACTACTAATAATAATGGTAATAATAACAATTGTAAGACATGAATGATGAATAATAACAACCATAACAACAACCATACGCCTGTTTGTGTGTACCTTTTCGTGTGTGTGTGTGTGTGTATGTGTGTGTGTGTGTGTGTGTGTTAATAAGAACAATGTATATCCTATGTAAATGCCAACTGGTTGTCCCTCATACTGTGGCAGGAGGCTACATACTTTGCAGCTAACTACTGTGGCTATTTTGCACATACAGCCTCTACTCTCAGAATATAGGGGAATCTTTCCTGTCTTGTAAGGTTGTGGAACTCAGGGGAGATGTCTTTAATATTTGAATAAAATTTCTCTCTTATATCTTTGTTTTTTGGCATATCTGTCTTCACCACTCCTTGGTTACAGTGAGAACACAGGCTGTCCTCTCTGGGCAGCCATGTCTGCCTGCGTATGGCCAGGCTGTGCTCACTGAGTCTGTACATTCTCAAGGTTTTCCTCAATTTGATATCAGTTATCATGGTCATGGTTTGATGGCTTTTTTTTGGATATAGCCATCTCCATCTCCCTCTCCTTCTCCTGAGTTCCCTCTCTCCATCTCCCCCTCCTGAATTCCCTCTCTCCCTCTCCCTCTCCTGAGTTCCCTCTCTCCATCTCCCTCTCCTGAGTTCCCTCTCTCCCTCTCTCCTTCTCCTTCTCCTGAGTTCCCTCTCCAGCATTCCCTCTCTCTTTCTCTCTTTCCTTGTCTGTTTAGGTTTCCTGCTCTCCTCCAGTTTGTGTCCTCTGTTCGCCCACACACCTCCTCCACCACTGCCTACGCCTGTTCTCTCATCATGCTCTGCTGCTCCAGAGCCGCCCATCCCAGCCACCTTTCTGATTCACAGATTAGCTGAAACAGAAACGCTTGGTTTGATCTTTCTCACCACAGTCCTCAGCTGGTTTTGAACAGCGTTGTCCAGGCAGTTGTGGTAGCAGTTGTGCAGTCCCTCCCTCTCTCTGTCCCCCACCGAAACCTGGACGATGGGGCCCACGGTGTGAATCACGTCTGCACAGAGAGAGAGGGAGAGACAGAGAGAGGTAAAGACAGGGACAGAAAGAGAGAGACAAGGCTGAATAGCAGTTGGCATGGGACTCTTTGCTTACCTTCCACTTGTTTCTTGCCCCTGCCATCACTCTTTCACTATCACCCTCTCAGTTGTTCTCTCCTTCTTCACTCATCCCCCCTTCCTCCTCCTGAACCCCCCACACACACACACACACACACTCTCTCTCTTTCTCTGTCAGGTCCTGTCACTAAGGCTTATTTACAGCCCCACTCCGCTCCTGTTTACAGCATTGATCGGCTGAGTGTTTGTTTTGTCTGTCATGCCCACCATACATTACCTGACAGGGAGGAAGATTACTCCAAGGGGGAGGGGAGAGACAGAGAACGCAGGACAGAGGGAGAGACAAGGAGGTAGGGGGAGAGAGGGAGACAGGAGGAGGTAGAGGTGGAAACAAGGTGAGAGGGAGAGAGAACAAGGTGGGGGTAAAGAGAGAGAGAAAGGGAGCGAGGGAGGGAGTTGGAGGTACAGGGGCAGAGAGCGAAGGAGTTAGGGGTACATGGAGAGACAGAAGGAGTTAGAAGTACACGGCGAGAGAGGGGAAGTATTAGGGATACAAGGAGAGACTAAAGGAGCCAGATGCAGAGACATGGCAATCTGAGGAGAATGGACACAGATTAACAGACAAAACAAATGAGTACTGAGCCAAACAAATGAGTAAACAAATGAGTACTGAGCCAAAATATAAACAGAGAAAGAATCTGAGAAATCAAACTAGAGTGCCACTCAGGGTCACATGATTTAACTTGACCACTGTCACATGGGGGTGGGAAGAGAGGAGGAAGGCAGTCAGAGAAAAAGGAGAAACTAAGGGAATATGTGAGAGAGAGATTAGGAGAAAAAGGGAGTGAGAGAGAAGTGAGGGAGAGAGAGAGAGAGAAGAGAGGGAGAGAGGGACAGAGTGAAAAAGAAGTGAGGGAGAGAGAAAGAGAGAGAGGGAAAGAGAGACTAGGGAGAGAGGGACAGAGACAGAGGTGAGGGAGAGAGGTAAAGATGAGTGGGTAGGATCTGCCACATGGAGTGGCTTTGCTCTGCATTGTTCTCCCTGACTGTCTCCTTGTTTTCTGTGTCTTTGTTTTTTTCCCAGATGACCTGATCTTCCTGGATGTTCCCCGAGGGCATGCCCATTGCTGGGTACTGCCTGACAGCAGTGCACAGAGCGCTCTGAGAACACAGAGGCTTGGGGCGGAGGACAGCACACCCACCACTGATCAAACCCTGCAGACAGCGAGGAGCAAACGGAGATCCTACACTTATCACTGTGTGTGTCTACACGCGCTGTCATCACTCTGTGTGTATGTCACCACATGTGTATGCCTATGTTTTCTCTTTTGTGTGTTATATCTATATATATATATATATATATATATATATATATATATATATATATATATATATATATATATATATATATATATATATATATATTATATATGTGAGTGTGACTGCCTGTGGTTTCACCACTGTGTCTTTGTGTGTGTGTGTGCGTATGCATATATGCTGTGGCCATTCCACTGTCATGTCTGTCAGGATTAAATACTCCGCCTTGCATGTCCCCGAGAGATGAGTGTTTTTAATGCCCCTAATGGCTGGGCTCTTACGGCCAGGGCAGCCTTTAAAGATGACCTCTCCTCTCTCTCCCTCTCTCTCCTCTCCCTCTCTCTCTCTCTGTCTCTGAGGCTAGGAAAGGCCAGCTGGGCTGCTGGTGATCGCCCTTGTTTCCTGTCCACTGGAGCGCATGCCAAACATGCCGGCACGTTCTCTCACCCCGCCCGGCCCCCTTCCCCACAGCCCCCCTGCCGGAGGGGACACAGCCAGCACCCCCCCACTGCCCCACGTGGGACAGAAAGATGCTGGGGCCGCCAGCGTCACTGGGCCAAGTGAGAGGTCCCCGCAGTAACCACAGCAACAGACAGGAAGGAGCAGCTTCCCATTGGCTGTCATCTTCCTCACTTTCTGCCAGGATTCTATTTTCTTCCTTATGCATTTGCAGATAATGTTCTCAAAGGAAGTGATACTTGGGGCATGCGCACAAGGATACAGCATACAATACATGTCAAAATGTTAATCAATAAGTAAGTTTAACACTGCTGTTTCTAACACCAGTGAATATAATATTATTCACTGGTGTTAGAAGTGGCAGTGTTGAACTCACTTATTGATTAACATTTTGACATGTATTGTCATGTATAGTTACCTGCACTTTGCATCCTAGACCGTTCTGGATGTGTGCTGTGAAACTGTCTCCGGGTCAGAGACTAAACGTGAATAGGTGCTAATGTTAGTGACAATGGGGCCTTACAGATCTGAGGTCAGCTCAGACTTGACTGTCTGCTGTCACTTCTGCTTAAGCTGAGTGATATCAATCAACAGCTCACTGAGAGCTGGTGAGGAAACAGGCAGTCTGACTGGTTAACCTCTTCGCCACAACTGCAAGTGAGAAACTGAATAAACCAGAATTCCCTGCAGGAAAGGACTGCAGCTTGCCCCCTTGCCCTCTGTTACCACTGTAGGCTTTTCTTCAATTGCTGTGCAGTGGGCCTAATCTGAACAGCAGGCACCCCTATCCACTGTACATCCTGAGCTCCATTCATAAAACTTCATTTGCTCTGATACCATAATCCAATGACATATCAGATCCATTAATAATGCTTGATTTACTCTGACATCACCATCCAATGATATATCAGAACCATTAATAAAGCTTGATTTATTCTGATATCATCATCCAATGATATATCAGAGCCATTAATAACACTTGACTTACTCTGACATCATCATCCAGTGACGTATCTGAAGTGGGTCAGTGATATTGAGGGCCCAGGCACTGTATAGAGACAGCAATCCTGAATGCCTCTTATATCCCCTCACATCACCCCAGAGAGCAAAAATGCCCCAGTAGGTTTTTAAGCAGTTACCAGGAACATGCCTACTAAATGTTAAAAGTTATAATCAATCAAATTAAGAAAGCAGTCATGCTTCAAAAATTAGTTCAGATCAAATGCAGAAACCACTGTCAAGTCCTAATTTCTGTCATGTAGTTAGCCCTGTTGTGTGACCTCATTACCCTTTTGGGACTGCTGCCGTATCGTTGAACAATGCAATGCCCGCACACGTTCTCACATGTTCTATTCTGGCCTTGTTGTACGGTCCTGCCTGCACATTTGAAGGGAATCTTGGTTGGTTCCCTGTCTTCAAACTCATGTAGCATTTATGAACAACAGCCACTGTTCGTATCCAAAAGGAAGAATGGGAAGTTTCGCTGTATGATTGTAATCATTCAATCTGTTTGATCATAATCCCCCGCCCCTCCTTCCTTGTGTTTGTGAAGGACTGAGGACCCACGTTCTCATGATAGCCTGAGTGCAGACCTGAGCTCTGTGGTGGCCAATTGTGAGAGGAAGGAACTACTCCACTTCTGATTTCTCTGATTTCTTTTGGGAGATGAGGATGGCAAAACATCCAAATGATTCACTTCAGCATGGACTGAGTACCATTGGGTTTGACTGTCTCAAGAGTTAAATGAAAGATAAACACATAGCCAGTTGCCGCTTGCTCTAGCTCTACCACAGAGGCCCCCTTCCTGTTTACCTCCTGGATTCTGGGTAAACTGAAAAGGAGTTCTGTGCTCTAAGTAAGTTACCGGTAGGAAAGTCATGACTGTTGACAGTGATTGAATTCAGCTTCAGCTGTGTGCACAAGAGTCATGGGGGGGGCACCAAGGTGTTGCCTCTGAATCTGAGGAACTCATCGAACGCAACCTCAAACTGCATTATGTGAAGGTGCCCAGAGACCTTTGCAGGACCAGATATAGACACCACCTGATGGGGAACAACTGACTGACACATGTTCCTGAGGGCCCCCCTGTGTTGGAGATTTAGGCCCTTCCTACTGCCACACGGCTACATTTTCAACCTCGCTCTGCAAACATGAATGCAAGCAGCGAGGCCCTCCGCGGAGAAGGAAGCGGCGTTCTGGGCATTGCTGCATGATTATCATAAAAACTCCCATGAGTCCCCTCTGTGGACAGCACTAGAGTATTGCGTTAGACAGGTGGGAGAGAAAGGGAGAGAGAGGGAGAAGGAGAAAGAGAAGGATATGTTCCTGGAGGAGTGGGGGGATGTTTGTTCGTTTGGCAGTGCAGATTTTAATTAGTGTTAATTGGCCACTGAGGGAAGAGAGACCGGGGGAACAGAGATTGATGGAGGAGATCTCTCCTAATTTTTCCTCACTAACAATCGCCACTGTTTGTTTTCCGTGGCTTCGGCTTAAGCCCGCCGGGGGGGTTGGAGTGGTAGCTACACAGGTTGGCTCTGGGACTGCAGGGGTGAAATGTCTCCTCTCCTCTTGGGTGTCACTCAAATGCCCGGCTGCTTCGCCTCAGTTTCCAGCATCTCAAGCTTGAGGAGTCTTTCTGATAAAATACAAGGCAAAATTGGCGAAGCCAAAGAGACACTAAACAAGCTGGAGTGACATTAGACAAGAGCAAGCAATGACATAAAATTATCACAACACGAATTATTCGTGCCCAAGAACGGCAGCAGCAAGAAAACCAATGTGTAATAAATGATAAATAATAATAACAACAGGAGCAAAGCAAACAGCCCTCCTGTGTCTCTCTCCTGCTCAGATCATGCCTAATCAAAACTCTCAGAGAGAAACTCCATTTCTCCCTGTATCTCTGAGGCCTACGAGGTAGCGATAAGAAAACAAAGAGACAACAACAACAGAGAAAGCTGCCCTTGTCACAAGGGGACACAGGTCCCTGTCCCGCTGTTTGTGGAGGAGCTATGTCCCTCAGGATGTGACAAGTCTCTGTACAGCTGTTACCCGCTTTCAGAAGGATGGCTATTTTGCCATTAATGGGCATGACTCTGTATTAAGTATTTACAATTTGTGCAGTTTTATTTCTGGGGTAGAAATTTTCCCTTCTGTGGCCGTATTTCTCACATGTTAAAGATGCTGTGGGCAGGTGGTTTGCCATGCTGCAGAATGCTTTTTGGACCTCACGGAGGCCAGAGTAGCTGTCTTGGTTTCAGAGCGTCTCAACAGACAAGTGGTGTCCATGATCTTTGCAAGATCTTAATCACTTAACCACAACCACTGATTGGATGGGAAGTTAGTCCCCACACCTTCCAAGTTAAGATGGGTTTCAGAACCACAGAGCTCCAGAACCAGGACTACTGGCCACAGCAGTTGGTTCTGTGGTCCATTCCAGCCTCCCCCAGCTGCTTGTAAAAAGCCGCCAAAATCTCCGTTGGTGTTGGAGGAGGTTTACCCTCAGAGCCTTGCTCTCAGTCTCACACGGCCTCACAGCGATAGGAGCCTTAAGTTCTCCCTGTCTCTCCCCCCCCAGCCCCCCGCCGCGAGTCTCACAAGCTTAATACTGCCACAAGCTGTTTCCCTGGCCGTGCCGGCTCCTTGGCTGCACAGCTGGGAAGCACACACATTACACAAACACTTTTGTATCGCGTTCGTCTGGTGGGGGAATCCTGTTGACTCACTTCTCATTTCACGTTGCGCCACAATAGATCCACCCAAGCTGAACAAAACGGGCAAGGGAATTAGATTCTTTCCTATGGGTTTGCCGCTTCTTCTCAATTGTGCCACACAGTTTGCGTGCCTTTTTCTGCAGGGCTCACACATCCTCTAACCTATTTATACAGCACCGATAAAGGGGCGCTCTCACATCACCCTTATCAGCTAAACACTTGTTACGATCATTCAGCAGTTTTACAGTAGCAATAGGAATGTAATGCATGTATATGTGAGAGATACACAAAATGACTCTTAGTCAGTTTCCTCTTACTGGCACAAATCCTTGGACAGTATCTGTATCGGTAACCCAGATCAGGTTCAATAGGAAATGGAAGATTTGTGACTCTCAGGGCATGCTGGGAAAAACTCATGAGCTCTGCTGTAGAAGACCAGCTGTAGACCACCAGAGATGCACTTACCTTCAATTCAAAATCCGCTGCCTTTGGGCACAGCGTCTAGCCCTCAGAACAGCATGAGACGTGCCTTCTAGGACTAGCCAACTGCTTTTTTTTTTTTTTTTGAGAAGAGCAGAATTATTGACAGGGTTTAAACGAATGAGAACACTCACAAAGGCTTTAAACGGTCGCATTTCAGTGCGAGACTGCTGCATCAGGACTAACTGCAGATGGCAGATGTAATTGGACATTTTCATAGCCCCCGGCTGAAAAGCGGGGTGACTGATGACCGAGGCCTGCTAATCGTATACCTATTGTTCCTGTTAGTGCCCATCTGTGCCCAGGTTCCTTGCAATTGGCTAGCGCCCTGGTTGCCACAGTGTGGCCTATAGCACATTGCCCGTCTTTCACTGGGTTGCCAATATTTCCTCACAGTAACACTGAGTGCCTTGGGTTTTGGGCGGGATTCAACACCCCCGATTCTGTCGATAACGTCAAATCGCGACCAATTTCCATCCCGCCCCAAATCCTTTAATAGTATAGATAGTCAATGTGCTATACGAGGACCCTGTTAAATTTGTATGGATTTACTAGGGTGAAGTTTTTAAAAGTGCTGCGTGCTGGTCGATACAGTAATGCATGCTTTCTCTCTGTCTCTCTCTCTCTCTACAAGGGGTGGGGGTTATAAATTAAAGCGGGGAATTACTGCTAAGACTGGGAATAAATTAAAGTGTGCTTGCATCTGTAAACACAGCCTGACTGCGTAATTACTGCACACTCCTACTGCGAGAGGGAGGGTGGGAGAGGGAGGGAGAGGCAGACAGGGATGGAAGGAGAAAGGCTTGCTCCAAGATGCCTAGTGTTAAAGAGTCTTTGAGGACCAGCCTTTTGCAAGTCAAGTGGGTGTGGATTCTCAGCGACGACTGTATGCCACCGTGTCAGTGACCAAACCTGTATGTTGGGGTACAAAGGGTAACGCTTGCCACTCGGCCTGAAGCATCCCAGAGATCCCCACTGATGGGGAAATCTGCGAATTATGCACTGTGCCAAAAACACAGACTAATCTTAAGGGAGAATTGTGGCCTGACACAAAAACAACAATTTTCAGCATAACAAGCAATGCAAATATCCTGATTAATCTCCAAGTGAGTAATGTCTTCATTTGTGTAATAATGCAATAAACTTCTGTTATGCAGAATAAATGTGAGAATGCATTGGTGAGCATTGGCATGGTTCCCTGCTGTGTCTGGAAGAGAAGGGACCTCCCCCCCACCCCACCACCCCCCGTGCGAATATTTTAATCGCAAATCACAAATGGAGGGGAGGTGCGGGTGCCAGGGCAACGGATGGTGACTGTCCTGGAACAGTACGCTCCTTTGAGCAGCACTATATGCAACCTCATCAGACTACTACCCTTATGATGACCGCTGCTGCTTTAATGCACTTACCATACCTGCCCTCATGCAAATCGAATTGTGACGTCTTAAGTAACTGTGCTGCATGATCAGGAAATCATTAACATCTTCCTGTGGCCAGAATGGAGCTCTGTGTTCATCAGAGCCCATTACCTTGGGACCACGCTGTGTTTCCCTTGGGGGACAGACGCTGGCAGGAGGGCATTCCCCCATCTGCTCTGACACCCACAAGCTGTCGTGCCTCTCGCCTTGCGCGAGTCCAAAACCATGCGGCCGACTGTCAAAGAGCGGGTGCCCATCCCCCAATGAGGAGGTGAGTGCCAAGCCGCTCCAGGATAAAGTTAAACCTTTGAAACAGACCATTGTGATTTGACAGCGACTTTTGTGACCCGTGTCCAATGATCATTACAACAAATCAGCCCTGAAATAAAACAGCCTGTATGTTAAATTTGCTTTTAGATTATTATGGAGCATTCGACCACGGAAAATGGACAGACAAGGAATAATTATTCACTTTCTAAAAACACAGTCAACGGGTAAGTGGTATGTACGCATTTCACACAGTATATTACAACAGAAACTATACATACACAAACAACACATGCATGTAAATATAGGCACACATTTGTAGTTTCAGCACTATGTTTAGCACTGAGGCTTGTTGTGGTGTCCTGTTTGTGCAACATGCAACATCTAATAAAGTAGCAACATGCCACTTTTTTAGATGCACCGCGAAAGTCGCTCTGGATATGAACGTCTACAAAATGATAATAATGTAATGTAATGTGTGTCTAACGTTTGTAAATAGTGCCCATGCTGATAAGGACCATGTACTTGACAACATATTCTTAATGACTCCCCACTGTGGCCCAAATTTAACTGCTGCAGAAAAAAACTGATTGAAAACATGAGGTGGTGATATAATTTTAACAGAGTCAACAACACTGATGTAAATGGTGCAAAAGTTCATGTTACCAGCAACATGCTAAGATGTGAAGCTGAGATGAAGGATTACTCACACTTGGCAGGGAGGCCGTATGCTCCAGTGATCTTGGCCTGGCCCGTCTCGCACCCTCCCAGGGTGGCGCATTCCTGCTTCAGGAGGGGGCCAGCCCCGCGGTGGATCGAACCATCAACTGTGAAGGGGAGGGGTAAGATTTGAGAGAGTGGGGGGTCACAAAGGGCAACAGACAAAACCAAATTAGGGGGCTACCCCTTAGAGAGACTACACAAAAATACCAAAATCAAACTGCAGCCAGTAAGATTAAGATTTTAATTTGTTAATTTGGATTTGGGCTGCAATCTGGGCCTCCCTGAGCTGGACCAGAGTTCTCAAAGTCAGGGTTCAACCCCCAAAACTGGGTCACAAGACAAGGGTGCTCTTGCATTACATATGAGTATGACCAGCTGTGTAAAAAAATGCCCAGTGGTTAAACTGAACTGGGAATGAAATATTAATACAATAATGGAGACAACATGTGACATGCACCTCCAGTCACTTTCCCGCATGATCTGGAACGAGACCATGGCGCCAGACCATGGTTAAACTGAAGGGCTGAAATAAGACATCACTGGCAAGGGTGGTGCGCATGCGTAAACACCCAACGACCCAGAACCATCAGACTGACTGGAATAGAGCAGCACTGTGGCATAGTAGTAAGGAGCAAGACTTGTAACCAGAAGGTCACTGGCTCAATTCCCTGCTAGGACACTGCTGTTGTACCCTTGGGCAAGGTACTTACCCCACAACTGCCTCAGTAAATATCCAGCAGGATAAATGGATGACATTGTAACCCACTGTATGCAAGTTGCACTGGATAAGAGTGTCTGCTAAATGACAATAATGTAATGTAAAGTAACAGAAGAGTCAGCTCTGATGTTACAATGGTTAGCACCATTGTGGGCGGTGCCGATTCCAGCCTTTACTGCCTCTATATCCATGCAAAGCATGTTTTAATCCAATCCAGGCCGCTGGGGACACCCCATTCTCTTAATGCGCTAACAGCCATTTGACTGTGGCAGTTATAATCACCAGGGTACTGTTTAATGTAAGAGGTGACCAATCCTCTGCTATGAGTTCATAAAGAATTTCTGCTTATATTTGAAAGTTAAGATTTTCTGCCTTTGGCCATAAAGATAGGCAGTCCACATATTAATGACTAAGTTGCAGCTCTATCCGTAGAGCAACTGCTTTTAAAATGGTGATACCTTCCAGCCTTTCACCTGTAATAGCAGCCTCGTGTGTCTTGAGCAGTTCTGTGATATTGCTACTTCTTCCAGTGGTGACAGTTAACAAGTAGGCATGACTGGTGAAGGGAGTGCTCCTGTGTCTGTGATGCAACTACCCATCATGCATTTCCAGAATCCATTTGCAGCCTGAGGAGGCAAAGGTGCGGGCAAGATCCACAGGCTAATCGCACAAAATTCATGACTGTGAACAGGGTTTTCCACTCATCTAAACCCTTACAGACACATAAACCAGTCAGATGCAACACGTCTTCTAAAGGAAGTCCAAAATAAATGTGACTGAGGCTGAGGACATTCATTCTATAACATTCATACTATTCATACTATAACCTGACTGATCCTCAGAGAAGAAAAAGTAAAAAAACTTAACAGAATGTTACACAACATAGCGCTGTGATCACACACGCAAACACACGTGTCCACGCACAAACACGCAAACTCGTTCAGCCACTTCATGCGTTTATGAGCTGTGTGGGTGCACCCCTTGCATTCCATTTCAGAGTGCTGTATAATCTCCAAAATGATCGACGGTTGTCACTACCAATGGCAACAGCTTTGCTTCAGTGGCAATATCTAAACTGGTGGTGCTGATAAGCTCTTTGACATTTTGACTTTGATGCGAGGAGGGGAAAATGAGAGAGAGTGAATGGAGGAAGGGAGAGAAGGAGAGAGTGGGGGAGGAAGTGATAAAGACTTAAAAATAGTGAGAGGAAGAGAGAGAGAGAGATGGAGAGATACAAAGAGAGAGCAGAGATGGAATCTGCAGGGAGGGAGAGGTACCAGGAAAGGGTGAACGTGTAGGATTTTCCATGAGAGAATGCGCCTCCTACCAGGCCCGTGAAATGAACCAACTCCAGGCAGGTGCCGGTTTCAGTTTGTCTTTTTCGAGGTGCAAATGCTGGGATGGTTACAGTGATCTGGTGTTGCCCTCCCCCTTTAACCATACATGCCCGTTTAGCAGAACATAATCAGCCCAGACCCGGCCCCACAAAGACTATCTGCCTCTGTGCTGGAGCACATCCATCACCCTCAGTCCCATCTTTCCACCTGCACCTAATAAAGAGGTAAGAGAAACTAGCAGACAGGGGGAAGACTGGGGGGTTGGGAGACAGAGAGAGAGAGAATGATTCTAGTACATTTTCAGAGTAATGTGTCACATATGATGGGTATGTATATGTCTGTTTTTGTGTCTTCACTTGTTTGTTTGAAATTTTCTTTTCTCTTATGGCCGTATTCTCCCATTCACATGTAAATCCTTTTTTGCGTGGATTTCAGTTACACATATTCTCCCCCCGCTCCGATCACACCCACTTCAGAATGAAGGCGGGCTCATGAAAGAGGCGTGATTTATTTAAAATAGAAGTAGACTGAGTCACAACCTCGTTTATTTTGGCTGTCGGGAAAACGTGGAACGTGGACTTGGGCATTTACCACGTGAATGTCATTGAAATCCATTCAAACCATGAACCAGACTCTGATTTTGGAAATAAATGCAAAGGGAGCGCTATATTACGAATCGCCTCAAAGGAAAGCATTTGTTTCTATGTATGACATAAACCCAAAAATAAAGTAAATATATCAAACAACACATGTGCTGGGCCTATGTATAAAGACATGTTTGACGTGTGGAGATGCATTAATATTAATTATATAATATATAATAATTAATAATGGCCCCCACAACATTCAGGAAACTGACAACCCGATAGAAATTTCCCTTTATTCTCCTCCTTGCGGCGTGTGTATCAGGAAATTTTATGAACTGGTTGGTGTGGTGCAGCATTGCATCAACGAACTGTGTAAAACACTTTCACACCGCTGACTGAGATATGTACACCACATCACCAGCCACCCTCTGAAACGACCCAGATGCTAGAACAGACAGACTACTGGTGATTTTCCATGAGGACCGTTAGGGAATGCAGGTGATTACTGTGGCTGGAAAGCTGTTCGTCCAGGAGTCTGCACAGGTGGATGATGGCTTCATGGTCGAAACGAAATCGCTGGATGCACTGCGCGTCAGTGAGCCCCAGTATAAAAAGCAAGGTCGGAATACTCGTGGCCATCTTCTTTGTGCTTGGCGAGCTCTTCTCCGTCTTTCCCACTCTCGGGAGCACAAGCAAATGCAGAGCAGGCATTTTGGTTTAGGATTAATAAGGCATACTAGAAGATTGGTCCTATTTATACTCATCTTAAGTGATATTTCTGTTCTAATTTAACTAATTATTTACCAGGCTTGTTCACAACACCATGTGATGTAAAACGTTTTTTGTCTGTTTAACAATGTACTATAGGATTATAAGAAATGTTATTGTAGTTTAAAAATAATGACATAGAAATATCGTAAATTTTGAACTTTATTTGTACATGTATAATAATGTTGAAAGTAGGCCTACCACCGACTTAAAAGGCAATATGGTGTTTCGCTATGTAGTGGTGCTTGACTTACTACAGCCCTCAGAAGCGCATAGCTGAAAAACGTGGAAGTCAAGGGCAGAATATGCGTAAATGGCGTTTACATAAGAAACGCCCAGATTTTGGGGTTGCTCTGCCCGAAGCGTGTAACTGCCTTCATGGCGCGCAAATCATAGACTTAAGTCAAGGGGGGAATACGTGTAGGCTGAAAAGTGCTTAGCTGCGCGCTTTTTTTGACTTACGTGCATGGGAGAATACGCCAGTCATTTACTGACATGTTACAACATGACTATATGAATGATTGCTTTGGCAAAATTGTTACCAATTGTTACCAGTCATGCCAATAAAGCAAATGAATTTGAATTTTCAATTTGAATTTGAGAGAGAGAAATGGAGAGGGGGGAGGGAGAGACAGAGAAAGAGGGAGAGGACAAAAAACAGGATGAGAGATTGGTGGGACTGGGGAGATTGATGGTGCAGGTAGAGATTTCACATTACTCATAACGCTGTTATTGACAGCAATGTTCCTACAATTCAAATATTTTATTTGTTCTTTTGATCTTATTGACTAAATACACATGCACATACAGTGACCTACCATATGACATGCAGTCATCTCTTAGCAGATATTACACAGTATGACTGACAGAATCAGATGGTGCTCTCAGGCCCATTTCAGCTCTGGAACAGCACACGCATCGCAGGGATAAATAGGAGTCCGGGATTTGCTGGCTCCGGCTCGCAAGTGTTGCCGTGAACCTTTGCCCTCAGTGTGAATGCAATCTTCCATGTGCACGTGCATTGCCAGGGGGAGCTGGGTAAAAAAGGTGGGGGATTTCATAAATGGGGTCCAGTAAGAGGGGCTTTGAATGCTAAAGCCGGAGCTCGGCCCAAGCCTCTTATTCCTGTGGGGATGCTCGCACAGCTTGGAAAAGTGCGCTTGCCTTCTGAGCACGGTTAATCACTGGAGTGAACTGAACACCACCAAGAAACTCAATGAATCTTTTTCATTTGTGAGGCTGATGGTGTTTTGCATCCTTTCAATGTTGGTAATAAACCATAAAGTACATATTCTCTAATTCATATGGCATTGAAGACAATGTCAATATACATACACACACACATACACAATACCCTCCTTAATTATTCATATCCCTGACTAAATATAAACGAACGTCAAGATACAATTAACAAATGCACACATTGAATATGTTTCTCTGCTTAAAAATGTTTCAACTGTCATTCTCATTTTAATGGAACTGCAAATATACAGACATGCGTATACAGTGCATATACATATCTAGAGAGAGATAGAACAAGAGAGAGAGACTGATTGATAGATCGACAGATAGATAGAGAAAAGAATATGGATTATAGCTGTACTACACAGAGACAGGCATAAAGATCTTGTTTCATTTAGCCATTTCAAAAAAGGAAACTTGTACTCTTGGTAAAACATGGAACACAAATATCATGCCATG
This sequence comes from Megalops atlanticus, assembly GCA_019176425.1. Lineage (NCBI taxonomy): Eukaryota > Metazoa > Chordata > Actinopteri > Elopiformes > Megalopidae > Megalops > Megalops atlanticus. Next base: position 3,163,760 of record CM032888.1, read on the forward strand.
AAGTCAAAAGTGTGAAGTGTTGCCTGGTGAGGTGCCCTTTATCTGGTGTCATTAAACAAGTGCTTTGCACTTAAAAAGACTGAAAATATCACTAGCACACATCCTAGCTAGCACCTTTCTGTCAGAATGCTATTAGCCACAAATTTAAGAGATGGGTTTCATCAACAGTAATTACATATTAGCCCAATGCTAGACAGCAGACAAGTCTTTGATCTTAACATTAAATTATTTTACAGGCATCTGTTGTAATATGTTGGTGCTTCTTAGAATTCGCTCACCACCAAAACTGTAATCCATCATACACTGGGACAAAAAGGCTCAATGGTCTGAAATACTGGTGTCAGACAAGTTAAAGCACATGTTGCATTAAAAATACACATTCATCTGTTTACTATGTGGTGCTGTTTGGGGATCATTTTTAAGTACTAGCACTAGAACTTGCACATATTAGCACAATGTGTACCGGTCAGCCTCAGAGCCACATCAAACTTTTGGTGGGCCTCACCTGTGCTTTTTGCCAGCACAGTGTTACAGCTTGTTGCTCAATCTGCGTGCCTGGGTAATCAGAATCACAATCAGAATCATCTTTAATGACCACACGACCGAGGTCGGTGGAATTTGCTTTCGGTACAGCATGGTGGGAAAGCTCAATTCAACAGTGTCAGTAACATCAAACATAGGCAGATGATAACATCACATTTAACATTCAACACCACATTAGACATTAGAGACAACGACTAGCATGGCAGACAATGTTCACAGATGCTACATGGCAAAATTCACAGACAATATTCACAAACACTATTTATAAGATTGACATAGGAAAATTCACAGATGCCACAAGACAGGATACACAGACAATATTTACAAGATTGGCACAGGAGATTTAAGTGCAGATACCTCTTTCAGGATTAGACAGAGGTGTTCAGAGTCCTTATTGCAGTGGGGAAAAAACTGTTTTTAAAACGGAATGTTTTGGTGGGCAGGTACGTATAGCGCTTCCTAGAGGGCATCAGCTGGAAGAGGTGGTGAGCAGGGTGAGGGGGTCAGAGATTATTTTTTTTACTCTTTTGATTGTGCATTTCTGATATAGTGATTCAACTGATGGGAGGGGGGTGCCAATGATCTTGGATGATTTATTGACTATGAGCTGCAGTTTTTTGCGTGTGACTGTCCGAGCTGCCATACCAAACTGTTATAGATGAGGTGAGTATGCTCTCAATGATGGCTGTGTAGAACTGAAGCAGGAGGCTTCGTTTTACTTTGAATTTTTTGAGCTGTCTTAGGAAAAACAGTCTCTGCTGGGCCTTTTTGGTAATGTGGTCAGTGTTGATGTTCCATTTGAGTGTGTTGCTGATGTGGGTGCCAAGAAATTTGAATGAGTCGGTGATGGTTATGGGTTCTCTTGAAATGTATATGGGGGTTTTGGGGAGGGGGCTGTGTTGAGCTGGAGGTTGTTATCAAGGCACCAAGTGACTGCTTGGGCTACCTGCTCACGGTATCGGTCTTTGTTGTTGTTGGTTATAAGTCCAATTACAGTTGTGTAATCTGCATATTTTAGAATGGTGACTGAGCTGTGGTGGGATATCAAGTGGTTTGTGTAAAGGGAGAAGAGCCAGGGTGAGAGGACGCAGCCCTGGGGGGCGCCTGTGCTGAGGGTCAGAGGGTGAGATAAAAGGCTGTTCATCTTAACCCTCTGTTGTCTTCTCCACAGGAAGCTCTGAATCCAGTAGGATATGCAGGGGTCAGTGTTCGTGTCCACCAGTTTATTGAAGAGATTGACCGGGTTTATTGTATTGAAAGCTGAGCTGAAGTCGATGAATAAAAGATGTCTCATCTTTTCATTCCTTCAGCTGCTCTGTCTTTTTCTTGCCTTGGCTAATGTCTTTAGGCCTAATTGTAGTCTACGCTCTTCCCACATTCGACTAATTTGGACTTGCGATGATTTTTATAATGTTAGTTTTGGCACAACACCCTCACAGCTAACAGCATGCTGCCTCTTATCTTGTGGAGAGCGTGCTGGTAGCTAAGACGGTGGGGCTGTTTCGGAGCTCTGCCGGGGTGATTACCAGCTGAATGCCAATCTCAGCAGATCACTCATCCCCTTTGCTCTGCTGGGGGGCCGGGCTGAACTGGCGCCTCTGGCGCTACCCTTGGGTACGCTAGTGCCTGCTCCCGCCTCGGGTCTTCTGCCCTGGCTGACACTGAGCTGGGGCGGGAGACCACTCCTTCCAGCAGCATGGGTGTAAGGAACAGCAGGCTCTCTTATGGCTGGTACAGAGATGGCTTCACTAGAGGAAACCAAAGTGATGAAGGGGAGTATAAGAGCAGTAGCCAGCGATGGGACATCAGTGTCAGGACGTGAAGAAGTGGAGCTCTGCCAGGCCCCTTCTGAGCCGCTGTGGGGGGTTCCCCCTAGTGAGGAGCACCTTGCTATGTTTAGTAGAGACAACTGTAGGTTAGCTAGAGGGTTCCTTTTCATGCTTCCCCATTAATAACAAGGGCTGAATATGATTTTAAATATTGAGTAGGTGGCTAATCTTAGCAGCCACAAGATGTAGACACACCAGCAAGAGCATGCGAGAGGGTGTTAATAGTTATGGTAACATTTAGCAAAATATGAAATATAAATGAAATAAGAAGCAAACAATACCTGCACACACCATTTGAGGCAAGGAATGTCATTACTAGTACACACTACAGTGCCATTTGCTGGCCACCAATTATAGCCATAAGGCAGCCATAACCACTGCTGTTTGTCAGCTGGTCTTAGCAAAGGGCAGGTGAGGCTCACAATGATGGATGGCAGAAAGAAACCGTCTCTGTAGAGGTTTTGGTCTATATTTTTTTCATTCACCTCTTTTAATACAATCAAGCGTCTTTGTAGTGCGTAGGTGAGAAGAGCAAAGGTGCTACGGCTCGCTTTGATCTCCGAGCATTGAACCTTCCCACAGATGCAGATTCTCTTTATGTGATTAAAGACGGCAAGCAGCTCTGCTCTCAAATGTAAGACCTCAGTATGATTTTTTTTTTCTTTTTAGTTTCTGATATGCATAAGAAGATATATTCATTGACTGAAACCCTGTGAAGTCTCTGTTGCGCATACTTATTTGATTCAGGGTCCATACACCAGTCAAACAATATGTTTGCTATCTTGTATGTAATCACTGCTCCATTGGTCCACATGATTGGTCCTGATTGGGGGAGTTTCCAAAGGAGGCGGGGCTTTGTACACTCTCAAATCAGAGTTGCTCCTCATCTGATGGGAGCTCTAGGGAGCGCCCTAGTGAGTGGGAATATGGAGGTGGCTGTCAGCTAATGTTCAGAGTTGGGTTTCTTTCATGTTTGAGGGTTTTTTGTCACTTATTATCCAGTTGACTGCTAAAAAAGGACAGAGCTGGGGCTGGCTCAGAGCCCATGAGTGCTGCGGTTTTGTTCAAGTCTGTGAAATAAATCTCATTTTTGCACTTTTAGTGTACCTCACTGAGAGAGACTACCCCCACTCCAGGCCCCTAGAGAACAAACTAAAAATACTATTAATCACACAGCGTCCAGGTAAAAGACTTGTGCTTAGCAAAGTATAGGGATGCTCCACGCACCCCACCAGCTTTGTTTTCTCCCCAGATTCTCCCACAGCCGGCTCACAGCAGGACTTCTGCCAGGCGCAATCTGGCTTTGAACTTCCAGGTTGAGAACTTCTATGAAACGAATGACATGAAAACCCACTCCTGAATCATGACCTATGAAATTTAGCCACGTTGCCTGACTGACTCTGCACAATCCCACATTTGCATGCCAGCAAACACCACTTTTGCCTCTGATTAATGTGTGTTTCACGTAAAAGAACAGTGACTCACACAGGACTTACTCAGAGTGCCTCCGAATATTATTTGTGTTGGACATAATACTTTAGACTCCTACAATGTAGATGTTTTGCCCATTATCCGCACTGTATCTCTTGAAAAAGAGCCAGGTCTCTGTTTAGGGAGAGAGATGTTTAATCTGTAGAGGACCATCTGGTTATATAAAGGATAAACTGTGCTTTTGTCATGGCAATTAAAGCTGCCTGAACTTCAATAGCAGACAAACAGAAATGGACTATATGGTGTGGGGGAGAGAAAGAGGGAGAGAGGGAGAAGAGGGAAGAGGTAGACAGTGACTATGGAAGAGACAGAGATGTTTTTCCTATGTATGTGTTCATTTACATCTGTGAAAACCTTGTACATTTTTGTCATTGTATGTTTGCTGTAAAACACATCAGTACTAATGGGAACTAAACAGGAAGTGCACCCGTATAGAACACCTGAAATGGTGATCACTGCAGGCCGCTGAAAATGGCAGGCACAGGTCACTGTCAGGAGGGCAGTGTCGAGGCAGAGATTCAGAGTTTAATCCTTCATCTCTGCGCATATGCATATTTGCATCTTATATGAAATATAATTGCCTGCAAGTAAATACACCCATGTAATAGAATATGGTATATGACTGCTTGGCAGCAGTGATTTGGATTGGTCCTGCCAATACAGCACCAATGAACTGACAAATTGAATGGTGTGGTGGGAGGGAAGAGAGATACAGAGAGAGAGAGAGAGAGAGAGAGAGAGAGAGAGTGACAAGGAGAAACAGGGAGAAAGAGTGAAAGAGCAAGGGAGAGAGCAAGAGAGATGGACTGAGACTGAGAGAGACTGGGAGGGAGATAGAGAGGACTTTGAATTGATTGCATTGACCAGAATAGTGTGGGGGAGATAGAGAGCTAAAGAGGGACAGAGCAATGGAATGAGAGATAAAGTGATAGAGACAGAGAGAAGTGAGAGAAAGAGAGGGTGTGAAAGAGTGAGAAACATGAGATAGAGAGCTGACTGCCGGGAGAGGCAGCTCAGTGAATCAGCCAGTGTGAGTGGAGAGGGTATTAGGGGGGAGGCGTTGGCCTCAGAAAGCATGCAGCCTTCTTGTGTCATCGCCCACACCTCCCCTTTATGGAGTCTGACAGGGAGAAAGGGCTTGTTAGCAGGTGCTAATTGGCTCTACACTAACGAGGCTGGGAGCCTGTAACATATCGCGAAAGCACACACGCACGCACGCACGCACACAAGCACACACAGACATACACAAACGCGCACACACGCACACACACACACGCGTGCACATGAACACACACACACACACACACACACACACACACACACACACACACACACACACACACAAAGCCCTCAGCTTCTGTAGCCTGAGGTAGACCTGGTGCCTCGTGGAGGGGGGAGATATGGCACTTGAGTGTCGGGCCAATGTGGAGTTTGGCCACCTGGCACTCTTCAGCATTTCATCTCCATCTGAACACTAGCCATGAAATCTTGGCTAAAGAAGGGGGTGTGATGTGACAGTGACGGGACAGAGATTTCTGCTTAGACGTGCAAACTAGCTTGCACTCATGAACACCAGCATCATCAAAACAACATGGAAAATGGAAAAGGAGAATCTCTTTCCACCTGAGTGTATGCACACATGCATTACCGGGCACACAAATACACATCAAGCACGTGCGTCAGAGCCTGTTTGTAAAATGATACATCTGAGTGCGAGTCCCTGGGTTTACAGGACACAACACATTCACCTGTAATCCATCACCCCGGTGACAGTCAGTGACAGTCAGGCGACACCGGCAGTCAGGTGCTCTGCCGACTTGAGCCTGGTTAACGGGCGAAAGGCCGTCCCCACACGGAGCGAGCAAGTGCAGCAGAGAGAGGCAGCCGCCCACCAGCGTGCAATTGGTTGAGGGTGATGTCCTCTGGGTAATTTGATTGGAGTGGGCCAGTGACTGGCAGGCTGGTCCCACCCTGCCCTGGCCCAGCAGCCATCCGTCAGAGGTGTAGGTATGGGGGCAGCGCATCTGTTTGGCAGAGCCCACCAAGTCCCTCGGTAAGAGCGCACCTAATCCATATCTGTCTGTTTAGTGGTGCGGCCGGCCTGCATTGCCAGCTCAAGGACAGCGGCACTCACCATCGCTGTAGTGTATGCTACGTGCTCGGCCTCCTTTCAGAAGTGCTCTGCATTCACAGATCTGGAAACATGCTTCAAACCTTCACTTCAGTTCCACTGCACAAAGAGACAGCACACAAGACAGCCAATCCGTCATTTTAACATTAAAGGCTTTTTGCTATCGTTATTATTTGAATTTTACCATATTCCAAATTTTCTGACTGACACAAACTTGGATTTCCTGTGACATATTAGAATACGATTTTGCAAACACGAAAAAATAAATACATAAACAAGGCCACAGAAGAAATCCTCAAAAAATTAATATAAATGGTAAATGTATTAAGAATTGAGACACTTTTCCTTTGCGAAATTGCCTTTCTGTCAATGTCCCAGCCTCTAAATTAGATGTCATCACTGACATTTTGAACCTGGAAAGTACTGCTTTTACAAAAAACATAAATGCCAAAAATGTTTCTTCATTTTAAATGCTTATAAATGCTTCTTAAAATTATGACCAAACTGGTAACATTTTTAGCAATTTTTGACAGTATTCGATCGGTGGAAAAAAACTAATTTATTAAAAAATAAAAACAAAAAAAGTGTGGCGTAAAATATGCAACATAAGAACAACATCAATCACGCATCAACTACTGCTTATGACTGTAACTGCTATTAGTTTGAATGATTTTTATTTAAGTGTCATGCACACTATGGTGCGCAGCCTCTAAGGGCTTAAAAGACACTATTAAACAGGGGTACATTCATTAGGACTTTAAGCATTAGTAAGCATATTCATGGTAATAACCAGCTATTAGCAAAAATAACAGTCATAACTATAGTATTACTACTAATAATGCTAATATTGATTCATGGCCGTAAAGTATACCCCCGCAGCCCCCGCGAGGCGGGCGGGGCCCCGCAATCCAAACAAGCCCCGCCCCCACCTGTCAACAACTATTTACAGTTCTGGGGGTCCGCGTCACAGTTAGTATTGCACGTAAATCGCTCCCAGTGCAGCCAGCCCATTGTCGGCGTTAGCGCGAGGCCATTGTTCAGTGCTCGAACTGGATAAATAAGCGCACAAAATCCAACTATGATGCTACTGAGAATAAATCTACCCATTTTAGTGGAGTGTGACACAGTGCTGATTCCTACGATTATCTGACCGGTCACCTGCGTTAGGCAAATAACCTTGCTACTGTAGCAAAACTAGCTATCTGTTCTTGGTGTGCATTGAAACCCGCCTTCTCATCGAGACTGACAATGAAATTTGCCACTCAAAAAGGGAGAGTGCACACAAACTAGCCAATCGCTGTCAGATATGTTTTGGACTTTTTAAACAATTGAGGAAGTGGCTTGTTATGTTTTCCTGTTGTTAGTCATGTGAGATGTGTGTGTTGCGGTTTATTGGTAGTCATACTGTTCGTGTCTAATGCGTGTCTAAATGAGAGCACTTGTTCTGGAAAATCCACGGATAAGTCATCTTTGTATTGGTCAGCTAGGGCACTTGCTGAATTACACATTTCATCATCAGATTTTAACAAAAGTTCTTGTGGGTGTCAAAACCCAAACCTTCGTGCCACCTCTTTCATGCCACGGAACCTGCGTGTCACCCACAGCCATCACAGGATCAGCACCTTGACAGCGGTTGTGACACTTTATACTTTGTAATGTTACAAAGCTCCAACAGTTTAAAATTTACTCAATACAGTTAATTCCATATGTGTCCAGTGTTATAAAGTGGTCTGTTAAATTTCGTTGTGTGTTTGAAATGATAAGTATCCTCACTATGAAAGATATTAAAATTCGCCTGCTTTGTGCTGCAGGAAAGGGGCCCACTCAGGGTTAGCTGCAGGGTGGGGGGCGCCCTCACGTGTTCGCGTTACGGTGCTGTATTGATTATGTCGTTTGATTTTATCCATTCATCCCTACCTCAGATTTTGGGCAGTATATTTTGCACCTCGCGGAGTGTGAACACACGCACCCAGCGTTCCACTGAGATGCTCTGATGGTACAGTCCTATCAGGGTCTGCTGGGAGCCATTGATAAACACTCTGATGGCTGACTGATGGGTGAGACTGACCCGACACGCTGAATCTGGGATGGTGGCCGCCGATGGTGGGTGACGACAGACAGCGTGTGGCACACGCCGCAGCGATTACGGGCGATGCTCGGACCCCGCCGACCTTCAGGGGAGTTGGGGTGGAGGCCCCAGGCTGCAACATTTTACTGCGACAGCAGTAAAACCACCACGAGCACTGAGAACAGCTCCCCCCTTCTCCTTCCCTGTTCTGTCACATCTCCCCCAAAAAAAAAAAAACAAAACAACACAGACTTCTTCACTTCTTCCTTCGTTTGCTGACTCTCCTCACCTCTCTCTCGCGCTATAGACTCTCTCTCACACACTCACGGTTGCCAGGAGAAATGGCCTACCCTCTCATCTCTCAGTCCCTCACTAATTAACACAGAGTTTCTGCACTCCTGCTATAACAAACCTCCAGAGGAAGGGGAGAGCATCAAAAGAAAGAGGGAAGAAGCACAGGTATATTCAGAGGAGAGGTAACCAAGGAGGGGAAGAAGGGGAAAAGAATGGATGGATAGATGGGTGGAGGAGAGAGCTCTGAAAGAAACAATAGTAAAGGTTATCAGTGAGTTTCAGCAGAAATTTGTTGGTTAAATGTAAAGTGTCTAAAAATGCCAGCCCGGTGCAGATGCCTTATTATTCTTGCAAACAAAGCAGAGCTGAACAAAGTGGAGGTGGGGGGGCAAGCAGAAGAACAGAGGGTCAAAGCCAGACACAGGGTGCGTGGGGGAGAGGGGGAGGGAGAGAGAGGTGGTTCTGATGAGTTGGAATTTGCAGAGTAGATTTATCACTAATATTGATTAGCACAGAGCCAGGCACTTAACACCCCCCCCCCACCAAGCATTGAGTCAACGCTGAGAAATGGCTGTTTATTTACACAGCACTCCACCCTCATAAATTACACACACTGGTGCTCTGCTAAACAGATACTCACTGAGGTGCACACTCACATACGCGCACACACACAGACACATGCTCGCATTCACAACCAAACACACTCAAACTACACACACACACACACACACACACAGATGCTGACACTCAACCACACACAGGAAATACCCCCGAATCCAAACACTCATTTGTCTTTCAAAAACACAAAGAGATTCTGACACAATTATGCTTCTCACCCACACGCTCAATGTCTTGTCCAAGTTCTAACTAACCAAGTTCTACATAATCGCGTTTCCATGTACATGTCAGCTAAAGGTCAGAAACAGCACAAACAGCATGAATTCATTACAATCAGTAACATGAATAACAATATACTGGTTAAAAATAATAAATGTTTCCGCTCTACCAAGAATGATAGTAGTGCCAATGCCAGTATTAAAAAATAAGAAAGTGATTGTTTGCTTGCTATGTGTGTGGTTGAATACACGTCTGCTCTGCCCTCTAATACAATAAATTATGTTTGCTTAGTGGACACTCTTAGCCACAGCGATTTACCTAGCTTACAATTTGTACGTTATCCATTCACACAGCTGGATGTGGTTCAGGTTAAGTTTCTTGTGCAAGGGTACAACAGCAGCTGCCTAAATATGGTACCAGCAACCTTTGGGTTACAGGCCCGTCTCCCTAACCACTAGGGTATGCTGGTCTGGGCAGCAGCCTGGAAAAAAGTCCTCCTCCATCATACTGGGGCCCATGTGGGGAGCACCTATGGCCCAGATGGGGTTTCGTAGGTGGACACCGGTGCATCAGCCTGGAGCTCCATGGGCCTGAAACCGAGGATGAGGGCCGCCTGTTCACGACTGCTCTCAATCCCAGAATGCTTCATTCAGTAATTTGTGGATTTAGCCTTCTCTATTTGCACTCAAGACGAAAACAGCACTCCAAGGAAAGGATATGGTTCTGTTTTGTCGATATCCTCATATCTGTATCTCTGCTGGCGTGGAGGTACTCAGGAGACACATAAATGTAGTATACCAATGTGTCACTGGTTCCATATTCAAGGCTTTGCCTTTTTGCGTTATGTTGTCTGCTTTACTTCTGTTGTTTCCTGCAAGCACTTGTAACACTTCAGAGCTTCACTATGCAGCATCACTGACTTCTATATATGCCAATGGGCTTGGGAATACTGAGGACCAGACTGCAAGTGGTTCATTCATTCTGTACAATCTTTTTTATGGCATGGAGTGCTTGTTCGTAAAAGCATTCACTGTCATGCTAAAGATGTACTGCTCTTCAAGGAGCATTCCAGGACAAACGTTGCCAAGAGAAAAATGTTCAGTTTTAGTGAAATGCAGCCTTTTCTGGGAGAAGATCACTGTTTTCATCTTTTTGAACTTTTACTGCCAGGGCGCAGGTTTTACAGTAAAGGTCTAGAAGACCCATCCTCTGCAGCTGCCTTTACTGAGTGGCCAACAGCGGTAGAGTAGGAGTGTTAAGAATAAGTGAACTTTGATGAGATATTACCGTGCAGGGCTGGATTGCTCCAGCAATCTAAGGCAACACTTCTGACCTGAGCTCTCTCACACTTGCCCTTTATCATTTGTGGCTACAGTCCACTTCAAGGTCAGTATTTAGCACCTTTACAAGTTTCTGATCTACATTATAAAGGACAGCGATACAGAATTGTCAATGTTCTTACTTGTTACCTGACTGTATGTCTGTATGTATGGAAAACATCTGACTAATTGCAATTAGCAGTCATCTGAGTGAGCGAATTTGGTTGTTTTGACAAGCTGAATCTTTCTATTACATTTGCTTGTCCTCTTTCTCTCTCACAAACATTGATATGAATTAAGATGGGAAAAAATGAAAGAACAAGAGAATAGCAAACTTACCTCCTCCACCTCCCAACAGAGTCTTGTTGGCTGAAATGACAAAACAGATTGAATGATTACCAGGGAGTGAAAACAAACTGACAAATGCCTATGTTTATACCTATGAATATCTATAGTCACCAGTGACTTTAAAACTCCTGCTGTTTACATTCCGTGTAGATTCAATCACCTTCTATAGTAAAAGCAATGTACAGTTGATGGCCTTTTACTTCTAAATGCAAAATACCTCATGAATGAACATCAACAAATCACAGCTATGGACATGAAGATTATATTCCAGGAAAAAACAGCCGGCAAAACATCACAATCAGTTACCCCCATGAAATACTGTCACCTATTCATCCAATACAAAAAATCGCCTTTTTAAAATACATACTTCACCCATTGACAATGAAGTCATTTATTGTGCTGTAAACATTAGAAAATAAATATCTGTAAGAGTAAGAGGTACATGTGCTGTACAGACAAAACTTGGGATATAAGTATTCCAAAATAATCTTTTGAAAATTGCACCAAATAACTCAAGAAGACCTTCATTTTGAAACAATCACCTGGAATGCTGGCCTGACTGCAAATATTTTAATATCATCAATTAACTATAATAATAGTTGTTTCAGTTACACTAATGGTTAAAATCACACACTGAGAAAGAATACAGTGAATGCTAAGTACATAATGATTTCAGAAAATAAATTGGAATACTGCTTCAGACTCTGTGGAGTTCTTTTGGAGAAGCCATTAAATATTTGTACAGGTATTTTGTGTGCAAAAATGCCCATAGGAATGATCACAGATAATTGTCCCATTTGTCCGAACCCAATCACCTGGTGTAGGGTAGGCAGCATAGCTGGTCAGGATGGATATGAGGTTGTAGGGGACAGGGTAATGCGAAAATAATTACTGTTTGCAGCACTTTCATTTCGACCACTTTCCGACGGACACTTTTGTAGGGTGACAAAAGTTTGCAGGTTTGGTCTATTAGACACATCTATTAGGGAACATACGTCCTCTTTTTCCCGGACATGTCCTCTTTTTTCGGACGCATTTTTTAGGTCCCAAAAAGAGGACATGTCCGGGAAAAAGAGGACGTATGGTCACCCTACATCTACTGGACCCGTGACATAAAGAAAAAAAATCTCTCCCTTTCACACAAAAATTCAGGCATGCACACACACAAGCACGTAATCTTACCACGGAGGAACATAGAGACGGAAGCGAAGACACGATCATTCTCGCTCTCTAATTCAGAATTCCTACAATTCATAATTAATTGCACAAACCCTCGGAAGAAAGAGACCTGAACAATCTTTTCAATCGTCTAAAGTTTCGTATCGTCATCCACGCGGCACAAACGGGCCCCTGCAATGACCGCCTAACCCGCATCTCCTGTGTCTCCGCTCCCGCGCTTCCAAGGCCCCCCTACCGTCAGCTGCAAAACTGACAGCATGGCTACAAGGAAATCAGTCGGACTCGGTTACCCTTCCGCACGTGGACACATTCATTATGTTAAACGCGATTTTACAAAGCAACTCACAATCATCCCGACCCCCCAATTATTTGAGAGAGAAAAATTGACCATAGCAACGGAAATAAAACATGATCAGATACTGTGCTCTTAATAACAAAGAACAAAACAAGCGTGCAATGCTTGTTAACTTCATCACCGTGCGGCATTAGCAAGAGCTGCAGAAAAATGGTCGAAGCGTCAAATGAAGCACGAACTGACTAATTCCATCTAGTACATGTTGACACAAGCGTAGGCCTACGGTGTAAGTAGGATAAGCTTCGGCGCATTTTCCTCACTCATGAAATATTCTTAGTTGAATTGTACACAAGCACTTCTCTGATTTACATCAGTAAACCGTTTTGGTCTTGTTTTGCTTCTGCTGTCACGGTTTTACACTGCGTATGACAGGATACTCGCAAGCTGCCCTGCGATATTATCAACTTATATTTAGTTGTAAATATGAGCCAGAAACTGTGCAATAAAGTCGTTTTAATATATGCCATGTTTAACATCACCGACCCTAGTCCCAAGAGCCATCTTAATCAGTCCGAAACACGCACCCCAGCAGAAGGCACGCTAAACAAACAGCGGCAATCGTTAGTTGGTTAATTTCAAAACGGCGCTATTTAATATGCGTTGTGAACTGTGTAATTCACCGTTAGCAGTGTGCCACAGCGGCTACGGGGTTTCACTTATTACCGGCAGGCTGCAGCTTTGAATTTCAGTAAATATTCAGCTGTATGGCGCAATGGAATGTGATTTATAAATATTGCGCATGAAAGGATTGTCAGCATTCAGCGCCGTGCATTATCGCGCTATCTAATGCATATAAATGATAGGAGGATAAATCAGGTTAGTTCGATGCTTTTTCAAAGCGCCTGAGGACGGGAAAAGATCCCCTTCAGTGATCCCCGTTCCTAGACTGAATACAAACCCGATTTCGTCATGCATCTATTCAATTACCAAACCAATTTCAAACTAGGGATAGCATTTCCTTGCATATTCATTTTATTAAATCAAAACAAATTACTGTTCAATACTTTCCACCCAGGTGCTTAATTGAAAGGCATTTCGGGGAGAACAGAACTGTTGCTGTGCAGAAACTGCCTTTGCCCAAAGAGTTCAAAGCTGGTAGTGTTATTTGATGTTAGTGGCCAAATGCTGGCGTAGCACACAGTCCAGTCCCTGCCACACAGGGATTTGAAACCACACTCCACAACACTCTCAGCCCAGAATGCCTCCAGGACATGGAGAAAACTCATACCAATTTTTTTCAGTGATGTTACTGACTGTAACAAACTCAGCACACCAACTACACTACGCCCTAAGTACACATCAATGGGTTTACCACACCCTGCACACTCTAACTACACAACACACACTCTAGCTGCAAACCAACGTGTTTACTACACCGCACAAGCCCTAACTACACACCAACAAGTTTAATACATCCACACGCCCTAACTACACACCACTGAGTTTACTACACCTCACATGCTCCAACTTCACACTAACAAATTTACTAACACCCCACATACTCGAACTACACCCCACACATCCTTCAAATGCCCAGAGAAACTTGTGCTTAATTCTTGCCATGGGAGCTGGTGACCTTTGACCTAAAAACGGTGTTACAACCAAACTGTGATTTCTATCCCAAGAGGATCCTGACATCTAAGCCAAATAAGACAGACACCAAAAGACCTCCTTGGGGAGGAATTACTCCCCAATTACTCCCCAGCACATTAAGCGCTGCATAACGTTGGTTAAACCACTTAAGAAAAAAAAACATACAAAAACACTTCAGGCACCCAGTGTAATTTAGCTACCATGGCATTATGCTGAATGTCTGTTGTGTGAATGCAGTGAAAAAGAACTGACTTTCGGTGTGCCAAACCAAGTCTGAGGAATTACAGCACACGGTACACCATTGTTAATAAAGCAGCTCTACAATTATTAACACAGTCATTATGAAATTAGGGCAGTGTGCTGGCTAAAGCAGCAAACAGCCTGATGAATCATGTCTACTGACAACTTGGCTAGAACGAGCAGGTATGTTAACGGATACTGCTTCCACACAATGAACAATCCTGACATGGCCAACGCCGCTGGTTTTAGCTATCGTGATGGATTTGATCTTCTTAGCTTGCCTTTTGAGAATGTGTCATGGTCATTTAATGCATGTTTCATGGGCGTGCACAAGGACACATTGGGAAGCTGCCTCACACCGCTACGAACGGCGTGTTAAATATCTCGCGGGACAGGGGCGGAATTAGAGAGCAGCGGGCGTGGGGCATGGGGCACACGCGAGGAGGGGGATTGAGGCGAGATAGCGGGCACACATGAATACACATACGCATGTGCGTGCATATAAACACCCCGGGTAGTGTGGACAGGGGGTAACCATGGCAACGGGAAAACCTGAAGGCTCATTACTGAAACCAACTTAATTACATGAGATGGGGGTGGTGGTGGGGGTGTCTAATAGTCTCTGCCCCCCCAAGCATCACAGAAAAAAACTGCAAGGAGAGAAGGCTGGGAGAGTGAGGCCCAGAATCCATCTGACTAGTTTCAGCGAGACACTCCCAGTGCACCCTCATACAGTCGGTCAAAACACACGAGGTGTGCCATTTGTGAACGCTAAAACTCACCCGGAGTTAAACACAAGGTGGCTGTGGCGTTAGATTGAGACAGGTAGGGAAGATAAAGAGAGGGAGACAGAGAGTGAGAGGGAGAGAGAGAGCGGCAGAGAGAGAGGGAGCTAGGGAGAGAGAATAAGGCAGAGAGGGAGAGTGGGACAGAGAGACAGAGAGATAGGGAAAGAGGGACATAAAGAGAGAGGGAGGGTGGGACAAAGAGAGAGGGAGAACATCAAATTGTGATGTGGTGATGGGACAGCAAGCTGCCGACACCTCGGGCAGAGAGGAAGATGCCATCTGTCCTAGCCCCTGGGTGGAGGGGGGTTGGGGTGCATGGGGGGGTGAAGAGGTTCAGGGAGCATGGAGACGACACAATGTCAGTGCTGGGGGTTATATCACACTCACTGATCCAGTTCCTTAAATTATAAATCAGACTATATTTAGAAATCATTACCATCATGTTCCCAGCCCTTATCCTGTGGTCAGGGCCATGTTGGGGCGAGGATGGGGCTTGGACAAAGAGCTTCAGAACCTCTGTTTTCCTGCAACTCATGTGATCACTTCCATGTCACTCACTTCCCAAAATCACCTTTACACTCAAATACAGTGCCATGAGAGACAAGCCTCTATGATCATGTGACGTGAGTGGCTCTGACACTGTAGTTTGCTTAAGGGGAGTGTTCACCTGTCAGCAGAGTGTTATTCATGTTGCATGTATGTTATATAATGCTGGCAGGGTTGGAGATGAGCACGCAAATCTCCCGCGGCTGAATGGTGTACTCCAGCATGAGTGCTTTGGGGTTCAGTGGAGGAGCTTTTGTCCTGAGGTGCCCCCTGACACAGGCAAGTGTTCACCGTGTGGGCATGAGGTCGAGGCCTGTCACTGAGGCTGCAGACTCTGCCAACGTGAATCATCACACCAGCAGGTCAGGGTTCTGTCGTTACATAACGAGTGCTGGGCTGGGGAGCTGCAGTTGGAAAACGCTGAGGCTGGAATTTCATGCAGGAAGCAAAAGTAGGCCACTGGTGACGGCAGAGGTCACACGCTCAACCTCCACCAGACAGCGACGGGGGCGCGCCCGGACCTGCGGGTCTGCTGGAGGTCTGCTGACCACTCGTGAACAAATGACTGCATGATGCCTGACCATGCGTGACGGCCTGGCTGAGCATGACCGCATATGAACCTGCATGACCATGTGTCACCGCGTGGGACTGCGCATGTACCTGTGTGACCATGTGTGATCATATACAACCGTGTGGGATGGCTGCAGGGGCTGAGAGTTGAAAGTCATGAAATGCTGACGATTTGAGAAAAACCTCAGACAAACTGGTTTGTATCTGCCTGCAGCATGGCTTGTAGCATACTCAGAGAGAGAGATAGGGAGGGAGAGAGAGGGAAAGGGGCAGAGAAAGAGAAATAGGGAGGGAGAGAAAGAGGGTGAGAGGGAGAGGGACAGAGGCAGAGAGAGGGAGATAGGGAGAGAGGGAGACAGATATGGAGGGGGAGAGAGAGGGAAAGAGGCAGAGACAGAGAGATAGGGAGGGGGTAAAGAGAGAGAAGGAGAGGGAAAGCATCAAACGAGAAGGAGAAAAGAGTGAGTACTTCCTGGCACTGTGGGAGCGTGGTAGAGGGGAAAGACTGTTGCACTGGAAGGAGTAGGGAGAAATCTGACACACTGAAATACTGGTTTACTCCTTTTATGATTGACCCAAAAGAGACGAAGAGAGCAACAAAGAAACAGGCACAGGGAGAGAGAGATAGAGGGATGGAGAGGGGACAGGGGGAGAGCTGAGAGAGAGAGAGTTGGAGATGAAGATGAAGAAAGTAGGAGAGAGGGGTGAAGAGAGCAGGAGAGGGATAGAGAGAGAGAGGGAACGAGAGATGAAGAGAGGAATAGAGAGAGCGGGAAAGAGGGACAGACAGAGGGAGAGCAGGTGCGGATTATCAGAGACCAGGCAGACAGTGCATGGTGTGACTGCTGTGGAAAGAGAGACACTTGCAGTGGGGAGGGGGGAGCCAGGGGACAGTTTAAGGGACGAGATGGATGGACAATCAATCAATCCAGCTGTTTCAAGGAGAGAGAGGGAACACGGTGCACACCATCCGTCAAAAAGCGGGCGTGGGGGATGAAAAAATGTGACAAAAACAGGAGGGGTAGGGGTGTAGGAGGGAGGCAAAACAGCATCACAGTGTACCACTACTGTCTATGTCAAATATCTTATTTCATTATATATGTATTAAATGTGTATCAACAGAAATGCGTAGAAATGCTGTGGTGAGGCAAATAATTTTGGCAAAGTGCTGTGAATGGGCATTCCTTCAGGGGGTGATGTGGAGCGACAGAGGGAGCAGGAAGGCCCAGGGAGAGGTAGAGAGCGGTGATTGACATGTGACTTTTCACCACTGAGAGCCAGAGAGGGAGGGAGGGAGGGCCGATGGAGAGAGCCAAGGAAAGTTCAGCACGGCACCGAGAGATAGAGAGAGAGAGAGAGAGAGAGAGAGAGAGAGAGGGAGAGAGGGAGAGGGAGAGAGGGGAAACGAATCGGCAGAGGACAGAAACGGCTCAATTTGTGGGGACGGCAAATCGAGAGTGCAGTTTGGGAAGGGTTGCTGCGCCGGTGGAAAGGTAAGTGAAGGGGGAGGCCTGGGGTGGCAGGGGGCTGGTGGACGGCCCAGGAACCAAGACCAAGGCGATGGGGAGAGAGATGTGGACAGACAGGCAGAAAGAGAGCAGGAGGGGTAGAGGGATGGAGAGAGGGTGCAGGGAGGAGAGGGATGGGGAGTGTGATATGAGAGAGGGGGCCGATGAATTGATGGATTCTCATGGAGGCACTGGCAAAAAAAGCAGAGACGAGACTGGAATTTGGGAGAGGAAAAAGCGACCCTGAGAGCAGGTTACAGAGCGAAGAAAGTTGGAGACTAGGGAGAGGACTGGGGACAGCTGAGAATCCCACACATCATGTCTGTCTTAATGTTAACGTTTGCATGTGTTTTATGAGATTTTCATAGCAGTTATGGCTAGTCAGTTACCCCGTTGCATGCATAAGCTTTTTTTTCTTTTAAAAATTGAAGTACATTACGATATCTTCAGCTTTACCCCCAAATATATGAAGATGAATAATAGAACTTTGACAATTTATATGCATAGACTTTAATGCGCTGGTAAATGTTAAATATTGTTAAGTGCTGTTAATTCGCACCTTTGCTAAATTTATTCCCAACTCTCCCCGGAACCCCTGGTCTCACAGCAACCTGTTATCCCAAACACATCACGCACTCTGTACTCCCAGTCCACCCCACAGCCAACGCCCCCCCCCCCCGCTCCCCTCCCCATCTGTCTTTTCTTGCTTTCTCTCCTGGTTCCACGCTCCGGGTCCCTGTTCATCACTGGCTATGTATTTTTGATTCAGCTGTGTAACTGTGTTTGCATAATAAGGGTGAGAGGCAGGTGACATAAGCGGTGCTCTTACTCGCCCTTTGACGGGGAGGGAAAGAAACAGGGAGAGATAGTGGGATGGAAGGGGTGCAGGCACGGGCACGCGTGCAGGCCTGCCACTTCTGTGCTGGCTCTGCTGGTCTGGGCCCTCTCCCGGGCAGCCGTTTGGCCCTCTAGCACTTAACAACAGAGATGCCCACACACAGGAAACCACAGTAACACACAGACACACACACATGCTCACATCACAAAGGTCAGTGGTGTCTGTTAGTGACCACCCCAGACATACACAGATGCGCACGCGCGCACATGCACACACGCACACACACACACAGATATAATGTCACAACCGTGAAATATGGCAGTGTCAGTAGTGCTACATCATTGATTTCTTACATTAAGTCAGTCTGATAAACACAAAGTAAAAGGGTACACTATGCTACACAGACTTTTGCACAGGTCACACATCAACCACACACATTGCCCCTACAGGAAACACACCTGGCGATGTTACAAAACTATGTAAGTGATGCATACACCTATGTGAATGTGGGCGTACTCCATTATAGTGAACATGGATGTGCTTATTTGACGGATAGGTAGAAGGACTGTCTAATTCACATACACACAACACAACATAAATAAACACGCACAATCTCACATACAAACATTCTGCTGCTGTTGAGAGCAGAGCTTCACTCCCTCCGTCTCCCTCTAAGCCCAAACCCTCACACACTCTGACTATACCCGTTTTAGCAAACACGAAAGGTATCCAGTTCCAGAATAAATCAGCATTCTTGCCCCGCAGAGAAAGATTCTACATACAGACTGGAAAAAAACTGATAGGCTACCGTTTTTTCCAGACAGTTGTTTTCACTGATGTGTTGGATAAATGAAATATCTATACAATTACTCTTTTGTATTTAATTGCGCGGTAGTGTGAAGGGTGGTACTCCGCGTAACAGCAAGGGAGAGAGAGAGAGAGAGAAAGAGGGAGAGAGAGGACCGAGGGAGGTGGCAGAGGGCGCAGCGATTACTGTGACGACTGACTAACTGACACACAGGATCTTAATAACGCTGGAGACTTTATTCGGAATTACCGTCCATCGAAAGCGGACTTGCGCTTTTTCAAATAATCGGGAGGTTTGGGGAGATCGCCGTTAATTATAGATCGCTGGCTAGCCTGCTGCTGTCAGAAAGAGAGAGAACGAAGCGGTAAAGACGCCAAGCGAGATGACAGAATCGGGAAAGCTTTGAAAAGGTAGGGTGGTTAAAATTAATTTTCCACGGTTTTATTCGTTATTTGCATTTCATTTGTTACATTGATGTTAAGGCGTGTGCTCACTGTGTTACGGTCTAATAGTTCGAGCGTGATGTAACAGTGCTGCTAGTTTTACATCTACGCATGGTGTTCAGTAAAACTAGATTTTATAACAAAAAAACGTAAAATATAAAACCCAAAGATAACCGCTTTTGAGTTGACTAACAGAAATAGGACAGAGAAAGATAACCAAGTCCAGGCTGGTGCGCAAATGAGCATGCCCAGAATTCAGAATTTAAAACCCAAGACGGATTTCCATTTCGCTCTTTTCTGTTTTATCTTTATTTTGCACACGTATTTCGGCTCACCTCTCCCACCGCTGCCGTCGGTTCTGCTTTGCGCGCTGGGGGTAACAAAACGGCTGGAATTAAGAGGCGAATCCCGTTAGAGTGATCAAGCACGCGCCAGCCGATGAACTAACGGACTGAAGGCAGACCGAGCTAGAGGTACCTGTGCGAGCATATTCTGCATGTGCGTGGATCTCTGTATACAAATCAGCATGTACGAGGTGTGAGCGCTCGTGTCGGATGCCGTGTGACGCGTGTGTGTCACAACATTAACGCGCCACATTAGCTAGGATAAAGAGCTGATTTGAGCGCGATGGGGGTGGCGCGGGCTGAGGGGTTGCACAGGTTTAATTATAGCGGGACTTTTACACGCCACTCGCAACCTGTTTGGCCAGACCGAAACGCATGCATCTCCATGGGCCACTGTCCGTCCGCCACAGCGCTGCCGGACAGACCGGGCGCGGGATTCAACAGCGTCGTCTTCATCCCACTGGTACAAGAGAGCCGTTGATTTCTAAAGTTTACACAAATTACGTTATACTAGCGCTTGTTATGCACTAGGGCGCTCTGTACTGTGGAACATACAATCCTTCCCTCTTTTTCTCTCTCTGCTACCTGTCCAGAGCGTCTCTTCCTTCTTGGCTGTTTACCGTTGGTTTACCCCTCTCCCTCAGACCCTGTTGATCTGTCTATCCTCTCCTCCTCTCACTGTGGCTTCTCCCCTGCCCATCTCTCTTCCCCTTCGGCGCTGTCTCTGCCCCTCTGGGGGTGTTGCTCCTGGCTGTAAACATGTTACAGCGCCTGAGAGAGGCTCTTATTGTCTGTTAGTGCTCAAGTCCCCTGTGTGTGTGTGTGTGTGTGTGTCTGTGTGCATGCGCCTGACTGCGCGTGCATTACCAACACACAGAGAGAGCGTTCCTAAGAGACACATTAATTCCTCTGCTTAGGAAAACCTTTGATTTATTTTGAACTTTAGAGAGCGGCGAGTTAATTTAATTTTCGAGTACATTTTAGCCCTGCTTGAAGTGACGCTGTTTTCAAAGACAGCGATCACTCACACAGGAGTCACCCTGTGGTTCCTTGAGGACAGGGACCCTGGGGTGCTGACCACACAGGGCAGGGAGATAGACACGTGGGGCCACCAGGCCTCCCCAGCTCCAGCCAGGCTTTTTATCACACTCAGCCACAACTTAAATTGGCTCTAATGACATCACATAAAACGAGTAACCAGTGAGAGAGGAACGGGCCCATTTAACGTGCCGAAATGGAGTTGTTGGAGGAATTACGGCATTCTCCGCGGAGGTACGGCGCTGCTCTGGAATGATTAAAAAAAGAGCCGCTGTGGAGTGGTTTCGGTGGCCTTTCTTCCCTCCTCTGTGAGAACAGGCTCTAAAACGTGCTGAATGGGGTTTTTGCATAAAGTACGGGGTGGTCGTAGCCTTTTTGTTTCGTTTTGTTTTTTTTGGACCTCTTTCCCCCTCCAGCTCCCCTCCATAACCCCCTCTCTCTGTAGCTCTCTCTCAGGACAGAGTGTTGCTGGGGGGAAGCTGTGCTGCAGTCGCTTGACTCGCTGACTTCATGTGTCACACTGCCCTGTAGCTGGAGCAAGTGGTCAGCCGTGTCATTGGGGGGGGGGGCAGAGAGAGAGTCTCAGAACTGAGAGCAACTTAACTGAACTTAACTGAACTGAGAGAGAGACGGAGTAAGAGACAGAGAGGGAGAGTGAGGCAGAGAGCAGGAGAAAGAGAGGGAGCGCGGGTGAGGAAGAGAGATGAACTAAACATGAAGGAGGAGGAGATGGTACAAGAGAAAACAGAAGAAGGAAGATGGGAGGTGGAGAAAGG
The DNA here is from genome assembly GCA_019176425.1 of Megalops atlanticus. NCBI lineage: Eukaryota > Metazoa > Chordata > Actinopteri > Elopiformes > Megalopidae > Megalops > Megalops atlanticus. The sequence goes on from CM032888.1 coordinate 3,185,646, forward strand.
AAAAGAGAAAAAGAGAGAGAGGAACAGGGATGAGTGTTAGAGAAAAGTATGGGGAGAGAATATGAGAAAGTGAAGGAGTGAGGCAGAGGGCCAAGAGAGAGCAGCTGAAGGTGTTTTTATAGTGATATCCTGCTCCCTCTCCCCCTCGCACTGGGTGACAGCTGGCAGTCAGTAGGGCACAGTGGACATGCCAACATAAGAGCAGACCTTGCCAACATGGAGACACACATACACTCACATCACTAACCGCATAATGTAACATTACACACACACACACGCTCAGAGACAGCCACATACACTCACATTACCAACCGCATTTGCATGCACACACACACGGAGACGCACTACAGTACACACACACATCTGAACCCCCTGCTTATCTTAAACCCCGCTGAGCCAGTACAGCAGTCTGGATCAGGAGTGAACAGACAGCAGCACATTGAGAAACCTGATTACACCGACCCTCAGCGAGCCGCCAGGTCAGGACGGCACCTGTGCAGCGCAGAGAGATGCTAGAGAACAGGAGAGCAGCCGGGTTCGGGTCAGCGGAACTCCTGTCCTGCTCATGGGGCTTTGCGGTTCTAATTAGCCTAACATCTCCCACGGCGATGGCCACACAAGCCCCAGCACAGACAGTGTGTGGGTTAGCCTGGCGCTAGCTCTCTGGGGCTCCCAACTCTGTGGCTAAACCCCCCACATGTGTGTGATGTATGGTAGTGTATGTACCTAATAACTTCCCATCGTTTTCTAGGCTGTCTAGTTTCAGATTAGAGCAAGTTTACTTGTGGTAGTGCTTGAATGGTGTTGGGCTCACACTGACTGGTCTGGGAGCATTGTTTGCCTGGTCTGACACTGTTGCTCATTTAACTTGGATGGATACATTTCTGTTATCTTGTGTTGGAAGTCGCTCCGGATAAGAGTGTCTGCTAAATGAATGTAAGGCAGTGGCATGGCATAGTGGTAAGGAGCAGGGCTTGTAACCGAAAGGTTGCTGGTTCGACTCCCTGCTGGGGCACTGCTGTTGTACTCTTGGGTAAGGTACTTAACCTACAATTGCCTCAGTAAATATTCAGCTGCATAAATGGATAAAATCTATGCAAGTCGCTGTGGATGAGAGCGTCTCCTAAATGATGGTAGTGTAGTGTAATTTAAACTCCAAATGCTACCATACACTGATGGACAAAGGCCTTTCTCAGATAAATCACAAATAATATGAGTTCTGCTGGGGCCTTATATTCCTGAAGGCTCTGGAAACCGTTTAGTTTTTTCAATATTTAGTTGGACTCTGAGCGGTCATTCTCGGATTCACCACACGCACTCTGCGATAACGGAAAGCTCTCTGGGATTCTCCATTTCAGACACACCCAGCCGGACTTCAAACGAGTCCTGAACTGCGGTCGGGGGGGTGGTGTTCCCCATGTGGTGCGTCCAAGCCGTGTTCACAGCCACGTTTACCACCTCGCCGGGGTGCTGTTTGTTCCATGCTCCAGCCACGGCTTTGTGTCAGTGATTTTTTACAGGGCTGTGGACAGCTGGGATCTGAGGGCGTGCGCTTTCGGGGCAGGCTGAGGGCCTCTCAGCTGGGCAGTGAGCGTGCAGCTGTCAGGCCTGGGTAATGTTTGAGATTACAGTGGCACCAAACGTGGAGTGGAAACAGGCCAGATTATGGGTTTCGGTGCGGATCTGCACCAGGTTAAGACAGAAAAATGCACACCTATGCATACACGCTCACACACTCACAGCCACCCACCCCCCCACTCCACACACACACACACACACACACACACACACACACACACACACACACACACAAAGGCAGCATGCAATCCCAGATTATTACAGTGCAGACACGGTGGTAGCTCAGTGCCAGATTAAATCTACATACTGCACAGCCAGATTAATGAGAAAAGGCTGTGAAAGGGCAAGGGTGGAGGAGCCAGAGAGGGGGAGAGATGGGGGTGAATGGAGGAGAGCCGGGCAAAAAGGGAAGAGGAGAGATAGAGAGAGGGAGAGAGAGAGCCCTGAGACAGCGCAGGATGAAAGTGTTTCATCATTTGCTGGGAGCAGGTTGTCATGGACACCATTTGTATATCATTAATGTGGCTGTTTTAGTCGATGGTGTTAATTAATGCAGAGCTACCTCGCTTGCATTGATTTGTTTCACTTTTTTTAATAAAGAAATCCAGGTACTGATTGTACAATGAGAGCAGGTCTCAGAGGAAGAGCTTCCTAACTAAGGCGCGCAGGTGACAAATGTCTCCTGATGCAGTCAGTGGCACTGAACAAGCTGGAGTAAGGGTGCTGTGTAGGCCTGGAACTCACAACTCACACTGGGGAAGAGAGAGCGAGGGAGAGGGGGAAGAGAGAGAGAAATGGGGAGACAGAGAGAGCAAGGGAGAGGGAGGCAACAGAGGGAGAGAGGAAGGGGGAACAGAGGGAGAGAAAGAGAACACTGACCAAATATTGCCTAAGTGATCACATCCTGGCCATCGAAAAGGGCCGCCACAGACAAACTTGGCAAGACGGGGAAGGCAGGCTCTGTGATCACTGCAATACAGAGGAGGTTGAGACAGTGATCCACTTCCTGCTAAAATGTACTGAATGTTCCCATGCCAGGGAAATATTCATTTCAAACAACAAATCTATTCTCCCACATTTACACAACTGACTGACACAAAATGTCAGTCATGTTGGGAGAGTGGCCCACAGCTCCACTAGCAGCCCAGGTTGTGGCAACATGCCATAGCCTGAGGGGCGTTGAGTGCCCTGTGCTGCAACACCAGTAGTAAATTGAAATGTATATATTCATTGTAATAATTAGTAATTAACTAATACTTAGTCAATTTATAATTTACTGTTGTAGGGTTGATTATTGTTTATTGTTTATCAATTTAACCTGTATGCATATGTGTTTGCTTTTAATTTTATAAGGTTATATTTGATTAATTGCTGTATTGTTTGTCTTGTTGCTTTGACAACACAGCGACTGCTTGTCCTGCCTTTGAATTGAAAACTGGGAGAACAGGGAGACAGCGAGAGAGAGAGAGAGAGAGAGAGAGACAGACAGACAGAGAGAGACAGACAGAGAGACAGAGGGAACAGGGGAGGTGTGGTGCAATGAGTTAGTTCAATGCTAAAAGCTGACAAAACGGTTTCAGCCCATGAGCAGAGGGCCTTCAGGCTCCCCAGGTCCTGCTGACACTATACACTCTCTCAGACATCTCCAAACTTTGGAGAAAAGATTGGGGAACGCCTTGGTAGTTTTGAGTGGCGCCTGGTCATCCCCAGACGCCGGAGCTCTAACTTAATGGGGAGCTGCACGCTGCAGTGTATTTCTCTTCACCTTAGTGAAATCAGCCAAAGCGCCCTTGTGTTTTCCTCTGTCTTGCATAGTTGGCAGTTTATGACAGCTCTGACAACTTCTTTTCCTGTGCGTTTCTGCCACGCTCAGTCCAAACTGGTGTGGGGGGTTACACAGACGCACATACACCGTCGTAGGAGATCTTGCTCCGCCCCTGTTCATTTTGTGCATGTGTGGTTGAAGTTGGGTGGCTGGAGTCTGCTGTGCGCCTGGACCCATTTAGCTTTAGTGCCGCAGCGTTGGGTCCCCCGTGTCCGAGGCCTTGAGGACAAAGGGGAACATGTGGGTGTGGGTGTGTTTGCATGGGACGCAGGGATGTGATAGGTGTGGAACGCTCGTGTATGGAAATTAACATGCATTGAATGTGCAGCACAGCGCTAAGGTCAAATGTCAGTAATGGGATGATACTATTTAGGAAAAGATTTGGGGGAAAGGAGAGAGACAAAGAATACCAGCATGAGGGGATGAAAGGGAGGCTACACAAGAGAGGGAGACTGAGAATGGGAAAGAAAGAGAGACAGAGAGAGGATTTTGTTCTTTTAGTTCCACATGGCAGATTTCCACATCCAGAAGTGATTCTGCACTCATTCCAACAACTGAATTTGAGGGAGAGAAAGGGAGAAATGGAGAATGGAAAGATGGAGAGAGAGAGGAAGGGAGAGAAAGGAGGTGTGTGAGAGGGAGCAGACTTAACGTGTGTGTTGTATAATGTTTGTGTGTGTGCTGTGAATGACGTGTCTGAACTGTATCAAGGCCAGCAGAATACACTGTGTCCAATCAGCCCTCACCCTGGGGGGCCAATTAAATCATTAAGGCTCATTCATTATTAAGTCAGAGACACGAAAGAGGGGATATAACTAGTCATATTCATATATTTCCATATATAATATTTATGCTGAATCCCTTAAAAGGAGTGATATAACAAGGCAATCTGGGAAAAAGAGAAAACACAGACGCGCACACACACAGACACACACACCCTGCAAAAACTCAGAAAAAAAAGCACTAAGATGAAAGTCAAGCAAGCGTTCCTTTTAGAAGTCAGCTTTAGTCTCTTCAGCTGAATGCCTACTGGTCTGTGGGGTGGGCCTGCTTTTGCCATGCGCCTACATTCACCAAACGCTCTCTCATACAGCTGGAGGAGAGGTGGTAATACACTCCATTGCTTCGAATAGGGGCGAAACCCAGGAGGAAAGGGGGGGTGCTCTGTCTGCACATGCTCCGTTTGGAGCCTTAGCCCCTGAACCCCAAGAAACAGTAAGCAAGAGAGAGTGTGCTGTCTTTGTCACCAGCTTCTGAGAGGCAAAAGATGTCCAGTGCTGGCCGTGTCCACTTTTGCCCCTTTTCCACCAAGGCAGTTCGAGGGCCGGTTCAGAGCCAGTGCCTAATCTCGAACCAGTTCTTTGCGTTTCGACAGCCAAAGAACTGGCTCTCAGGCAGGGAAACTGGTTCGAGAGCAGCACCAACACTTTGCTGGTCTAGAACCAAGAACCGTTACGTCAGGGGCTGGGGGCAGGATTGTCGTGACCAACAAGACCAACTAGAACTTTGTGACTGCCGTTTTTTAAAAAACCAGAGCTAGTGTAGCGCATAGTCTGCCTAAAAAGAAGAAGGAAAAAAAAAGAGTTTTATTTTTCAAATGTTTTGCCTTGTTTCTCACATCAATGTTACGTCTGATGTTGGTATCATTGATGTGAGAAATTAGTAGCTATGCTTGCTTGGGTAATGTTAGCTGACCAACAGCCAGCTAGCCAGCTACCGTAACCTTGGTAACACTAGATAACGTTAGCATGCTACTTTCTAACATTGCCATTGATTCACCTACCAACGTCACTTAACATTTGGCTTCACAGAAGACTAACATTGTATAAAGTGTAGTGGACAAGTTTGCTTTTTAAAGCACTGTTCTCTTGTTTTTGTTGTTGTTTGTTCCTGCTAGCTTGCAGTGGCAGTTGGTGAGCTGGAAACAGGGGAAGCCCAAACACTACCTTTAAATCTATCATTACTTTCAACGTATTCCCCTTTATCCTCCTTGATTAACAATAAAACAAATAATTCACAGAATAAATGACACCAGTCGCGTAATCATTTATTCTATTTATGTGAAGCGCAGATGTATACAGATGTATACAGTGACGTATTGACGTGGCTCTGTGGTGGCTCTCTAGCCTGTGGAAAAGCAAACCGGTTCTTCGAAGGTTTGCAAATTGTACCAACTCCGAACTGGCACTAGCACCAGCCCAGAACTAGCACCTAGTTTGTGTTGGTGGAAAAGTGGCATCAGATGAGCCCCAAATGTCTAAAAAGGCTGGTAAACACCAGTGGGCCACAGAGAGGGAAAGAGAGAGAGGAAGAAAGGGAGAAAGAGGGAGGGAGAAAGATGACTTTTCAAAGACCTGCACAAACTCTGCTCTCATCCACTTCCCTTCCTCTCCTGACCTTCCCCCATCCCCCCATCCACCTGTGTGCCCACTGGAGGGAGGGAGAGAGGGAGGGAGGGCGCAGTCAAGTGTCCAGCACTTAAATTGCCTGTTTATTTCCAGTTACTGCATCATTTACAGCGATAAAGGAGTGGGGGTGGGGTGAGAGAGAGTGAGAGAGTTAGAAAGGGAGGAGAGAGGAAAAACAGAGTTAGAGAAAGAGAGAGAGAAACCTGTAAACTGTAATTCACTGTAAATTATTAGTTGTACTTTCCTTACTCCTGAGCCATCCTATTATTATTATAGCTCCGCCTATTTCCTATTTACACGCTCTGGCGACGTGAATGTATGCTCGCCATGCCAATAAAGCAAAGTGAAATGGGAAATTATAACAGAGAGAGAGCAAGAGACACCATTCACAACAAAGGCAGATTCCTACTGCACGTGTTCTCAGTGAACCTGCCAGGAACCCTGGGACAAAGACATAAGGTGGCAGAGACACAGATCCACCTCTGCCCTTGTTAGAGGAAATGGCAGGAGATGCATATTTTAAGATGATGAGAATCTGCTGAGTTTTTGGCCAATCCTAGAAGAAGGGAAAATCTGGTAGTTGTGCTGAGAAGGACAGCCAAACCCTCCAGCTGTCCGACACGGTGAGTCCTCCATAGTGGGAGGGACTCTGACTCAATACATTACACAGACACTAATCGATGGAATCAGCTCTTTACTGTCCCTCTCAGTCCTCTCCACTGCTACCTTTATACTGCTGCAATTGCCTGTAGTCATTTCCTATGCATATATGTACTCATCATTATTTTTTCTCATCATTAACAGCATGTTATGGGTTTGTGTCTATGTATAAATATACATCTATACTTATACTATGTCATTCTACTATTATACTGCTATCTTATTCTACTTATTTGTTTACATAATCTATGTAGTTATTTTAATTAAAGCACTATGCATAGCACCAAGGTCATATATTATGTATTATATAGGTACACAAATATACATAAATGTATTAGAATAAGTGTATGTATACATTCATATATATACATATTGTATTCTACTAATCTGTTTTCATAATCTATACAATTGTTTTAATTAAGGCATTACGAACGCAGGCCTTGACATCTCAAATTCAGAAGCATTAAGTTATATTGACAAGAAAGAACGGGTGGGTGAAGAGAAAGAAGGCACATGAAGGAGGAAGAATGACCATGGAAGAGGAGAAGGGGCCAGGGTTGCAAGAAGGCAGAGCTGAGTAGAGTTAGTCCGATGGAGAGTGAGAGAGAGATGGATGGGAGGAATGGGGACCTGCTGTCCAGAACAGGAGGGGTGGTGGATGTTAAGGAGTGAAGGGGCGAGCACAGCGGAAATGATAGGGGGCCGTGTGCGACGGAAGAGGTGAGACAGTGACAAAGGGGGTGTTATTCGGGGAGGGAGAGAGAGACAGACAGCGAAACCCTGTTTACAGCATTTACCACTTCATTAGAGAGTGCGAGTGAGACAGGGAGAGGCAGGAGGGAGGGGAGAGGTGAATTATTTCACAGCTACTTCAGATTTAATGGGCTTCACATACACATGTGTAGCATTTTGCTGTGTGTGTGTGTGTGTGTGTGTGTGTGTGTGTGTGTGTGTGTGTGTGTGTGAGTCTCACAGTGTGACGATAATTCCGACACTGCTCTGAGGTGTGTAGGTGGATCCTCTGTGCAATGAATTCACTCATTAAATCTGGAACTTTTTTGAACTGGATTTGATTAGTGTAATACCTTGTCGATTAAGTGCACAGAAAGCTGAGGGGAATGGCGGTCCACAACCTTAAAGTGTGGTTTGCGAGCTGTCACTAAAAATGCGTCAGGAATGAGTGACAATTCTTACAATGCAGTAATGTTTCATGGTGCCAAAATACATCCTGGTTCGTCAAATCTGGTTAAGCTTTGGCCCTGAATATATGGTAACGGAGTTCTGGACCCACACTTTCATTACAATACGTTACTTCTGAAATTGTTTGAATATTGCATGGAGTCCTCAAACTCCATTTAAAGTATTCAATATCATGCTGAATAAATAACATATAATCTAAAAGCTTCATTAGAAATTCCCTACAGTTCTCATTCATTGCAGTCATCTGAGTGTACACACTGTACTTTAGCTCATTTACCAGGACTCATGGGAGACTGGCCAGCAAATTATTACAGGACTACTGTACAGCCTAGCTAGTTGTACTGAATCATTATCTCACATATGTGGTCAGCTAGCAAGCTAGGCAGAAGCAAGCAGCGTTACCCTTAGCTAGCATTTTATAACTTGGTTAGGGTATGGGTTTCCCACAGAAAAATAAACACATCATTTTTCACTGTATATGAGCTTAGATGGAAATGGCCATTTTCAAGGACAGATATAGGCCTACCTCAGTTCACGAGGCCTTTCAGATCGAAGCTCAATTCTATATATATATTACACATTACATACATATAAATAATTTAACGTAAAGTTTATAATTAGTTAAAATTTGAATTTGTTGAAAATAACTAAGTTCGAGGGAAGCGTTTCAAAACGATGCAAATGCAAACGCATTTTAAAAGCAACCTAACGTCGCTAGTTTACGGTACATCAAAAGGCGGTCGGTGAAGAGGCTCGCAAGTCTCCTTTTAAAGCGGTCGTCGTGTCTCGTATTCCCCCCTCCATCGTTTCTTGCGCGAACGGCGGGCGGCCTTCCCGCGCTAAAGATGAAACACAGATCCCAGGTACTAAAACCGCTGATCACGAAGTCGGGATCGCGAAGAATGAGAAGTGAAGTGGCGCGTTCATCCGGGTTATTGCAGACGACGTTATGAACCCATTTAAAGTGAGCAGAAAAGGTGAAAGCTTCGGTGCAGCGCTTTGGTGACATTAACAGCTGTAGCTCATGGCAGTGCGAGGTTACAGCACTTGCTCTGAGTGAAATGTGGGTCTTAACGCATCTTTGATTAATGCATTTCATATTTAAGGCACATTCGATTATGTTACTTTCAAGGTTACTGGCATTTTGCTAAACTCTTGCATTCTCAGGAGTCCTGAAACGCGTGTCCCCATGCTATCTATATTTCTGGTAATAGCATTTCTCATAATAAACCTACTTTACTTGAAGTTATCTATTTCGTTGACTGACACATACATGTACTTTAATATTTACTGATATTGTAACAGAAATCCATGTCCGTGAAACATATTAATTTCCCATATATGGGAAGATTGTTTTACCGTTGATAACCTAAACATCAGCCTTCCACGAAGCAGAAATATTTCTGTAGGCATACCAAAAAAGCCAGTGCTGTAAGCGTTTGTCTGTAGACAAACCAAATGTGCATGTTCCTATTTTTACTGTACTGATTGAGGACAGTAAATAAACTTGTTCCTGGCAAAATGACTAGGGGTAATGACAAGGGTATCTTCAGTATATGGGGTTCCACATCCCACCAACCACCAGTGACACATACTGTACGACACAGGGTAATTTTAAGGGGCAGTTTTAAGCTGGAAAAAATACAGTAATATAAACATTTATGCCTAAAATATCCTTTATTCAACGGCATTGTTTGTAACCTTATGGTAATGTGGGCAGATCTGAATTTTAACAACTTCCGTAAAATAATTTATTCAGACTTTCTGCCTTTTAAAATGCATTCATAAAAGTTTTGGTCGCTTTCTCCAGTGCGCCTCCTGTTTTTACCTGATTTGGCATCAGATTGCGTGTGCTCGCACATGCGGCGCTGCACGGCGCTCCCCCGCTCTGTGTCCCCGCTTGCTGTGCCAACTTCGCCCGAAACGAACGGCCTAGTCCGAGGACCGTAACTGAGAGTGATCTGCGCTCGGCAAAGCTGGAAGCCCGAAATGACAAGGTCGAATTTGTCGCGTTATTCCAAGCACCGGCTGGACAGGTGTATTCGCGCGCGTTTGTAGTGCGTGGCGTCGCTCTTGTGCATTTCTAGGAGCTGCCCTTGGCGAGAGTTCACTTGGAGCTCTCACCTCTGCCCGTTTTCACACGCTGAACTGGGTCATGGTCACCCCAAAACACACAGAGGCGGTTTCCCTACTTGACCACAGACATGGCTTAGTCCTGGGAGGATATGTTTGTGCTGCGAATGGGCAGATGGAGCTGGTGATATACTCTTCAGTGCAACAGTTGTGTGTGTGTGTGTTATCAGTCAGAAGAAAGCAAGACGTACATGGATGTGTACATACACTGCAGTATTCACAGAATCTTTACTGAGTTTGAGTAGTGTACTGTATATATGAGTGATTATGTACACAGTAATTATATATATGTATATATGTGTGTGTGTGTGTGTGGGGGTACTGTATTTATCAGTGTAAGTATATGCACTGTATAGATCAGTGTTTGCCTGTAGACAGCAGTAGACATAGTGTCTCTATGTGCATACAGAAGTGTATGTATAAATCAGTCCATGTTGCAGTGTTTGGGTACAGAGTGACTATATCTCTCTACGCAGATTAGAGTGTATTTCATTCAGTGTGCACACATGGTAGTGTTTCCATATTGCATGGCACCCAGTCTGTGACAGCTTTAATGAAAGCACTGCTTCTCTCTGGGGGCTGCATACATGGCTATTAAACTGCCAGTAAAAAAAATTTAATCAACTAATAATGTACCCTGTGCTGTTAATTAGTGCTCCGTCACCAAAATGAATATTTAAAAAGCCCCCCCTCCATTTATGCTATATTTCTTGTCCTCCTAACCCTTCAGTCCATCTCTCTCTCTCTGCATGGCTTCCTCCCCCTCTCCTCTCCTCCCCCTCTTTTCTCCTCACATCCCCTCCTCTCTGTCTCCCATCCCACGCTTTTCTTTTTTTTCCTCCACTCCTTTAAAACTCCTCGCTCGCCCCTCTCACCACTCGGGCCCTGTCTGGGCTCCACCTGCTGAGACTCCAGCATTTGGAAAGCTAGGTAAAGAATAAGGGAATGAAGGAGCTGCAAAGGATGACAGAGAGTGGAAAAAAGGGAAAGGAGGGAGCAATTGAGAGAAATCCTCAGATGACCAGGGAGGGAGATGGAGTGATTCTGAATAAGATGCAAAAAGAGGGAGAGAGGGGTCGAGCTCTCTGGAGGCAAAATTGAGTGTTATTTGCTCGAGAGAAGGGTAGAGTTATTCTGAGACATGGAGCCGGGAAGGGAGGAAAATGAGAATAAATTGTGCGCCGCGCTGCATATGGGTGTCTCTTAATTAACCCTGCTAAAAGCTTTCTCGTTAGGACCAATGCTGTTTACCGGGAGAGGGAGACAGGGAGAGAGGGAGAGGGAGACAGAGGGGGAACCAGTGCCTGACACTCATCTTTCCCTTTCTCGCATTTCGGCATCTCCTCTGTCCCTCTCCATCCCCCTGAATGGGCGTTGTGTGCTGTGGGCTTTGGAGTCTGGTCACATCACTCGGTGTCTCTGCACGCGTGCATCTCCCTCCCTTCCCAGCGGCTGTCTCGGTCCTCATTACCTCCTCTAATTGATGTGAAATCACTCTGTTGGGCTAACAACCAGAGGACCGAGCACATGTACAGCGGGACACACTGCAAAATCTTGCAGATTGGACATCCCAGTTTTCACTTGTGCAGACCAATGTGGATTTTGAGCTCAGCTCCGACAGAACGTATTAGTATTGTGCCGTGTACGATAACAACAGGATGGAGTGCTGGGTGTTCAGGGACATTAGGCCCTTGCCTGTCTTCTGTCCAAATAGAAGAGATTTTGGGGGAAATTGCCTCATTGTCTTGCGGGGAGGAGTTTGGCCTGGTTTCCACGGCGTCAACTTTGTTTGACAGACGCGGTAGCCCAGTAAGGCAGGTGGGGGCAGGGAGAGAGGTACCTGTTGAGGGGCATTTTTCAGGCCTGGGCTTTGACTCTGCTGGTGATGTGATGTGAATGCGTGTGTCTGAAGCTGTCCTACTGTCTCGTGCAATCACGGCACAGCTGAAGACCTGCTGTGTGAGCTGGGCGCCCCCCGACATGTCCCGTTAACGTGCTCCATTCCCCCCGGAGCGCCTGGAATAAAAAGCCTTCCCTTAATTCATATCAGAAATGAATCATTTATTTCCTCCATGAGTAAATTATTCAAGGCATGTATTGACAAACCGGCCTCTCTTTATGAATAATGAAAAGACTTAGCTAATTCAGAGCGGGGCCGATCACTGGATCAACCTGAGCATGCTCACGCTGCTATTCACAGCTGTCCAATCACCTCCACCGTCTCACGCTGTTTATCCAGAGCTGGCCAGTCTTCTGTGCTTTCTCATACTTCTCATTTAGAGCTGGCCAATCACCTGTGTGTTCTCACACTGCTTACTCAGAGCTGGCCAATCACCTGCATGCTCTCACGCTGCTTATTCAGAGCTGGCCAATCACTTGCGTATTCTCACCCTGCTGATTCAGAGCTGGCCAATCTCCAAATCCACCTGTGCATCAGGCTGCTGAGTGAGCACGACTCCCCCTGTGGGGAAGAGAACTTGGTATGTCTATCACCCGTCACCTGAATGAACGCGTTTGACAGAACCTGCTCCCCTCCCCAACACCTCCCATCCCCTGCCAAGTTCTGGCAGGCCGGCCGATCACGCCAACCCCCAGGGACCGGCTGCGACGAGAGAAGGTGACGCAGCAGATCGGCCTCCATATCGGCCTCCAGCCCAGAGCGTGCTACACGTTCATCGTAAGCACGTCTACCAAACTCAACGCAGGCCATGTGCTCGGCCCTCCCTTTGGATGCACCCGCTGCTGTGGCCTCATGGCCCAGGACTGTGAGGACAGGAGGGATAGCTGAGGGTGATATTGACAGGAAGGTTATGGAGAGGGGGAGGAACAGCTAGAGCATCCTACTGACTATTTTCATAATACAACAAGCTAATAAACACTGCGCTATAAAAACAGCACATCTTCACATTTTACGGCCTGCTGTTAGCGTACAGTCTCAGGACAGCAGTTTCCTCCCCACACAGAGATCAGAGCGCATGAAGCACACTCACACACATACAGAGATACACACGCATATGCACACAGACACACATGCATACAGAGATACACACATATACACAGACACACATAAATAGAGAGATACACATGCAGAGATACACACACATATCCACACAGATACATTCATTGACACATATACACATATGTTCACACACATATATACATATACGCACACATATTCAGAGATACACACACCCACAGAAACACACACATACATACGCATGCATACAGATACACAAACACACACACACATACAGGCACACAAGTACTAATTAACATTAATGTTCCACAAACAGGTATACAATGTACACACAAAAAAGCACAGACTCTCTCAGACAGCCAGACTGACATAACCAAACACATAAAAAAACATACAGACCCACACACACGCGCGCACGCGCAAGGAAACAGTAAAGACACTGTCCGGTAAGCTAGGTGGTTGGTGAGTCGGTTGGTCGGTGTGTGAATTCAGGCTCCAGTGACTTTAAACCTTGCTCGGTCTGACAGTAATTTCTGCCTCCAAATTACATTCCAATTGGTTCATAAATCTCCCTCCTTCGCCCCGCCCCCTTCTCCCCATCTGCCTCTCTCTCTCTCCTGCTCTCCCTCCCTAAATGAGAAATTGAAAGGCTGAGATGGAAGGTACGTGTGCTGGGTAGCTAAACGTTCAATCAAACACATGCCCGCACACACACACAAGCACATGCGCGCACACACACATACACGCGTACGTACACATGCAGTCACACAAACATATATACATATATACACAGACACAAGCATACATGCATGCTCACACCCTCACACAGACACACACAGACACACATACACACACATACACACACACACACACACACACGGTTTGCTCAGCCAGAGCCTTCACAGCTCTCCCTAGTCTGAATCAATGCTGCAACCTGGAGGAAGATTTTTGCTGACAAATAAAGAGCTCTGTGCCGCTTCTTCTAAAATAACATTTATTCAAGTGCTCACAAGGGAGTGAACGCTGACCTTGTGAACTGTGCTCACTTCTTGCTAATTGCGAGAGGGCTTTAAAAAAGGGGGCACGTGACGTTCCCATAAGCGTGCTGCCACTTATCACTCAACGTCTGCCGCCACGTGTTCCGCCACTGCAGGGTCACGTCAGAAAAGCCATTAGGCAGCTTTTATTTAGGAGCTCCGCGCAAGCGGGGAGGAAATAAACGGCAGCAGACAGAGAGAGAGGGCCAGGGAGAAAGACAGAGAGAGGGAAGGAGAGAGAAATAGAAGACTCAGACAGATGGAGAGAGAGGGAGCAAGAGAGAGGGAAAGATGGAAAGAGAGAGAGGAAGAGAAGGCCATCGGAAATGCAAACCAGCTCAGACGTCAGTGTTCACTGGGAAATGGAGGCGGAGCAGAGAAAAAAGCTCCTTTTTTGTACACAGTGCACACACGCGCCCACCCCCATCTCCAGCACACACACGTCTTCTCCCCTTGTGTTAAAAGCATGTTTTCGGAAAATGTGCAGAGGCCCTTGCCTTTGTGAGTCAAAGTGTTTCACGCGCTGAAACAAGAGCATGCGGCTGAGGTTCTGTTACAGCTGCCAGTGCTTATGTAAACTTCCTGCAGGGCGGCGCACTGCTGGGACTAAACAGCATTTGCAGCAGTCCTGAGGGGGTTGCCTGCGTGGGGCTATTATGTGCAGTAATCACGATTGCTTGGTTATGGCCGCTCTGAATGTTCCTCTGGCGAGCCTTAATTGTATGTGCGGCTGTAGATGAACTGTATTCTGCATCCTCATTTTAGGTAGAGTTAGTCTCCCACAGTTCATTTTCACTGCATTAATACCGTCTGCACAGGCAATGATACAGGATTCAGAGGTTACTGGGCACAGAGAATGAGCTTTAGTCTGGTGATCAAGCTCAGAGGAGACATTTAGCGTTAGTGTAAAAGGCCTTGCTGTTACAGTGGGATGACTGTGCTGGAGGAATGGCAACGGTTTACACCCAATGGTTTACACACCCCTCCTATCTAAGAGTCCCACAGGGCAAACCACCTCCCCCCCACCAAATCTCCACTTACATCCTTATGCTTGAACTTTACGTCCTCACTAACTACCAAAACTCAGAGAGCATTGTTATCATTGAACAGAATATCTTCAATTACATCCAAAACTCAGATAGCATCGTTATTATTGAACTCAATATATCCTTACTTACCACTAAAAGTCAGGTATCAGATTTTGTTATTACTGAACTCTGTATCTTCACCTACTGCCAAAACTTGGCTAGCATCCTTATCATTGAACTCATTATATCCTTTTTTACCGCCAAAACCCGTCTAGTGTCCTTGTTGTCAACTTCTATGCCCTCACCCCTGACAGTGCTTTATGCTTTTCCTCCACAGGGTGGCACTGTGCCTACGGAATAACCTGATGGAGGCAGAGCCCCATCTCGCAAACTGACACAATTCAAGCCCAAGACCCCCCTGCCTCCCAAAACACGAGGATGGAGCCTTCGGTCTAGTCATGAAGCCTGAAAGTGGAAGAGTAACTGCTTAGGTGCATCGGGAGTACCGCAGAAGCACTAAAACTGACTAATTACCGCCGCGGCTGAGAAACGGTGGTTGGGAATAATTCAGTAGCCACAGTAAGAAGGTGGATAAAACAGGTGTGCTGTGAACCAAATAATTTACATTACTGAAGAGAAAGGCCTTGTATGAGATTCAGAAGAGGAAGGAGTACAGGCTCAAAGGATCTGGACTCCCTTGAATTGCTTGCCATTGAATCACTCCGTATTTAACAAGTCTGCCTGTGTTAGCTAAACACGGAGCTGCGTCTGTTGCCCAGGCCTGTCCATTTTTGGTGGCATCTGAAGAAAACTGGAGGAATGACAGCAGCTTCGCTGCGGGAGCTGTTTCTCAGTGGGGCCGAGCAGGACAGCACAAGTGAGGGGGCGGCCCTATTTGGGTGAGCCTCAGAGCAAGCGATGCTTCTGTCAGTGACTGAGTCTCTCGTGTGCGACCCCTGGGGACAACCTGGACTCTTGACACCGCTGAAGGAAAAATCGGGGGGAGCCTCTAAGTGCCTGAGCACCTACCCTGCCCATATCCCTAAGGTGCAAGAGCTCTAGAACCAAGAACAAACCCAGAGCCTGTTCTGCTGAGGGGTAAGAGAGCTACGCCCCTAGCATGGGGCACGGGGGGCGCTCTTTCTCGGCCAACTCCCGCCACTCCCTTCCCCGTTTATTCCTTTGCAACATCCTCATCCTTAAACACCCCTTTAGGTATAGAGTTTAGCGTGCTGTTTCTTTACTGATGGAGAGGGTGAAGAGAGGGGTACTAGATGGTGAAGAGAGAGGTTGTGAAGGCAGCTGGGACACAGAGAAAGGTACAGTGAGGGAGCGAGGCAGAGGAGGAAAAGAGAAAAGAAAAAAGAAAAGAATGAACTAAGGCAAGAAAGACATAAGAAATAGATGACAAGAATGGCTAGGAGGAGACAGACTAAGGACAGTGGAAGGGAGCAGTTACCTTACAAAGAGAGGCAAAAACAGAGAGGGAGAGAAAAGACAAAGCGAGAAAAAGGAAGAAGACATGGAAAGAGAGGGAGAGAGAAAGAAAGAAATGGATGGGAGTGAATTGGAAAAGAAAAGCAGGAAGGAGATGAGGATGAGATTACAGGGCCTTTGTAAGACTCATGGGGAGACAGATGATCACATGGTGGGATATGATATGAACCCATCACTGGGGAAGGGGATGGCATTCATGGATGACATGTAATGAAACCGTGCAAATGGCGCTACTCGGTCTCCTGTGCTCTCCTTTAAAACATGGAGTGACAGGAGTGTGTGTGTGTGTGTGTGGGGGCAACCTATGAGGACATAAATACACACAGATGCATGCACGTGCGCGCGCGCACGCGCACACACACACACACACACACACACACACACTCACACAGACAGGCAGACAAGATACGCACACACAGATACACACAGTCACACAAAGGAACACAGTGAGATATACACACACATGTGCACATGCACATACACACACCATTGATCTTGCCTGAAGGGTCTATAGTCAAATTAAATGATCTGACAGCACACTACATATCCTGCTCAACGATCATTCAATTTTCAAAGAGAGACAATCCATATATTGACATTACCATTACACACCATACAGGAGACATAGCCTCAACGATGTGTCTCTGCAAGATAAAAACTCACTTAATTCCAGTGTCATTAACTGCATCGGTGTGACTCAGTCTGAACAATATTATTCACTGCTGTGTTTTACAGATAGATATCATTACTTATCGTCTAGTAAATATTTTAAATTATATTTCAAAACAAGAAAACCTGAAATAATTGTCGACTTTAATAACATGGGTGACTTTGGTAGGAGGTCGCCGGCGGAGAGTTCTGGTGACCCACTCCCGCCGCCGCTTCGGACCCTTAAATATATGCGCTGCGCCGGACAGGATTAGGCTGCTCAAAAACAAACTAAATCGGAAGGGTTAAGAATGTAGATTAGCAAGGAGTGTAATAGAGGGATATAGGAAAAGAAAACATGTGTAAGTGAAAGGAGTACTGAAAGAGAGCGCGCTATAGGCAGGGAGAGAGAGAGAGAGAGAGAGAGAGAGAGAGAGAGAGCGAGCGAGAAAGACAGATGACGGGGGCGGAGGAGCTCAGCAGAGGACAGTAATTTGCATCTAGTCGTCAGCATCAACCCAAACACACGAAAACCTCGAAACAAGGTCAGACAGCGTTTAGACTGTATTTATGTGATGTCCGACATCAGTAAAAACGAGAGAATACCCCTGATGCGAATTCAGAGGAGTCCTCGTTTATTTATGGACATATATGCACTTAGGTCCTACTTGGATTAAGTTATCGCAGATTTTTTCCCCTAATTTCGCGCTGGCCATGGAGGTTTTACTCTGACAGACCACCGCACGGACGGAACGTGGAGCGTTTTTTCCCAATCTGGTGTAAAAGGAACAATCTGGTGGGTAGGAAAAGCTATGGAGAATTTGTGTGGAATACAAAATGTGGCGAAAAACTACATTTTAATGTAACCTATAAAAATGCTGAGCACTTTGTAGGCCTAAAGTGCGTATGCCAGTAATAACCTATGATAAAACAGTGTAAACAGCTGTATTTTCTAGTAAAGACGTCCATGTTTAGCTTTTTGTCTGAATGTTTAAGATTATAAATAAAAACAAAAAACGGGAAAACTTTTAAAATTTGCGATGCTGCATACTTGACAGATGTAAAATGTGTGGATTTATCAAACTACACGTTCGGATTCAGATAAATACTTGGGTGCACGACTAAAATTTGAGTATAAAGTCCGCATGGACATTATTAAGCGCTCGAGGAAAATTTTACACAAACCTGGAACAGATGTGCAGCTGCGAGTGATGACCAGAAACCTGGTCTTTTTCGTCTACTACGTATAGGCTACTTTTACGGCTGTCAGTGAAACATGTCATAGATCTTATACGGTTGCAGTTGCTCGCGCATTTTTATGCGCTAAGTTTTCATCGAACATCTGCCAACGTACGACCTGTTCCAGTTTTTAATACGGGGCATGCTGTTAGGACTACCATCGGATTATTAATAAACACACGTTTTCGTAACAGTACTAGGTGTTCATTTTCTGATGTCAGATACTGAGTACCAGAAAGAATTTCTGGAAGTGTTGGGGTGGGGGTTGCGGACGAGGTCTTTAATAAATTGATAAAACTCAGATGCTTTTAGGAATCTCTTTTAGACAGATTAAACAACCAATCCAAGCCTATATCCCTCTGTAAACTACAATCTGTTGCAGTACTTAGATGGTTTAAAGAACGGGGTTCAAGAACGAGGGTACCCCTGGCCCCTGAGATGACAGAGACTTACTTGGTACTCGAAAGGAATTTAATTAACACGAAATCACCAGTGATGACTTCTCAGAGATAATCAAACTCTGATCCAGCCTGGAGAGAACTCCGCAGATTCCAGCTGGCTGAGCCAAATTAAACAGGACGTGTAAACTTTGGACTGTCACTCATAATGGTTTTCGGGGGGTAAATTCGGTTTCGCTGGCATCGATTTCCTTCCTATTTCATTTATCTCTTCTCTAATTCAACACTCTCCCAGCTCTTAGCATTCCTCCGGCGTTATTCGTCTCCGGTCTTGCTGTCTCACACGTTCGGTCTCAACCCCCATTCTACCTTCGCAAATGCACCGCCTCGGTATAGCAAGTCAAACCCCCATCGCCAAAGTATTTAAATATAGCAACATAAAGACACACAGTCAAACTCGGCCCTCCCCCCTCTAATGCTGGCCGTAAATAAACGAGGCCGTTCTCTTCTCTCCCTCTCCAATATTGGCATGTCCTGTTAGCTTTGCATGGAAGGCGACTCTAACTAAAGAGCTACTTTGCATACACTGCCCGAGGCGACTGTCTCTGCAGCCCTGGGTGCACCAGTCCCTCTGTCTGCCCGCGCGCTCTCCCATCCAAACGGATTAACCCCTCTGTCGCTGCAGCGGGGCGGCGGGAGCTGGAGTACAGACCCCGCCGCCCCCTCAGCGCGCGCGCACATTACGCCGAACAGCAGCGATGTCAACGGCGTTCCGTGTACAGCCGTTCCTGTAGTCACGTTTTTAGAGAAAAATGTCTTCCCTGTGAGTTATAAAATCAAGACATCACTGACTCAAAGCAAATTTCTAGGCCTTTTTGTAAAAAAGGTAGTATTTTACTCTTCTTCAAGTTATACCACGAGGGACCACTGTGTATAATCCCTGGCTGGACAACTAACTCCTAATTTAACGATTGGTTTCCAAAACCAGGGGTAATCATAAAAGATTTTAGAGTCCGGGAGTTAAAAGTCGAAGAGATTGTATACATTTGCATGTTGACTTGAATATTACGGCACTCGAATGATAATACGAACTCCAAATAACCCCTCAGATTCAACACGCAGGTGGAATTTGAATGCACCATAGCACTTGAGGCAAACGCAGGATTCAAGTCGCCGTAAAATCTGACTGCATATGCAAATTGCGGTCTGTACGATTTTTATCTCTAAGTTCTTTAAACATGCCACTCTAATTATTTGATAACATTGCAGTGGTTGAAAACAATACACAAATACAATGTAGATATTTCATTGAAAAACGGAGGTCAGAACCCCCAACGGAAATAGATCTTAAAATCAAACTGCTCCCCCATTAGATATTTTTTAAAATTGTGCGATTGAATGTATCCTGTACTTTCACGTTACGAGGGTCCTGGGCAGTAGGTTGATGGCTACTGTGCTCTGCACAATGTATTCATGTGTGACATTACTACTGTAAACATTTCACTGAGAATAAAGAATGAGTGTGGTAGGTGTGTGCAATAAAACGCTAACATACATGGGGCGCAACATTTCAGCGCTAAGATTTCCCTACTTTGAATAAACAAACAATCCAAATTAACAATTTGTGTGTGTGTGTGCGTGTGGATGAGTGAGTGCGTGTGTGTCTGTATGGAAGAGTGTCTGTCTGTACAGGTGGGATTGAGTGTGTGTGGTACTCTCACATGCACCTGCTTTAAACTGAGAGGCATGTCATTTCCATACATTTCCTAATCCTCCCTCTCTCCCTCCCTCTCCCGCCGTCTCCTGCTTAAAAGAGTGACCCAAATAATCCTCGCTGCTTGACAGACTCATTTGCCCAGCCATTCAGTCTCACACACGCCTTGTTGCTCTCTCACTCTGAAAAACAACACCAATTTACCCCCCTGCCCACGCGAGCAGCATACCACACACACACACACACACACACACACACACACACACACACACACACACACACACACACACGGTGTGTTTTGTGCAACTGCAACCAGTGAATTTGTTGGGACTGGAGGAGATTAGGATGGTTCATCTGAATTCGGACCACAATAATGAGTTGAAGGAATTAGGTAATTAAGATGAGACCTGAACGTCAATAAGACTTTGCGCCTTCAGGTGCTGCAATTGCTGTAGCCAGTGCTGCAGTGTTGACTCAATCAGAGAGCACCATCTCATATTCTCCTCTCCCTCCTTTCTTTCCTATAGGTTGCAGAGTACACACAGAGCCTGCGCAGAAGCCCTCTGACTGGACTCGACAGACCTTACACAGCGTTGCCCCTCCCCCACAGAGGAGTGAGGGGGCGGGGCCACCGACGAGGCGGAAAGGAAGGGGGAGAGAGCTTCTGTTGGTGCCATGGCTCCTGAGGGTGTGGCGGAGCTCCGTGATTGGCTCTTCCTGCTCCTGCTGTGCCTGACTCTGCTGGCCGAGATGCTGGAGCTGGCAGCGGCGGCAGCGGCAGCAGCTGAGGCAGCGGCGGAGGCTGAGGGCGATGTGGCATGCCCGTCGGCGTGCCGCTGCGATGAGGGCTTCGTCTACTGCAACGACCGCGGCCTGAGCATCATACCGCCGCTGCCCTTCTCAGCGGCCGTGCTCTATCTGCAGAACAACCACATCGGCAATGCGGGGCTGCCCACCTCACTAGAGCGCCGGCTGACTGTGCGCGTGGTCTACCTGTACGACAATGAGCTGGATGACTTCCCCACGCACCTGCCACCGTCGCTGCGCGAGCTGCACCTGCAGGACAATAACATCCGCAGCCTGCCACGTGCCGCGCTCGCCCGCCTGCCGTTGCTGGAGAAGCTGCACCTGGATGACAACTCCGTCTCCACGGTGAGCATCGAGGAGCAGGCCTTCGCCGACAACCCACGGCTCCGGCTGCTCTTCCTGTCACGGAACCACCTGTCCAGCATCCCGTCAGGGCTGCCATCCTCACTGGAGGAGCTGCGGCTGGATGACAACCGCATCTCCACCATCCCCACACACGCCTTCCGTGGCCTGTCAGCGCTGCGGCGCCTCGTGCTGGACGGCAACCTGCTGGCCAACCAGCGGATCGCCGACGACACCTTCTCGCGGCTCGCGAACCTGACTGAGCTGTCGCTGGTGCGCAACTCGCTGCAGACGCCACCTGTCAACCTGCCCAGTGCACACCTGCAGCGGCTCTACCTGCAGGACAATGCCCTGGCGCATGTGCCACGCGGCTCGCTGGACGGGATGCGGCGACTGCAGCGGCTCGACCTGTCTGGCAACAACCTGACCACACTGCCGCGCGGCCTCTTCCGCGACCTGGACAGCCTGACGCAGCTGCTTGTGCGCGGGAACCCCTGGCACTGTGGCTGCAACCTGCGCTGGCTGTATGACTGGCTGCATGTGCGGGGGAACTCGGTCACTGTGCGTGGCCTCACCTGCCAGAGCCCTGACAGGGTGCGGGGCCTGGCCCTCCGGGACCTCATAAGCCAGATGGAAGAGTGTGAGGGCGGGGCGGGGCGGGGAAGGGGGAGGGGGAGGGAGAGAGAGGGGCGGGGCCGCACCGGCAGCCACTGCCTCCACTACACTCCCCCCGCCCCAGGGCTCCCTCTTCACCCTCCGGTCCAAGAGGCCGGGGCTGCGTCTCCCGGACTCAAGCCAGGACTACCCACTGGGAGGCAGCGGGGTCAGCAAGACGCTGGTCCTGAAGGTGAAGCCCCTCACACCTGACACCATCCACATCACCTGGCGCGCCCCGCACCCCGCCCCCTCCTTCCGGCTTAGCTGGCTCCGCCTAGGCACCAGCCCAGCCGTGGGCTCCATCACTGAGACACTTGTGCCGGGGGACCGGCGTGAGTACCTGCTCACCGCCCTGCAGCCACGCTCCAGCTACATCATCTGCATGGTGCCGTTGGCGGGGGCTGTGGGCAAGGGCCCCGCTGTGGGCGCAAGCATGGACTCAGACGAGAGCCCCGTGTGCGCCAAGGCCGAGACGGCCAGCCCTGGGCAAGCCAGTGATGACTCGGACAGTGAGCAGGGCTCTGAGCAGCTGACCGCGCTCCCGCTCGCGGGGATAATTGGCGGGGCCACAGCACTGGTATCCCTGGCGCTGATCTTCGGCATCTTCTGCTGGTACGGCCATCGTGCTGGGTACCTCTCCGCCCGGGAAAACTCCTACGGCCGGGGCGGCGGCTCCCGTGGTGGCAAGCACTACGATGACTACGTCGAGTCCGGCACTAAGAAGGACACCTCCATCCTGGAGATCCGGGGCCCTGGCTTCCAGATGACACCCATGGCCGCCCAGCAGCCACTCCGGCCCAAGCCAAGGGAGGACTACGTCATCCACACCATCTTCCCCTCCAATGGCACCAGCCTCTACAAGAGCACCCACCACCAACACACGCCCAATGCCAGCTATGGCACCAACCGCGGGTACCGGGAAGGAGGCATCCCGGACATAGACTACTCCTACACGTGATACCTCCCCCTTGCACTGTCTCCCCATGCTCTTATGAAACGTAGATGCCGAGACAACCTCAGCCCTGGTTCCAAGCCCCTACCCCTCCTCGTGCCTTCTGGTTTCCATTCCAGCCGTTCAGTCAGAGGTCTGAGCCATTAGCGAAGGGCTATACCGCCCGAGACAAAACCCAAAGCCACCTCCAGAAAGACTGAAGTGGCATTTACACAAAACAACCGTTACTTCATGAGCATTCCTATAAATACCTTAACTTGCTCTGGCTCACCCATACAACTCACTTAAGCTGGCTCTCTCTGTGGGGCAGGAGGCTGGCTGGAATGAAAAACCTCTGCAGACACTAGGGGGGGCTCTAGCTGCGGAAAGCTGAGGGATCAGGTGTACATAGGAATAGATCTATACGATTGGACCTCTATGGTCATAACTGGTAGGCAAACAGCTGACTTTTCCTTCACAAAAGAGGACTCTTTCTTCTTAGGCTTAGTTTGGTCTTTCCGGCTTGCTTGTCCTTTATTTTTTATTTCTTTTGTATGTTGGAAAGATGTCTTTGTCCCTGCCTGAGGAGCTGACAGCAGCAATGACGGGTTTGACAATGAGGACCCAATTCGCTACTGGGTTTCGCTTTTATAATGAAGGAGGCGGTGGGAGGGGGTGATGTTTCTCTCTCACAGGAAATCTGCAGTTCCCAAAAATCCACTCATAAAGCAGATATCCCCATTTAAAAATGAAAAACAAGGAGAAACAAGAGGGATTTGCTTATTATTATAATCCTGAAGTGGATTTAAGCTTAGAGTACACCGATGTGACTGCACTATGCTCCAAATTAAGGGTTTTAGAGAGGCAAAATCAAAGGAAGTGCTGTCATAGTCTAAACGCGGCTACTATGATAATGGTTTGGCATTGGGACGTCCCCCCTGATCTGGAGACCGAAGAGTCAAACATCTCCGGGTTCCTTCAGACCTCTGCAGACCATGCTAATTTAACTGGCCCACCGGAGGGAGGCGGTCATGCTGGTGATTACCTGACATAAAGGTAACGACTAAATAAGAGATGTAATGACAATCACAAAAAAGTAAACAACACTGTGGCTGTCACAGGGGAATCTGCCCCTCGTGAGAAGGTCTTTGAGAGACGGCTTTTAAAGCCAATCGCCGCATCACGACAGGTGCACAAAAAGCAGCCTACGGTCCAACGACATCCCAGCCCTGCTGTGAGGGTTGGGTGGGGTGGGGTGAATTCCATGGAAATCAGGGATATACCAAACCGCAACACTGTGGTCCTGCACACTTGACCGGCTGGTGGGGTGGGAATACGGAGTCAGATTTTTTTGGGGCCAACATTTTCCCTGTTGGTTCGCACGATGACACCTCTGGAGGGGGGCCAATCCGTGCCTGTTGCTAGGTCATTTTAACGGAGCGGCAGGAGACAAAAACAGGGAGAGACACACACTGACAAAATGTTAGAGAGTTAGGTGAAATTGGGAAAAAACCAACGAGAAACCAAAAATAAAAGAACAAAAGAACCAACAACTAAAACATACGAAACCGGAAGGCACAGGAGTGGAGATCTCGATACGTGCTTGTAAGCATTCCTTCACGCCATGGTATCCCGCACAGTTAAAAAAAACACTCTCTCCAGTAACCACTTGTGGTAAACTACTACTTACTGTAGCATTTGAAAGGGATAGCTACAAATCGCACTGTGTCTGTTCTGTCTCACTGAGTGTAACACTACAGGAGACAGCCCAACAGATAAGCAAAGGGGGCTGATTTATGTCCCGAATGTAACTCATAGCCATTGCACACATTTGTAAATGCTCCATTTGAAAGAAAAATAAAAATGGCTACCCTTGCCTTGTTAGCCCGCTTTATGTACTGAAAGGCATTAAGGCAAAACATCATTTTTAAAAAAAAAAAATACCGTGATGCGATATTTCAATTCATCAGGTAAGTGTGTAGGTTGCAGTGCATTCATTCCTTATTTTGACAGCTCATAAATGGAGCTGCAAAATTCGGGGGGGTGGAGGTGTTCATATTTTAACGGCGTATTTTGAGTGTCTTGTGTGTCCTCCTTCACTGTCCGACATTGCTGAGGCCCACCTGAGTGCAAATGCCACAAGGGCCACTGTTCTAAGAGAGCCGTGTGCCACGCCCAAGGCATCAGAGATGAGACCTGCCTGCTCCTGGCAGCTGCACCTTTGACTCTGAAAGGCCCACTGGCCTCCTGTCCCTATCACCTGTTCCCTGTTCATCTTCAGCTCTACTGCATGTTTGATTTCACTGCCCAGAATGGAATGTTTTCAGTGGCTTTCTAGACCAGTGGCTAAGAGTCCATAGCACTTCTCAGAGAGACCACATGTCCTCTTCGACATGTGTGCATCCACAAAATATGCTGACTATGTGACAAAGGCTTGCCACTGATTTCTGCAAGTGACATGTTCTGAGCCCAAGTGCTCACTTGATATGTTGTTCTTTCTGGCAGAAAGCTAGGCTCACTCACCAATGTTGTGCTAATGCCTTTCATTATACAAAGTACCTTTTTAGTAAAAGTTAATTGTCCCTATTAAAAGTTGGCTACAGACAATTGCCTCAACACAAGGCAGCTTTTCACTCAAATGATGTAATGACTTAAAGAACTGAGATGGCAGGTCCCTCTCAACTGGACACACATCTGAAATTTGTGCATGCTTGTTGCACCAATCTACCAAAGCTTCCCTGTCAAAAGAGCATCCCCAACGCTGTTACTGACCACTAAGATTTGGATTGCCTTTTGCCAAAGGTGGGCTTTCAGACAACAGAAACTACAAGCAGAAGGAAAGTTGGGAGATTTATGTTTACAGTCATGCTGGGATTGAGGTAGCAGCAGGCAGTGAAACTTCCGCTGAAGGTGCCACGCCTCCGGCCACCGACACCCGCACCTGTGCCTCCTTAAACCATCTGCTGGGATTTTGATGGCGTATGACTACTCTTCTGTCCGGAGCTCGCAGGGTTCGGGTTGTGTGTCTAAACTCTTGAGTGTGCTCATTTGGGTTCGGCAGTGTTAGTCGCACCTTGTCCCTGTGGTCTTTCCTCTACAATCTCTCCAACCGCAGACGTCTTGCCCGCAGCCGCCCCTCTGCCCACGTGAAAAAACCTTGGAACCCGAGCTTGTCTTGAGCAAGCAAATGTAACAGTTGTACATGTTTTTGTATTCGATTTTTGACTGCATGACAAAATGCTGAAACTGTTTGGTAGGCAAGGAGGAAAACATCTACTTCCAGATAGCGTGTACAACAGCTACACAGACCAATATAACTGGATTCTATGTTTCTCTGTACCATTCACATGGTTACATTGTTCATTTTGTGTGCAGCACGGGGGAAGAGGTCACAACCAGCAAAGGAGACAGACTCTATGCTGTTGGTGGTAACTGTAAACTGGCCTGGGAGTGATCCTATTGACTCGCGTTGGGCAGATGGGACTACTGCACCATCCACAACCCATGAAACCTTTGGCTCCCCCTCCAGGTCAGAGGGTGCCAGTGTATGTGCCTGTTACTAACTCTTCTTTTTAAATGACTAGATTCTGTAGTGAGAACTCTGGGTAGAAGGGCAGACTTTAGATTAAATGGACAGACAGGACCCGCAGCAGGGCGAATTCCGGAAAAGGGGGGTGCTGTTGTTCTCCTACCAAGCTTCTTCCAATTTGCGCTGAGAGGGAGAGGGGAGGAGGGGCCGGCGCCTCATGTCTTTGGTGTCTTTCCCTAAAACGTGTTTTTCAGCCTTTTTTCTAGGTCTCTGCTTTCAAAGTGTTTTCTCTTTCCCTAATGGACTCTGATGTAAATGAGAGAGTGGAGGGACTATTTTGTCTGAGGGCCTTTTGTTTGTTTTTTTTTTTTTCCTTTGGTTTTTCTATGCGATTAAAGAGGAGGTGTGCTGTACCGTGTCTGATGTTGTGTGTTTATTAAGAGTGCAGGGTGGAGGCCACTTCTCTGTGACAGAGAGACCATTTTCGCAATGGCAGCTCAGGAGAAGAAAATATGATTCGCAGGAAATTAAGTCTGGCAGAAGAGAACATCTTCTCTTTCTGGGTCAGGAGAGCTGCAGTCACACAACCAAAATGCCCATCTGATTCATCACTGTAGGTCACAGTGTCCATGAGATTATGTGCCTTTGAACTAGCATCTGTCACTAAGTGGACTGATGTGTGTGTGTGTGTGTGTGTGTGTGTGTGTGTGTGTGTGTGTGTGTGTGTGTGTGTGTGTGTGTGTGTGTGAGAGAGAGAGAGAGAGAGAGAGAGAGAGAGAGAGAGTGTATGTGAAAGTGTGTGAGAATATGTGAGTGTGTGTGCGAGTGTGTGTGAGAGTATGCAAGAGTGTGCATGTACATGTGTGAGAGTATTTGAGAGCATGTCTGAGTGTGTGTCGGGGAATGAGAGAGAATGTGACAGTGTGTTAGAGTATGTGAGATTGTGTGTGAGTGTGTGTCTGGGTGTGAGACAGTATGTGAGAGTGTGTGTGAGAGAGAGTATGTGAGAGTGTTTGTGAGTGTGCTTCTGTATTATCAGTTGTGCAATTAAGTTGTACCCTGGGATATATCACTGAGGACACGGGTTGCTGGTATGCTGTACCAGACACTTTCAAGCGTTAATCACTAGCTGCCAGGTTTGACTTTTTTCCACAGACATACATTTTTAACAACCGGAGAGAGGGGGGAAGTCAGAGATGGGAGAAAAACTGAAGGAGTCAGAAAAAGAGATAGACAGAGGGAGAGACATACAGACAGGCTCAAATCTACTGCAGTTTGAGTGTTTTCCTCATCCTGGGACTTTAGTTTATTTGTTGCCTTTTATTTAGCATTTCAGTTTGTTGATGTATGCAGGGACACCAGGAGGGTGAACCACAGAGGATTTGATTTCTTTTGATTTTGACATTAAGAAAGCATTACCTCGCTCAGTCCCTAAACCAACACTGGTCCACAGACCATGATAAGTCTCCTGCCTACAGTGAATTTCCAGAAGCTCAGCGTACTTAGCTAACTTACGCAGTGCTTCACACACACACCGCTTTTTCTGAGTGGGGGTGGGGTTGGCATAACAGTTAGCTGGTGTGCTGTAAAGCATTAAAATGTACATGCATCACTGCCTGTCACCTTGGGTACAGGAGGGAAAGAGGGCGTGCACTGGTCTCTATCTGAGTGAGGATCAGCCAGTGTTCGCACTAGTTTCTAAGTGAGGATCAGTCCGTGTCTGCGCTAGTCTCTGAGTGAGGATGAGCCTGTGTGTGCACTAGTTTCTATTCAAGCAAGGATCAGCCAATGTATTCACTAGTTTCTATCAGAGTGAGGATCAGTTAGGGTGTGTCATTCCACAGAAACTGCCCTGTTGTCAATTACTGAGGCTCTTAAATCAGCCAGAGCATCCTCCCACTCCTCAGTCTAGATTCTTTTAGACCTTTCTGCAGTCTTTGACACAGTGGACCACACTTTACTTCTATCCACCCTGTCTACGTTGGGGATTGCTGACACTACACTTCTTTGGGTTCAATCCTACCTCTCTGGATGCTCTTTCAGGGTGTCCTAGAACGGTAGGTTGTCTAGACCCCACAGCCTGCCCATGGGTGTCCCTCAAGACTCTGTACTCAGCCCCCTCCTCTTCTTAGTTTA
Organism: Megalops atlanticus; assembly: GCA_019176425.1. Taxonomy (NCBI): domain Eukaryota; kingdom Metazoa; phylum Chordata; class Actinopteri; order Elopiformes; family Megalopidae; genus Megalops; species Megalops atlanticus. The sequence continues at coordinate 3,214,390 of CM032888.1, forward strand.
CATGCAGTGTCTCAGCTCTGTCATCAGTTTTTTTGTATCATTTCTATGCCGATGACACACAACTCTTCCTATCATTTCCACCATCTGACACATGGGTTTCTGCACGCACCTCAGCTTGCCTAAAAGACATTTCACAATGGATGGTAGACCACCTCCTGAAGCTAAACCTGGCTAAAACTGAGATGCTTTTCTTCCCATCCTTCTCCTCCCCGTTTCAAGAGCTCTCCCTCAGCCTAGGCTCTACAAGTAGTCTAAACATAGTTGAGTTACTCCCCTGCTCACCTCACTTCAATGGCTTCCTGTTATCACTAACATCAAGTTCAAAACCTTGGTGCTGGCATACAGGACAGTGAGTGGGACAGCCCCCTCATACCTACAACCGCTCTTCAAACCTTATGTTCTCTCAAGATTGCTGTGCTGTGCATCTACAGGGCAACTGACTGTCCCGACCAGATGGGGGCGCTCTTCTCAGACATGACCCCTGTCTGTATTGGACCGTCAGTGGTGCAATGAACTCCCCATGGGGGTCAGGACAGCGGAATTGCTGGCCATCTTCCGACCCAGACTGAAGATCCATCTCTTCAGACTGCATCTCGGTTGCAATTTAATCCCCGCCCCCTAAAACCTGCTACCTCTAGTATTTGATGTTAAGTTTACATGTAGTATTGTGATGTATTTTGATTTTATGTTCTAGGGACTGTTATATCATAGTATACTTGGCTTCCATCAGATTGTACAAGTTAAGTTGTGGTAGGGCTCAAATAGTGTTATGCTGACACTCACTGGTCTGGGAGTGTTGTTAGCCTGGTCTGACACTGTTGCTCATTAAATTGAGTGGATACACTCATGTTCTGTTGTGCTGGAAGTTGCTCTGGATAAGAGCATCTGCTAAATGCAGGTAATGAAATGTAATATGTGTGTGTGTGTGTGTGTGTGTGTAAGTGAATGCAGGCCAGCTTGAGTGACAGGATCGGGCAGTGTTAAGGTTGTCTCTGAGTTGCTCCTAAGTACACTATAATCCCTGCGCAGCCCAGCCCATCTGCTCTCACGCATTGACAGACATATCGATTTCCTTCTCTCTCTCTCTGATCCTGCCATACATGCACACACAGCTGAGCCCAGCCACGCACAGCTCCACCACAGCGATAAAGACAAATTGATTTCTGTAGCAGCGTGCACAGATCGTAACATACACACAGACTCACGCACTGCAACTGATGCAGATTCAAAAAGAATGAACACACACAGGAAAGCACACATGCATGTACACACCTGTACACAGATTCACACACTGCTACTGGCACAGACCCACACAGAATGAACACACTCAGGCACACACATATGCACATGATCAGATTCACACACATGAATGCAGTTACACACTCACGCACACACACGCACTCATGCACACACACACACGCAAGCAAGCATGTGAGCACAGCCATACCACATACAGAATCATGCATGTCCTGAAACACAGAAACGCAAAATAATTGCTGCCGTCCTTGTGGATTTTCTGTGCCTGCCCGCTTTTCTCTCGATTAAAACTGAGCTTCTTCCACCCAATTTAATGCAAATACAAGGAGAAAGGTGGCTTTTGATATGCAAAGCAGCAGTTTGATGTCGAATGTACACTTTCCATGTGAAAGGCTGTGAATGGCGGCAAGCCATGGCCAAAACAATTAAGGAATTATTTCCAGACCCCCCGCTCTCACCGACAGCGATCCCCCAACCCCCACCTCAAAATGCGGGCTGGCCCAAAACCCCACCCCAAAGATGAGGGGGAGGATAGGGCAGTTACTGGGGGGCAGGGGGACTCTTGGTGGCACACTGATTAAATGGGTCCTGGATATCTGGAGGGGCGCAAGCAAGCACACGTGCAGACTGAGCAGTGATGGGGAGGGGGTTACTGCCACTCTCAGGCATGTGATTGGCAAAGGACAAAAAAGTAGGAAAATATACAGAGGGCAGAGCACAGCACTTTTCTCTACCTATGTAGGTGCACCATCACTGGTTGTCACAAGTCAGCTTTCTCACAGACAGATAGAATTAATGTTAAGGTGCGGTCCATTCCTTGTCTTAGTACTAGCAAAGAGGACCTATTAGAGGACTATAAGGCGGCCCAACCATTTGTTTTCCCCCAAAAAGGGGCGTTACCAGTGCTTAATTTGTCAATCGGGAAGGTCCCGGAACACAGAGAGGGTGCTGTTCCAGCAGGTCAAGGGTTTGATACCTAACTAGCTATTAGTAATATGACAGTTGAGCAAAGTGCGTGAAAGCCAAATTAGCTAGCAAGCTACCTAGCTTTCTACATTCAGTGTTTTTTTTTTTTTTGTAGCTAGCTATATGTTTGTGTTTGTTTGCAAGGGGATATTTGTATTTGTCAGTGATATGTGATAATAGCTAGCTAGTTACCTTTATTGTTTTGTTTGTATTGTAGCTGGCTAGCTATATTTGTGTTTGTAAGGTGGTATTTGTACTTTTCAGCTGAATGTGCAAGTAGCTAGCTAGCTAATTTGGCTTTCATGCACTTTGCTAGCTAGCTATCAAACCAATACAGCTTCATCATGTCTCTTCTGAACAAATAGTTAATTTTAACATTCGTACTGCAAGCCAAGGTATTGGCTTCTGATCTTAAGTACCGTTTGCTTGCTAGCTAGCTAGCAACTTAACATTAGTTAACTAGCTAGCATTAAATGCGCCAGGCCATTCATTCATAGGTGGATATAACTTTAAATCCAGCTACCGTATCTCTTTTTGGAATTCTTTTTGGGGTCTGCTGACCCATCTAGCCATTTTCTGATTTCTTCAAAAGGTAGCTACAGACACACATCAAACTTTTGGTCCACTTCGCCAGAGATGCTGACTGAAGAGTTACCCTGCTCCCACCCTGAGTGTGACGTTAGAGCAAAATGGACACCATGTCAATAAGGCTAATGGGAAATAAATGACAGAACAGATAGCATAAGCCCTGGGCGTTACCTTTTCGATGACGCGACTCAACTCATACCACCCCATCCCCCGAATTTTTTTACGGATCTGCATGATTCACGTGGGTCACATTTTCAGGTCGGAAAATCCGGAATTCCAGATTAATCCGGAAAAATCACATCCCTGACTCTAGAGAGAGGCGGCACCTGGAGGATTGGTGGAGGCAGAGATATAGGGCGACACCCTCGACTGGGGAAACAGGGCTGTAGTGTGGGGAGTGAGGTCAAGCCAAGGGGGAGAGGACAGCCCAGAAGGCTGCATGTTCTAGTCCCCCCTCTGGCTTGAACTCCACCACTGCTTGGGAAAATACCCGGCTGTGAGAAAACTGTATAAGCAAATAATAATAATAAAATAAGCCTCTGAGAGAGGCCTTCGGTGAGGGTGTCTGAGCTGCGGAGAGGGGGACAGGACACAGGCGCTGCACAGCACATGCTGAAAGACTGAACCCTTCTCCCCCTCCAGCGCTGGAGGGGGTCTCATCTGATGAGCAGGAAGGCTTCTTTGCATTGCCACAGTGAGGCAATTAAACTAATTAGCCTCATTGAGAGGTAACGATCCATCTGAGCTTAAGTACAGGCTTTGGGGGTTGGGGGTGGGGTTTGAGTGGAGTTTGGTGAAGGGGGAGGGGGTGGGTTGGGGGGGCTTTTAACAAGAGAAGAAATAATTGCGCTTTTTTGCTGTCTCATTTACTTCTGGTCCATTTACTGTCTGGATTTTTTTTTTTAACTTGTCAAAGCCTGATCAACATAAAAGAAGAGGGAGGCTGATGTTTTCAGCATGGGAAGTGCACGTGCCCTTACCTGGAGCATGTGGTGTGTGTATCTGTGTGTGAGAGCGTATGTGTGCATGTGTGCGCATGCATGTGACAGTGTGTGTGTTTATGTGTGTATATGTGCAAGTGTGTGCATGCGCATGTGTCTCCATGCACAGTACGTGAGCATGTGCCTGTGTCTGAGCATGAGTGTGAGAGTGAGTGTTTGCAGTTTGTGTGACTGACTGTGCAAGCAGTGGTGTACTGGCCATCAGGCATACCGGGACAGTGGGCTGATACCGCCGCATCGGTGGGCCGGTGGACCGTCAAAAAATCCATAAAATTTTTACCAGCCCTGTCTGTCTCTTTACCAGCCCTCTCTGTGTGCCTATCATCTGATGAAATGGTTCAACTGGGAGGACTGAGAAATGAACATTTATTTCAATAACAAGATACCATTATTTCATGAATGCTTTCACTGTTAAGGCATATTGCACAGCAGTTTTCATTGACACACTTTCATATGTAATCCTTTACTTTGATGCGAGCGTGTGTGTGAGCTTGTGTGTGAGAGTGTGCAATCATATGTGTGAAAGCACACTGTAGCGGTCACTAGCCTCATCATTGATCTCACTGTGGAGCATGTTACAGAGGTGAGTCTGCACACAGCATCACTCTCCTCTCACACAAACAAGCCCCATTCACTCCCAGATCCTCACAACTGACATACACTCTGGTGGCAGCAAATTAAGTTACGCTTAGCACATTAGACAGACATTTCCTTTTGTACTCCTTTTTCACCATCTGTGACTGACGTTAGCCAAACTTCCAAGATCCCCACGCACACACACACACACGCAAGCACACACACACCAGAGGGCTATTTCCCTTTTGCCGCAAAAATCACAAATTTAAAAAATGACTAAGTAAAACGGACTAGAAATGTCTCCCGATATAAAACTCCATGCAACCTTATTATCTTTGCCTCCCAGTCCTCAAACTCTGCACTCGACGCTGAGAGTGTGATTCTACAAGCTTGACAACTTCCTCCACTGGTGTGTCCGACACTCCAGCACACAAGATGGCATGAAACACTGAGCTGACGTTCAGCGATAATCCCTCCTTTAGAGAAAGGGCCGCTTCCACAACGCTGTGGGGAGCAATGCTTTGGCTCGCTGGCGCTCCTCATAAAGCAATACTAGAAACGCATTTTTTAGACCCTTACATCTGTACAGGAAAATAATGATACCACTCGGCAAGGCTCGGCTGCCTCTTGCTGGCGGTTACTTAGCGCCTATGTAAATAATACATCACTGTGTTCCGGCAATTAAAAATTCACCAGGAGTAATACAAGCGTTTCTCATTTCCTTTATCGTTTGTGATGGATTTTTTTTTTCTTTTTGGATACGGCGGAGGAGCCCGGGTGGAACATTTCTCAGGGTACTGAAACGAGTCCCCCGCCGCCACTCGATAAAAAAAGGCACAGCAGACTTATCTGGAGTGGCGGCGGAGCGCGGGGGCTCCCTGTCGCTCTATCGCAGCCCCGTGACGGGAGAGCAGCTCTTATCCCACATCTCTGTCTCCACGGCGATGTGGAGAGTCTGTGTCATAGCGTTACCCTTATCTTTGACTGGGGTGGGGTGGTGGTGGTTATGGTGTGTGTGTGTGTGTGTGTGTGTGTGTGTGTGTGTGTGTGTGTGTGTGTGTAGTGGAGACATTAACAGGGATATGAAACCACAGACATGTATGGTGCAGAGCTTGGTGGCTACGAGTGTACACACACACATGCACACACACATCCTAGATTATATAAGGCACAGGCCTCTCTCTGATGCTCCCCCTGGGCAGAGTATCACCTCTACCTGTTTCTGTCTGCAGCAGGTGAACTGAGGTAATGGAGCTGGGGGCGGGGCCTCAGCCTATAGGTGCGTGCCCTGGAGATGGGCAGGTCTCATGCTCAAGATCCCGCTGTGATTTCAGGAGCTCCAGGAGGGCTGAAAAAAATTGCCCCAGTTCGTCCCTGATATCTCAGGCTCCGCACAGACAACTGATATGCATGCATTTTCCAATAGAACTTATGCAAATAAGGGTGCCAACTGGCTTGGCACACTAAAAACACTACCACATGGTCATTATCCCTTATGAAATCACACATCTGTTTTTGCATGTGCGTGCACGTGCACGCACGCACGCACGCACACACACACACACGCATGCAAACTTTAACATCTGTCTCTCAAAGTGCAATTCATTGAGTAAGGTATCCAGCATCTATCCAATTAGAGGCAGCCCATCCTGTCCAATGCTCTCCCTGTGTCAGAGGGATGGAGTGATTGAGTGGTGTAAAAAGCTGTTTTACCCCCTCCCTCCCTCCACTGGACAGACCTTAAGTGCTTGTGGCTTTTTATGTTACTGTGTTTTATAGAGGAAACTGAGGAGCCAAATGCAGTAAAAATGTGGTGAGAGAGAGTGGGAGAGGGCGGGAGGGGGAGGCGACATTACTGTAAATCCCGTCTTTAGTGAGAACAACATAAACAGCCTCCCGCGCACCCCCCCTCCCTGATATCGATCCATCGCTCCGAGTGGGGGGCTGCCTCTCTGTGTGCGTCTGCATTTCTGTCTCCTGCTCTCACACGCCGTTTTTCTCCGAGCCTCCAATCCCCTCCCCTCCCCTTGCCTGCTTCAGAGCAATCTGTCTGTCCGTCGGTCTGTCTCTCCTTCATGGCTGTGGTCCACGTCCGTCTGTCTGTCTTTTTTCTGTGTTCCATGTCTGCCTGTCTGTGCCTGTCTCCCTGTTCTCATTGTCTGTCTTTCTGTGCTCCGCACCTGTCTGTCTCTGCTGCATGTCAGCTGTCTGTCAGTCTTTCTGTCTGTCTGTGCTCTGTCTGTCTGCACTCCATGTCTGTCGGTCTCTGTTCTTCTTGTCAGGTCTTCCATGAAGAATCTGTTCTCTTTCTGAAAAGTTTTAAACTCACTCTGATCTCCGTTCACATGAAACCTCTCTACACGCTTCCTGTTCCCCCGATCGTGCCACGTGTCCTGATATCTGCTCCTGATCTCTCTAGGACATCACCCCCGTCTGAGATAGATCCGTGCCTGTTTTGGGGAGCTCAAAGAGGATTGCGCTGTGTTTGATATTTAGGCAGCACTTTTGCTCTACTGCACTTCCCGCTGTGCAGAGCCGCACTCCTTGGTTCCAACACATCAGGAGTGGGAGACTGAGCGTGCACCACTGCACAGACTGTGTCCTGTCACTCTGCTGCAGCTGCATAGTTACTGAAGCCCTGACCAGACAGCCTGAGTGTGTCCGACTGTGCAGACTGTGTCCTGTCACTAGGGATGGTAAGATTCACCGATTCGCATCAGTGCACTGGCGATTTCCCCGATTAAAAAAGCATGCACCGGATACAATTTGGGATGAACTCGGGATGCATCGTTTCTAACATCTTTGCATCAGTAAAATCAGATTAATTTACATATAATTATTAGTAGAGGCCCTACGCCTTTACTATTTAGAAATGTGACTAATAATTTTATATTTAGATTATATTAGATTATATTTAGATAGATTCCTCCTCTCTAAACTGTTTCTCAAGCGCGCTCTCTCATCTCCACTGCTGTCAGTGGCCAATTCTCATCAAGTCTCTCGGCCAAGTCTTGCGCGAGTTGGAGACGTGTCCGGGCGAGTCACGGATTATCATGGAGTAGGAAGAGCTACACGTTCCACCGAATTGCTACAAATATGTCAAGTAAAAATGGCACTTTTTTAGTTACTTTACGATTTGCTGTCTGCTTAAGAAGAACCATAGAAATAAAACCAAACTATCTGTACCATATTGAATTGCATAGCATCATATTCTTTTGCATTGCCTCGTATTGCATCAAATCATGTTGAATCACACTGCATTGCAATAGGGGTGAATTGTATTGTATCGTATTAGTAGTTACTTCATATGTATCTTTAATGTATCGGGTCGTTGGCAATGCATTGAGATGTGTGCATTGAGATGTGATCGCAGTGGCCTCAGTGATGGAGATGCACATCCCTACCTGTCACTCTGCTGCACCTGCACAGTTACTGAAGCCCCGATCAGACAGCCTGAGTGTGTCCGATTGCGCAGACTGTGTCCTGTCACTCTGCTGCACCTGCACAGTTACTGAAGCCCTGATCAGACAGTGTGTCCGACTGCGCAGACTGTGTCCTGTCACTCTGCTGCACCTGCACAGTTACTGAAGCCCTGATCAGACAGTGTGTCCGACTGCGCAGAATCTGCCTTCTTACTCTGCTGCAGCTGTGAACAAAAACCCTGAATGGACAGCACCACCATGGTCGTACCAATTTACTGCAGCCTGGCCCAGCATCCCATGAACCCCATTAATTAGCGAGAGACAGTCTGTTAATCCAGCCGTGCTTCCACACAGTCGCGGCCGGCAGCCAATCAATACTACAGGGATAAATGAATCGATATTCCGCCGTTCAAACGCACTCTCCTATCTCACTCTTTCCCCTCTCATTTACAGCCATTTTCCTATCCTCCATCGATTCTAACTCCTTCTTTCAGCCATCCCCTGTTCCTTCACTCTACCTCCCTTTCTCTCATGGCCCCTCCCCTTCCATTTTTATCCTTCTACAGTTCTCTTCTCCATCTAGCTGAGCACCGAGCTGTGACTGGCTCTCATGTGACTGGCTGAGATATGAAAGGCTGAAACGTTATTGGCTCCCTCTGTTCCACTACCTTAACCTTTCTAACACATTACACTACATTACATTATTGACATTTAACAGACACTCTTATCCAGAATGACTTACATAAGTTTCAGCTTTACTCATTTAAACAACTGCTGAAGCAATTGTTGGTTAAACACCTTGGTTGAGGGTACAACAAGGTACAACATTGCCCTAAGGGAATCGAACCAGCAACCTTCCAGTTAAGAGACAATGGAACACAATGGCATAGCGCTCTCCATATTTATTCATATAACCACCATTACATAGTAACAAATAATGAAATAATAAAAAAAAATTCCTAATTAAAAAAATTATGCTTTAACAAAGTGATATTGTTCTCAAATAATAAACCTTATTTTTGAAAATATCCTTAAATATGAAGGTCAAATTTATTCACACCCCTGCGGTTGATTATTGCTTATTGATTGAATGGATTACATTAAAGTGCTTCCTGTAGTTTCAGAGGGTTCTGATGTCTCTGTGACTCTTGACTGTTCTCCCACCAGAATAGCTCTTGGTTCCTTCAGTCTTTTGGTTTTCATTGGTGACCTGCTTTCTTGAATTCAGACCACTGTCATTAGAGGTTTGAAAATTTAGATGGTATGTTAAGAACATTTATTTTGAACACTCACCCAGATCTATAACCACTTCCTTATTGATCTGGACAAACACTTTGGATCATTGTCATGCTGGAACATCCATTGTGGATTAGGCTCAAACTTCTTAACAGAGGGAACCAGGTTTTTGGTCACAATGTCCTGGACCATGTAGCTGTTCATGACTCCCTCTGTCTTAACAAGGGCTCCAGGACCATGGAGATGCAAAAGAACTCTGAAACATAACAGACCCACCACAATCAGTGAGAGTGAGGCTTTCCTTGATGCAGGCTTTGCATTGTCCTGCCGCGCTGAAGAGTGCATCCACGCAGGTTAACCCTCGTTTTGCCTAACCATAAGACATGCTTCCAGCTGCTGTTCAGGTGCAATTAGTCAGATTCAAGGCCCCTCTCTTTACGATTCGCCTTCAGAAGAGGACTCTTCCTGCTGCATGGCCATGAATGCCATAATCATGCATGACACTCTGAATGGTGCTGTTTGAGACTTATGGAGATATCCGATTGTTGCCTTTGTGTTTACAGCTGCCTCTCGAACCACTCTAATAACCCATGAATGCAAGGCATGTCTGCTTCCTCTTCTGGGCAGGGATGCCACTCTACCTGTAGCCTTACATTCTAAAATCCTATAAAACAAAATTAATTATTATAATTATTATGAATAATGATGAATAATGCAGTAGAGAGTGTTTCAGCAATGATTTGGCCTTTGGGGAATTCTCTCATAGCCATCTCACAGTTTGTGGAGGTCAGTGACCGTTTCTTTGCATTTTGGGGGAGCTCATTAACTTTAACACAATGACACGTGTTACTGATGAATCTATTTGTGTGTTAAATTTTAAATAAGGGAAAGAGGAAGCTTTTGGTGCCTCTGTACCATTTAAGAAGCTTCAGCTCAACTCGCAAAAAGCAAAATTATGGTGTAGGTGATCTTTTTGAAACATTTTACTTCTTACTTAAAGATGTGTATAATGTGACCCTCACGTTTTCTGAAATAAAATTCAAATGTGAACATTCTTGCTCATGTAAGAATATTAAGTTTAAAGTGAAACATAAAAAAGAATCAGGACCATCAATTTCTGTGGATAGCGCTATATATTTTTTGGGAAATGTAATCCCTACTTTCATGAATACGCAATTCTTGTATGGTGGTGGTATTTTTTCACAATGAACAAACTGAAATCCAGTTAAAGAGCATGCTGCCTTCTTTGTTCTGCTTCATGATGACCGAAATTGTATAGTCTGTGCCTCGTTAACACTGGCTGCGTGTTCCCCAACCCATATATTTGTAATTTCAGAATTAACCCATAAAACTCTTTTGTATATGTAGTGAAGTGCAACTGCCTCCAGTTTGTGGAGGTGGTTGTAACAGCTAAATAAACATGTTTTAATTTTTTTTTAACATGTCAGACATCAGCGCTGCAGGACCGCTGCGAGCATTCTACAAACACGTGTCAATTCCACAGTTTGCTATCTGTGTGTGTAGAGAACCATCTGTTTCCCTTTCAATGGTGTGAGGACAGGAGGACAGCTCACCCAGTTAATATCTCAGCCCATTTCATGTCCCAGAATTTTGGCACTTAAGCAATTGAAATATTATGTGGGTTAAGCATGTTGTTTTTTTTTTTTTTTTGCTTGTTGGTTCATTTTTTTGGAGTCGATCCAAAAATTAAGGACTCTGAGGGAACTACTGTCAAAATATTATTAACACCTTAAAAATATGAAATGCAGCTTACCTTGCACATTAATACACTCATAAACATGTTCACATTAGAAATAAACATTTAGAGGTTGTTCCATGCAAAATGAACATGATTTCTGCAAAATGGTTGCAAATCATCCTCAAATTTAGCACATAAAATTGTCCCATGATACGCAGATTCATGACAAAATGTCCCATGAATATCTAAAATTGGTTCCGGGATATTTAAGCAATGGCTTTTGGGCATTTTTGTACCCAGCAAGGCTTCCTTGAAGGCATCAAAACGTCTGATCTCTACAGGAAACAGACAAAACTGTGGTGTCATCTTCAAGATAGTTGCATGCCCCCAATGGTTTCATTTAAAAGGCCACACTGGTTTCTTGTTATTTTTCATTGTACTGTTCTACATGTTCTGACTAATGCATGAGCACAGAAAATTAAGAAGTGGCACCTCCGGTAGCTTACGGGCTATAATCATTTCCATTTTGGGGAGGTCATCGTTTAAGAAAATTCAACGGAGAAACCACAGCAATGAATAGAATGACACGTCAGAAAGAATGCGGACAGCAAGCACTTCAGTCTGCAGTCACTGTCCCAGCATTCAAAGCATACTACCTTTAGTTTCCCTCTCAAGGCAATCTGGATGGATCTACATATCTACATATGCATACAGCATCACACACACACACACACACACACCTACACACTTACCTATGTACACCAACACACACACACACACATGCACATCTGCCTGTCTACCTACACATGCACACACATACACCATCACATGCACCTACACAGTCAACTACATAAACAAACATAAATAAATAAAATACACAGGCTTGCACCCACACAAAAACTCTGATACATGCACACGCACGCACAAGCACACACGCGCACACACACACACACACACACATTATTTAAAAAGGCACTGAGTGAGTCCAGAAATACTCAGATGTGGCCCAACAAAAGGCAGTAAATAATGAGGGAAAGAGGCAAAGTGGGGAATGGGCAGAGTGGGAGAGCTGGCCACTGTGCCTGTTTAGGGAGTAATTTATGGCCCTGTGCTTTGAGGTGCAAGGCCACCGTTTTGGACGCATTATCCATCTTGTGGAGAGAATGAAAAAGAACACTTTGAAAATGAAACAAGGAGAGAAAGTACAGCTGTGTTCTGGTCTCATTACATCGCCACATGCTGTGTGTGTGCGTGTGTGTGTGTGCACCCGTGGCTGTGTAAGCACGCATATATGTGCGCATGCATTTGTGTGTGGGTGCGTACATATATCTGTGCGCATGCATGTGAGCATGTTTGTGTGTGCGCTTTTGAGTACCTGCATGTAAGTGCATACTTCAGCGTGTTTGTGTGTGTTCATGTGTGCATGTCTATGTCAACATGTGTATCTGTGGGTGTGCGAGTATGCGCATGTGTGTGTGTGTGCCTATAAGAGTGTATGTCTGTGTGTGTATCTGTATGTGATAACATGTAAAGTGAAGTAAAGGTAAAGTGTGTGTCTGTAGCTGGGGGAAATACTATGTGCTATCAATCATTTCTCCATGCATATCTATGCCACTGCATGACTGAGTGCGTTTTTTAGACTCTACAGATATATCAAGAATGCTCTAGTATGGTTCTATGCTATTTAATCTTTGAATCCCAACAAGGTATGTGCCTAGCATAGAGACAGGGAGATGGACAAAGGAAACATGGTCAGTGCTTCGGCCCTCATTACTGGGACCTTCACTGCCCCCTGCTGACTGAAGTTGCCGACTGCATCTTAATGCACAGTGCCCCCACATGAAAATAATTGCTGTGGATTAATCCATGATATGTTATACTTGTCGTGCTGGTGTCTACAGTAGACAGTATTTTTAAGGTTTGACAAAAGCCATTTGAAAACACGCTCCATACACTGCCAGATGCACGACATTCATCTGAAATAAAATATTGTGACAAAAAGCAAAGATCTTATTATTGTTATGGATGGCATTAGTAATACACATTCACTGATATTCCGGCTGAAAGCCGCATTTTATGTTAGCGGATGCCCTTTATAGAGGCAATAAATAAGCGTAGAAATAAGAGGTGAAAAAAGCAGTGAGAACTGTCCCTGACTGCAATACTAATTTGGTCCCACAACAGTTAAAGGTAGACTCTGCTGCCACCTAGTGGCCACAACGGAGACTCACCGCTTATACAAACTACCGAGCACTGTTAAGCGACATTCCAAGACCGAAATTCACAAGACCTCGTACCACCAAAAAAAAAAAAACGCCACATTTACTGCTGTGAATTTTAGGACAGACCGTCCTCGGCGTCCTCATTTGTCCCCAGATCTGTCGACAAATTCCTCGTGCTGGAAACGTCTCCGTTTAAGGGAACACAGGGACTCTAGGATGAATAAAACATTGAATGATTAAAATCCTAGGGGATCTCACTAGTACATTTCAAAGGGTTTAAAGGCCGGAAGAAAAATGGCAGTTTATTTGCAGTTTAAATAAGGACTAGTTATTGAAAAATACAAGCTGAGCGGAACCCAGGAATCCCGGCTGGCGTGGAAGTCTGGAGCGGCACAGTAATCCTTATTTCGCCTCTGCCTGAAGTCTGGTAACAGGCTGACGGATCTAATGACGCGAAAAGTACTGCTACGGAGAGTTTAGCGCTTTTCCCGATGAGTTCCGAAGTAGAGGTGCGGTAAACACGTCATCCCTCTCGGCAGGAGGGACTTCGCTCTGGCATTCATACAGTGGCTGAGATGCACATTGATTTATAAAATGATTTTTCAGCAGGCAAACCAGAGGCGTTGTTAGGATCTTGAAACATTGGGGGCTTAGCCCAGCCCAGAAATCTTTAGATTTTCACCCGATAATTGCACCATTTTGAAGTTATTTCAGAGTAAAATGAATATAAGATGTGAGACACTGTGCTCTACCAAAAGGTTCCGGTCAGGTGCGTAGGCTGGCATTCACAACGTGAAATCAAAATAAACAAAATGAGTGCAATCTGAGTTCTCATTCAACTTCCGTTTTTCGAATTAGTCTTATTTATGATGATTTCGGCCTACATAGCTATAATCATATGTAAATGTGTGCCTTGTTAATACTTGTTTTCATAAATGGTGTGCCTTGTGACAAAAACGTTTGAGAACCACTGAGCTAGACTAGCTAGCTAAAGAGCCCTCTTCTTCACCAACCTGAGCTTGTAGATGAGGCAGTGGCGCTCTCACGTCCTGACTCATCTGCTGCTACAGCAACAGGAGATAACTCTTCCTCCACCTCCTCTAGCCTCCCTTGCGCCTGCCTTCATCCTTTTTCTTTTTGAAAACGCTTCTTATATCCATAGCCTTCAAGTCTTCCCTTAGCGAATTAGCTGGCTAGCTACCACCAGATGCCAACAATGACAAGCCCTGTAACCGGTGCGCTCTCTTTCTCTCTCTCGTGCTCACACAAAATGCGCGCGTGCAAAGTAGTGTGAAATAGATTATGAAGGTAAATATGTTGCAAAATGCGAGAGCTTGTAGACTTGATTTTGAGAACCTGTAGAATACGATGTGAGAACTTGTAGAACAAAAATGTGAACTTGTATGTTTAAATTTTAAATTAAAGTATATTTGGCTACGATTCTCAAGTTCTGTCTACAGCTGAGATTACCTCTTAATTAGTTAATGTGCATGGACTTTACAAACGATTATATTCTTCTGAATATACGTCACGTAGCAAGTTTTATATCATCACGTTTAATGCAGCTAGCTAGCTAGGTACAACTTGGACATCAGCGGTCTTGAAGTTCCCTTTAACCCGCTAGGTAGCCAGCTAGCTAGCTAGCTTGCTTGCTTGCCTTGATAACGGCACACAGCTGACATTGAAAACTTGTCTCGTTTTATTTAGCGTTAATTAAAAACTGCGGTGACAATGCAATATTTTACTTAGGTTAGATGAGCGCGTTGTTGGTGAGCTTACGCAACTAAGCTCTGTTTGAACTAATCGTGACGTGATTTTGCCAGTGTCAAAGTAAAGGATACGGACGTATGTCATTGAAAACTGCTGTGCAACATGCCACAGTGAAAGCATGCATGAAATAATGGTATCTTGTTATTGAAATAAACGTTCATTTCTCAGTCCTCCCAATTGAACCATTTCATCAGATGATAGGCACGCAGAGAGGGCCGGTAAAGAGACAGACAGGGTTGGTAAAAACTATGGATTTTTTGACGGTGCACCGGGATTTGTACCGATATGCCTGATGGCCAGTACACCACTGCCAGATAGAATTTCCTTTCTTAAAAAGATTTTCAAACACTGCTGCGGTCGTGCAGCGATCTCACAAATGAGATCATGACAATCCGAGGGCAAAAGCAAATAAACGCTCGGTTGCCATTAGTCATTATTCACTGCCAAAAGTGGATAGCCAGTTTCCCCCTTACTGAACTCGGATGCATTCGATTCCAGAATGGTACAATAGTTTCCACGCACATCCATTCACTCATACGCAACACGTTTGTGAGCTTTACATAAGGCCTGCGGAGCTCCGGAGTGCATTCTGTATCCGCGGTAAATCCTATCGCTCAGGTGACAGGAGGGGGGTTTGAAATCGCAAAAAGAGGTTTTGAGTAGGTCAGAAGCCTTTCAGTCGTAAATGACAGCCTTGAAAATCTAAGTATGGGTGTAAACTTGAGCTAGGATCTCAAAAAGGAAAAGACTGATATGAAGCGCTCTCTTCTGGAAGTTGCATTTGAAAAGAGCGGAGAACACGCGTCTCCGTAGCTGACTTTTAGCCAGAAGTTTATCCCTTCGTGCTAAATCAAGAACTTAAAGCCAACTAGCCACGATTAGCTGGCAATACAGTTCTAATCACAGAGCCATTTCATATTGCGCTTAAAATATCTGATACACTACAACTGTTAGCATGGTATTATTACTACTGATTATTTGGTAGAATTAGTAAATATTACGTACTATTTGTCTCAAGAAAGGTTAAGACTCTTTCTTCATTTAGTTATGTCTCTCACCCAGACATTCATATAAAGGACAACAATCCTAACTCTGATGTATTAAATCACTGCGTTTCAGAATACTCGGTGGATGATCTACGCTCTACAAGAAGTCCAAGTACAATACAGTGAGGAGTATACGCTCTCTTAACATTTTCAAAGTTTTCTCAAGTAAGGCCACAACAACCCAATCAGAGTTGGCTCTGGGTGCTTTTTATCCTTGACCAGAGAGAAAAAGTCCTCTTGCGTATACTTCGCTCCCCCAGTCCCGATCCCAAACATACTGTGCATGATACATTATTGGTATAACGAGAATGTTGGAGAGTGGTGCACCCAATAGAGTCGGTTATCAAGAATCTGTTCCGTTTCCATCCCAGTAGCTTCTGTGAATGGGACTTGAGCGCCGCCTGATGGTCACTGTAAGGAGTGCAGCTATATGGGTTGCCAGATTCTTATGTAAAACTGGGGGCTCACCTCTCATTTGCCACAGATATCGTATGACGTGCTCAATTCATTTGTAGGTGATAGCCTCAGAATAAGTGAAGGCTGTTCTTACCAGCATTGACGATTGCATCAATCTCCAGCTTTGTTATGTCCCCTCGAAAGAGAGATATTTTGCGGTTCAAAGCCTCATTGGCAGGGTAGATTGCATCACCTGCAGGACGCTCTGCAAGAGAAATAAGGACACCTTCTTCAATTCAGATGCTCTCACCCACAGGAACTCTCGGGTTTGCAACACAGGAGGAGACAGGGGGAGTATGGGTACATAATCACTCGATTCATGAAAGGTTTTGCATGATTCCTGTAGGGATATCCCACCCTGCATGACATCTTGAATCAAAACCCATACGAGGAATGGTGGCATTATCTTATGCTTGCTCAGCAGGTGCTCTGAACCAGAGCAACTTGCATATCTTACAATTTTCACAATTTTCAATTATGCAGATGGATATTTATTGAGGCAATTCAGGTTAAGCACCTTGCCCAAGGGTACAAGAGCAGTGGCCCACCTGGGAGTCAAACTGGCAGCTTTCTGGTTGCGAGCTGCTCCTTACCATTATGCCACACTGCTTCCCCTGCTAGACATTATTTTGAGTATCACATCAGCCTTTATGGCAAATAAAAGGTTATATCCACATTTGAGCAAAGACTCCCCATTCTGTCCTATCGGATAAAGCCTCCTGCATACACTCCATAACAGCATTTAAATAAACAGAACTGCTCCGGTTTTTCTATTGCTAGGGACTGGACAGGTTTCAGTTCACCTGAGGAAGTCCAGACGGGGATTTGCTCCAGGGTCAAAAAGTCAGAGGTCCTATACATCGCCCGTCTCTCCTGCAGGGAGGCTGAGAGCAGGAACTCTGGGATGGGAGATATTAGAATTGGGAAACAGAAATACTCAATCATAAAACAATTTAAAAAACCAACCCATTCAGCCTTTCCAGAATACAAACTGCTTTGGGCCAACAAAGAGCCCCGATCACAGATGCTATTAGCAACCTTGACACTGCTTCACTGCGAGTTTGAGCCAGTTAAAAGGGTAACCACAATCCTACAAAGACTGCCCCCTACTGGAAGACCAACAACATTTTAGCAGCCCTGCCCCAGTTAGCTTTTGTTGTTTGGAAGGTCACCAGCAGCCATACTACTCTAGAACTTTCTCCTGCCTGCTGGCTGAAACTAAACGGGGCTTGGCCTGGTTGGCCCTCGGATGAAAGTTTGCTACTGAAATTTTGTTGATTGACCAGTAGGAGGCAGTCTTCCTTGTGACTGAAGCCAAGAATCAATGTCATCATGCAATAATGGAGACACTGTGCTGTAGGAGATGCTGTCCTTCAGATTAGATGTTAAAATGCGTAAAGGGCTCCCCAGATATCCTGGAAAAATTCCTAGTCTGGCTTTTTCAATCTGGATATCATACTCGAGTTCAATTCGCTAAACTATATGCCCCTCGTTATTTTATATGCTGACATGTAGTGAACATTCTACTGCAAACTGGCATCACCCAGGTGGATGTTAAACACTGGTGGTTGAAGCGAAAGACTGTAAACTGCTTTGATGTCCATGGGATACACTGTATAAATGCAATCCATAAACAGGTAGCTGTCGGTTGAACAGATCAGATCAGGCCATACACCTTAACATGACAGCAGCTGAATGCAAACATGGAAACTCTGACTTAATTTACTTAATTTGATCGTGATTGAAGATACAACTGAATATCTAATCTTTCAATGTATAGTTTCCTAGACGGTGGCACTGAATTTCAACAGCATTCTCACATTACTAAATATTTTGCAAAGCACATCTGTTAAAGTGTTGTTTTCGTTAGTAGAGACGCATCTCAATTTCAATACACAGAATAAGTTGTTGAACTCGTAGGGAAAGGTCAAGCAAGTAGTTCCAAATCTAGGCTGTCCCTCAGCATACTGTACTTCTTGTTACATAAGCACCCATTATTTTGCAATTGACTCCAAAATATAAAACTGCCAGGTGGTGTAGAATTAACTCAAACTATTGTTTCATCCAAAGTCCGCTGCATGTCTTAAACACATAATTATCGGTGATTACACATCCCCGCTCAATCATTCTGGAGTTAGCAATCCGATTAACGGTAGCTACTACTACAACTATATTGTATATTTAACATATTATATATTGTGTGTCTATTTTTATGGAAATAAATTTCACGTGACGAATAACTATCTATCCATCCTTCCAATGTGTCACTAATGACATAGCTACATTATCACAAGACGCTGACACCGCCGTCTCCCGAGGGTCACTCACTTTTGGCCTCTTTCCAGTCGGTGTTAGTTGAGTCCAAGTTAATGGAGTCGGACCCGGCGGCCATGTCGCGCAGTGAACTCGAGTGCAGACAGGCAACTGCGGCGGAGAACCCCAGGGCGCCCAGAACGGCGCAAAACCCCCGTCGGACCGACCGTGCCCTCCTGTGGGAAGACGCTTCACCGCTGTCGGCCTGAATGGACCCCGAGGCCCCCAAGCTGGTGGAAAACTTCACCGAACTTCGCCCGAAATTAATTGCTCCTGAGTACAGTGACGATTGGGTGTTAAAAAGTCTGGTGAACACCAAGCAAACAGGTGATCGGACGCCCGAATTCAGCAAGGACTCTGCCGCACGGCTTGCTGTGGAGCTGCTTATTTTGAGGTCCGCGATCGGGCCGACCGCTTGAGCACTGCTGGTAGCACGGACAAGGGTGAGCACACCGAGTCTGGTTGGGATTTTAAAACGACAGGAAAGTGTTGACATTTGAAACGCCATACTACTGAGACCAACCGACCAAGACAGGCATTTACTATCGGGTTCACGCTGCTAAATGGGTACACCGCTATCGGTTTCGACTTTCTGGGAAGTGTTTAGGCAACCCAAATTCGCGCGGAGCCGCCAGTCTACTTTCAAATATGGGGGACTCCTGGCCTGACTCGCAGTTAGGAGGAAGAGCAAGTAAACATACGCACACACGTTTCTTACAGCCAATCAGATGACGATATGTAATTATCTTACGTCAGCTCGAATCCACTAGCTTCGTAGTAGCAGTTAATTTGCTGCGCTTGATAAAAGCTTATGTGGAAAAACAGCATTTACCCGCTGACGATAATGAAATGAGTGGACACTGATTAAGTTGTGTAATTCAGCCGCCAGATGTTTTATTGTCTGACTTAATAGACAAGAGTTCCACTCGAACAGGCTCAACGTCCGACATCCATTCATCCAACAACCAACGAAAATATCACTTCATTTCATCCTTACATCACTCATCCAATCGGAAACGAATATGAGTGAATGGCGCAGAGAGAGTGGCGTCCCGATTTGATCTACGATCGTAGCTGCCAATCAGCTTTCTAGAACTTTCCCGAACAGTGGAAACCGATAGGCCGAGAAACTTCGATTTCTGTTCCGCTTATGTTTTGTTGTGTTAGGGGCAGGGCATTTCCTTTTAACGAATCATTTTTGTCTTGACCACCAAAACCAACCAATCGGCGGCGCCGAGTTTCCATTTGACTGACACGTTTTCTCTCCTGTCAAACAAAGCAAGGAACAGGCGTCAGTGAGAAAAGGCGGGACATCTTCAGTGCAACCCAATCAAGATTTATAATTCATTTATTGGCGTGTTCAGCGGCCCATGATGGCGAAAGAGTATTCGTCTTCCCGCCTCTTGCGATTTCATCAATAATATGTCATGGGAGGCGGTCCAAGACGTTGTCATCCCACAGTAGCTTCTGGAACCTCATGGTAGCACGATGGAGAAAGTAAGTAGGCGATAGGTACCGGTAGCTAATTATTTGATCTGTGAATTAAGGTTATAACTTGGTTTCCAAGAATGCGCTTTGTGGACCTGTTAGATTGTCGTTTCCAGAGCAAATTTTCTGTTTGGAAAAGAGCGGTCGCAAGGTTGCAAGCATTTTTTCTCCTTTCACCCGTCAGTTACTACCGCGCTAGCTAACTATGAATGCAAAAGCGAGCACGTTAGCTTTGTAGCTAATGGATGCTATATAGTATGTAATGGACATGCTTTGTGCACCATCGCAGTACACTTTTTGTTGTAACAAGGCTTGCTATTTTCATTTTGGATTTCAGGGTAACGTAGCCAGTTAACCGGCTAGCTAAATTCACTCTCACGAGAGCGAGCCATGTTAACGCTTTGCGAGTTGTTTCATTTCGTAACGATGATTGTCTGTAAGCAAGTTTGGGACGGTGCTCAGATCGGAGAAAATGGATCGCTAAGCAGCTTGATAACGTTAGTCCGTTTTGCTGGCTAAAGCTGTCATTATTGTAGTTGTCGTACTGTAGATCACTAGCTAGATAGCTGGGGTAGTTAGCTAGCATTTGCTAAGTTAGCTAGGGCGGTGACCTGAGATTAACCGTGGAACTGTAATTGTTTTCAGCAAATAATCGCTCTCTAACTAACCTTTAATAGCGTGTTGACATTGTGTGATTTGCTGTAACCAGTCTAATTATTTAATTAATTAGTGAGGTATACGTTTAATTTTACAAACTCGCTGCGCCTGCCGTGCATTTAACAGTTGTTCAGATTGTCTCTGTAATTAAAGATTTAATTTTGTAGTCAACTAATATCTGTGTGCGGGAAATCCAGCTATCTAAGACAATCAGTTCTCAGGAGCGAACTAGTTAGCTTGGCAACTAGGTGTTCACATGAGTATATAGCCGAGATGCCTTTGCTAGCTAGTGTTGTTAGCTAGGTATGGTTTTCGAGAAAATGCTGGGGGTGGGCTGTTGGACATATGTAGCTGGCAATCAAGATAGAGAAATATGACCCCAGTTAGCTAGCGAGTTACCAGCTGGGGGTTCCTTAATGTATCGAATAGAATGTGTTTCAGTTGCGAAACTAAATGCAGCAGACTTGTTCTGATGGGATGGAGTTTGTGTAGCTGGCCCGCCAACTTTATATATTAAAAGGAAGAATGACAATAAGAGATGAATTTGCTTCTTGCAGTTTTGTTTCAGATGTCTTGTGTTTGTCCATGTGTTCTGCACACCCCCTGTAAACACGCTAAAATCCTAAGTGATCCTAAACGAATCCTAAATGATCATGTTTTACTGGAGTGCTGTTTCTCTTTCACTAACCTGATGTGTTCTCTAGGTTTCTCCCAGGTACAGTCTGTGAGAAGTGCACATTTTGTCTTTCCAGTACATTTCTCCTTCCCCCTCTCTCTCATCCCTTGCTCTCTTGTATCTCCATCTCCTTTTCACGCTCTTCCTCTCATTCCCTTTTTTGTACGCCCATTGTATATTACATTTTTGCCTTTTAGCACAGGAGCGACTTACACATGTACCCCTTTGTGGTCTTTTCCAGCCCTCTTCCATTTCATTCCATTGCTGTACCCCCTTCTTTCCCCCCCTCAAGCCCTAAAGGGGTTTATGGCACCCCCTTACTTCAGTTGCCCTTCTTACCTATTTTCACTTCCCCCGCCCAGGTGGCAGAGCTGAAAGACAAGGGGAACAAGGCCCTGAGCGGGGGCCAGATCGACGAGGCAGTCCGCTGCTACACCAAAGCGCTGGAGCTCGACCCCACTAACCATGTCCTGTACAGTAACCGCTCGGCTGCCTACGCCAAGAAGGGCGACTACGAGAGTGCTCTGAAGGATGCCTGCAAGACCATCGAGATCAAGCCGGACTGGGGCAAAGTGAGTGATCGTCCATCGAGGAAGTGGCCGTGTCTCTTTTGACCTCCCATCCCCTGGCCGCAAGCATGTGCTCATTGTGATGCTCTGCACTTGAACGCAAAACCAAACCCATTTTTTGCTGTTTCCCCAGGGCTATTCACGCAAGGCCGCTGCTCTGGAGTTCCTTAAGCGGTTTGAGGAGGCCAAATCCACCTATCAGGAGGGACTGAAGCATGAGCCAGCCAATCAGCAGTTGAAGGAGGGGCTTCAGAACATGGAGGCACGGCTAGCAGGTAGAGGAGATCAGATATTTCCATTAATTTTGTAGTTTCCTAAGGCAGAACATAAGATACTACTTGTTCATCTCTGCAGCCTTGTCTTAGTGTCTGAACTTTTGTCATTGATCCTGGTTGCTTTGGAGAAATGAGCTAAGATAGTTTTATCATGTTTGGAAAACAATTCTGATGAATGCAGTGCTTGAAGTGACTTCCACTCAGAAGTAGGTAGCTGAGGGGTGTCTGCAGTGGATTGAAATGCCTGCCTCCTATGTGACGATCCACACCTCTCCTGACGGCCGCCTCTGTCCTGCTCCAGAGAAGAAGATGATGAATCCCTTCGCCATACCCAATCTGTATGAGAAGCTGGAGAGTGACCCCCGCACTCGTGCCCTGCTGGCGGAGCCGGGGTACAGGGAGCTGCTGGAGCAGCTGAGAGAGCGGCCAGGTGACCTCGCCACGTGAGTGCACACCCTACCCTGGTGCGCGCAGTATGCGCTCTACTGTTGCGCATTCATCTGGAAAGTTTGTCTCAGGTAGACTGAGTAATATACATCTCAGACACTGGCATATCCCAGTATTGTCACAGGTAGACTGAGTAATGTACATCTCAGACACTGGCATATCCCAGTATTGTCACAGGTAGACTGAGTAATATACATCTCAGACACTGGCATATCCCAGTATTGTCACATGTTGAAATGGAATCTCTCATTTTGGGGCAGTTGACACTGTCCTGAGTTGCTAATACATTTATCCATCCTTACACAGGCATGTTGCGGTTTTTCTAAACACTGAGCCACATATCTCTCAAAAACACCAGGTGCTGATGCATAGGTCACGTTTGACATACTGATGTGAGCAGGTGGCTAAGCCAGCATTGAGAGGCAGGGACAGAGGGGAACAGCGTTGATGGTCCCCTGAAACAGAGCTGTCGGAAGCATGGGGACGTCCTATGCCAGGTGGCCCACTAGCAAGGTCATGCAGTTCAGTGCGGATCCACCACAGTCTACATGTGATCGAGAGTGTAGGCAGTTAAACTCATGTTACTGCAAGTTGCTTTAGATGAGACGGGTGATTGAATGACGAAATGATTGCGATGTACACTAATATTGGCCCTGTATGTGTTTGTGTGTTTTTGTTTTGTTTTGTGGGTGTTTGTGCGTGTGGCACGTGTGTGTGTGTTTTTTTTTTTGTATGTGCACACACTTGGGTACCCTCCCGCACTCAGGAAGCTGCAGGACCCGCGGGTCATGACCACCCTCTCTGTCCTGCTCGGGTTCGACCTGGCGGGGGCGGAGGATGATGAAGAGGAGCCCCCTCCACCCCCCTCCCCGAAACCCAAACCTCAGCCACCTCCTCCCAAAGAAGAGGACCTCCCAGAGAACAAGAGACAGGTATCGCTGATCTCTGACCAGCACCCCACAAGTCACGCAGATCACTCATTTCCTGACTGGTCCAGAATCAGTCAGTACTGTGAGAAGTATTCATATTCACTCCTGCTGTCAGTGTTAGTGTGGAACAGGGTCTGTGTATTGATGTGCGGGAGTGTTGCGGTATTGTTGGTGACTGTATGCATCTCTCTGGGCCTGTGTATTAATGTGCGGTAGTGTTTCGGTATTGTTGCTCACCACATATATCTGCTCCGTGTCTCTCTCTCCTCCACTAGGCACTGAAGGAGAAGGAGCTGGGGAACGCAGCCTACAAGCAGAAGGACTTTGCCACAGCACTGAAACATTATGAGGCAGCCCTGCAGCACGACCCCACCAACATGACCTACCTGTCCAACCAAGCAGGTATCCCTGAATGACCTACCTGTCCAGTCAAGCAGGTGTCTCTACACACCTATACAGTCCCCTCACACACGCCTGTATACACACGCCTCACACATACACTCACACACACCCTCTACACTGTCTTCACACACACCTGTGTACAGCTGTAATACATACACACACAGGCTAAATATAAACCTGGGTGGGCGGAGCTAAGTGAGCAGCTGGCAGTGACTGACATGCATTCTGTTGTTCTCATGGCAGCCGTGTTTTTCGAGAAGGGCGACTTTGAGAAGTGCAGGGAGCTGTGCGAGAAGGCCATCGAGGTGGGCAGGGAGAACCGGGAGGACTACCGCCAGATCGCCAAGTGAGTCCATCTCCTCCAGCTCTCTTCCCTGGGGTTTCTACCTCCCTCTCTCTCCCACTCTCTCCTGTTCTTTCTCTCCTGTTTCTTCCAGGTCTCTCCTCCTCTCTCTCCTGCTCTTTCTCTTTCTCACCCTCTTTTTCCTGCTCTTTCTTTTTCTCACCCTCTTTTTTCTCTCCCCCTGTCTCTGTGCTGTGCTGTTGGGGACCGTTGAATAGGGGATCCTTACATAAGGAGTGTGCCGTTATGAGTCACCCCGTCTCTCGCCACTACCGAAAAGAGCAGCCTGTGCACTCATTTTCACAGCTTCAGCTGCAGTGGAGAAATGAACCAGTTTCACAGATTTTTCAGAGTTTTCCCGCTCTCTTAGCCACCGTGCAGCATCAGAAAGGGAGCGCAGTGCATCTCTTTGAGTAATAATATGTTTACCACACAGGATCATTAAACACAGATCTGTGCAGTAATTAGCTACTTGGGAGATAAGATACAAGGGAGACAAGAAGAGACTTTTGGTAGTGTGTGTGTACCCAAGGTCTTCCCATCGTCTCTATTCTGTCTTGTTTCAGATTAGCACAATTTAACTTGTGATGCTTGAATGGTGTTGTGCTTGCACCTGCTGGTCTGTGAGTGTTAGCCTGGTCTGACACTGTCGTTCATTTAGCTTCAGTGGATACACTTCTGTTCTCTGCTGAAAGTCTCTCTGGATAAGAGCGTCTGGTAAATTTATGTAATGAAATGGGAAATGTAACCCTTTGAAATTTAGACACAGGGTCTGTGCTCTGGGCCGATTTGTGATAGGAAGCATAGGGAGAAGGTGCCGTTGTAACACCACCAGGGACAGTCCTCTAACCCTAAGTGCTTGTGTTCATGTTACTTTGATTTGTTTTAAGGTAAAATGAAGTAAGCCCAAGACGCAGTGCTGTGGAAATGTTTTGCTGGAGAACAGATTTCATAAAGCTGGCACAAAGCCTTCTTGCCCAGCATGCATTTAGCCACAGCAGGTTTCTGTTTATCAAACCACTCACTGTAAGTGTTTGAGGATGATTCATGTCACCCACTCTAAAACATGGCTATTGATTCCACTTAATGCACCGCTGAGCATGAATACAAATGAAGAGTCTTATATGAGCTGATTAGTGGTTGGGTCAGAGGTCGTCTGGTTTGGGGGGTGCAGATGGCTGATGCCAAATTGCATTTCGGACACCCCTCACTCCTTCCACTGTCTCCCTGGTCACCAAGCAGTCACAGTGCTGTATGGGGCTGGGGTGTGGGACAGTTTGGAGTGCCCCACCAGGTTGATGGATGTACTGTGTTTCAACTCCCAACCAAGCACTGTCACAGGGTCTCTGAGAAGAGCTGTTTGGGTTATTCCTAGAGCCCCTCTAGATTGCCCTTTTTGCTTTGCCATCTGTGGAACTTTCCAGAACACTCACTCACCTGCCTTCCCCTCCCTCTCTGTTGCAGAGCCTACGCCAGGATTGGGAACTCATACTTCAAGCAGGAGAAGTATGCAGAGGCCATCCAGTTCTACAACAAGAGCTTGACGGAGCACCGCACCCCCGAAGTGCTGAAAAAGTGCCAGCAGGTACGCCTCATCCATCCTGTCCCCCACCCGCTGTCCTTCCTCACACCCCCAGCGCGCTCACCCCCGCCCCCTGTCTCTTCTTCGGCCCGCAGGCGGAGAAGATCCTCAAGGAGCAGGAGAAGCTGGCCTACATCAACCCCGAGCTGGCCCTGGAGGAGAAGAACAAGGGCAACGAGGCCTTCCAGAAAGGTGAGGAGGAGGAGGGTGGGTCTGTGGGCTCTGTGCTGTACTCAACAAACACGCATGAACTTGGAGATGCTCACGCAGATGCACTGGTAGATCCACAAACCTGCCCCAATAGTGGATGTGGAGGTGTGCACTATTTTGAAAGATGCATTGACTCAAGGTAGCATAGTATTGTGCTTACTAAATATGGTCCACTATGTGAGTGTATTTTGACGTCTCCCAGAGGAGTGTGTGTTTGTGACATCACAGTGGGTAGCCAATACGTGACTCTCCTCTGACCCTCCAGGTGATTATCCCCTCGCCATGAAACATTACTCAGAGGCCATTCGGAGGAACCCACAAGACGCCAAACTGTTCAGCAACCGCGCGGCCTGCTACACCAAGCTGGCAGAGTTTCAGCTGGCTCTGAAGGTATGGTTCACTGTTGCAGCCATAACGTCATCACAGGTTATGATGTCATTGACTTACCAAGTGAAGGGATATATATAGTCTGGGCGCAGCTGATTTGAGTGCAGGGTAGGAGTAAGCAAGAATAAAACTGTTAAGCGCATCTGAGGTCACGCACCGTAGAGATATTGAAAACCCAGGCTTAGCTTCTGCCTCCACACGTGCACAAGCAGAATCTCCAGATAAAGGTTATTCCTTCCTGCAGGGTTCTGTTTCAGATGAGGTCTTGTCTGTCTCTGTTTAAGTGGAGTTGAGAGTGCCAGCCTGAGCTTTGTGCCTGTCCCAGCTGTCTTGACTCTCTCTCTCCCCCCCCGATAGGACTGTGAAGATTGTATTAAACTGGAACCAACCTTCAGTAAGTACTGACCACTTCAAAAATTTAGTTTGGAATTCTTCAGGAATTCCACTGACCTAATATTCACTGCCTCTCTCTCTCTCTCTCTCTCTCTCTCTCTCTCTCTCTCTCTCTCTCTCCCCCATATCCAGTAAAGGGCTACACTCGCAAGGCTGCAGCCCTGGAAGCCATGAAGGATTTCTCCAAAGCGATGGACTTCTACCAGAAAGCCCTGGAGCTCGACCCCAACTCTAAGGTATCCCAAAGACCGTGCACCCACTGTGTGCACCAAGGCAGGTTGTTGTCCGTGCACACTCTTGGCCAGAAGCACAGGCTGATCCTCCAGCTACTCACATGCCACATTCAAGAGCCTACTCACTTGTAACTGAACACCAAAATCAATGCATAACCACATCGGTCACATGGAGAATTAGGTAGCCTGCTGTTGCTGGAATGACCAGCTTTTGGCCTCATTATTCATATGTTTGAGTCATTTATCAGATGCTCTTATCCAGAGCGACTTGTAATTTTATCCATTTATACAGGTGGATATTTACTGAGGAATATAGTGGGTTAAGTACCTTGTCCAACAGCAGCGTCCCAGTGGGGAATCAAACCAGCAACCTTTCAGTTTAGAGCCCTGCTCCTTATCACTACGCCAAACTTCCCCACCTCACCTATGGCTGGCCCTAAGTGGAAACTAGTCTATATCCCCACTTGTAGCTGAACACCAAAATCCAGACCTACTCCCAGATGGATGAACCCAGCATCTTATCGAGAGCAGACTACAAGTAAAATGCTTTGCAGTGACCACACCAGGATCGTGCTGTTTTAGGAATAAACTCATTTGAGCAGGTTAGCGCAGTAAAATTGCTTAGATGTACTAGCAATTTAGGAGTTAGTTCTTTCAGTGAATTGCTGAGCCCCCTCTCACTCCTCCTCTCTCTCTCTCCCTCTCCCCCGTACCCGCGGAGCAGGAGGCCACTGAGGGCCTGCAGCGCTGCTTAGTGAACCAGGCGGTGCGGAACGATAGCCCAGAGGAGGTGAAGAGGAGGGCCATGGCCGACCCCGAGGTGCAGCAGATCATGAGTGACCCAGCCATGCGCCTCATCCTGGAGCAGATGCAGAAAGACCCACAGGCGCTGAGCGAGTAAGACCCGCCTCAGCCCCCACCCAGCAAATGCCCTGACTCTGCACGCTCATACATAACCCTGTCCATCAGATGTGGCCCTGCCTCAGCCCCCACCCAGCAAATGCTCCTGTTCACCCACACATGACCCTGCATGGCAAACATCCAGGTCCCGCCTTAGCTCTTCCCAGCAAACGCCTTGCCTCCACTTCACCCTGCCCAGCAAAGCCCATGGCCCCACCCATTCATACATGGTCCTGCCTCACCCCTGCCCATCCAGCCCTACCCCTGATCTCAACTTATATAACCCCCAACTTTACAAGCCCACATGTCTGATATTCTACACATAGACTCTGAGACATACACTCTCTCTCCCTCCCTCCCTGACTTTGACTCTCCTCTCCGTTTCTCCTCCAGCCACTTGAAGAACCCAGTCATTGCCCAGAAGATTCAGAAGCTCATCGACGTGGGGCTGATAGCCATTCGGTGATCAGGGCAGGGCCCAGCGAGAGAGAGCATGAGGGAGGAGCAAGACAACCAGACAACCCTCCCCTCTGGTCACCCCCTCCCGCCCATGTCACCAGCGCCAGACCCCCAAGCCTCTCAACTGCAGCCAAAACAGCAGTTCTCAGAGACCAGCGTCCAGGCGCAGAGGTCCACTACCCCTTAAAACGGTTTTCTCAAAATGCATGCTTTTCTGTCTCTGACTAGGGGCTCATTGATTACCCAACTGTCAAATGAGTCTTTAGATGAATCCTTTAGCCTAACACTCTTTCCATTTGTTCAAGACATTGTCTACTTTGAGTTTTTTTTGTTGGACATCCATGTTGTAAAACATAAATAAATTCATAGATATTTCTTGATAAACTGTTACTCCCCTGTAATTACCTTGCTGACCTGATCTGTAGCTAATGAGACTCTTCTTGTTTTCTTTCGATTAGCCCTCCCAGTTCTACAATTGTCTCCTCTTTCCTCTCATTGAGAAATGAGCCAAAATATCAGTTAGGCCCTCCCCCACTCATGTGATAGACAGCTGCCTGGAGCAATAATTGCCCTTGTTTCTTTAAAGAAATGGAAAGAAAGGCGGAAACTGGCCAATCGGCAGCCAGAGCATTGCATGCAGCCCGTTGGTTTCACATGTGGGTGTTTATCGAGGCTGCTGATGGCAGTTCTCTTGGAAGCTGTGTCATAGAATGTGAATTGAGCTCACGAACATTGGTGACTCTGAGAGACGCAGGTCTTTTGAAATCTATTAGAGCACTTACACTCTGCAGACCTCTCTATCGTCTGAATGTATTTGTCAGTATCAGTATATATGAGTGTGTAACTTATTTTCTTATAGTTACTTCACAGCTGGTTACTTGTTGATTTGTGGTGTAGCAGTTGTAAGTGGCCTGGTTCCCTCTTTTGAAGTGCTGACCATCATTGAGAGTGCATTGTTCTGTTGTACTTAAAATGCATAATGCCATGATTTTAGGCCATAATCTTTGCAGCTGGGCCCTGAAAGGCTTGTCAAGGGGATACTCCAAAGGGGGTCGGGCCTGGGGTTTTCAATAAACAGGCATAATTGTTTTCATAATTGTATTTTTTTCCAAAATTCCTCTTTAAAATGTGTGTTTTTTTTTACTTCACATTTTTTTTAAAGCGTGTGGGGTGCGGGGTGGGGGGGATGAGGGTGGTTGGCAAATGTTTTCTCCAATGTACAGACATTTTCACTCATGTACCAGTGTCCCAGAATGCACTGGGGCTGTGGGAGTGTGAGCGCTAAACATGCTAAAGGCACTGTAGTTAGTCGTTTAGTGAAGTCCTGCTCAGTGAATTCCTAAGTTAATGTGCAGCTTCCTCTGTGTCTCATTGTTTCTGACATTCTGGAAAGTACTGATCTGGAGTGGTGAGATGAGCACAGTGGATTAACATTGCAGTCACTGCCATGTGAGTCAAGGCAGGTTTACTAAAGAAGAACACAGACAGCCAGGAGATGGCCATTTTGGGTTTTTGTGGGGCAGCACTTTGAATGAAGGCGCCTACATAATGACTGTATAAAACTTTCATCAGCACTAAATAAGGTTGTCAGCACTGCATGACCATTCATACACACAACGACCGATGTAGCTTGTGAAATGATATGTCACTCTGTCATAAATGACATTACCATAACATGCAGAGTTTTTATACTATAAGTGTTTATGAATGGTCGTATAATGCATGTTAACATGTTAGGGAAGAGACTATGAAAACTAATGCAGTTCTTGTGCTTGACCCTTCACAAAGTGGAGCATTCACACCTCACTCTCCCCCAGTTCTGCAACCATAAATGCCATAGGAATCTTGGCATTTTTCACCATTGTCAATGTTTATGTTTCTGATTGATGGAAATCTTAAACCAATAGAAAAATGCATAGCAACAGAGGGTGCAGTAATACTTATACCCTTGAAGTGGTAAAATCTTATTGCTTACACAGCATGTAGCGTACTGTAAAAGAATGAGCAGAACACGCATGGGAGCGTTCCCGGGGGTCGCCCGGTCCCTTTGCTGACCCCAGTTCACAGTCTTTCTCTGGCCAGCCCTGTGGCGGCAGGCCCTGGCTTGGAGGCTCTGCCTCCTCTGCCTTTTCTCTGTATCCCCATGGTGACGAAGCAGACGTTCGACCAGGCCCCCTCGGAGGCGCAATGTGTGACCTCCCAGCCTTGGACCACGTGTTGAGCAAAGCAAGTATGCCTTCATGACTGTTCATTGTGTTCATACATGGCTTAAAATGCGTGGCTTTTACTCTGATGGCAATAAATTACCTTTAAAAAGCAGACTGTTGTGTGTTCCAGTTCACAAGACTTATTATACATATTTACTATACTTTTATAAAAGCAAACATGCTCACAAAAACAGTCCAAATCATGGTTACCATTGCTTGTGTCTCATGATTGGATCCAGTGTGCAGACTAGTGAAAAGAACAGCTGCCAGTGCCTCCAGTAGATGATATGAGAAGTGAGATTCTGACATCCAGCAGAGGGCACTGTTAAGGAAGTGCTGTTGTGCTGTGTTGTAGCGCAAGCGTAAATGACCTCTCTCTCCTTTAAATTAGAATGCAACGCTTGCGACCTCCTGCAGATCCTCCTATCCATCTAGAGAAAGTACCCGGAAGACACATCTTCAAACCTATCCTATAAAGTGGCCTTCACTGGCAGCATTTAGGCGAGGAGTCCAGCATCTTAGCCACACTAGTGGCCACTCTTGGAATGTGCTTCACTCTCTTTGTGCCAGCATGTCTGTGTAGTTTGTCTCCCATTGCTCCGTGATGTCATGTGGGACCGTGCATCCACCTCTTGCTAAGAGACGTCCCCGCACCTAGTGACACGCATGCACGCCACGGCCGAGCTCCGTGCCCACCACCGCCCAGCACCACGAGCACGCCCAGTGACACACAAGGATGGCGCTTGGCCCCAGCGTGCGGAAGCAGATAAAAAAGGAACGCCCTCCTCCATCAGCCTCAGCGCACTCTCACACATAAACCACAAGCTCAGACGAGAGCGGGCGAGAGAGCTGTAAGGGGGAAGTGACACGGCAACTGCACAAAGCAAAAAAGGAAGACGTAGAGAGAAGGCAAAGGAGGGTGGGGGTCTGTTCGGAGAGAACTCAAGGTCCAGGACGTTGCTCGGAACTGGAAAGAAGGTGAGATGAAAGAGGAGGTCGGGGAGAAAGGCCGAGGGGGACGTGGCGGGGTGGAGCTTGGACACGGGGATGGAGAATTTTCATACAGACTGGATGCGTTTTTGTAGGCCTTGCTTCATGCGGCCTGCACCAAAAGAAACGCCCAGATCTCTTTCTCCTGGTCCATGTACATTTATTCTCAACCGCGAGGCAGGTGTAGAGATTAATAACATCATTCTGAGTGAATGAGAGATGGAATTGAAGTATTTTACAATGACATATTGTCCACCAGCTTTTGCCCTCTGTACTTGGTTTTAGGGGTTAGACACATTGAGCAAATTAGTGGAAGTGCACTCCCTGCCATGTAATACTGTTAGTGTAAACATCTGGTCACTCATACTGTAATTTCCTCATGTAAATCGAGTCTTCTGTTCTGTTCTGATTCCCTCCTTCTTTCATTTCTTCTCAGTTTTGTCCACACTAGCATAGCAAGCATGAGTTTGTTATTGACGTTGGTGGTAATTATGATAATTAAGAAATTTGAAGACAATGGAAAATGACTGGTTTAGAACGTTTTTGTGTTTTTATCCAAATGATTGACAGATACACAAACACACACACACACACACTCACACACACACTGCTGGAGCAGCACACACAGGGATGTACAGGGGGTGTGAGAGTGTGTGTGATGGGGATTGTCAGTAGTTGACTCAAAGGGGAAGCATGGGGCAGTGTGATTGTGGGAGTCAGGAACAGGAAGTGATTGTCATGGCAAGCTAATGAGGCCTTGCAGGCGTGTGTCCCAGGCTGTGTGTGTGTGTGCATGCATGTATGAGCATGTATGTGTATGTGTGTATGTCCATGTGGCTGGTTTTTTCAATCTTGTCACAGTTGTCATAGGAATCCCCTCCTATGGCCTCTAGTTATTGGTTCATGGAGCATGCTCCGTGGGAGGTTGAAATTGTCCTGTTGTGCAACATCAGCACGACGACACACAACCTTGTGACATTTTTCTGGGCTGAGGAGGGAAACACAGACAGCTCATTTACTCAAGGTTAGGATCATACACATTGCTTTGGTTTTCATTACAATGTCTTGTATGAAATGATCCATCTCTCCCTTTCTCTCTCAGTATGGCAGTGTGGGATCTGTCTGTCACGGTGGAAGAGTTAGGCCCTGAGGCTCCTCCCCTCACCGTCAGCGTGACCTCTGACCTGCACATAGGCGGGGTCATTCTCAAAATAGTGGAAAAGACACGTAAGTGCACATGACATTTCTAGACATGTCTTGACATGACATGTCTTCTTAGGGCTTGTTCTGAAGCAGATTGAATATAATTCCAGTTATGCATTATTATCCATCTATACATATTAATATATGTAACAATGCTGTAATATTTACAATGTATATAATAAATTATGTATTATACATTACATAAGTAATATGAAATAGAGTTGATATATTAATTCCTATTATATGAATGTTATGTAAATTGAATTTAAAAGCACCCCCACCTCTTGCTGTCTCCACAGAGATAAAGAGGGACTGGTCGGACCACGCTCTGTGGTGGGAGCAGAAACAGCAGTGGCTCCTGCGCCCCGCATGGACGCTAGATAAGTGTGGGATCCACGCCGACGCCCGGCTGACCTTCACCCCGCAGCACAAGCCCGTAAGGCTGGGCCTGCCCAACGGGGTGACCCTCAAGCTCCGGGCCTGCTTCTCCAGCCCTGTCTTTCGCACCGTCATAGGCCTCTGCAGAGTGCTGAGTGAGTGGGAGAGAGGGGGGTTACACTGTCATTACTGTGCTGAGGGAGTGGGAGGGGTGTTACATTGTCATTACTGTGCTGAGTGAGTGGGAGAGGGGGTTACACTGTCATTACTGTGCTGAGTAAGTGGGAGAGGGGGTTACACTGTCATTACTGTGCTGAGTGAGTGGGAGAGAGGGGGGTTACACTGCCATTACTGTGCTGAGTGAGTGGGAGAGATGGGTGTTACACTGTCATTACTGTGCTGAGGGAGTGGGAGGGGTGTTGCATTGTCATTACTGTGCTGAGTGAGTGGGAGAGAGGGGGGTTACACTGTCATTACTGTGCTGAGTAAGTGGGAGAGGGGGGTTACCCTGTCATTACTGTGCCGAGGGAGAGGTGTACTGCTGGGTGTTACCGTGCTGAGTGATTCAGAGGGAAAGACATTACACTGTCATTACTATGCTGAGTAAGTCAGAGGGAGCAGCATTACTGCTGTTCATTAGCGTTGAAAATCTACACTGCAAATTAATTCAGCAGTAAGAGCACCAGAAATTACAGCCAACAGTAATGAAACAGCACTCACACACTAAAATAATAGTAGTATATTACTAACAACTAGCAGCAGATGGGGGAGGTTAAAGTCTTTACTCATGGTTGTTATCTGGCAATAACACAACCAATTTCTGTACATCTCCCACTCTCTTTAAAAAAGTAATTAACTAGTCTAAAATTCAGCCATCTCCCTCTCTCCTTCCCTTCCCCTCTCTCTCTCCTAAGACATTCGCCACCCCGAGGAGCTGTCTCTGCTACGGCCGGTGGAGGAGAAGAAGAAGAAGAAGGATAAAGAGCCAGAGGAAGAAGTGTATGACCTCACTGGAGTACCTCTGACCTCAGGTCCAAACTGTGGTCTGGTTGACCAACCAACTGACTGACCAACACACTGACCAGAGAGTTAATGTTAATTTGATGTTAGCTCAGTGTAGCAATCCTTTAACTGTAATATCAATCTAGGATCAACTTGCCTTTACATTACATCTTCCATGGTCTGCAAAAATGAAATGTTAATGACCATCAAGTACAATTTCATTCAAACAGTGCAACAAAAGCAAGTAGACAGTGTTGAAATAGAGCAACTGAATAAAATATGTGGACCATATTTGTCTGTAATCACATGGTATGGTATGTGTCCTAGAACCCTGTAATCACATGATACAGTATGCACTCCAGAGCTACAGATGTTATATTCTTTTTGAACAGATATTCAACTCCTGCATTCCTTTAGGGCTCTCCCCAGGTGGTAACAGGAGGTTTCAGTGGTGTAAACTGTCTTGCGCAGTCTGGTAAATATTTAGAGTATCTGTGCCGCAGCCATGTAAACCAGTCTGATGCTGCACGTCCCCCAGGTTCAGTGCCGAGCCTGTACAACGGCATGCCAGCTCACTTCGCAGACTCCTCCCAGACCGAGGCTGTGTACAAGATGCTGTCTGTCACCCAGCCTTCCCCTGCCCCCGAGACCATTGCCAAGATGTACCGCCCTGCCAGCGTGGTGGACAAAGCGCACATCCACAGCAGGTGAGGCCAGCCACCACTAGCAGTGCATGCACAGCTCTCTCTCTATGTATCTGTGAGTTTATTTAGGTACTGCTGTGCCTTAAGCAACACACCAGGAAGTCTCAGAGGACCAGGAAGTCTAATAGACAATTTCCTAATAATATCTCATATATATATAATAAATAACTGTTTTAACTACTAATTACTAATAATGACATATATGTATACATGGGCAGCAGTGTAGCATAGTGGTTAAGGAGCAGGACTTGTAACCAAAAGGTTACTGGTGCAATTCCCCTGGGGTACTGCTGCTGTACCCTTGGGCAAGGCACTTAACCCACAATTGTCTGGAAGACTCTGGGCTGTGTATCAGCTATGTGATGGTGGATTCTGCTGTGTCCTTTGCAGGTGGTTGGACTCGTCTCGGTCTCTGATGCAGCAGGGAGTGCAGGAGAATGACAGACTGTGGTTGCGATTCAAATACTACAGCTTCTACGACCTGGAGCCCAAGGTGTGTGTGTGTGTGTGTTTGTGTGTGTGTGTGTTTGAATTTTTTCAGATAACATCCAATCTAACTCAACCAAATCCCTCTCCCTTTCTCTGTCCCTCCTTCTTCTCTCTCTTTTTCTCCCTCTCTCTACCTGCCTCCCTCCCTCTTGCTCTCTGCCTCTTTTTCTCTTCCTCCCTTCTGTCCCTCCCTCTCTCTCCCCCTCCCTCTTTTTCTCCCCTCTCTCTCTCTCCCTATCCCAGTATGATGTGGTGCGTCTCACTCAGCTGTATGAGCAGGCTCGCTGGGCTGTTCTGCTAGAGGACATTGACTGTACAGAGGAGGAGATGATGCTGTTTGGTGCCCTGCAGGTAAAGACACCATCATCTTACCCTGTCACTCTCAGTACCACACAGGGAAAGACACCACATTGCCATAATTTTACCCTATTACTCTCAGTACCACACGACAGGGAAAGAGATAATATTATCATCATCTTACCCTGTTAATCTCAGTACCACACAGGGAAAGACACCACATTGCCATCATTTTACCCTATTAATCTCAGTACCACACTACAGGAAAAGAGATAATATTATCATCACCTTACCCTGTTAATCTCAGTACCAGACTACAGGGAAAGAGATAATATTATCATCATCTTACCCTGTTACTCTCAGTACCAAACTACAAGGAAAGACACCACATTGCCATCTTTTCACCCTGTTACTCTTAGTACCACACTACAATGAAAGAGATAACATTAGCAAATGTTCAAATGTGTTCAACTTTAAAAGAATAAAGCTTTGTGGGTGCTTAATCCTTAATAGGTAAACTTGAGAAGCTGTAGGCAGGATAGTGCTCCCTATGTTAGTTTAAACTTCATGCATAGCACAGGTGTATTTCAGTGTTTGGCCTTCGCCAGCTAAAATACATCTGTCTTGTGAAAAGAGCTTAAGCTTGTGTGGCAAGTGCTACCCCTCCTACAACTACAAAAATGACATTGCCATCATCCTGTCCTGTCACCCTCAGTACCACATCAGCAAAGTGTCACAGTCTGAGCCCCCACCCATTACATCCTGCCCAGCGATGGACGATCTGGACTCTGCTCTGCAGTCCCTGGAGGTCAAAATGGAGGGAGAGAGCAGCTCCATGGACATGCTGGTGAGACAGCCTGTTCCTCCTGCACTCTCACAGGGTCACGGGGTCACCAGGTCACACTGAGGGAATGGCACAGGTTCGGTTTGATGATGCGGTGCACTGGATGCTGCTGCCCCAGACTGTGGGATTAAACCCAAAACCTTGATGGAAATACATGGCTAGGTTGTATGGGAAATGTGCAAAACATGAAATTGCTTCAATAAGCATGTCTAAGAGGGCCAAAGAGAGTAAAGAGGGCTCCTGAGTGGCTCAGTCAGAAGTGCAGTCTCAGCCTCATAGCCCCAGGTTCAAAACTGGCTGGGTCATCTGCGGACGATGACCAGGAATCCATCATGGCCTTGCTCCATTGGTGACAGGGGTAAGTAGGCCGAGCGGGAGCACCTGGTCCCACTACTCCCAGACACCCTGTGATTTGTCAAGCTCCCGCGTGCTGCTCAACTTACATCAGTGGAGTAGCGCTTATCCTCCAATGAATGCCCACTCTGCCGTAGTGCACTGTGTGGTCTGCAGCGTGGAGAACAGCTCATGGCTATGTGGAAGTCTATTGGGTGTATTGGAAGTGAATCAGATGGTTGTGTTTGTCTTGCCTCAGCGACGGGTTGTTGCAGTGGGGCAAGCCTAGCATACAGCTGGTGATCCTAAACATAAAAAGGTGGTAAATTATGAATAACAGTGAGACACTGCCTCTTTCTTCACTCTGTTGTTTTACTCTATCCCTCTCACTTTTATATCCATCCCCTCCCTGAATCATCCAAGTTCTCTCTTTTGCCCATTTCTGTACATGTTGTGGCCAGAGTGTCAGAGTGACCAGCTAGTGATAATGTTTCCAGTGCTGGTATTCAAAGAACCCTTGGTAGGGTGGGAAAATACCTTTTGAAATGTGCCTGTCATAGGAGGTACGATGGTTTAGAACAGTGACATCAACAGGGACAGACAACTGTAACAGAAATTAGAACAAAGTGAATTGGGGGTCATGTATTTTTTATTTTTATCATTTACACAGGAAACCATGACCGCCCCAGAGCTGCACGACTACTTGAAAATATTCCGGTGAGACCCTCTAAAAGTATCATCCATAAATGATGTTACAAAGCTCTGCCTAATATGTGGCTCTCAACCCTGGTGTGTGTACTCCTCAGAGAAGCACCAGGGAGGAAATAAGATAAGATAAGAGAGCAGCATTATACAGAAAATACACTATCAATGGAAATGACCCCCATGTCTCTCTTTCATTCTCTCTCTGTCTTTCTCTCTCACACAAACTTGGTTCTAGACCAAAGAGGCTGACTCTGAAAGGCTATAAGCAGTACTGGTTTACGTTCAAGGACACCTCCATCTCTTACTTTAAGAGCAAAGAAGAAGGTTTTGGGGAGCCCATACAGCAGATGAACTTAAAAGGTACTGAGTAAGACTGCATATGTACACACACACACACACACACACACACACACACACACACACACACACAAACTCACACTCACACTCACACACACACAAACACAAACTCACATACACACACACACACCACACACACACACACACACACACACACACACACACACCATGCACACACACATAGACTCAGACTCTCTCATGCAGTTATACACACTCAAACACACACACACATTCAAACATACATATGCACACTTACACACACATGACACACAGGCATAGACACACAAACACAGATATTTCACAGCCACAAACCGACCCCCCACCATCAATATAAACAGGCACCCCCCCACATCATATCTATATACACACCTCACCACATATATCTAGACGCACACCATTACACACCAACAGGCATTCTATTCTGAGCTGATGCAGACACACACTGTAACACACCAACATGCACACTGTTCTGAACTGGTACAGAAACAAGCCTTGACACACCAACATGTACGCTAATGCTCTCTTAGGCTGTGAGGTGGCTCCAGACGTCAATGTGGCTGGCCAAAAATTCTGCATCAAACTGCTGATCCCAGCCCCAGAGGGCATGAACGAGGTCTACCTACGCTGCGAAAACGTGAGTCCAGTTCTTATGAGAAAACACTTCAGAAATCAGCCCTATATAAGCAAATTTGATTAAAAGCTTTTTTCATGGAAAGAAAAGCCCTTTTAGGGGTGGACCTGCCTGTCTGCTGTCTCAGGCCCTCTCTGAAACCAGTGACCTGTCTCCCCAGGAGAAGCAGTATTCCCAGTGGATGGCCGCATGCCGCCTGGCGTCCAAAGGGAAGACGTTGGCAGACAGCACTTTCACCAGTGAAGTGCAGAGCATCCAGGCCTTCCTGTCCATGCAGCGCTCCAACCCCAGTGCCCAGACAGCACAGTCTGATGAAAGCATCAACACACACAGCCTGGTCTCTCCCCGCTACCACAAGAAGTACAAGGCCAAACAGGTGAGCCTGACTGACTATGTCACACACCATTGAGAACAGTTAGGCCTCTAGTGCATTATATTCATTCTCTGGGCTGCAAACAGATCAGTACATGGACTTCCACTCCTGTTCCTGCAGTTCAAACTAAGTCCATTGTCAGTTATGATCATCATCATCTTCACTTCTCACACTCAGGGTTTATTCCAGCAGATTAACTTACATAACATACTACATACATTTTCATAGTTCTTTATTATTATATTTTATTTGCTCGACTATTGCCCTAATCCAGAGCAATTTATATTGCTTACTTTTCATACAACT
This sequence comes from Megalops atlanticus, assembly GCA_019176425.1. Taxonomy (NCBI): domain Eukaryota; kingdom Metazoa; phylum Chordata; class Actinopteri; order Elopiformes; family Megalopidae; genus Megalops; species Megalops atlanticus. Next base: position 3,253,711 of record CM032888.1, read on the forward strand.
GGATATTTACCAAAGGATTTTAGACTAAATCATTACAAAGGTTCAATAGGATTCAAACCTGCAACTAACAGAATACAAGCCCTGCTCCTTCACCACTGTGCCATACTGGTACATCCTTTCAGCAGCAGTGTGGTGGTGGTAAGGCGTGGGGCTTGTATCCCAAAAGTTGCCAGTTTGACTACCCACTCGGGCATTGCAGTTATACTCTTGGGGGAAAGATAATTAGCCCACAATTGCCTTAGTAAATATCCAGCTATAAATGGATAACATGAAAGAATTGTAACCTTTGTAAGTCACTCCGGATGATAGTGTATGTTAAGCAACTAAACGTAATGTAATATTTTTTCAGCTGATAGCCACGCCTTATCATCCCTATGCTACATATAATTATTTATGGTGGTAAATCATGTTTATCTCTAATATATTTTGTTTCACATATACTATACTTTACAGCAAGATGCAGGTCCAGTTCTAACAGTTTCCCTGTCTATTTTTCCTGCTCTCTCATTTGTACAGCTAACCCCTCGTATCCTGGAAGCCTATCAGAATGTGGCACAGCTCTCCCTGACTGATGCCATCCTCAGGTTCCTCCAGATATGGCAGGCCCTGCCAGACTTTGGCGTGTCTTATTTTGTGGTGAGGTAAGCCAGGTTCACAGCATCAGTTTAATGTTACCCAGTCATTGTTGCCCATGGCATATTTAGGGCTAATGAAACTAACCTAGATAAGCACTGCATGGATTTCTGGACTGGAGCTTTGTAAATTTGTGCTGGAAACTTACATACTTCAGACAACCCTGTCAATACAGATCCTGGAGTGAGAGAGAGAGTGTGAATAACATGTGATTCATATGGCAGCACTTTACTTCTTATGAAGCAATACAATAATAATTGTACTGGCAGAAATGTGGTGCACTGTTAAGGAGCAGGGCTCATAGCCAAAAGGTTGATGGTTCCATTCCCTGCTGGGGCACTGCTGTTGTAATCTTAGGTGAGATACTTAACCCACAATTGCCCGGATTATAAATATCCAGGTGTACAAATGGATAAAATTATAAATTGCTCTAGATAAGACCATCCACTATGTCACTGTAATGAAATGTAATTTGCTTCTCAGTCCTGTGTATTCCTGACCATTGTTTCCAAAATTCATCAAAGCTAAACACGTTTAAATAAAGACTCAACTTCCTACTAACGTACTATGATGTTTTCATTAACTCATTCTCAGAAGTCGTGTTACACTTGTTCATAATAATTTATAAGTTTTGATAATGGCTCACAGACTGTTGTGGAGAATTTTGCATTGTATTAACTTTGATGTCAGGAGAAATAAGCTCCTAGTAATATTAATGAGGGATCGTGCAGACATGTGAATGTGTAAGAGTGTGTCATGATGGTCTACATATGACACCCTTACATAAAGGGTTACAAAGGGAGCAGTAAATCAGCAATAAATATCACTTTAATCGGATTAGAATGGATGTCCTTCCAGTATGATTGTATGGCAACAGTGGCAAAGCAGAGAGTGGTGATTGGCCTCAGGGTAATTTCTCCAGAACAAATAGCTCCTTCTGTAGGCATCTCAGCTAGCAGTGTGACTCAGAGTATTACAACCACTAGATGTTTAGCTCTGGCAGGGTAACCTTGGTCCACAGAGACAAAGGGCTTGGGTTCACTGTTTTCATGCCCCCGTCTTATTGCTTGCGTAAACCCGCCCTTGACCTCACAGCTCCCCTCCCTCCCCACCACAGGTTTAAGGGCAGCCGGAAAGATGAGGTCCTGGGCATCGCCAACAATCGGCTGATCCGCATTGACCTGGGCGTGGGTGATGTGGTGAAGACCTGGCGCTACAACAACATGAGACAGTGGAACGTCAATTGGGACATCCGACAGGTGGGTTGACCCTGGGCCTCCGCTCCCCACCTTTTGCCCCACCTGCTTATTGGAGGATGAATGATAAGGTGCCACCACTGGAACACAGAGGTTCACTCTGCCACACCAACACAAGACATGCTATTTAATGGGAGATCCACACTGATTTGGATCTAAACAGTGAATTAAATATAAAATGGAAAACTAGAAGTATTGTTTCTCCCAGGAGCAATCAAACTGCAGTATAGTTTGTTGGTTTCTAGTACAGCTGGTTTCTCTAGCAGGTTTGTAATACAGTTGATTTCTCATTGTGTAGAATTGTACCTGCCCACCCAATGGGAAAGCAGTTAAAGAACTTTCTGTGGTGCTGTTTTATGAGTCTCAGGCCTGTGTGTGATTGGCCAGAGGAATGGAATTCATGGACTTGTTCCCTAAGTGACAGTATTAGCTACCTACTTAGCTTGAGGCTTAGGTAATGTTCCCTTGAGAAAGGTACTGTACTTAGGCTCCTGCAGTTTATACCCACTGTCACACAGATGGTAATGTTGTTGTTATGGGTACATTTTAAGGTTTTTGCAAAGGAACAATGACTGTCTAGGGAAGCTTAGTACCCAACGGCTGTTAATACTGCATACCCATCTGTGCTGTAAATCTAATGAAAGAGGAAAGAGATACTACATTAATAAGAGAGGTAGAGGAACAGACAGATGTTCAATACGTTGTGTAACTGCAGCCATAACGGCTTCATTGATCTCCGCTCCCTCTTCGCCCCAGGTGGCCATCGAGTTCGACGGGAATGTGAACATTGCGTTCAGCTGCGTGACGGCCAACTGCAAGATCGTGCACGAGTACATCGGGGGCTACATCTTCATGTCCACGCGGAGTCGCGAGCAGAGCGACACGCTCAATGAGGAGCTCTTCCACAAGCTCACCGGGGGCCACGAGGCGCTCTGAGACCCCACCGGGGCCCCCAAACCCTACCAATGCCCCAGAGCTCTCAAAACAACCAACCCCCTATGGCACTCAAAACAACCAACCCCCTCTCCTTAAAGCAGCTTTCCCTGTGAGAGCCCTCAAAATGTCTAACCAACCAGGGAACTCAGAATGACAAACCCCTATAGGGACCTCAAAAAGATAAACCCTGCAGGCGCCCTCAAAGCAATCTTTCTCCTGAGGTCTCTCAAAACGTTGAATCTCCTCAGAGACCCTACCACAACCCCCCTTAAATCACAGGTACCTCAGAATTACCCCTCCACCCCTGGTGTCCTCAAAACAACCCCACCCCCCAAAGCCCTCAAATTGACAAATCAACAACCGCGCTCCCAAAGTCTTCAAATGGACCTTCCTGTGGGGTTCTGGGATGGCTCAGTTCAGAGCTCCTCCTGTGTGCAGGCTGAGCCCTGGAGCCCTGATTCAAAACCGGACCTCTCACCTGAGATTCGTCTCTCACCCTACACATTCCTTGAATTATGTCACTGGAGTAGTGCCTATCTTCAAATGGGCAGGCACTCAACTGTGGTGCACTGTGGGTTTTGTAGTGCAGAAATAAGGCATTGACCGTGTGCAAGTGTCTTGAAGGATTATACTGGTGTTGGTTCAGTGCTCCTGTGTTAGGTGATTGTAAAGGTTGTCACAGTGAGACGGGCCTAACATATAATTAGTAATTACACACAAGGTTGTATTAAGGGGGGAAAAGAAGAGAACCAAACATAAAAATGGACCTGTCTTTGACCCTACATCTTTGTGTGCAGGGGTATCGTCTGCATGCGCGCAAGACTTTTAATCTGCAACAACTCATTACCTTCCTTTCACTGAAACCATGCCAAGGCAGTCAATTCCAAACCCGGGGGACCACTTCCTATCTATCTTTGTTTTTTTAATTTTGTGTCTGCTCTTAAATAACTCCACAGAGTCAGTTATAAGGCTTAATTAATCCCCATTAACGAGTGATTTGCAGTTTGAAGGCAGCTTTAAGCGTTGTGAGATGGGGGCCTTGTATAAGTAATTCACTAGATAGCCTGGAGGGAAGCAAGGATAATGAGGGAATTCAAATTCCTGCTGAGCTCTCACAACACATTTCCATCTGTAAACAATCAGCAATTTATTTTATTGGGGCTTTCCATTATCTGTTTCTTTTAGCCATTTAACTATCAACATCTGTAGAGCTCATGAGAAAAGCCTCTCTGGAGTCAGTGCTGAGAGTAAAAGAGCTGTGGTAGGGGGTTCAGTCACTGCTGCAGAGGTAACTGATGTGTGGAGAGTAACACAACAAGGATCTGCAGATTCCTGTTATTCAACATCAGGAAGACCAGACCTTACCTCTCTGAATACACAGCCCAAGTGGTGATCCAGACTCTCATCCTGTCACATCTGGACTACTGCAACTTGCTGCTTGCTGGCCTCCCAGTGTATGTCATCTGACCACTGCAGCTTATCCAGAATGCAGCAGCCCAATTGATGTTCAACCTCCCCAAGCAGGCCCATGTGACACCTCTCCTTGAGTCCCTCCACTGGCTGCAGCAAGGATCAAGTTCAAGACCTTGCTACTAACCTTTAAGGGACTTAATGGACCAGCCCCCCAATACATACAGGACATGATCAAGGCCTACAAGCCTGCAAGAGCGGTGTGCTCTACTACCTTGGGTCGCCTCTGTGTCCTGAAATACAAGGGCTGCATCTCTCGAACCCACCTCTTCTCAGTACTTGCTCCACATCGGTGGAATGATCTTCCTGCCAAGATTCAGACAACAGACTCCCTGGATGCCTTCAAGAAAAATCTTAAAACTCAGTTTTTCAAGCTGTATCTCTAGCCTACCTTCCTCCCTACCTATGTCTGTCTATACTATTGATTGCTATATTAAAAAAAAGGCACTCTACACTAGCTTAGCACTTAAGTTTGTATCTTACTGACCTCTTGCAATACTTGTGATAGCTACTCTTAGCATAGTGATGCACTTATTTGGAAATCGCTCTGGGTAAGAACATCTGCTAAATGAAAGGAAGTAATGTACACGCTATTAAAACTGTAATTATGAAACTGTATTAGCATCCCCTGCTTATGACCTTATGATCATATTCTGTCAATGCTTAATGACACAAACCGAAAGTGCTTGTGTTCAAATTTGTTTTCCATTCAGTATTATTTCTCAAGATCTGTCTTTTTTGGTATCTGTGTCCTATCATAAACTGTTTCACACAATCCTCACACAACTCCAAATGTAACTCATGCTCCCTATGTGCTGCGCAAAGCCAAGCTTGATGATCAGTAGTATTCTTTCCATTTTCCTGAATTGTGAAAGTTTTTGACTGGAGTTCCAAATAAAGCACCATACAAAATGAACAAAATGGGCATGTTTCTTCATGAGACCTCTCTGTGCTTCAGCTCAAAGCTCTGATACTGGTTCATTCCAGCAGAATTTTGACTCACTGCATTCAGCCACATGATTTGGGGGAGGCAATGGCGCATTAACATTGCCACATTCTTACCATGTTACGTTCCTCTACTCTGAGCTGTGACCATATTTATCATACAGCTTCTCATAGACCATGTGTCCTTATAAAATGTGCTTGTATTTAGAATGGTAGAGACACTTAGTGTGTATCTCAAGAGGAAGACTCATCCCTTTCAGTGGCAAACACATGCTTTGCAAAGGCCTAGGCCCTGTCACAAGCTGGGAGTGAATAAGGCCAAGCATTGCCTCATTTTGAATGAAACTCTAATGTGCCCCTCACACGTTCACTGCAGTACAGTAAGAAGTCTAGTAATTCACATTCATGTGTTTGTGTGGTGCACTCATTTCTCTGTCCAAAAAAAGAGAGAAAACACCTGATAAAATCCATTACTTGCAAGATTTATATTTTATGAGGTGTATATTTACAAAGTAAATGCACTAAAATGTTTCATGGAGGCTTGAGGATTGCTGTGAACAGAAAGGATAAGAAGTGCTTGTGAAACACACTGAACTGCGAGCGCCGGAGGTCCAGGTCTTCGCCTGGCTGTGACCAGCTGGGGTGTCACCCATGCCACTGCAGAGAGTGACAGCAAGGAACAAAAGAGATGAGAGCCGCTGTGCTAGCACAGCGCTGTGTCACGCGGTGCAGGAAACCACAGCCGCTCAAGCACAGAGCGATGCCTAATATGGACAGGCCACCGGAGTGCGGGGGCTCTTCGCTCCCCCCTCTGCTGAATGTCCACACTTCCCGTCCCTCACCCCTCGCACTTGGATCCATGGGGGCGTGTCTAAGCGCGAGGTCCGGGATGCGTATATCATCACACACGCCTATCGGATATAAATGAAATGCATGTTTGTCCCTTCTGAGCTAGTGGGAGAGGAAGGAGCTCCTGAGACTCCTGAGAAGGATGGGCTGTTGATATTCACATTTTTATATCCATATTCAGTGTTATTACTCTCCACTTGTGACATAGCCACTCCTTTACTTTGTCTAGATTTGTCCCCCCTACTGTTCTGGTCACGGTGGCAACCTGCAGCTTTAACCAATCACTGGATCCGGTTGATCTGTGTAGGGGCAGTCAGACGACCTCCAAACCACGCCCCTCCCCCTTCCGGATCACAGCTTCTCTTCCAGAGGAAGTTCACACTCTGCAAACAGGAGGTAGTCCATAAATCAGTACTGACTGGCACAAGATGTTATCATCATGATTGTGTAACGTTAGGGAAATATTGTCTGGGTGTCACAGTGGATCGGAGGGAGCCTCACGTGAGGGTTTCAGCCTGATGGCGCGGATGAAGTATCGGGGAGCCAGCAACCCTTCTGAATCCCCCGGGGTCAGCAGCACCCCGTTCTCCGACCAGAAGAATGAGATCCCATCTACATCAGAACACACACACACACACACATACACAGAAAAGTGTTTAAAACTCAGAGCTCTGAAACAGCAACAAGAACACTGTCATTCAATGGTTTTGGCTGTCTTGCATGTCCTTACCAGACAGGGCTTTGTGGACGTCAATGTAAACAGCCAGGTCACAGTTCCGCCTCATGCCTGCATAGAGTGACAGGAATTACCACCAATCAGAGCCGTGCAAATCACAGCTCAGAAACTGGAAAGAATCCTCCCACTTCTCTATCTCACTCTCTCTGCATCCAATCACTGACCCAATTTAGCTATGGGCTAGTGTCACCTGAGATGATCTGAAGATAGTGTTCTGAACCAGGGGGTGTAATGGGTCCTGAGTACAAATATGTCAAGCATAAGTAGGCATGCTCATCGTGTTAAAAACCAAAGCCAAAAAGTGTATTTTTTAATGGTTACTCTAAGTTACCAGTGGTTTTTCAAATATCATTAACAGCTCATGCTGATAAATAATTATTTTACCTTCAATGCTGTGTACCAGATCAACACAAAAATTAGCATTATTCACTATGATCTTTTGCTGTAGTCTCTCCAAAACAGGAATGACAAGCAGAGGTGCAACCATCAGGATTTCTCCTTTCACATTAAGTGAGCGATTCATTTAGTTACAAATAAACTTGCCACTTATTTATGTGTAGCATCACTACCAGTTATGGATATTGTGATTCAGTAATATTGAGATGCACGTAACAACTTCCCACAATTTTCTACGCTGTCTAGTTTCAGATTAGCACAAGTTAACTTGTGATAGTACTTGAATGATATTGTGCTTTCACTCACTGGTCTGGAAGTGTTGTTAGCCTGGTCTAACATTGTTGCTTATTTAACTTGGATGTATACACTTCTGTTTTCTTGAGCTGGAAGTCACTCTGGATAAAAGCATCTGCTAAATTGATGTTATGTAATGTAAAGCAATTTAATGCAAATTAACAGGTTATAGAGTGTAAGCATGACTAGAAAAAGATAATTCCAAGTCCTGCTACATGCTCCACACAGATAACTCCATTAATGGAAAGCCCTCTAACGCACAGTGCATTTCACAAGCAGTTCATCACTTACTTAATCTTGTGTAGCTGTACTGTTCAGAGAAGTGTACAAGAAGTGGTCAAGTGTGCATTTCATGTGTTACAGAAATTTCTCTTTGAAAGTACTGATGCTGTCATCTCCAACAGAATCCATGCCAGCTGTCTGCACGCTGTAATTAAAGTATATACTGTTTACAACCTTTATTCTTGGGACGGGACATGAGTGAGTTTTCCCCTGAAGAAATTGCCAAACTTCTGTAACACCACCATCCAGTGGTACGCAGTGGAACTGCTATGTAGGCAGCGTGCGGTGCAGTGCTGAGAGATGCATTTCAGTACTCCACAGTTCTTGAGGAGTACACCAGCCCCTTCCCAGGCAAGATGCAATGACAGCACATGGTGGGTGTATCTCTGTTGAGTATGTGGAGGACCTTAACATGCTCTGGGGTCCACAGCACTTGAGTAGGTGAGATGTCATGACTTGAATGTAATATTGTTCTTTACCTGCCCATTACTAGGTATCCGTAGTGGAAATGTCTTCACTTGTTTTACTAACTAAGGACATAAGGTAATCCGAAGCCCTTTTGTGGTTTCATAGGGTACACATAACATATGGTAGGCTATGTAACATTCATACAATGCCTAGAATGCACTGCTCCACCTCTCCTACTCTTTGCAAATAGCATTGTTACTCATTCTTCATAAGCTGTACTTGATCCCTTTAACAGACAACAGACTCCAAACACTGAGGTAAGCTATAGATGTAAACTTTGTCTAAGATGGTTTGTGATTTATTATGCAGAATCTGGATTTAGACCCAGTTTATGAGCATGCTACACTTGTGCTTGCAAATGGATGCAATTAGAGTGACCACCTTCACAGAGCACTCTGGAAACTGGAGGCAGACAAGGATGGCAGTTAGAAGGATTACACGTTGTGTCTATGAAAATAGTTTTAGAAATAATAGTTTTCCAAAAGGTAGATGGCTTAAAAGAGCAGGCACCTGTGTATGGTTCAGAGACTCTTGGATATCAGAAAATGCTGGGAATTAGAGCTCATGGGTACATTTATGGCTCATGTTCAAAAAGGAGAATGTCACCTCCATCCTGTTGGAGAGGGTCAGGTTGGCTGAAGCCACTGCGGGAACAAGGACCAACTAAATGTGGCACAATTCAGCCATAACTAACCTGAAAGTATCCCAATGGCACCACTCACCTCAACCCATCCTCCTTCCTTCCTCTGATTCACTCTCTCACTCACCGCTAATCACCCCTCCCTCCCCCGGCAGCCTGGGCGCCAGGTGGATGTGGGTTCGATTCATCCGCCTCAGGCCCTGAGAGCGGATGGAGGGCCAGTGCTGGAGGTAGGAGCCATGCACAGCCTCAGCAGGGCAGTCTGGGTCCTCATGCTCCACCACCCGCAGCTCCAGGTCCGCCACCTACAGCCCACAGGGAGAGCGGCAAAACTGCTGCAGCTTAAAGCTAGCAAGAGACTGACAAATGATGAGGAAGAAAACTGCTTCTGGTCCAAGTGATGTGTAAACTCATCCATGAACAGGATCTGCTGTCCTCTGAGTCCCAGCAGCAGCTCAGGGCTTGCCGATCTGTGACTGCACTGAGCTCACCTGCACGGAGTGTCCCTGGTTGGCACGGATCTGCAAGCGCCCATCTTCGGGATGAGGGCGGAGTTTGAATCGCTGCTTGTCGTTGGTGGCCACAACTCTCTCCACATCCTCCAATGAGAAGGAGCGGAACTGAGGGTGTGACAAGAGATCCTCCACGAAGAGGAAGCCATCTAAAGAGATGAAATGAAAAGGGGGGTCTCTTGCGTCAAACTTCGCTGACTTTTTCAATCAGGGTTGTGCAGAGACTTTATGGAAAGCAGGGGCTTAAATGTAAAAAAGGCATGGCTTAGCATGGGCAATCTGGCAGGAAAGGGCATTCTTGACTTTAGGACCAATAAGACAGGGGCTCAAGCCCACTTCTACATGTGGCTCACTTCCACATTAATAGTGAATGGCTTCTATGCAAGGCACACCCACCACCTCATCACTTATTGTATTAAAAATGTGTGATTCGTTAGCTCTAGCTTTGGTGGTTTAGCTAATGGTAATTAGCTAATGGTTTAGCTAATGGTGACGTTTTGACATGGCCTGTGGATCTGTAGCTTAAATATTCTGCCGAAGGAACAGAGGAATGATGACTTAAAAGTCCAGCACGCCAACCTTTAATCCTGTCACCATGTAACCCCCTTTACCAGAGCTCATGTTCAGCCCCATCTGAGCGGCTCCATGGCGCAGAGCGAACGACAGGGACTTGGACAGACGCACATCCCTCTCCTTAGAGACAACGCGCACCAGAGAAACGCCGTTAGTGTACAACTTCATCCTGCCTTTTAAAATACTGCTGCTATTGCACTGAACTCCTCACTCTTTCACCTCTCCACCTCGGGCACCACGTCTTCCTCTCCTCCCTCCTCCTCCTCGTCCTCTTCTCTGTGTCTCCATGCCGTAGTCAATCGTGCCCAGCGAGAAGGATTTGGACCCGTTCCACCTGTCAACCTGTCAAAAAGAGAGCTAAGCAAACATATCTATATCTACATATCTATAAATCCCTGCTTCAAAATAGTGTTGCGCAGTTTGAAAAAATTTGTCAAAATAGTCTGAAGCTCACAGCTGAGTCTTCCAGCAGAAACGAAACGACACAGTGCCCTCAAGGCCAGGCTAAACCCGCCCGATATGGACACCTCTTAGCTACACCCACACAACAGCACGCCTGCAGACAAGGTTCGTCGATTGCCGCAAGCATCGAGCACAAAGGCTAAAAATACCCGAAAGCCCCACACTACGATAAGAATAATTTATCTGAAAACCAATAAAATAACCTTGCCAAAAAACGATCCAATCAAAGCAGCGTATTGGAACCAGTGGGCTGGACTTCGCAGTACGTGTTATTTTCGCTAAGGGGGCAAAGAAAACGCTTTACGGTAGACGGGGGCTGTTTTCATTTTTGAGGTGAGGGGTGAGACTTTCTTTTACTATTTGATTACTAGTTAACAAAATGTATTTTGTAAATGTATTTGCCTTTGCTTTTATGAAGACAGAACTGTCCCGTACGTGCCTTCTTTAAAAACATAATTGTTAACGGTGCCGAAGAAAGGCCGTTTCAGGAATAAAAAAGGCCGATTTGTTTGCTCCTGTGCAGTTTTGCCTGCTAGCCGTGCCTGTTTTCATGGGTTTGTTGCGAGCGTGGATATGTTGCTTGTTGACGTGTAGCTAGCTAACAAAGTGTGCTAGTTAAAGGCTAGTTAACAAACTGTGTAAAGGATCGTTAGCCGAGGCACCGTCAATGTTTCAAGATAGCCGTTAATAAAACCTTCCGTTGGACAGAACGCCGACCGGGTCCAAACGGCATTGTTGTGGCTTCTCTGACCGGCTAGCATAGTGTTCATTTTGTGAGTAGCAGGCTAAATACCTTGTATGTTAATTTGCAGCATACATGCGCAAACCGAATGCGGCGATCGCTAGCTTACTACATTGTTTTGGTAACTGAGTTGCCAACTACGTTGATCTCATTCATTTGGGTATTGACGGCTAGTTAGCTACTCAGAATTTTACCGCAGTGCTGTTAACTACTGTAGAACTACTGAGAGGCATCTTTTAGAATCTAAACGGCTGACATGTAGCCAAGTCGATTTCCAGAGCAAGCTGCTTGTTTTATTTATTTATTTTAGAATTTTCTTGATGGTTGAGGGTAAAGTTAGGTATTTTCCCAGTTTGTATTTAGTGCCACCCTTTCTTAAATATACAGAAAATCAAAGGAAACGTTTATGCTCATGTTTTTAAATGGATATAAGGACTTGTGATATCCGTTAATAATATGTTCTGCAACTGTTATTCCTCAGAGACTGATACACTTTGAGTTGGCTGCATGGGTACTAGCTACATTATCTAATTTGTCACAGGTGGCAGGGCACAGGTTATGAGGTTGTTTTTACCTGTTAAATTTCAAATCTGGTGGAAACCAGGAAATGAAAACAAAGTAATAGGTTACAAAGTAATTACCCAGTAATTCGCATCACAAAAACAACAGTTACGTTTGGTGCCAGACCAGGTCTGTGCTCTTCTTGGTTGTCTTGAGCATCAAGCACCCGGGCTGACAGTGTGTCTCAGACTCAAGATGGGGAGACCGAGGCTGAGATTTGGGTGTCCTCATGGTTCATCTTTATGATCGATCTCTGCCGGTTCCACAGCATCAAAAACGGCAGGTGGCGTCAGCCTGCTCATCAGCAGTCAGCTGCAAGGGGGCGACTCAACAGTCATCATTGGCGCGCTGAGCAATCTCACTGCGGCTTAACGCTCACCATTGTTCATTAGTGCAACGGAATGAGATGGTGTCAGAAGCACCTCAGATGGACCTGCCAGCAGAAAAAGCCAAGTCCTCTTCAGCGGTGAATCACAAGCCTGTTCTCAGATCCATGATTCAATTTACATTACATTAATTCATTGTCATTTGGCAAAGGCTCTGATCCAGAACAACTTACACAGTTCATCTAATAGTGGCATGAAAAGCTGCACAAAGAGGACACTGCTAACCACACATGAACAAGTGTCATGAAAGCTCTTTCCACCACAGAGGCCAAAACGGACAGAGTGTGCAATCGGGATGCAAGGTAACAAGATGGAGAAGCTGTGTGCTATAGCCTGTCTGGTATGTAGGGTCTGAGGATTGAAGATAAGAGGGATAAGAGGGAGCCGTTCCCCTCACAATTCCATAGGCTAACACCAGCATTTTGAAGCAGATGGGCACGGTTGCTAGTAGCCAGTGTTGTGTTGTGGAAAGTGGAGAAAAAATAACAGTACACTCTTTTTTTTTCTGCTCACACTAAAATCTAGGTATGCAGCCAGCCAATCAGAGGAAGAGGGAGGATATGTCTCCCTCCAGCCCCTTCAAGGCGGGTGTCTGGAGGCAGCGGCATGACTGATCCAGTTGCATAAGCAGCTAGTAAATGGACAAGGGGAGAGTGCCCTTCCCACACTGTTGGTCCCATTGAAACAGCACCAGGTGTGTCACGGGGACCAGAAATCTCACAGGTGACTCTTGCTCAATACGGCTGCCTTGTAGTGGAGGTGTGTGCAAACTGAGGCCTTTCCTGAGTTTTGCAGTATGGCAGTCTAATAGATAAGGTGTAGGAGGGGCTTGTGGTGTGAAAGAGTGTGCAGTGTGAGCAAGTGTATCAGAGTACTGTGTGCACCTTGTCTGAGCACTTCCTGCCTGTGCAGGTGATGCAAATGGATGGTCAAATTGGTGATTCCAACATGGAGGGGAGGGACATGTAGAAACAGACAAATATGCAAAGTAATGCAGAAACTCTTGCTACATAACATCTGTGTAAAAATTGGACCTTGCAAATGCCTCCAGATTGTAGATAATCCAGTATTGGTTTGGGTTTAAAAGCCACTACACTGTGTTTGGAGGAAAGAAGATAAGGTCCACTGGACGACTTGTCTACAATCTCCCTAAATGTAGGCAAGTTAGTCCTCTCCTCACCTCACTTCACTGTCATCACTTGCATCAAGTTCAAAACCTTGGTGCTGGCATACAGGACAGTGAATGGGCCAGCCCCCTCATACCTACAACCGCTCTTCAAACCCTATGTTCTCTCAAGATCACTGCGCTCTGCATCCACAGGGCATCTGACTGTCCCGACCCAACAGGGTCACTCTTTTACGACGCAGTCCCTGTCTGTACTGGTCCTTCAGTGGTGGAATGAACTCCCCACGGAGGTTAGGACAGCAGAATCACTGGCCACCTTCCCACGCAGACTGAAGACCAGGGGTCTCCAACCTTTTTTCATCTGAGAGCTACTTTGAAAAAATGAAAGTGGCTGAGAGCTACTCATGTCTTATATTACTCACACTTATTCACATAACGTATCCCAACAGTCGGATTAACCAGCTGAATTAAGCTATATTTGTATATACATGTATCAAATGTAAAATCCAAAGCTCACATTTTGGATCAAAAACGTCTTAAATTTACATCGATGGCATGTCCAATGTATGTTCTGTGTGACAGAGTGCTGTCACTATGGTTGAGTATGCTCTCTGACTGCCATTCCAACAACCCTGGCTCTTTGGCCTTGTGGTCAAGCTGCAGGTTTGGTACCCTGTAGACCCGGGTTCGAGGCTGGGTGGGGTGACTGTTCTCGCCCTTCGCTACATTCTGTGTCCATATTTTTCAAATTTCAATGTGTCAAGCTCACATAATATATCAAAACATCTTAAATTCAAAGTCATAGACAACATTATTACGTGTTTATGACGTGAGATGTCAGACAAATTTGCTGATCATTGGACGCTATTTTGGAACATTAAGCCACGTTAAGCCTTTTCCTTATAATGGGTGTCATTGGAGAGGAAAACACTTAATATAACAAAACATCCATACTCATAGGATTTCGGTTTTGATTTTTTGACAGGTGAAAGTGTTTATGACAAGACATGTCCGAGAGAAATTTGGTGATCATTGATTGCTGTTTTGGAACATTAAGCCATGTTAAGCCTTTTCACGTTAAGAGTTTTAGAATGTCCCCGAAGTGGCGCTGAACATTGCATCTTTTAGCAACTGAAACGCTGGTACCGCAGATGAGGCACACACACTTGTCCTTCACATTCATGGAAAAAAAAAAAACTCACGTTCCCATTCCTCATGGAAATAGTATGTTTTCTGCTTTTTCTTGGCCTGCCCACTTTCTTTGTTCATCATAAATTTGGCTATTTTATAAGCTAAACTGGCTTGCTAACACCACCGAACCCCTTGCTGTAGCTCAGTAGCTAGCCTACAGTTTAACTGATGTGACGACATGTTGACAAACTTGACAGTAGCGTAACTTATTTGATTGACAGCTGATATCATTTTGTGTTGGAGGGGGGTGGGACCTCTGTGTATTTGATTGGATTGAAATGGGAAGAGGTTTCCAGGGTGCGCTTATTTGTTGTCTGATTTTTTTTGTACATAGTCTTTGAACCTTTTGGCGAGCTACTCAAAGACAGGCAGCGAGCTACCGGTAGCTCGTGAGCGACGCATTGGAGACCCCTGCTGAAGACCCACTTCTTCAGGCTGCATCTCAGTCCCACTTCAATTCCCACCCCCTAACACCTGCTGCCTCTAGTATTTGATGTTTATTTTGTGATGTATATTGATTCTGTATTTTAGGGACTGTTGTATCATGGTATACTTGGCTTCTGTTAGATTGCACAAGTTAACTTGTGGTAGGGCTTGAATTGTGTTATGCTGACACTCACTGGTCTGGGAGTGTTGTTAGCCTGGTCTGACACTGTTGCTCATTTAACTTGAATGGATACACTTATGTTCCATTGTCCTAGAAGTTGCTCTGGAGAGAAGCATCTGCTAAATGCATGTAATGTAATGTAATGTACTTGAATGCATGTTACATGTGTTAGCATTGTATGTAGAATGATGGAGTCTTTAAGCTGTGCACATTGCTCTGCACTGTGCACATTGCTCTGCACTCACATCTAGGCTCACATCTGTGATCTCGGCACTATGTTAAACATTGATGCTTGTTCATGTGTGGTTAGAAGTGTCCTCTTTGTGTAAATTTTCATGCCACTATTAGATGAACTGTGTAAGTTGCTCTGGATCAGAGCCTTTGCCAGATGACAATAATATAATGTCATGTAAAATGAGGGTTTCTTGGTGATGTTGCACTGATAAATTGTTTACTGTTGAGCAGGCTTTCACTGCGATGTCACAGTGCTAAATCACTTATTCCTCAGAGTGGGCTTTCTCTATGATGTCATAGTGCTAAATCATTTCTCCTTGTCTGTTTTCTCAGGTTTCTGTCCTTTCTTGCTGGTCTTGAGGGAGGGCAATGAGGAAAGAGAAAGGTCTCAGTGTCCCAGCATTGCGTCCCGTTGCATTGAAGCGTGGCACATCAAAAAGGAGCAAGCTTGATAGGTGAGACCGGAGGCGACGGCCTTTCAGCCCTGGCGCCCAGGAAGCAGACGACAAGACAACAGGAAGGCTCCTGCATTGGAGACCAAGGATACATCCACCCTCTGGGTTTTTATCCCCCTCCCTTTTGACTCAATCTTGTCCCACTCTAGCCTCGTTCTAGTATTAAACCCTAGTTCCTTCTCACCTCCCATCTTATTCAGCACCCTCTTTGCCCTTTCCATCCCCCCCATTCTACCTCACGTCTGTCCTGCTCTGTCTGTGCCCCTGTTGGTGGCGGTGATGGAGTTCCCCCAGCACAGCCAGCAGCTCCTGGCGAGCCTGCGCTCCCAGCGGCTCCAGGGCCTGCTGTGTGACTGCACCGTCCAGGTGGGCTCCACGCGCTTCCTGGCGCACCGTGCCGTCCTGGCCTCCTGCTCGCCCTTCTTCCACATGTTCTACTCGGAGCAGGCACTGGGCAAGCGTGAGACGGTCACCATCAATGGGGACATCGTGACCCCGCCGGCCTTCGGGCTGCTGCTGGACTTCATGTACGAGGGGACGCTGCGGCTGGCTGCCCAGCCGCCGCCTGAGGACGTGCTGGCGGCAGCCAGCTTCCTGCACATGAATGACATCGTGCGCGTCTGCAAGAAGCGGCTGCAGGGCCGCGGGCTGGCCGAGGCAGACAGCACCAAGGCCGAGGAAGCGTGTGTGACGGCAGGGGAGATGCGCGGGGCCGGTGGGATTGGCGGGATCTGCGGCCCGCCCGCAGGGCTGGGGCAGGGCGATGGGGGGGAACGGGCCGAGAGGGTGGCGGGGGCCTCCAAAACCACGGCAGCACCGGCCCAGTATTCCCACCTCAGCCAGTTCGTCTCCCTTAGCACCCAGAAGGTGATGGAAGAGCAAGAGAAGGCCCCTGATCCCAGCCCCCACGAGCCAGACAAGTTCAGCCCCGCCAGTCCGGACGTGGCCGACACGACCCAGCCGGGAATGGGCTCTGTTCCCATCGGCTCACAGCCCAGGAGCCAGGGGGAGTCTGCCCTTGCCAGTCCCTGCAGCTCCACTGAAGCGTACCCCAGCAACCACCCCTCCTCCTGTTCCTCCTCTTCCTCCTCCCTCCTCCCACAGGCCTGCCCAAGCTCTGAGCCACAGGCCAATATGGCCGCCCAGCTCACAGGGGCGCTGGCGAGCAATAGCAGTGTGGTCAGCCCAGAGGAGGCTATTATGGTGGTTGCTGGAGATGACTCCCCACTGCTGGTGCAAGTAGCCAGCCCTCCGGCTCAGATGGCCCCACTCATCCCTGCTCAGGACGCGCACCTGGCGCCAAGGCCATCCACCCCTTTCTCCCTGGCTCCACCCCACCTTGTTCAGGTTGAGGGGGACAGAACAGGGAGGACATTTGGTGGGGATCAGGAGTCACACACTCTGACCCAGGAATTCACAGCAGCGCGTGGAGCAAGGGAAGGGGACGAGGAGGACGGGGTGAAGGTCAAGGTGGAGGCCATCGTCATCTCCGACGAGGAGCTGGATGATGTGGACGGAATGCTGGGCAGGGACAGGGAGCGGGGGCGAGGGCCAGATGGGGAGAGCAGGGACGAGATCGAAGGCGACCACACGGACGACGACCTCTCAAACCCCCATTTCCTGTCCCAGCACCCCCACCTCCTCCACCTGCCCCACCACCCCGACACCTTGGCCTTCCCACTTTCCCCGCAGGGCCCTGCCTCCTCCTCATCCGAGCCCTCCCCCTTCCCGCCGGCCCTCTTCCCCCCCGCCCACCACCAGCCGCTCTCGCAGCAGTCCGATTCCCAGGCGATCTACTTCCAGGACTTCCAGGACCCACTGGGCGCCTACGTGGAGGACGTGCCCACCTGCGGCACCTGTGGGAAGACCTTCTCCTGCGCTTACACGCTGCGGCGACACGCCATCGTGCACACACGAGAGCGCCCCTACGAGTGCCGCTACTGCTACCGCAGCTACACCCAGTCCGGTGACCTCTACCGCCACATCCGCAAGGCTCATGACCAGGGCCTGCCCGCCAAGCGCAGCAGAGCGGACTCTGAGCCGCACACACAGCCACACCTGCCACCTCCTCCGTAGCCTTAGAGAGGAGCCTGGGCGTGGAGGGTGACGGAGGGGGTGGCATGAGTGAAACGGGGGGACGTGAAGTTTAAAAGAAGGGAAGAAGGGATCGAGAGAGCAAGAGAGGGGGAAAGAGGAAGACGAGAAACAACAAAAGGGATGTGAACACTGAGGACAGAAGGATGCCTTCAGAGTGACTGTACGATCTTGACCATTTTAGCAAGAGTTTTTAATCACCTAATTTATTTATTTTAATGATACTGAACTGTCTCTTTGCTAGTTCCAGTAGAATTTTTCTGGGGTACTAAAATATGTATGCAAACCATTTTTTTTAAATGAAAAGAAAATTAGTTCCCATGCTGCTCTTGGGCAATCAGCGGGGCCTGGAATCACTTGGCTTGCAGTGGCCAGTTGGATTAAGACCAATTTGGAGACAAGGGTGGAATAATCCACTGCAAACACGAGTACTGTAACGTTACTCGCAGGCTCCTGTTCAAAAGTCACGCCATTTGTTTGATTTTGTACATCATGAAAATAATTGTTCAGAAGCTATGAAGTGAGCGAGATGTAATGGAGCAAAAAAGGTTTGATGTCACTGCTCATTTGCTGTGAAAACAGGTATGTACAGTACTTTATCATGTTTATACTGATTTTCTATTTTTCTTTTCATCAACAAAATTATGAGAATAAATATGGGACATGAATTTGTTTTGATGCGTTGGGGTTTGATTGACTTTTCTTACCCATTCTGATACTGGAGGATGCCAGAGTTACATTAGAGCCCTGTAATTAGAACAGATTTCACATTCATGAGACAAAATGTTTAGCCGTTTTAAACCCATTTCAAGGGAGAGGATGAAATGTCCTCTTGTTAAGATGGGTCCTTTGGCAGGCAACAAGATCAAAGGAATGGAAATGGCCTCACAAACAAACATGGTGTAGTTAAACAACGGTAGTAGGCTGGGTTTCTTTAACAGGTGCTCTGATCCAGAGTGACATACACAGCTTTTTGTATGTAATCCATTTATACTGCTGAATATTTACTGAGGCAGTGCTGGTTAAATGCCTTGCAAAATATGTAAAAATATGGGTGGAGACACCATGTGGTACAGACACCATGCAGTGCAGTTCATTCTAACAGGACCTGCATGGATGCATTCTGGGATGAGAGGAAGGTTTTGTACAGTCTGCAAGCAAAAGAGTGGTTTGTTGTATTCAAAGCTCAAAAACCCGATAACATGATAAATACATTTTTTTATTTGTACTGTACAAAAAAACAGTTTGTTTCACAAACATTACAAAAAGCATTGGGCAGCAGAGTCCTCTGTGAATGTACAGTGGTCCCAGTTACAGTGCAAGCAAGACGCAGTTCAGTGGAGCACCACCATGGGGCGCTGTGGTCACAGGGCTGGGCAGTCAATGCAAACCATCCGCTCATAGCGCTCTTCATAACTGATGGAAAGATAAGAAATTTTTAAAAAATGTTCACATTCACTGCATTTCTGTGTTCGGCTGCAGATACAAATGCAAGGCACAAGTGAGGAAAGCGGCACGCCAGCTAAAGGTGTCTGACTTATGCAACAAACTGCCTGACAGAATGCTACTGTGCTGTTCTGCTTGTATAACCCACTTAGTTCAGTGGAGTGTTAATAGAGCTGTGCAGACTGGAGAATTTCCTGAGGTGTATCAGTGGCAAAACACCTTAATGTATTCTGCAGCTTTCATTAAGGTCACAAGTCCATTCTTCTGTCAGTCCAAACTGCTGGTTCAGGGAAGCAGTTTAAGTGAAACTCTAAACTAGAACAGGTGTATACTGTGGATTCCACGACTTATGTTGAAAGGTAATTGGAGAACTGTATTCCACATGAACATGTGCTAGGCAAAGTGTACACAGCAGACTTGGAGGAAGCATCTGCCACTATTGCTATAAACGAAAAGTGTGTGCCACAACTGTTTTTCCTCCCAGGTCACCGACTGTTGCTTTGATTACATCTGGAGTTCAGAGGGATGAGTGAACAGGATAATGTCCGATGAAGAGGGCAACATCGAACCGATGAGTGTGGTCTGTACAGTACTACTGGGAATGTTGGTCTTTAGCTCAGCAAGCTACCCACATCTCACCGCATAGGCGTTAAGGGCCTGAAGCAGACCTACCCCAATTACATACATCTATGTACCTCTTATTTCCAAATGCTACTTACCACATAACCATCTAATGCTTCTCCATCAGATTTACTGCTGTAGCAACTGCTGCACACTGCCACTACTGCTACCATTAATTAGCCAGCCAAAAGCATTCCTGTGGGCTGCCATCTCCAATCACAGCCCCCTCCCCGCCCCTCTCTTTCCCGTCAGTGTCCATACTTGGGAAGACAGCAGGTGAAGCAGTGTGTCCGCAGGCAGAGAGAGCACTGGCGCTGGCACTGTGTGCAAACCACCTTCTCACACCGCTCACAGGGGGAGCCACTGAGCAACGGGCGCTCGCACAGTGCGCAGACAGGGGAGGTGGCTGTTTCACCTGGGAACAGAGGAAATGGGCAGGGCTTTACACTTTAAAAGTGACATACTTTGCACTGTGTGAACTACAAAATGTTTTGGTGCTGCCATATGCTGACAATACACAGTCAATTCTCTGTAAAACTTGGACCACAGTCACAGACCTAAAAGCAAAGCATTACTTGGCGACAAGTACAAGGATGTAAATGCTGGGAATTAACCGATACTTTCTGAGCATGTTAGCAAAATGTGCCCCCAAAAACCATGAGGAAGCCCTGTGCCCCCTTCACTCACCTGTCTTGTGTGGGCTCCTCAGTAGTTCACCCCTCGGTCCTAAGCGCATCTGCCCCCCCTTAGCTGCACCCCGTTGGGACGGGGCAGCATGGGGCCCAGAGGGGGCTGGAGAGAGGTGTGCCGAACGAGCACTGGCGAAGAGCAGAGCTTTGGTGCGTTCTGGGAGATGGGGAAAGGGAGACCTAGTCCAGATTTACAAACAGTAAAAACAGTATCCCTAACATGTACTCTCTCTGACCCAGTAATACCACTGGTATTTACAGGAACAATAAATAAAGGTGAACATCCAGGTGTACAACTGGTTGTTTTGTTTCCACTGACTTTGATGAAATGATATGAAAATAATAATTCAATCTGTACAAGAAATCTGTACAAAAAGATTCTCAATCTTGAAACATTCAATACATTCAATCTGTACAAAAAAATTTACATTTACATTTATTCATTTAGCAGACGCTTTTATCCAAAGTGACATACAAAAGTGCAAATAGCGGGCAAACAACAGGCACAAGGGCAAAATGTGTACAGATCATACAATGCAGACAGTGCTGAAGCTGAGCACAAGGTCAGTGTAGCGAGACAGAGATAACCTGGTCTGAGGTTAGGGATTTATTTGGGACAAAAGAGCAGAATGTTAATTTAGTACACTATCATGCATACTACCCCATAAATTTGGCTAAATCAGCCATTCTAATGGAGTGCCAGCATCCCACATTCCTAAAGGCCCAGAATTCAGTGTGCTATGAGATAGTCCTCTTCACCACAGCACAGGTGACTGGTAGGATGATGATGAGTGAAAGCAAGACGACAAAGACAGAGCTGGATTCAAAGAGATCAAAACCAGAAAGAATTTCATAGCGCAGACTCTGACATATGGTAACATTTGCTGAGAGGACTAGTTCTTTCAGCCCTCACTGATCTGTGCAGCTGTGAAAGCAGAGCTGGAGAAGACCAGACTTACCGTACACCTCCTTCCTCTCCGCTTCCCCGCCAACCACCCCCTCTCTCACACATGTCTTCCTCTGGGGGGTGCCATCTGACCAGGGGCAAGGCCGCTTAGACATCTCTGACCCCTGTATTTGAAAGGCAACACAGAAAGCATGACGTTGATTCTCTAAAATAAGAACAGGGCATGAAACAGCTAGAGAAATGTATGTCTCCTGCAAGATCTTTGTGAGTATTTAACTATTATCTTGGGTGTGGATGATGGAGGTGTAACCAGCTACAAAGTGTAAGGTAGCCAACGGACTAATTACAAAAGCATAGAGCAAGACACAGACATTGTACAGCCACTACATAATATTACGCGCCCAATATTTATTTATAGCAAATTATTGTCAACTCACATCATGATAGTTGTTGTCAACATTCTAGTTATGTTCCTTCATAACTTACTAGCTGCCGATTGAATTCTCCTGTGCCATCACACCGGTGATACATGCGAGTGCTTGGTAGCTAGCCACATATTCCTCATGTATAACGTGTTAGACAGTAGAAAAACCGCATCAAGCCACTTTTACACAGACCAAGGCAGGCATCCAGCCACAGAACACAAACATCTCCGAAAAGGCGCTTC
The DNA here is from genome assembly GCA_019176425.1 of Megalops atlanticus. Taxonomy (NCBI): domain Eukaryota; kingdom Metazoa; phylum Chordata; class Actinopteri; order Elopiformes; family Megalopidae; genus Megalops; species Megalops atlanticus. The sequence goes on from CM032888.1 coordinate 3,275,889, forward strand.
ACTGACGTGGTGTTTTATTGTAGCAAGGCGGAAGTTTCCCCTCCCCCATAATGCATCGCGGTATCCAAATTCGGTGGTACCTGCCTCGCTTGCTGTTGTGTTCTGATACAGGAGAGCAAGATGGCGGATACGGTAAGCGCTTCTTGGTGGCCTGCTCTTGAGGTCTGTAACTCGAGCCCAGTTTCGGTCGAGTTCGATATTTAAAATGCCTTCTTTTGCTAGCAGGTTGATGTTGTTGAGGGCTGTCGACTCCCGGTCCTCAGGAAAAACCAAGAGCACGAGGACGAATGGCGTGAGTAATTGTATACCGGCTGGATAGCTAGCTAGTTAGCTAATAATAGCAAAGTAGCTGTCCGCAACTGGCAACGCATAGCATAGCTAGGCTACGTATGTCATGGCGTTGATACTCGGGCAGGGGACTGCTAATGTTATCTATTGGTGTGAACACTTTGCTGTCAGATCTGGGCAATATCACCAAACTCATGCTTTATCATTATTAGTTAACCCAAGTAGCTAGACAGGAAACATCTTCAGTTGATTGTTAAGTATTAGCATAGCTAACGTTACAGTATTGACATATTTAACCAGCTAGCAAGGCGATGTTAATTTAGTGAGATAGCAATGAGTTTATTCACACTAAAAGTAAACAAGTTGCCTAACAGCGTAGATAGCAAGATGAGTAATTACATTTTGGCTAAGCCGTTTCCTTTGTTCGTAACATTAAACATTGATCATTGTTAAGAAGGCAATACCATACCCTTGGAAAAATGTAAATGTATTTATGTGGTAAATGTATGTAACACTGAGGCTCAAAAGTGTCCGGAACGTATAACTAAAGGGGGCATTCATGTACCATCCTTAACCTTTTTATAATCGTCCAAATTGTTAGTTAATCTGTTGTCATGGCGTAAATCCTAGCGTTCTCCAGAACTGATGTACAGCTGATCTCTCATCGTTGTATGTTGTACCATAAAGTTCTGTATGTAAGATAATATGATAGTAGTGCTGGGTGGTATACCGGTTCATCCAGTATACCGGTTTTAATTTCCCGTACGGTATTAATTTTTCATATACCGCCATACCGTAGCATATCTGAAACTGTAACGCTTCAATAGGCAGCAAATTATATAATATTGTTCACCGCTAGAAGCGCTACGGAGCGCTGTGCATAATGTATTGAGAAGGGACCCCTATTAACTATGCATACCCTTCTTACTAACAGTTATAACTTTATAACACAACAGTGAATTACCCACAACTTACTCTCTTAAACAGGGCAAAACACCGTGGCACACAACAATTTGCGACACACAGGGGTGGACTGGGAAAGAAATTCAGCCCTGGACTTATCCGCTAGCTGGGGCGGGGGCAGTTGTGCTCGAGAATTTAAGTATATTTGGCTACGATTCTCAAGTTCTGTCTAAAACTGAGACTACCTCTTTACAAACGATTATATTCTTTTGAATATACGTCACGTAGTTTTATATCATCGCGTTTAATGCGACATCAGCGGTCCTGAAGTTGAAGTTCCATTTAACCAGCTAGGTAGCCAGCTAGCTAGCTTGCTTGCCTTGATAACGGCACACAGCTAACATTGAAAACTTGTCGTTTTATTTAGCGTTTTAAAAAAAAACCAAAAAAAAAACAAACATTGGTGACAATGCAGTATTTTACTTAGGTCAGATGAGCGCGTTGTTGGTAAGCTTACGCAACTAAGCTGTGTTTGAACTAATCGTGACGTGACTGTCAGTGTAAAGGAAACAAGAACGTGGGTCATTGAAAACTGCTGTGCAACATGCATTCATTAAAAATTATTTTAAAATTATTTAACTTTTTTCAACTCATTTTCGGTTCTTATTTATGAAAGAGACTAAAAAATATTATTCAATATGTTAAGGGAAAATAATACGAGTATAGGTAGCACTGGTTAGTTTACTTCTTTGGGTGGAGATGTTTGACAGTGGAACGTCGTCCAATTATTTGGCAACATAACAGCATATATAGTCAGAATGTAACATACATGTTAACAGTTGGATTTTAAAACCACTTATTTACAAAATAAGTGAAACTGCCAGAATCTTAAAAAATACCATGATACAAATTTTTGGTCATACCGCCCAGCACTATATGATAGTGATTGACACAGCGACAAGTTAACATTTTAGATAAATGTGTAATTCTTATAGTTCCAAAATACAAAAGAAAAGACCATCGTAAGACTGACCAGCTAAATTTTAAAATGATAGTGTAAAAATAGTATACTTCATAGCAGAAGGAAGAGTAAATATTCTATTGGATGTTATTGCAGTGTGTGGAGATCAGTATTGGATATTGGAGGTTATATGGTTTCAGTCCTTACCTGTTCAATGTAACGCCTTAAGATATGGATCTTTTAGGAACTCTACCCTTTTTCTCTCATCAGCCCTAGCTGAGATTCTCAGTGTGAAGGAGTTGACTGGGAGGAAGCTGTACTATGTCCACTACATTGACTGTGAGTATTCTCCTGTGCGCTGTCTGCTGTAGCTGAGTTTTTCCATGCAGCGTCGCCAGTCTTCCGGCACAGCAGTGTGCTACGTGTCAGGCTAAAAACAGAGGGCACGTCTTGGAACGGAGCATGTTGTGTCAAAGTGATCGGATTGGTCCATGCAAACACAATTATCCAGCAGCCTCTGTGGTGCACTGTGTGGGCTTCTCCCTGATGCAGTTTCTTTTTCCTAAAGTCAACAAGCGTCTGGACGAATGGGTGACCCCAGACAGGCTGGACTTGAAGAAGCTGCAGTTCCCCAAGAAGGAGGCGAAGACACCCACCAAGAATGGCCTGCCGGGGTCCCGCCCCAGCTCTCCCGAAAGAGACCCCGTGGTAAGAGCCACTGGAGCTGCCTCCCTGTGCGCATCCCACGACTCACACCACATTTCCCTCTCCTCAGTATTATTATTACACCAGCACACACAGGCTATGTGGAACAGAAAACTCCCTGACTTATTACAGAGTTGAGGTTATTAGTATGAGCGTTCATAGCAAAGAGGAAGCGCCATGTTAACCTTCCCAAAAAAAAAAAAAACGCTCTGATTGGTCAAAGACACTCAGCTGTGACCATGGAGGGCCGCGGTGGCGGCAGCTTCTTTCTGAAGTTCTGTCATTTGAAAGTGGCCATTTTCAGTAAAGTCATAGAATGTGAATATAAAGAGTTGTGCATGTGCAGCAATGCCGGATAGTTCACATAGTAATAAAGTGTCATTTGCAATTATTTAATTGATAAACATTGTCTTTTTTTACTTTAATTCGATGGTTAATCTTTCCTGGCAACTTAGCCCAGGTAATAAGAATAATTTTAAAACATAGTTTAAAGTAGCATTCATTTTCAGGTCCACTTCTGTAGTACACATACACAAAAACCAAACTGCCTTTATGTTTTATTGTTTGTCAGTGTTATTATGGCTTTGCCTCTGGGATGAGTGACAAAATATCTTAAAATGCGGGGGCATTTAGAAAAGTAATCTGCTATTACAGCATTTCTTGTGATTAATGAAAGTTGATCTTTTGATTCATAACTCTGTTACAGTTGAATGGTACTACCATTGTTGCAAGGAAAAATGTAAACATTTTGAACATCTGCAGGTGTATGCCTCACACTCATAAATTGTGTCATAATGCCGTAAGTGACACAAAAGTGACGCAAAATCTCCCGCCCAAAAAACAGCAACAAAAAAGCTACATAATCTGCAGTGCCAGCAGCACTTTGGTAAAATATGTGTTTTATTATTGCCAGATTGCTGTCTTTAAATAATTTATACAATAATAGTAATGATGGATAACAAAATCTGGAATTTGAAGACATTTGAAAATGATTTCAAGGTAGAATTCCACAAGTAAAAATGGAAATACCATCAACATGCTTGAATTGATTGAGATGCAATGAATGTGCCGATTTGAGTGTGAATGCCAGTTAACCCCCGCCCTTTCTGTTCAAATTCAGAGGAAGAGTGTAGATCACAGCCTCCAAACTGCTACAGCACCGTCCAGAGGCAAAACCCTCCCCACACCGGTACAACTTCACTTTACCCCTTTTCCCAGGTGTAGAGAGAACCATTTTCACAGTGTGCGTTCTGAAAATGGGGATACTGCAGACTGAACTGCAGTATTAGCAAGACCAAGATAAACGGTGACTAACACAAGGTTGAAAAGGAAGACGTAAACTTCAAACTGAGGTCAAGATCATAGTTAAAACACGAGACTAATATAGAGACAGTGTGATGTGTATGGATGTGTAGCATTGTTTTTTATAAGTGAGATTGAAGGACTAACAGTTTTTTCTGAGACCAAAAGAAATCAGTTTTTATAACCAAGATCCAAGACTGGAAGCTGGTGACCCTGAGGATTGAAACCAAGATCCGGAGCCACTCCAAAGCTGTAGGGTTTGCATATGACATTGAAGTTGACTGGGTGACACCGTTACTGTAGTGTGTATAGAGCGTTGAGCCTGTATGGGAGGTCCCCTTGAGCAGAGATAAAGTAAAGGTATTGTCAAATCTCACAAGGAAAGCTAGTGAGGAATAAAGAGTCACATGAAAGATACTTCTTGTACTTCGAGGTAGCTATCTCCTGGTGTGTCAGGACTGTCCTTACCTGATCAATAAGTCCCATTGTTTTTAGCTGAAATAAGTGAAGTCACAGCCCATCGACCCTTGTCATGTCATTTGAGTGCGCTTTTCCCCATTTGAAGACTCTTGTGTTGTTATGCACTGTAGTATTGAACTATACATTGGTTGACTTGCTTGAACGAAGCATGTGATGAATGTAGATTTCTTTTAGATCCAGGTTAATGGTGCATCACCCAGACCAACATGGGGGCATGTTGGGTGGTTTGCTTGTTGGCACAGTACCTTGCAGTAGTGGACGATACCACACTCAACTACACTGTCCATTATTACCCTGGTAAGATCTTGGCATCTTACCAGGGTAAATGCAGCCACCTGATTTTCATCCTCATAATTATCTGTCATACCTCATCAGTCACAGGTTTTGTGTGAGCATTCCATGGCGTCAGACATGGTTGTCAGACTGTAGAATTAAGGATACAGTTTCAGCATAAAAGTCTCGTTTAGTCATGGTGGCCGGTTGGGATTACAGCACACCCTGTCTCTTCTGTTTACCTTGCAATGCAAAAAAGAGGACCTGACTGTTTTTAAAGCCACAGGCAATGTTTAAGACAACCATTTAAATGTAAATATGCATTTTTTCATACTTTTCATAGCACCAATAAATCACAGAGATCGCTATGATTGATGTGAGAAAGATTTTCAAAAAAACTGTTTATTTCCAGCTGTTTGTTTATTTTTAATTTCAGTCATGTACGTTTTCTGTTTAGTTTTTTGTTGGTATGTGCTATATCCCTTTGTCTGAAAATGTACTTGTGGTGTAGGGAAAAGCTGCAGGATATCGAGCAGATTTACAGCTGAGAGAGTCCCAGAAGACTGTTACCATCTTAGTCGTGGTGCTCCTAGTGTTTCAGAGTGTGCTAATGACACAGCTGCCTTTCCTCTTGTTTTTCTGTGGATTACAGAAGAGGAAGGCTGAGTCCGTCTCCCTGGCAAATCAAGTATCCCCTGCCACTCCCGTGCCTTCGCTGCCAGCCACTGTGGAAACTACACAGGCATCTGTCTACCCAGCGGCACGGGACACAAACACCTTCACCCCGAAATCCAATGCCCGCGACGATCACGAGCAGCTCACCTCACTCACCACAGTAAAGCCACACCGCTGACACGGTCCACGCAGTGCACATGGCGAGAGGCGGCTTTATAAACAGCGCTGCTCCAAAGAAGAGTGCATGAACACTAACACAGGGACCATCAGCCAGTGTCCATTTCCTCAGTAAAAATTGAATACCATGAGCAGTATCAACCAGCGGGCAAATTGCTTATTACATACACATGCATTTCAATGTCAGCCATGTCAAAATGAGCATACTTTAAAGTTACATACTTAAAATAAAGAGTTAAAATGTATTTTTTTCCCCCGTTTCTCCAGAATGGTACTGGCCGTCGCCTCATGCCCTCTCAGCCAGGCAGGAAGAGGAAGGCAAATTGTGTAGGCACTGATGAGGTTAGTACCATTGTGCAAACTGTACAGGGGTGTCCTCTGTATTGTGTACCTTTGTTGCCTCTGGAGTCTAAAATCTTTCAGGCCAAGATCCAGAACTTTGATGTCAGTAGTCAATTCAAAATTAATTCAGAAAATATGCTTCTCTATGGGCTAAGCTGCACGATAGATACTGTAGGAACAGGGCCCTAGCACCACGCTGATCTGAGATGTCAGTACTGACACCCCTCCTTGTCCCTTCCTGCAGTGACATTCCTCACTGGTTCGAAAAACGAACTCCATAAAATCCAATGCTCTGTGTATTTTCCGAAAATAGTTATTCATCAAGGAATATAAGTTAAAAGGAAAAAAAAAACAATGCACTGTTTTTCTTACCCTTTTAAAATGATGGCCAAAATCCTGCAGCCCCTTGTGTCTCTTCTGCTAGAACTCCTGTAAGCGATGTAAGTCGCTCTGGGTAAGAGCGTCTGCTAAATGCCAGTAGTGTATTGAAACATAAAGGTTTTCCAGTGTAATGGCCCGTGATGCAACAATGTGTATCTGCCCCCTGGAGAAGTCCGTCTGAGTTTCCTTCTCGTTTGTGCTGTGTGTGGGATGGATGAGGTAGATAGCTTGGGGGAGTCCTTAAAACACTGTGGACAGTACACAACCTGGTTTTCTTTAATTGTGAATGGCATTCAAAAGACACTAAAATTATTGTGTTACAGAACTGAAAACTCAGTCATGTCTGAGGTTCTGATGCGCAATCACAGTAAAAGCAAATGAACCATCATCTCAAGCACACTTAAGTCACCTCAGTTTTAACTCATTTGATCTGTTTTGATTTTTTTCTCCACCTGTGAGCTGTGCAAACTGTTCCTAGACCTCTGTGATCAGATGGATTAAGAAGACCATGTGTTGCATTACAGTGGCCTTATTAGACTGTACTGTATTAGCATTAGCTAAGTACACTTAGTATATGGAAACCCCTCAATGTGATGTACTTCAAAATGTTCCCTCTGAGGTCATAATATTTGCATTGTACTTACAGCGATGCAAAGCAACTGTAATGAAAAAAGTGATCAGAAGTGTTAGTGGTGAGTGAACGCTGAATGTGGTTAAGAGCTGGGGTCACTCCCACCCATGCATCTTTTGGACAGGACTCCCAGGACAGCTGCGACGGGATCCCCTCCGCTCCCCGCATGACGGGCAGCCTGGTGTCTGACCGTAGCCACGACGATATTGTCACACGCATGAAAAACATTGACTGCATTGAGTTGGGCCGCCACCGCCTGAAGCCGTGGTACTTCTCACCCTACCCCCAGGAGCTCACTGCCCTGCCCATCCTCTATCTCTGCGAGTTCTGCCTCAAGTACCTCAAGAGCCTCAAGTGTCTGCAGAGGCACCTGGTGAGAGAGAGACCACCTGTCTGTCTGCCCGTCATTGTGTCTGTCTGTCTCCTCCTTCAGCATCTGCTCCTGTAGACACTTGGTGGGAGAGGGAAACCTCTTTTCTGTCTGGCTGGCTGGCTGTCCGTCAGCGTGTCTGTCTGTCTCCGACCTTCAACATCTGCTTCTATTGATATAGAAGAGAGGGATTCAACCTTTGTCAACTTTCTTATGGGTCATGCACATTTACATTGTGGTGCACAATAAAGCAACGTGAACAACAGTATATAAAAAAAATGACAAGATATTTGACCATGTGTCAGTACCACACATAGTGCTGTAATAAACAGTGTCATACAGAATAAATGCAGGAGGAAAAACTGCAACTGTGTCTTATACCTTCAACTCTCTGTTCTATAGAAAGTCTGTAGACTTTGACCACATCCGTTTCAGTTGATACTTAGATAGGAGTTGGGGTCTGATTTACTTTATGGTAACTACATTCCGTCTCCCTGTCTTCCCTCAGACAAAATGCAACCTCCGCCATCCCCCAGGGAATGAGATCTACCGCAAGGGCACCATCTCCTTCTTTGAGATCGATGGCAGGAAGAACAAGGTGATTCCCCTGTGTGTCTGACATGGGCCACACTGCACTGCCAAATAAGATCTGAGACCCAGTCAGATTCTGGTCATCCTCGCATATGTTACATTTCAAAGGGTGCAGTTTACCTGAGAGGGGCTGATGTAAGTACAAAGAAAGAAGGGGGGCTAGTGAGCTAGCAAACTGGATCCAGCTATGTTAAAGTGGGCTCTTGAAACACAGCTGCCTAAATAGCCACATCTACTGTAACACTAAGTGGAATCAAAGGGCCTTGTCAGCTAGCCATACTTATGTATTGTCATACAGCCAGCTAGCTAGGGACAGGATATTTAAAGTTTTGCTGAGTGACTGAAAGCACGCCCTTGGGGTAACCCTTTGTTGCACCATCATGTTTTTGGTGGTGGAACTTGTTTTGCCTGACATGGGCAGAGTTCCAGATTGACCTGGCTCCTGTGAGCTGGGAGCCTGGTTTGCATGATGTAACAGCTCCCCAGAGACACCACAGTGAGTAGATGCAGGCATATGAATAGTTTTTAAATGTTGCCCTTTAAAATGAAATGACAGCATCCCCCTGCAGGGGGCATATCCCAGGGGACTTTGAAATGGTTCAGTTATGCATTGTCCTCAGGAGAGTGTAAGAGTGAAAATAAACAGGTAAATAAATATTTGAATGAATTCGCAATGGGAAGTAGCACAAAGCTGGAGTCCTCTCCATGGCCACTAAGGAGCACTGCAATCTTTGTGGGCCATTGCAAATCATTGGAAAAAGTGGGGGTAGATTGAAGTTGGTTTCTAATGCTCAGGTCCAGTTGGCCGAAGCGTTACCTGAGCGGGTGCTTATGGTGATTGATTGGGTGCAGGTCCACGCCAATCGCTGCTTAAGCGCTTGTTCTCCAAGATTTACTTCCTGAAGGTCTGACAGGTGGATTTCTCTGTTGTAGACATACTCGCAGAATCTCTGCCTCCTGGCCAAGTGCTTCCTGGACCACAAGACACTGTACTACGACACCGACCCCTTCCTCTTTTACGTTATGACCGAGTACGACTCCAAAGGCTTTCATATCGTGGGCTATTTCTCCAAGGTAGCCCCTGATCCTCTGACCCCTCCCATTACCCCTCCCCCTCTCCCTGTCCATTGGTGGCTTTGCTTCCTTGTGCCCTTTATCTGGTGCTGTAATGTGCTTCCTTGCTTGTCTCTGATTTGTTAAACCTTATCAAGTATGATTAATGTGGTATCCCATTACATAAAAACATCCAGTGTACCCATTCCAAAGGCAATCGCTCAGTTACTCAGACCAGACATGGGACTGACAGTTATTTTCACTTGTATTGAAACAAATTGATTCCATATTTGCATTACATTACATTGTTATTTAGCAGACACTCCTATCCAGAGTGCCTTACCTAGGTTGCAGTTTTTTCAATTTACACAGCTAGATATTTACTGAGGTAATTCTGAGTTAAGATGCCCAAAGGGTACAACAGCAGTGTTGTTGCAGGGAGTCAAACCAGCAACCTTTTGGTTACTTGCCCTGCAACTTACCACTGCGCCTTACCACTACACTACATTGGCAACCACTATTTTAACATATTACTGTACATTTTGGCAAGAGATCTCAGATAATTAGCTGGGAAGTAGGGCTGCTCCCTAATAGTCGACCAAACGTTAGTTGATGAGAAGAGTCTTAGTCGACCAAGTTTTCATTGGTCGGTAAGTCGCAGAGAAAAACCCCCGCAGACTCCATTCGGGAGCTGCGCCTTGTCGTTAAAAAGTTATTCGACTATGTTGGGCAGGAAATCATCCAAAGTGTGGGATCATTTTGAGCGTGTAGAGGACGACCCCAAGAAGGTGACGTGCAAACTCTGCATGCAAAGATTCGCCTATCATTCGTCGACCTCAAACATGACTTGTCATCTGAAACATGTAGGGGAGAGCCGGTACGAAAGTAACATGGGACGAAAGTAACACGGCGATTTTCTCCGAGCCCATACAAGTCTGATATCCCTAACTGCGTCAGCATGTACAGCATGCAACACTTATCAGAACCACGAAAAATTGCGTCATACTTTCGCGGAGTTATACCCGAGAAGCTGTTTTCGATCACGGAAAGTAAATTCACTCAAGCGGTAATATTTTTTGAATGACAAGTTGTGTCTATTGTTTCATGTGTCATAGTCATGATCATTTGACAAATTAATTAGTACTTTAACACATCCTGAAGTTTGCCATGTCAGAGTTTCTCAGTTTAGAAGCAAGTCAGGTTTAACTGTCAGGAGTCATTTTCGGGACGATTGTAACAGTTGTCCCTCTATAATAACTATACTTATAGTATTATACTGAAGTTGTTCCACATTTGTACAAAGTAGCACCTGGTATTGATAGAACACACACGTGAGTTGTTGATCACAACGAAAATTAGTTTCTGTCTGTAGCGTTATCTTTTAAAATGTTTATCTGAAAAGTGTTACTTTCGTCCCGGCTCTCCCTTAAGTAGCCTTTCACACGTAACTTATTTTAGCACGCTGCTATGTCACGTGGTTCGTTATATTTTCATTAGCGTTATTAAGCTTCTCATAGTTTTCAGTTCGCATTTGCCATATTTTTTAACGTTAAATCACTGTTTCCTCAAGGCTAAAATTAGCTAGAATTTTTCCAATCTAGTGTTCTAATCGTACCGGTTTTAGCTTACACGCTAAACGGCTAATCACACCGGTGTGACTGTACGCGTGAAAGGGTTATTCCGTTATGCTAAATGTAGGGGGCAGCCCTACTAGGAAGTTATTTGCTGACATGGAGGGCCATAGGCTTGCAATGTCTCAGAACCCCTGCTCTTGTAAACATAGAGATTAGTATGAGAACATGATTCTGTCACATTATAACATTATAACTCATTTTGTCGTTTTAAGTAACTTTATTTGTCTGGCTGTGGTGTCAACAGGAAAAGGAGTCAACAGAAGATTACAATGTGGCCTGCATCCTGACCCTCCCTCCCTACCAGAGGAGGGGGTATGGCAAACTGCTGATCGAGTTCAGTAAGTTGCACCTTATTCTCTGCCTATCCCACGCCCTTGGCCGTCAGCGTGTTCTGCCGCGGCCACACACTTAGCCAAGACCTCACAGCACCTGCTGCCTGCAGCTATGTCTTCTGAAGGTTGCTCTAAATCACAACCTGAATGCAGTCCCCCTCAGCTGAAACAATGCAGGCTCTTTGAGTTTAAAGCCTGTGACTTTGGGCTCCCAAGTGGCTCAGTTGATAAAGCACTCATCTTGAGTGTAGTCTGGGCCCTACGGCCTAGGTTCAAAACTGGCCATGTCATCAGCCGATGATGACCGGGAACTTACAGCGGTGGAAAAAATTGGTTTTGTTCCGCTGGGGATAGAGGAGGGTAGGTCTGCCAGGGTCGCACCGCTCTCGGGCACGATTCATCTGGATGACACAGTTAATGTGCTAAGCAATCGAGACTAACAATGAGGTCGTTTTTTGGTCTTGGCAGGAGGACAGTAGTTATCCAAAGGTAATGAAAGTGACGATTTGGCTTGTCGGTGGAATAGGAGAGAGACTGGAATAGGTCTGTCTCTGAGATGTACAAAAACAGACAATTTTGCCCCTGTCCCCACAAGGCTACGAGCTGTCGAAAGTGGAGGGGAAGACGGGCACCCCAGAGAAGCCGCTGTCAGACCTGGGCCTGCTGTCCTACCGGAGCTACTGGTCCCAGACCATCCTGGAGATCCTCATGGACCTGAAGTGTGACAACGGAGAGCGACCTCAGATCACCATTAAGTGCGTCTGCCTTCTTGTTTTTCCCTTCTCTCCATTTTAGGTCTGTGAGAGTTTTTAAGTTACACGTCCTTTCCGTCCGGCGTGCTCAGTGACTGCAGTACTGCTTCGAGACCATAATGTTGTGCCCCTGAGGTGCTGTAAGCGGGTTATACAGTTTGTAATGATTTTTGGAATTTGCATAAGCTTTGCACATCCCCCTGAGTAAGTGTCTGTTACACAAACTGTGAGCCTGCTGTACAGTATACATGTATTGGTAAAAGATGAACGTGGTGGTGGTGGGTAGGGCTGTGCGATATGACGATATATCATGTGACGATAGAAAAACATCTATCGTTTCATATTATGCTCTATCGTTTATTTCGTTGTGTCGCAAATCACACACTTTACGGCAATATTTTTCATCATTTGTACGACGCTTTGCGTTCTTCCACACGGCACAGATGCAGGCAGGAAGTTTGCATGAAGGCAACACAAACATGGAGGAAAGTGAACGTGACACAGAACTATAGTTGAAGTGTTTTCTATTTACCTTTTTATATTTTATACATTAATATTTTATATTTTGTTATATGCTTAACCCTTTCACACGTGACTTATGTTATGTAGCGTGTGTTACCTTACATGGTTTGTTGTGTTTTCATTAGCGTTATTAAGCGTCTCTAGTTTTCATTTAGCATTTGCTATATTTTTTTATGTTAAATCGCTGTTTCCTCAAAGCTAAAATTAGCTAGAATTTTTCCAGTCTAATCCAATTTAATCGCACCGGTTTTAGCATATGCGCTAAACGGCTAATCACATTGGTGTGACCGTATGCGCAAAAGGGTTAATTGAAAATTTGCACAAAGGTTCTAAATAAAAGGAGAAAAATAATGAAATATGAGTAAGTACCTTTTATTTGTCGAGTATATAATTCAGATTGTAATAAGAAATAAGCCTTTCCATGTAGTCATTTTATATAAACTATTTATTCATTGAATTTACAGAAAATGTGCTATTTCGTGATATGTAGCATTATCGGGATATGAAATGACCTATATCGGGATGTGAGATTTTGGTCATATCGCACAGCCCTAGTGGTGGTGGGGGGTTAGTTGAAATGAATGAAGAGAATGTGTGAAGTTGTATGGTACTGGGTACATGGGGGAGTCACCTTTGCAGTGGGGTCGTGTGTGTGTACAAGATTTTAATCAGCTGTGAGGCTTATGGCTGATGGGAAGAGGAAGGTTGTGTTAGACTAGTGTGGTTCTGGAAAGTTTAACGGCTATGTGTTGATGTCTTTAGCTGCAGTGTGGCTGAGGTATTTAGCGTTGTGTGTGCCATCTGCACGGTGGCATTATGTGTATTAGTAGTAATGTTTATTGAAAGAGTGGTGTTTATATTAAATGTTGTTTATCTACAGTGTGGTTTTGTGTATATCACTAGTGCTGTATCTATTGTGGTTGTGTGTGTATTAGCAGTAGTGTGTTTGCTTGCAGTGTGGCTGTGTGTATATTATAGGGATGCGCATCTCCATCACTGAGGCCGATGCGATACACATCTCGATGCATTGCCAGCGATCCGATACATTAAAGATACATATGAAGCAACTACTAATGCGATACGATACGGTTCACCCCTTTGCAATGCAGTGTGATTCAACACGATTTGATTCAACACAATGCGATTGAACGCGATACGATGCGATGCAAAAGAATATGATGCTATGCAATTCAATATAGTACAGATAGTTTGATTTTATTTCTTTGGCTCTTCTTAAGTAGACAGCAAATAATAAACTAAACTAAACTAAAAAAAAGTGCCATTTTTACTTCACATATTTGTTTCTCTAGTACTGGAACTCAGTAAGCATCTCATTTATGCTGTTTCTTTATAGTGGCACGGCATATTTTGCAAATTGCATGCATCTTGTCAAACTGTCCGTCTCTTGAAAAATCCTAAGTGTGGCCAAACATTTGCTTTGTAGCAATTCGACGGAACGTGTAGCACTTCCTCCTCCATGATAATCTGTGACTCGCCTAGACACGCTTCCAACTCGTGTGAGACTTGGCCGAGATTTGATGAGAATTGGCCACTGACAGCAGTGGAGATGAGAGCCTGCTTGAGAAACAGTTCAGAGAGAAGGAATCAATCTAAATATAAACTTATTGGTCACATTTCTAAATAGTAAAGGCGTAGGGCCTCTACTAATAATTATATATAAATAAATTGGATTTTACTGATGCAAAGATGTTAGAAACGATGCATCCCGAGTTCATCCCAAATTGTATCCGGTGCATCCTTTTTTTAATTGGGGCAATCGCATCGTGAACTTTATGCTGGTGCACCGTTGTGAATCGGTGAATCTTGCCATCCCTACTATATTAACAGTTGTTTTGTTGCAGTGAGATCAGCGAAATCACCAGTGTAAAGAAGGAAGACGTCATCTCTACCCTGCAGTATCTCAACCTCATCAACTACTACAAGGTGAGACTGCAGAACATGGAGCTGTGCCTACAGCACTGTGGGATTGTGGGATACTACGGCAGGTGGTGCACTTCTGTCTCAAGCAACGATCCTCTCAACTCCCTTCCCAGGGGCAGTACATCCTGACGCTGTCCGAGGACATCGTGGAAGGACACGAGAGGGCCATGCAGAAGCGGCACCTCCGCATCGACCCCAAATGTCTGCACTTCAACCCCAAGGACTGGAGCAAGAGGGGAAAATGGTAGACCCCGTCCACCATCAGCCCCGCTGCAGCAACCCCCGAGAGGAGGTCTATCCAGAGACCTACAATCCAGTAGCTTCTGTCTTTCTCTAAATTACAACCTGAAATGTATTTTTTGCCCAACAACAGAGATTATATTGGCTCATTGGGATTACAACCAATGACAGCCCAGATCTAATTCAGAGCCCTAAAGTCTTCGTGTCATCAGTATGTCACAGATCACAACAAACCCCTATCGAGTTGTAGAAATCCTCATGACACTCAGTGACATACGACTATCATTACACTGTCTTTAATCTTAACCGAACAGCCTGTTGAAATGGGTAGAATCCTTCTGGTGTGAATCCGTGCTTCGTTTAATCGTTTGTCAGTCATAAGGTAGCTGCAGATTTCCTGTAACTGAATGGAGTCCACATTGCTGGTGGAGAATGGCAATACTCTTCTCTGATATGTATAACCCTGCTCCTTACAGATTTGCATTACTCCAGATTCAGTGAGAGCTGGATACCTGATCCTGCGTAGATGTGTATCATAGATAGGGACCATTTGTACATAACCCTTTTGTAAAGGAATTTTAAATGGTATTTTATTTCTGTGTGACAGATGAGGTGTGAATGGCAAATCCTACCATTTTAAATGAGCCATGTTGAACTGTTGCAAGAATGTAAATTTGGTGATCTGTACAGTTTTTTTTTTAATGAGAAGCAAAAATGAATGTTAACTAAAAACCGTTGTTTTTGTGTGAGGCTTTTGTTTGAATGAGGGATGGTATTGAGTTAAATTTCACCTTTACATTTCACAGTTATGGTAATTATATCCCTGCGGTAGAGGGAAGATGACCCTATCAGCACCAGCTTCACAGCAGTTTAACTTGCACTTTTTTTTTTCTACTTTTTCAAGTTTTCATATCCCTTTTTGGAGTTACAAATTGCCTGTTAAGCTCCTCTCACCACAACCTGTGCTCTCACGCAGGAGCAGTGGGAGGGAGCAAATATAATCTTTTGATACTCACATACCTGTAGTGACTATTTTTCCACACTCCAAGTCCCACAATGCACCACAGTGAAAGAAACACCAGTAGGAACAAAGACACGTCTCCACTGACATGACATTATGATGGGTCAGCTTGCCTGAGAGTGGTGAGACAAGAAAGCCACAAACAAATATACCCTATGCTGTTCCATCAGTGGTCCCTGTCACTATTGGCTGATGTGGGAAATGTTGGAACAAGTGCTTTAGGTGACCAAGCCACTCAGGAACTAGAATGATACAGTTTAACTGCTGACTTAATCCCCAGTCTAGACTGTTTGAGTCTGGGTGGATGGTAAAATATCTTCAGGTGTTTTGATGTAGGCTTGAAGATGAAGCCAAGAGAATTAATTCATCTAGCCAAAACTTGCTGGTTCCCAAAAGGGGCTTGGTGCAGTGCCAGAGGCCTTGTCCTTTTAAATTACTGAGTTAAGTCTTATAGACCAGAAGTAATTTATAGGGCCATAACAGCCTACTTTTAACCAAATGAAGGTGTTAGTGAACACTCCAGACCGATAATGAATATAAAATGTTTATTAAAGAAAGAAAGGGAAATGTTAGATGTTTCAGTCAGATCAGGGCAGTGATGTAAAATGATAGCAAGCATTACAGATGTACAGAGGGTGGAGTCCGACTCCACTAAAATAACAGTCAAACCAAACTATGAAGCACACTGATACAGTTTAGCCAACAAAACGGGCTGGCCTGGATTAAACCTGGTCAGCACCAGACGAACCAAAAAGAATCCACATTTTTACTATGTTCAAAATGCCGTGGAACAAAATGCAATCAAGTGTGTGTGGAGCAGGAATGGGCAGTTCCAGTCTTCAGGGTCAAAGTCTGTTGGGGTTCACTGGCCAACAGCATGTGGCCAGAAAATTGGTTCTTCCGATTTAAGCTGCGGATCTGCCTATCAAAAGCCGCTGCCCCCCCCTGCCTGGAGGACCCCCTTAGCCCACTCCAGTCAGAAAACAGTCCAACATCACTGAATAATTCGTCTTCTCATCACACATTTTCCGAAGTGAAATTGTGCAGTTGCCTGTCATTTGAGGAGGCCCCACGAGTCGCACCTGGAGCCAGCCCACAGGTTCTCTCTCCAGCCTCCTTCAGTCATCCACCAGCCCATGAATCTGCAGAGACCGCAGGAGAAAATCGACACTTTTCAATAAACAAAAGCCAGCGCACATACTTCTCCCCCCACAACCAAAAGCTATCAAGTGTGTTGATCAGTCTGACTGGAACGTTCAAGATGAGAGTGGCTATAGCACTGTTTCATGCAAATACATTTCTGTTTCACCTGTGTTATAAATGGCTTTTGTATCTGCATGGCTGGTCACTATGTGCACCAATCATCAGACTGCCTGGGATTGGATGGATACTTTTAAAAAAGTAATGTACCATGAAATAACCCTATAGGTTCACTCCGTGTCAAATCAGATAAGGTTGTTGCAGTACCGTCCCAGATTTTGTTCAAACCTTGTCTATACCATTAATGTGTCCCAAAACCAAGGCCTGTAAAATATTTCTGTTCAAATCCAATGTTTTCATGTTTTTTCAGCCCTTGATATTATTGCATTTTTATAGCCTCAAAAACGGCTTATCTGGGAAGCCATGTTTGGGCATTAATATCTTGACAAGTATTGTTCCTAGCCTCACCAAACTTTGTAGGATGGAAGACAAACATGTTTTCTGTATGCCAAAACCATTTTTATAAGGCCGTAGATTTGGAAAAAAGTGCGGAATTCCTGAACAAGAGTGATATTGAGGGTACTACAAACCCACATTTTTGCACCAATATGATATCAATCATTATTTTTTCTGCAAATACAATCTTTTATTAATTTTGTGCCAATATTTGAGGTCTCTACCACCAATGGACATGAAGATATTATGAATAAAACAAGGCGTGGTAGCATATTTTGGTCATCTTCATAGGACCAAAATGGTATGTGGGGTAGCTAGTAGGAACATAAAAATGTATATTGAAATTGCTTGATGTATGGTTATTAAGGGTACAAAGTGCCAATGTCCTTCTGTTTTTCCTTCATACAAAAATAGACACAGATTTGAGAGATGTTTTACCTATGGCAGAAGAATGTCCATTTCAGGATTACATTTTTTTGCCTCAGTATTTCCATGATTATTGAATTTCTGTGTCATAGGAATTGTAAGAAATAAAGGATAAACATGTTTTCAGTGTGCTTCAGCGTCAGTCACACTCTGATGCAGCCAAGACCATCCCTGGCACAAGAGACAGCCACTATTTTGTACCCCAGGATATTAACACACTGAGGATCAGTAGGGTGTCAGGTGATGACACCTCATACATTGTTCACCAGGACCACACTCAGGCACCACAGCACATTGTGCAGGCAGGGCAGTATGTGGTGTGTGTGTATATGATGGAAAATGGTGGGTAGAGTACACCTTGGAGAGGTCAGAGGAGCAGGAGGACTACAAGGTGAAATTCATGCACCCTAATGGACCAGCAGCTTCATTCAAATGGCCAACATCTGAGGATATCTGCTGGGTGCCTGCCATCCATGTGCTTTGTGCTATCCCAGCCCCAGCCACTACCAGGAGGGGACGTCAATATTCCCTGAATAAGGAGACGTGAAGATATTGCAGTGGCCTTTGAGCACTTCCTAGCCACCAATCAGTGAATAATGGAACATAGGGATTCCACTTATCAAGAAAACACCAAGCATGTACCCAATTTAGTCCTGTTGTTCAAGTTATATGGTTAAAGGATAATAGTTTTCATCACGTCATTTCTAGTACATAATTTGCTACATAGCACATCATTTTCAATAAAGTTATTTTATTATTTTTTATTGAGTATCTTATTCTTTTTAAAAGATGGGATATAAAATTTAACCACTCCATTGAATAAAGCATCTATCAGAGTTAATGCCTTTTTCTATAAGGAGGCCCTGATAGTAAAGAATATAGCTTGCATTAATGATCTATAGTAAAATGAGCCTACAGAAAACATGTATTTCTTTACTCCAGTCAATATTTCTGAGGTTGGGCTGATAATAAGGGAAGACCCTGCTTCTTCATTATGGACGTTTTTTTCCTAGAGGTAAAACAATGCCTTTAACTATGTGTATTTATCTATGAAGGGAACATGGAAGGACATTGGCACTTTGTACACTAAATGACCGTACATTTCCACATACATTTTCATGTTCCTGCTAGGTACCCCACATACTATTTTGGTCCTATGAAAATGACCGAAAAATGCCACCATGCCTTGTTTTATTCATAATATCTTCATGTCCGTTAGTGGTAGAGACCTCAAATATTGGCACAAAATTAATAACAGATTGTATTTGAAAAAAAAAGATTGATACCATATGGATGCAAAAAATGGGTTTATAATACCCTCAATATCACTCTCGTTTAGGAATTTTGCACTTTTTCCATATCTAGGGCCTTATAGAAAATCAATTGGCATGCAGTACAAACTTTTAATCATTCAGTCATACTGAGAATATTTATGTCTTCCATCCTACAAAGTTTGGTGAGGCTAGGAATAATACTTTTCAAGATATTAATGCCCAAACATGGCTTCCCAGATAAGGTGTTTTTGAGTGTTAAAAACTATCAAGGGCAAAAAAATATAAAAACATTGGAATAGAACAAAAATATTTTACAGGCCTTAGTTTTGGGACCCAAACATTATATAGACAAACTCTGAACAAAATTTGAGATGGTGCTGCAACCACTTTCCTGGATTGTCTGATTTGACACGGAATGACCCTATAATCTTCCGTCTTGCCCATCCTTTTCCTGAATATTCATAATTCGATAATGCTGCTCTTGCACAGACACTGAGGGAAAGCAGAAATGGTGTTTAGTTCAGGAAGGCCAGCTTTTAGCGCCCAGTTCTCCAAATGAGTTTCTACACAGATGTATACTGATTTGACTTCATGCATGTGGCATTAAACACTGTGGCCAGATACAGGCGCTTCTACAGACAATGCAGCTATGCCCAACTATAAAATTGGGTGTATTTTGGAAGTTGATATATTTAGGATAGTATAACTAGCCAGCTTCATTTTGATCTCACAGCCATTAGCTGTACAAAATATGTTCCAGTCTCAAAGCGGGTAAATTTGAGTTGTCCTGTGCATTTCAGAATCGTATACTGACAAAGTCGCATGTTGTCAACGAAAGCTATCAGATATCAGATGTGACTGCTTCGTAAAGCTGCCAACTCCTGCAGACCTCTTCAGTTTGAGTTCAGAATTGTCTGGAACTTTTCACAGACTCCAACACAGTCACAGAGATCTGTTTGGTGACTGAATTGATGTGTGAGGAACTATGAGGGCAGACTGTTTGTGAGCCGATAATATGGCCGCTCAATGCTCTGTATCTGGCCGCACCACAAATTTACTATTAGTAACACAGTTTCATTGCTGTGACCTTTCGTAACAGGACACTTTTCAAGCCGATTATTATGCCTGCTCAAAGGGCTAATTTATAAACAACATGAGAGCTACTATATAATGCGATGTCCATTTATTTTTCCACACATGCAGTGATACAGCTGCTGTCTTTACACTCATGAAGCCATAGGCTATAGCACTCACTTTACAACAGTGATACAACATGTACTGACACCTTCACAACATCAAAGGATAACAATTACAATGCAGCAGTCTCATGATACAAATATTCATGATGAAAGACCTAGCCTGTGTATTAATTGCATGTGATGAAAATTCGTGAGGGAATGAGCTACCATTTGAAGACAAATAGAGTATCAACCAATCAGATTGATCTGCCAGCACAACACTATCTGAGAAGGAATACCAGCAGCTGGCTGGATACACACTGTGGTTATGAGAAGTGTTTATGCAGTAAAAGGGAAGTTAATCTGATTAGCGTCACACTTCCAAAACTTTAACATTGTTTACACAGATGACACAGCTGCTTACTTACAGATCTCTAATCGCTAGCAGCTTATGGCAAGTATTATTCTAGTTTTTATTTATTTTAACTTACCAGATAGGTCAATTGACAACCATTTTTTATTTAAAAATAAATGGGCCAAGAGACTTGCATCTCAGAAAGCAGCACTTGTTTGTAGTTATAGTTGCTAAACAATGAACAAAAAACCAAAAACTCACTGCCTCTGCTATCTCAGGCCAAGCCATCGCCATGACAACACCATCATCAGAGGTGGGTGGGGTATCCAGGTTCCAGTATGTGAAGCGGTGGAAGACAGAAGACACCCTCACTGTCCGGTCCTGGATATACACACAAGCACATAAGTACACACACACAGAGACAGACACACGTGCACATGCACATACACAGTTGAAACAATACCCAACACAAAGTAGTGAGCTAATGTTTAAATATCTACATTTTCTCAATATTAAGATAAAGTTGAAAGACCATGTAGCATTAAACACTATTTTCACTTCAAATTGTTTACATGATGCAAGCACAAGCAGAATCAGTTCAAGGTAAAGGAGAACTAAGAAACATTTTCATTTAGTGCTTCCTTATAATCTACCTCTCATGTTACAAATCACCTTTATTATGAATCTTCAGACACAGAATGGCAACTGCTCTTTGTTCCCATGCTATAATGTCCCCTCTAACTCCTCCCCTAGCCAATCCTCTCACCCAATTGCTCACTCTAGGCAGTTGTCCTAAACTGCTGATGTAGGACTAGGTTGTTGTTTATCTTATAATGGTTAAGGTCAGAAATGTAGTTGGGAAGTCTGGTTGTAGATCAGCACTTATGGGCAAGTTTGGCCTCAGACCAACTCTCCCCTCACAAGTTCTTCCTCCTAGGTCCTCCTCCTCTCACTTGACTGTTCCATCTATAGTTCCTCCTCTTCCTCCTAGTCACTTCCTGCTTTAGCTGTACACAAAGTATTTAGTCCTTTTATAGCAAAAGGTACTGTTGCAGGTCACTGTATTATGCCAAGCTACACTTCATCCATTTTGGTCACCTATGGTACAATAACACATTCCACATTGTGTATTTAGAGGGTATTTCCCTGCACCTCCTAATTTTTCTTTTGCTGTAGTGTTTTGAGTGAAAAGCACTGTACAGATAAAGCACTTCATTATTATTATTTTTCCCTTTTTTACCTCTTGGTCAGACGTGGGTTTATGGTTCTCTCTCAGCACAAGTCCGGTGTAGCCATGGGGACAGCTGACCTCCTGACCTTTCAACCCACGACCCCTGAATGACACACTCTTTTCTGCGGTGGGTAACAGAAAAACATTGCAAACTTCATTCTGTTTGTATTATCGGTCGGACCCGTATCTATGAAGCACTCCATAAAAATCATACCAACCGTGCTTTCGGTCCTTCAAAGCGGCAGTGAAGTAGCGGGTGACTTCCGCGGGTCCGTCATGTTCTATCTCGCACGGTAGCAGATGGACGTCGGGTTTCTCCGCCCCGGCCACGGAACCAAGCTGTAGACTGGTCACGCTACCGTTTGCTGACATCCTAGCCACAACATAAACAAAATCGCTAAATACCATATGAACAAAAGTTTAGAAAGCAAAGAAAGACAGTAGTCTACCCGTCGAAAGGACACAGCAAACAAGACAATCAACTGTACAGTAAGCAAACTATTTTATCTAGCTAGGCTGTACAACGAGTAACAACATAGCAAACAAGCCTAAGTGGTGACAGCCAGCCTACAAGATACGTTTGCAGTCAGCTACTAGATAATGTCTCATAAGGATCCAGCTGCTATGCATCGCACCATGCAAACCTAGAGAACCTGCTATCAAACAGGATGCTCTTTGTAAGCTAGAGGTTTTTGTTAGCAAGACAGCAATATGAAATATATGTATCGAAATAAAATCACAAGCCATACCTTTGCATAGGTCCTTCCTGTGCTTTTCCAGTGTGACTATGCGTACATCCGCCTGCCTGAAGAACCTCTTGGCGCCAGAAATGTCGAAGCGCCGTGGTTTCTGGGTATTGTAGTTTAAAAGGGAACTTCGCCCCCCCGCCCCAAACCTAGCCTCATCCTCATCTTTTGGTGTGGTGTGGTAAATGATAAATCACGGTAAACCAATAATGAAAAAAACATATCATATCGATAATCAGTAAAATTAGGAAACCAAATTAACAAATGGGTTATTGTATCTATGGCACCAATGTCCTGGACATATACACATGTTAAAAATATGTTTAGGCCTATATGTTATTTCTCAAAGCACCAACATTGTGGACACATTTGAATAGCTCTTTCCTAGGCCCTAGTTGCTTGCTGTGCATGGTTCTCTGTGTCAGGTGTTGCTGATATTACAAGGAGGGCAACTCACGTTGATGGGGCAGCCCTGATGACTTGACTGACAATTGCATTTGCAAGATTGAATAGGTATTGTATCTACATGACAAACATGATTCAAGGTTTCATTGTTTGCGCAATGAACTTGAAATGATGAATCACACTCATTCTTTGCCCACACTATGATAATGAAACATCTATAAATAGGTGTAAATGACTAGTCTGACTCATCATGCTTTTGTTAAACACCCCTATTATCATTACTTTGTTGTCCTAAAAACTAAAAAGACAAGGAATATGTTCTTGTTGTTTTAATCTTTGAAAAAATATCCACAAAGCAAACCATTTTTCTCCTGAATAACTGTACTGCAGGTGCCCTGTATGTTCATAACTTGACCCTCCCTGGTGCTGATGTCTTTGGTGCTGTTTGGGGTGCTGAAGTTTTGTGTGCTGTTTTGGGGTACTCACAGGACAGGATCACACCCACTGAGACAGCACTGCCATTCCTTCTGAGCATCTTCCCCTAGAGCCATAGCCTGGATGAAGGTTTTATCTAAAATAATACTATGATAAATGCTCACTGGTCTTCAGAATTGCTATTGCTACCTGCTCAGCAACTGGTGAAAAATAAATGAACCATCAAGCATTTGTGCTACATCTATAGGCTGAGAGGCCTGTAAAATACATTCTAAATTACTGCAGTTAATGACGATCATGACGATCATGAATGACGTTTATACAGTGGCCAACCGAAAAAGTCCACCCCCGAAAAGTTCGCGAGGGGACTCTGCAAGTTGAACCTTTAGTTTTTCTGACCACCAAAAAAATTGACAAGCAAGCAACTAATTTTTACATTCACAGTTAAGTATCAGATCCACATGGCATAGGGGGTAATCAGTCTGCGCAGCATGACTCCGTGAATCAGGATTAACGTTCCTGCAGAGACAAGATTGGAGCAAGAGGCGTACCCGTCGACACTCCAACTCTCCCTGCTCAGGCTTCGCCGTGTTTGCGTTGGTTTTGTTGTTACTGTTTTCACCACAGGAGGTCAGTATCAATGTACATTTTCAACCTTTTTCTGGTTTCCGTTTTTCTGAAGTTTTCTGGTTTCGTCAATAACTTTGAACTCTTAGCAACATGCCTTTACCACAACGGGAGATTTGCGCATGGGATAAATGTAAAAAAAAAAAAAAAAACAGGCGTTCCATAAATCCATTAGTGGTGTCTTGGCGATGGTAGACATCGTCCCGGAGATGGTCGACAAGCCACTTTCCCCTTTTGTGCTGACGACCAGCTAGCGTGAGGTCTGGTCTCTGGGCAATTTCGGACTTACAAGGGTAGGAATTCATTCGGTGGCCTCACAGACCACCAAAGGAGCCGCCAGAAAACTGTATGATGTGATTATTATTAGCCTATGATTAGTCCTAACAATATCATCTGTCAGTACCACATAGCCAAATACTTGTTGCCTTTTGTTTAGAGTTAGCACACACGTAAAGCCTTATTAAATTCAGTTTGGGAATGCTTCTAAGGGAAATGATATAAAATGAAAACGTGAACGAAAGCTATTAGACCATTACAGCTTGAATAAAGTTTATTCTTATATTTTAAGAAAATGTACCCTTCACGGGGTCTACGTGCAACATTTAAAAAACAGTAAGGAAATGGCTGAAAAATGAACTGCTGTGAAGACGATGCTTTATCAGTCTCAGTGCGATCGGTCTGTTTGACACATTTTAAGGTCGAGTTTGAATCATTTCCTCTCCCAGCTCCACTATCTGGACCAGACAATTCACACACGCCGCGCGTCCTAACAACCCCTTTAAATACAATTAATTAGTACACCCCCTACGGTGCCCTCGGTGGGTCGAGGAGGCCGCGCAATTTACACCTTGCCAAGACTGAATGGGACGTAATTAATAGCTTTGACTGATTTAAGAGCTCTCAAGGCAAGATAACAAGGAAACAATTTGCACCTCGTTTGTGTCCCGTCCTCACACACGATGACACAGCTGGTAGCTCTGCGGAATACGCACATCTGGATTTGAACAGCAACCCCCTCCACCACCGCCACCGCCGGCGTGCAATAAAAATACTTCCTGTAATCCTGAATGCTAGTGGGTAAAGCGAAATGCTTTAGTCACCGCGAATCACGTATTAAGGAGATATAGCGATGTGCCGTGACGCGCATTCTTTTCGTGACTTGTTTTTGATTTTACAACATTGCACGTTAATCGTGTTTGCTTTTGCAACTGCCTGTGGTCTATAAAATGGTTCCCGTTAGGCTCAGTCTGAACATTTTCTAAACGCTGCCAGTTTTTTTTCCATTAGCCCGTTTCCCCTCTTTCCTCTAAAGCAGAACTGAATGCTGTTCATCATCACAACTCGGCGCACCAAGATCCGGAATGACTTTATGCTAACATGTTATAATAAATATATGTGCATGTCGAAATTAGTAAAAGATGAATTTCACACTGACATTAGTATTTTTTCACTCAGAGAGTTATAAATGCATGGAATAACCTTACCAGTGTTCATAGTGGAAGCGGAGACCTTAAGAGTGTTCAAGACCAGGCACGACTCAATGCTCTTGCCTATGAAATGACAAGCCTAGTGGGGTTGAATGGCCTGTTCTTGTTATTAAGTGTTTTACTTTCTTCTGAAGATATATACATACAAAAAGTGTTCCTCCTTGTTTTCCTGGTGGTCATGCAGAGGGAAGGAATAATGGCTCTTAGAATGAAACTTTGCATTTTCAACAATATTCACTTGGGAAAGATGTATGCCCTTGTGTTTCAGAAAAAAATGTAATCACAGGTGCAATTAGAGAAGGTAACTGGTAGGGGTGTGAGAACTTCTAGCACACAATCACTCTTCCTCTCCCTCTCTCTCTCTCTCTCTCTCTCTCTTTCTCTGTCTCATACACACACACACCAAATGCCAATAATGTAATGTAATGTAACGTGCACACACACATATACACACACACACCCAAACGACATTTTCCCAATAACATGTTCGTACTATTCCTGTGCCTCTAGTCAAAACCCTTTCTAGCCTCTTTCTGCTGTAGGGAGAAAGAGTATTGCTCTGTGGTTGCCCATACCAACCCTTGTTGTTGCTGTCAGTCAGAATACAGGAACCCGCACGGTGACATTCGACCTCTGGCTTCTGCAAACAACACTGGGTGCCTTTCAGGAGGGCTGGGTGGGGCAAGCGTATGTGTGGTGGGTGCGAGAGGCTCACACAGGCTGCAGAGTAAATGTTTGCTTTTTGCCAATAAAAGTGAAACTCTAGTCCCCAATCCGCTGGGCAGCTGTCGGACACAATGGAGGGAAAGGGGAGCGATGGAGAGGTGGAGAAAGAGAGAGAGATCTCGCTGTGCACATGAGCCATGGCTGTTACACAACGTTTAATTATGCTGGAGATGAAAGGGAGCATTACTGCCATTTTGCATTTGTGCCTAAAGCGGCCTTAACATTATATGGGACCCATTTGCCTATGGATGCTCTTCCATTGAGACGCTGCAGGGTAGCTTATAATTCAGTTTTCAGTCTTAAGTTTTGATCTCTGTATTATTTTATCTAAGCCAATTGTAAGATATGATTTTTTTTTAGTTTTGTATGATATTTATCAAGAAATTGATTGTACTGTACTAATGAAAATAAAACAATAGACCCATTTGGAGCCAAGTCACATCAGCTTTTTAAAAGGCAGCTGAAGGCACGGTTTATTGTCTCGCAAGACCGTTTTTATGGTTGAGAGGTATTCACACACTGTGGGTTGTTTGAAGTTGGTGCACTAATCAGTGTAGCTTTGTTTTGTAATAATTTAGACTCAAATTCATTAAAAAATGTTTTTGCTGTAGTGTTTTTCATGAAGTGCTTATTTTATTTAAAAATATTAATGTTATAGACTTCATTAGTGAAAATATACTTTCTCAACTCTCAGGTTGTTACATGGAATTGTTGTTCAAGGTAAGGGAGCCTGGTGGTGGAGGAAGGGGGTTGTTTATGATGTACCTACCTTACCGATTCTTACACAAAAATAATAATCATACAAAAAAATCTCATCTCAAACTCCTTGTAACCCCACAAACCTTAGGCTCACACCAACTTTATTTAAACTTGCATCAATATAGCATATATCAATTAACATAATTATCTTAAAAGTTAAATCTACCAAAATGGAATCTCCTGCATGCTCCCTGAGCTGGTTAATTAATGGTACATTCGATGTTGGCGGAGGTTTACTGGCAAAATTTATGGGCGATTCAATCAATCAGACGGCTTACATCTGCAGTAGGACCAAACATAAACGTTTCAAAGACATCGTTTCTGTTATATTACTTAAGTAACTCAAAGCGTTAAAGTATTTTGAGTGGGTCTCTGAAACATTTTGAGTAGGCCCCTTGGAACGAAAAGCTCAACCATATCAGACGTCTGAAATAAGTAGCCTAATCTTATATGAAACCCTCGATTTAAGGTCTGAACACAGAAACGGAAACCTTCCCTCAACAATCATACAGGCATGTGAAGTAATTTCTCTGCACAGATCTTGCCTGAAACTGCGTTTATAATTACGGTTAATTAGAAATGTGCGACTGGTGAATCTGTATGGGAGAGAAACAGACCTACAGTTGTGTTACTGTCGTCCTAACTTCAAACAAATGTGATTATGCAAGAAGTTGTTCAGGAACGTGGGCAGATGCACTGTGTGTTCAGATTCAAGAAAGTATTCGTAAATTTATTATTTTTTCACGATTAAAAAATGTCATATGTTAATAACGAAAGATACTTCGAACCTCTTTTCATAACTTTAGTTGTTAATTTACTAGGCTACCAGAACACTATTGACAACTTGGCCGGCGATAAAAATTAATGACATGCATATTCAACAAATTCTTTTGCTTCTGTCTTTCCCTCGTCTTCTCTGCTCTCCCTCATCCTCATTCTTGCATACCTGTAGGATCTTTACTGTGTATTCAATTTATATCTAAACGATAGTTTTGACATGTGACAGCTTCAGCAAGCGGTCTATGCGCCAGACTAAAGAACTGTTCATCCTGGTGGAGAAAGGGGTTCGCGAGAAGGGGTGCTCTAAGCAGGAGGAGGGTCAAAGGACGAAGGGGCGGGAAGAAGGGATAGAGGAGAAGGGGGTGGTGGCGCTGAGGGAAGCTTAATAAGAACCTTTGGAGTTGTGTTTTACCCGACAAAACAACGCGTAAAAGTTAAAGCCTCTTATTCCAGCTTTCTCATCGTCAAGTCGAAACACAACAGCGTTTTTCGCATCAGCAGATTTATAAAAGAAAACAAAGTTTGGATGTATTTTTTCTCATTTAAAACAAGGAGTTATTAACTGTCCTGAAATGATCAGCGGAGTAAAACTAGAAAGTAACGAGGAATGGATGTCGTATTACCAGGACGAGGTAAGCATGCAGGTGCCACCGTCGGTCTCTCCCTTATTCATTTTCCCTTTCCATTCGAAGCACCGTATGTTTTTTTTAACTAATCGTGCCGTGTCAGTACTGAAGAAATGATGGCTGTCAATAAATTTAATGTAATCAATGAATAATGGTGACCTTCAGAGTAATAATAAACTATAGGCAAACATCTGTGCAGATAAATTTATTGGTCAGTGTTTTCACGAAGATTTATTCTAAGTTGTCTGAGCGTATAATATAATATAATATAATATAATATAATATAATATAATATAATATAATAGGTGAAAGTTTAACGATGTTTTAGATCATTGAATCGTAGTGCTTTTTCTTCAGTTTAAAATAATTAATTACGCTATTTCTCGTTATTCTTGTGTCGGCGAATGTTGTATGAGAATGTTTTAAGCATTGAATCATTTTGTTCCTTTTAATATATATTCAGCAAGAATAAATTCTATTAAATAGGCATGAAGTACGGATTTTAACCCGAATTACTCACTTAATGACCTCAAAGGAATTTCGCCTCAAATTATTAATTTCTTCAACATACTTCTTGCACATTGTTATATAAAATTACCGCAAAATTTAACATGATAAACTGGCATTTACAATGATTTAACCATCATTTTGTTTTAACATTTAACCCTGAACACTTGAAAAGAGACAAAATTAGGGAAATAAATTTGTACGGCTGTTCTGTGTCCAGTTAAAGCGTTGCTGTATCAGAATTTGCATACAGTAAATATCTGTGTTTATTTTACCTTTCCTTTAAATTTGATATTAATAAATGATTACCAGCAGAATCAATGCCATATTTTCGAGGTAACTAACCAGTGTTAATTCCGCTTATTCGATTTCAAATTAAGTCAGGGAAATGACATAGCCTACTTACCGTTTTGGTATCATAAAGGTAACTTTTATCCAACGGTTTGAAATATTCATTACTTTTTAAATTATTAATCGAGGAAAAACAACACTGAACTTTCTGTGGAAAACTTAATAGGCAAGTAAAATGTATTATTATTATCAGTGTTAGTAGCCTAGTAGTAGGCTACAGTGCAGATTCCTCGTTCAGCACGTTTCTTCGTCTCACGACTCTTGCCTTCCCAAAAGCAATAATTAGTATTTTAATAGTATTAGTTAAACATAATATTTTTATATGTGTTATAGTGTCCAGAGGGCGCAAAAGACGTATAGATTTTAGTTACTAAAGCCGTTTTAAGAAAAGTGTTTACCATTCAGCCTTCGATGAGTTTTTATACTAACTTTTGTTCATCATTGATTTACTTATTTAGTCAGTATACTTGTTTTTAATTTTATAATGTATTTACTTAATGACTTGTGTCATGCGAAACAACGAAATTTAAGCCCTTTTTTCAAATAGGTTAACTTCTCGCTTCCTTACAGAATACAACCATTTTAAACTGTGTTCATTTGTGAACATATTATGTGCAGTTTAAGACTTCTTGCTCAAACCCCCCACCATTGGACGTAAACAAAAAATTACTGTATATGCATTATAAAATATTTGTTTGTCTCGCGAAACAGAACAATACAATAATATTGTAAAGCGACAGGTGCTTAGCGATGGCTGTTATGATGACGTAGTCATGACGTAGGTAAATATGAAGTACAGTTACATCCCCGAGGGTGAACCTATAAACCTATTTCTATATTTTTCTCATGTAATAATTTAAAGACTTCATTGTAAATTTAGCTGAACTTCGCGAATATAGTCGTCATATAAGGGACATTTCACAATATAAGCGAAAATGCTGTCAATATTTTATAAAATATTTTTCAAATATATTACATCAATATGTAAATTTGTCGTAGAATGATAATAACTGAAAATGAACGATGATTTCTTCCGTAATAGCCCGTTCTGTTTCTTGTTGCTGCTGAATATTTCCGCGAGCGTCGGAATGTGCCTGCCTGTGTGTGGTCTCGGTGAAGTTAATTGATTGACTCCTGGAATAAGTTTTCTTTTCGGGCGGATGGGATAGCCTGGATGTGACTGACAAACGACCAACGCGGGTTCATAATCACAGAGGCGTTTCTGATTTTGAAAAGAGATGTGGGGGGTTCCACAAGCCATAATTATTGCCACTGCCCTTTACGCAACAAACCACGGAGGACAATCGTCGTCTCCTCTTGCTCCTCTGTCGCCCTCTCTTTCATGATACAGAAAAAAGGCGGTCTGTGAGTGACTTAAAAGACAGAAGTAACAAGGGCGAGAAGAATAGTCCCACCGACTGGACAATGGGGTTATAGGAAGCGGCCGGGTGGGTGGCCGGAATAGATTTACATGGCGATAACCAGACAGGCAGCAAAGAGTTAATGAAATTAGGAGGAAGCCGATCAAAAGAGTTATGCGCAGAGGAATTTGTTTCAACCAAGGAAAATTGGCAGCAAAGCTGATGAATAATTTAAAAACCTGTCGCGGGCGTGATTATGCCCAATAATCTTCACCCACAAAGTGAATCATACCCTGATAACAAAAAACGGTGCACGTTTTCCAGGCAAAGATTTTCACACTTCCTGAAAACAGTTAATTTTCCTGAGCTGTGTGGCATAACATGAAAACCAAGCTGAGATTCTTAATTCCCACTCTTTAGTGCTCTCAGAATTAATTGCCATTGTTTTTATAAACACAATTTAGAATACACACACAAACACTCACACACACAGCATCACCACTTCAGAGAACTAAGGTAAAGTAAAATGGCTGAAGCACTTGTTTGTGTAACAGTTTTTAAAGGACAGAGAGAAGTCAAGAAAACAATCCTTTTGTCCAAACTGGCATTTCTTGAATGTAGTTTTTTGCACTTGACTCTGTCATTGGCTGCTGTGAGCTTTGAGGGTACATGTTTGCAGAGTTGAAGTCTTGCAGAGTTTTTTAACAGAGCTCTAGCTCAACATGCATAAACTCTCTTTGTGTCATAGCATACATGCCTGTCAGTTAAAAAGTGCCCTGAATGTGTCATTTGCCTCTGTAGGGGTACCCTGGTGCAAGCAACCTACCTACCAGCCTGAGCGGATACCTCCCCTCTGGGCCTCCGTACATGAGCAGCAGCCCCACGGCAGCAGGTGTCTCTGCAGGGGCCTCAGGGGGGCTAGGTAGCTCCCTCAGCCACTTTGGGGTTCTGCCATCCCAACTGGGGTACAGTGGGGACAGTGCCGGGGGACCGTACAGCTTCGAGGTCCCGGGGGGCGAGCCCAAAGGGGGTTACCGGCGGAACTTCAGCCACGCCAAGCCCCCGTACTCCTACATCTCCCTGATCAGCATGGCCATCCAGCAGGCCCCGGCCAAGAGGCTGACACTCAGCGAGATCTACCAGTGGATCCGCCAGCTCTTCCCCTACTACCGGCAGAACCAGCAGCGCTGGCAGAACTCCATCCGCCACTCGCTGTCCTTCAACGACTGCTTTGTGCGCGTGCCTCGCTCCCCAGACTCCCCTGGGAAGGGGTCCTACTGGGCCCTGCACCCTGACTCAGGGAACATGTTTGAAAATGGCTGCTACATGCGGCGGCAGAAGCGGTTCCGCTGCCCCCGAGGCACTGAGCGGAAGGCGCAGAAGGAGGAGAAGGGCGTGGACACCGGAGAGACCACCCCTGGCCCAGGCCCTGCCCTTGCCCCAGGCCCAGCTCCTGCATGCTCCGCCCCCACAAGCTCTGCACGCACCGGCCCCTCCCCCAATGGCCCTGCCCATGGCTCACCCAAACCCAAACCACACCTCAGCTCTCCCAGCTCCTGCCTCCCCAGGTCGCCCTCCCCCCAGCTCCACTTTCAGCCCCTCCCTCTCTCAACGCCCTCTCCCCACTTCCGCCCAGCGTCCCCTCTGCCTGTCCCCTCCTGGCATCCCTCCAGTGCCCGTGCCCAGCCACAATCCTCCGCCCCACTCCTCTCTCCAGAACTCCTCCCTGTTGCTAGACGCTGGCCCACGCGCCGAGCCCCTCACTCACCATGCCTTCTCCATCTCCCAGCTCATGGGCGTGGAGCGTGGCGACCTGCTGCCTTACGACTCTTCCATGGGCTTCTCTGGCTACTATGCCCCAGCCTCCTCCAACCACCACACCCCCCACCCCGTCCCTCGGGAGGCGGCCCCTTTCGCGGGTGACTCCATGTACTACCCAAGTATGTGCTCTGTGCCCATACTGAGCTCTTCCTGAGGAGAGAGTGTGTGTGAGTATGTGCGTGTGTGCATGTGTGTTTGTGTGAGAGACAGACAATTAGAGACAGAGAGCGATAGAAAGAGAGACTGACAGTGTGTGTCTGTTTGTGAGTAAGACAGATGCTTTCCACCTCAGATGATTTGACGAGGCACACTAACCCTGTGTTCCGAACCCTGTGAATGAGAGCTGATGGATTTTCCAGAGAGGCAATGAGGATCCTAGAAGACGAGTTGTTTCACACCTTCTGTTTCCAGGAGATGAAGCATGTCATCTTATTTAAACATACAGAATGCTCATAATAATATAAAGGCTTGCTATTCATCCCCTGGTACAAATACTGCTGCAGGGGATTTGAGTTGGATTGGACAAAATGCTGATCAGAGAACCGACATTAAACTTCCAGAGCAGATGAAAGACAAACACTGAGGAACACACACTTCTATTCTGCCTGGATTCACTTGGGAAGTCCTTTCCTTGCACTGGTCCAAAGAGAAGAGTTGACATATATGTATAAATGTAAATGCTAATTAACTGAATCTTTTTATTGTTTTTTTTTTCTTCTGAGCGCTGGTTAAAACGCAAATTTCTCATTACTTGTAACATTCATTTTTATATATAAATATGTTCATGTTCATTGTCTGTCCTTAATTGTTCATTTGTATATGTTCAGGATATATTAACTGTAGAGGGATTTGTGAATGATTTCTACTATAATGCTGAATTAGGTTTGCAGTTGAAGACTGTAGTGCTATAGGTCGTGCCAGTGCCAGTCCACCATGCGAAGATGTCGTGAGAATTTGTGTTCTTTTTTCTGCTTAGTCTTCATACACATCACAGGTGGGAAAGACATGGAAATGACTCTATGTATGCTTCTTCAAATGGCCATATGCTGTTGACATACTATGACATTTGTTTTTGCAATTAGTTCAACTTTTCATATCTAACTCATCATGTAGCAATAAAAAATCATTTACTTTATTGCGTAGTTTTTCTTGAAATTATTTAACAATGGATTGTTCGTTCTGAGTTGTAATCCATCATTTTTCTGCCTATGGAAAGGGAACCCACATAGTATTGTCAAAATAAACTAAGCATAAAACTTAAAATTTGGTCCCCAGCCTGTGTAATTTAGATCTGTGTTTATTAATCCATTGGATTCAGCTTTTTGGATAAGAGTTATTCAGACAACCAAAATTGGGGGCTTTCCATGAGAAGCAAATTATGCCAGAGTCCTTTAGTTTAACTGAAGTGTGTGTGGCACATTGAAAATGCGCAGAGGGGGGTAATTCCGCATGGGATTTTGTGAAATCGGCGACAGTGAGTTGTCCTAGGACAGGATGCTGCAGGGGGCGTTGGCTACTCGTTTACGTCAGCATTCCTCGCATGCCGCGGGAGTCAAAGCTGTGTACACGGGGATAGGACCCTCTGACCAAATGAGGGTCATTGTGTCCCCTGTTTTGTCACTCTTGATCCTTTCTCCACTATATTACCCTGGCCCCATACCTGGAATTCCTCCCATTCATGCACACTTATGTGCCTGCTGCGCAGTTCTGCACCTGTGCAAGACAACTGCCATTTAGCAGGTATGAGGCTCCCACCCATGGAAAGAAACTGATCAGAATTGATTAGAATACTGTAGAGTAGAATGGCGTAGAATAGAGTAGAATAGAATAGATAGAATAGAATTCTTCATTGTTTCAAAAGGAGACTCTGTCCATTATGTGCATTACTGTAGGACAGTGGGTCCAATGTCAACACCACCATAAGCTATGCAGTATAGCTATGATCAGCTGTTAACAGCATTTACCAGGCTAATGACAGACAGGTGTGGTGTCATTTCTGGAGACAAAAGGAACTGATCGCTCTCATAAAATGTACTTGTTTGATAATGGATAGAGCATTAAATGTTTGCTGTCCGATCATTACAGTTTAGAGCTGCTGGGCACTGGTTACTGTTATGGGGCAAGCATCTGAGTGGCTCTCAGCATTAACCCCAGGATAGCGAGGCAGCTGAGTCTAAGTCGATGGCTTCCAGACAGTCAGGAGAGACTGGAGTCTGCTCCCAGGAGGAGACTGGGACCTGGGCATCACTCTCTTTGGGAATCCTCATTTGAACACACAGGGAGGCTTGCTTTTATGTAGAAAATGAAAGAAATTAAAGAAACATAAAAAACACTATATTACCTAATCCCTATGATTAAAAGAGTAGGGTAATCTCTATGGTTAAAAGGGTGGTCTCTTGTACTCTCCATTCTGTGCCCCTCCCTATTCTTTTTCTCTCTCTGTCTCTGCCTCTCTGTATCCAGCTCTCTCTGGCTGTGCGTTTCTCTCTGTCTTGAGCAACTTTTTGGGGTGGTGCTATTGTTCAATGCTCTCCCCCCCCCCCACCAATTCCATGGTGACAAGCAACGAACTCTCTGGATTTTTCACCCCAAAACACAATCACTCCTCGTGCTCAAGATGAATGTCCGTGTCCTCCGCAGCTACAGTTTTCACTGGGGGTGAAAATTTCAGTCAGTTTGTGCCACCAGGAAAAGGTAACATCTGTTAAAACGAGTTTATGCCGCAAGGCACTACATGCCAGGTCTTTCGAGACAGCAACTTCGCTTAGTTACTGACAAGGAGGTGTGGAGAGAAAGGGGTGAATGCATTGCACCCGAATCTTCAGTTTCACAGGGAATACAGAACACTGCACGGGTGACTACATTACGGAGTAATGTGCATATTCAGGACAGACTGTACTCTTCCTTTTTTATGAGTCAGCGTTAACTTCATCAATAACAGTTAAGAAGGTGTTCATGCTAATCTTTTGCTGAAGACCACATTTAAGGAGGCATTTGGTTTAATGTTGTTTTGAATAACATGCTTACGGAGGCATAACTATCAGCCTTTTTTCTTTCTAGTAATGCATTTATGCACAGTTTACACTAAGGTTTCTTTAAATACATTTAGGAAGTTGTTACTTTAAATATATCATTGAAGTAAACATTTAAGGAGGTGTTACTTTAAATTATTTAATAATTAATGAAAGGTTTACTTTAATGTTTCTTTGATAATGCAAGCTGAAGGGACCAAAATGTGGTGCCAAGTGTCATTTGGTAAGCAAGGGTCAAAGGTCACTGCAGGGACAGCCAGAGGTCTGCTCCTGTTGCTTTAAAAAAAGGCCACCTATTTCAAAAGAAATATGGACATGCGTCCCTCTGAGCAGCAGTGAATGATATAGTAGCTATGAAAACCACTGGGTTAGGGTGATCCAGCTAGTTTTGTGGTGCTGAGCTGATTGACCGGGCCTGAGATGTCAGGCTTAATGGTGTCCAGGACGATGGTGGTGTTGGGTGGGTGGGGATGAGATATCCTCAAGGTCCTGACCCCCCAACCTTAATCTCCCTCTGAACCCCTCATTGTTCTGCGGAGCCTGGAGACAATGGGATGACACTGAGTATAATGACGGACCCCCCACCCCCTCAACACTGTCCTCTTAAATGGGGACGCAGGGACACACACAGAGTTCTAAGCAGGGTGCCTGAGTTGTCTTTAGGTGACGAGTTGTAAAAGGGTTACGTATAATGAGATCATAGCTTCCTAACCCTCCTCCGGTAGTTCCCTCCTCTGTCTCCCATTTCTACCTCAAACTGAGCTCTCAATCGATTCAGTTGAACTCTTCTTTAAAAGAGAAGACTTATTTTAATATCTGTGTAATTATTGCATATAACCCCTACAGAGGAACAGAAGTCAATGTTGGTTACAGCAACTGACAGAATTTCTGAGGTAAGTTGCTTTTTCTGAAAAGTGTTGGTAAATGTTGGTTTAAATGTTAGTTTTCCACCACCTGCTGTAATGAAAATCTGAATCGTGGTGATATTTGAAGTATTACTCCCTCACCAAAAAGTGGCAGCAGCAATATTAATGGTGTACGTTTCTGTCTTTTTATGCTGTTGTTGTTCCTTTATGAAAACATCATGTCCATTGAAAGTAATATCACCAAGAACAAGGCCCTTCTTTATTGATACAACATTCAGCCATAGCACAGATCAGTCTGTTTTGTGCAGGTGGGTTGTCCCATTGTTGTATAATTTGGAATAATAATAACAACTATTATGAAGATGATGATGATGATAATACCTGTGGTGATGATGATGACAATTATTATTATTATTGTTATTACAGTTTTTTACTATTGCTAAAAGACTATTTCTGAAACTAGGGCCCTCTTTGTCGAAACTACACACAAAAACCACAAACATATACACAAAATACAAAATATCTTACACCTCTTGCAAAAGCAAACACTTCATTCAAAACTATATAAACTCTTCTAAAAATGGTATTTTTGCATCACAACTTTACACACAAACACCAAATAAATAGCTCTTTCCACATGTCAACTGCACACTGATGTGGTAAGTATAAAACACTATTATCTAGAGTCTTTGGCATTTGGAGAACTTGAAATTGTGGGTGATTGTCAAACCAATTATGGACCACAGCAACCTGGTGGAAACTTACGTTGTCCCTTATGACAACAAACCTGGAGTACCCTGGCACATTCCTCTGGTCATTGGGAACTAGGATGTCATGCAGGGTGTCAAGGAATATGATAATATGAGCTGTGTTATATGGGCCAAGAGTGGCATGGTGGTGAAGAACACCATTTTGGCCAATTGCAGCACACATTGTGATGTTGCCACCACGCTGCCCAGGAACATGGACAATGGCATGCTGCCCGATGATGTTTCTTCCCCCGTGTCTGTTTTTGGCTAGATTGAAGCCGACCTCATTACAGATTTTTACAACTGCTTTCACACGTTTTCTGAAACTAGGTCTCATTTTTTCAAAACTCTACACACAAATCCAAAAATTGCACACACAAGATGCAAAATGCCTCATATCTCCTGCAAAATGAAACACTGCATTCAAAATACCATAAACACATCTCAAAATCAAGTATTTGCATCAAATGGCAAACACTTTTTTCACAATAGTAAATTTTTGGATATACCATGTACACACTGTTGTTCTAAATCCAAAGCTCTTCTGTCTTTCATAGGCTTATATCTACATTTCCATACAATGTTCTAGAGTGAAGGTAATCTGCTGCGAGGGGTTGAAATGTACACAGTAAACACCAATGCAATGTTGAAGCAGAAATATTTATTTTTCCAAAACATTACTGTAATTACTGTAGTACAGTGTTGTACGGCATACAAGAAAACAACCATATACCATATGGGAATTTGTGCAGAAACCATAAACATATGTAAACCAAAAGTAGAATCTTTAGAGGAAAGAAAAAATTAGGGGGGTGGGTGGCAAATCACCAGTGCTAAGCTGCATCCATCCTCTGGACTGGGTCTGGCCACAATACTTCGTCCACACCACATGCTATATTTTCTCTTGCCAAACAGCGAGGAAAGAATCTCCTAGAGTGGCGTATCCAACCTTGGACAGAGGCAACGTCTATGTCCCCACATGCCTCCTCCATTGCCTGGAGAAGTGGCATGCAGGCATAAATCATACACTTTCCAGCGCCAGGTAGAGAAAAATTCCTCAATAGGATTTAGAAAAGGTGAACATGGGGAGAGGTACACAACTGTGAACTGTGGATGGGTGGCCAGTTTTGGACCAGAACAGCCCAGTGAAAACTTACATTGTCCCATATTACCACAAATCTGGGCTGCCCTGGAACCGGACTTTGATCGGGAACAAGCATATTGTGAATTGCTTCCAGAAAAGTGAGCATATGGGCAGTGCTGTAAGGACCAAGTGTGGCATGGTGGTGGAGGACAGCATTCTGTGTGATGGCAGCACACATGGTCACATTTCCCCCATGCTGTCCAGGGACATTGATAATGGCCCTCTGTCCTATTACATTTCTCCCCCTGCGCCTGGTTTTGGTGCGGCTGAAGCCAACCTTATCCACGTAAATATATTCATGGATATTGGCGTGAGCATCCATCTCCAATATTCTCTAACAGACAAAAGAATATACAGATCAGTAAATATGGTACAGTCCAATACTCTGGCTCTGTATCTGCAAGTTTGAAGAACTGGAAGTAGAGTTGCATACATACATCCACATAGTTGCATTGCAGATCTTTGACTCTGTCAGAGTTTCTCTCAAATGGCACCCTGTACAGTTGTTTCATTCTCAATTGGTACCACTGGAGGACACGTTGCAATGTCAACAGGCTTACAGCATCGATGTTGTTGAACACTGTTGCATCATTTAGGATATGATCTCTTATCAAAAACAGTGTGAGTGTGTGCAGTATAGTACAAAAATGTTTTTTACAGTTGGCTGTATTGTAGTACAGTATGATAACCCACCACACTGTGGCCATCCATTCCTACAATGCAGCGCAGTAAATGGGTGGCTTAGAACTACAAATGTTTATGCAATACTATACAGTAATACGTATTTTACAGTAATACTGAAGTAGCCATTAGATAGTTGCATACCTGTTCTCATTTCTATAGGTTTGAATTATGGATGCCACTGTGAACCGACTCAAGTTGGGCTGGACTCAGTCCAGCCTCCTTCATAGTTAACCTGTGGTTGATCACATGATCAATAAGCGTAGCCCTAATCTCATCAGAGACAGCTCTTCTTCCTTCTCTTCTTCGCCCGCGTCCTCTCCCAACTCTTCCTCCCCGAACTTGTCCTTGTCCTCGTCCTCATTCTCATCCCCTGCCTCTCCCTCCCACTCCGCTTGCTCTCCCTGCAGTGTTCTCATCCATTGTTCTAAACAGGTAATCTGACCTTTGGCCTATTTATAGGCCTATACTAAAGCAGCGATTGGTTAGTGATCAGTTGAGCAATTAGTGTTTGCACATGTGAGGAGTGGGTGTGAGACACAGGTGAATAAGTGTAGCATTTTGATTGGTTGTGGTTGTGCAAGTTACCTCCTGTTCCTAAAGTCTTAGGTAGAGAATTGTGCATAGTGTTTTGCAAAAAGTGTTTTATGAAATTGAAAACTGAGTGAAAGGCTGAGAATTAGCTTATAGTTTTGCAGACTTGGTGTGTGGTTTTGCTCTTTAAGTGACAGGTTTCTGAAATCGTGTGACATGTAAAGATTTTGTGTGAAAGCAGTTTAAAAAAAACTGTAATATGTATAAACATGCAGGTCTGCAGCAGCATCTAGCTCCATGACTCTCTGCAACAGTCAGGAAAAAGCATATTGTATGAAAGAAAGGATACAGATATCAGTCCATATAGTGTAGCACAGGAATACAGTAAACTGGAATACAGTACCAATATTGTAACAGGCTAATACAGTAAAATGTAACTTACTTGTACATATTCATAGCGCAGTTGTTTCACTCTTTCAGAGTTTCTTTCAAACGGCACTCTGTACAGCTGTTTCATCCGACGTTGATGCCGCTTCAGTAGACGGCCCAGTGTGGATAAACTTACCGTTTATGTTGCTGAACGTTGTGTTGTCAGTGATGATGTGGTGTTGTAGCTGTCGCAAAAGTATGCTATTGTTTGCAATGACCATGTTTATGATGTGTTGTTCTTGTTCTTGTGTCAAAAGGTGATTCCTTCCTCCTGTGAGGGGTCACCTTGCAATTCTGCAAAAACAGAATGCAAATGTTTATGGTCTAAGATCTCCTTCTTATGAAATACTGTAAAATCATATAGAGGGTAGGATTTCTTACCTGTTCTCATTTTGAAATGTCCAGATGACACCTGCTACAGTGTAGTGGCTCAAATTAGGCTGGACCCTCTGACCAGCCTCCTGTAGACTCAACCCATGGTTGATTACATGGTCAACCAAAGTGGCCCGGATCTCATCTGTGACAGTTCTCCTACTTCTTCTGACTTGTTCTTTTGCCACTCCTCGTCCTCTGTGTCCTCTTCCTCCTCCACCTCCTCTTCCTCTTCCTCCTTCTCCTCTTGCTCCTCTTCCTCCTTCTCCTCATCCTCCTCCTCTTCCTTGTCTTCCTTCTCTTCCTAGTCCTCGTCCTCCTGTAACTCCCTCTCCAAAATTGGCCTCCATTGTTGTGCACAGCAAAGAGCAAACCTGAATCCTATTTATA
This sequence comes from Megalops atlanticus, assembly GCA_019176425.1. NCBI lineage: Eukaryota > Metazoa > Chordata > Actinopteri > Elopiformes > Megalopidae > Megalops > Megalops atlanticus. The sequence goes on from CM032888.1 coordinate 3,316,411, forward strand.
AGTGTTCAAGTTCTGATTTCTAAGTGATCAAATTGGTTACAAGTGTTTTCACATGTGCATTCTGGGTGCAGGTAATTGATAAATGAGTGTGGTATTTCAATCGCAGTGTTTAGAAAACAACACACACAGGCTTTTAGTTTTGAATGATGTGTCTAATGTAGATAATGTTGTTTAGTTATTTGCAAAAAGTGTGTTTTAGAATTCCAAACTTAGTGTAAAGAGCAGACAATGTGTGTATGGTTTAGCATACCTGGTCAATAGATAGGCTACATGAGTTAGTGGTTTCAATAATTGTGCCACAATCACCAGTTGTTGTGTCTTAGCAATTGCAAAAAACTGTATTATGGACTACATTTATATAGCGCCTTTCAGCCTGTCAATGTTTTCAAAGCACAATGTTTTCAAAGCTCGGGGTGGGGGGAGATGTTAAGCTCATCTCAACCACCACTAACTTAAATCTAAAAGTAAGGGTAATAGTTAATTGGGCAATCTTTCATAGGGGTGGACAGACTGATCTGTCCCATTTCAGATCAGTGTGGCAGTTTGGACAGAGGCAGTGAGTTAAGGTGGATTGATGGGACTGAGGGATTCCTGATTGACCTGTCAACAGGGTCTCAGAGCCAGAACTGGGGCTCAGATGACTGCTTCAGACCTAAAACCATGGAAGAGGTAGAGCAGTTCAAACAGAGAGAGGGGAGGAAATCTGATAACTTCCCTGACCCCCACCCAAACACAGACACACACACATACAAATATGTACACACACACGCACATACCATTTTATGGGCTTGTCCACCTTTCTTCTATTCTTATAGATATGGTCTCCTCTTCAAAAATCTGGGTCCCAAATGGTTTCATTGCCCTGTAACGGCATGCCGTGTGATCATTGTAAGTAAGAATAAGGTTTGCAACATTTGAAACTCTGCGGCATGCTATTATGACACAAGATGCATTTTCACACATCAGTTCCACAAGATGCATATGTCACATGTCAGTTCCACTGATGTCTTCTGCTGCTGCCCCAGAGATGATCAAAACACTAATGTGTTTAAGTTTGTGTGACAATAACGACTCTCAGATGCACGAAAAAGAGAGTCGCCCTTTTATCCAGCCTCAGACACTGGACAGCCAGTGGTCAGTTGCCTGTCTGTCCCTTTAAGACTGAGTGCTTGGCACGGGAGGTGGAGGAAGGGCAGAAGCCAATTTAGATCGGCAGAAGCCGAATTATAGATATTGTTTTTATCAGCCAGACGGCACAGGGGTGCAACACATCAAATAGGAAGCTCAATTTGTCTCCTGGAGATAAAAGAGGTCTTGGCAAAAAAAGGAAAAAAAACCTCTGGTCTCGATCTTTGTGCCACCACCTCTCTCCTTCAGATAATTCCCTCTCATCCCTCTTTCTTTATGTTCTTCTCCTTCCTCTGGCATCTCCTATACTTTCACATGCTACATTCTGTTCTTTCCTCTGTTCACTCCTGTAACATGTTTGATTCCGGCAATATTCTTTTTTGTTACTGTAAATATCTTGATTATTTCATGGAACAATAGACTACACAAAATGAGCTGAAGAGTTGGATAATCCAGCTGAATTAGAAGACTGAGTCCCATAGATGGACCAACCACTGAAACAGTTATTAAAAGTGTACAAAGGTCAAATTAACATTTTAGACTTGAGGTAGCGTTGCCTCATGACCAATGCCACTGTAGCCCTAGCACAGGACACATAAGAATTCAATAGATTCAAATAATTAAACATAATATTATCATAAAATATTACATATTTTCTCAATTATTCAACACATTTTATGAAACAATAGGACATGTTCTCAAAACAAAACATGGCCAAAAAAAACAGGAAGCACAAAACAGTTTCTTAACTCAACAAAACCTCACAAATATTGTGCAAAATGAAACACTGGCTTCAAAACCCACTTAACACCCCTCAAAATCACGTATTTCCATCAAATGATACACATATATTATCATATGAATAGCTTTCACTGAACACCAATTTCAAGCACCACCATCAGAATTTGTCTGTGTTTATAGCCTGGTGATATCATATTATGGATAATTTCAATGTATTTTCAATTTCAAAATGGCTGTAAATACTACTGTAATGTATCATGAAAATATATACTTTTCCCAATCAATTTTTGCAATCACAAGAAAGCCTTGACCCAAAACACTAAATACTAAACAGAATGTTTTGTTTATTCATTCCATTCCTCTTCAGGTGTTCAGTGGGACACAACATGATGTATACTTAGGAACATTTCTCTGTCTTCTATGATTTATTTTTGAATGTCTCTTGGTTTAATCATCAGCAGAGAGAGTTCTTCTAACTCTGTACACAATTACAAATATGTTGACATATGGGACTACAATATCCAGTTTTGCATGTAAAATATATCTGTGTTTCATTTCAGTAGTTTACTTTTTTGTATTCGCTTACATGCTGTATTACATATTGTATGATCCTGTACATGAGAATACAATGGACAGCACAGCAGAGCACTGACTTATGTTCCCTCACCTATTCATATGTATAAATGCCCAAATTATAAAGGCTACAGCGAAACGACTCAAACTGGGCTGCTCCGGCTCATGCTCCTCGCAAAAACAGGGAACTAGAATTACAATATAAGTGAGTCACACAAAATGTGCTTGGAGTTTTGCAGAAGTGATTTAAGATTTTGATGCATTAATTTCAACTTGTGAATATAGTGTGTATACTTGCAATCACAGTGTGTCATTGGTTGACAACTGCTGAACTGTAACACAGGGCTGTTTGTGGGGACAGTCTCAGAGAGTTTGCGTTGTGTGGCTGTTTATGACTAAAAACATGTTTAAAATGTATTTGAAATATTAGGTTGCAGGTGTGGCAGGGACATTATCAGAGCTCTGTTTCTGTGTCCCCAAGCCTGACTCCTCAGCTGTAGTCTGACTTCCTGACGGTTCTGCCTGTCTCTGTATGTAGGGTCTGCACCTGTAGGTGTCTTTGTAAGCAGGTGAGTATATTCTCGTACATGTATGTTTCTGTGTGTAATAAATTTGTGTATGTGAATGTGTGTATGTTTTTGTGTGGGTGTTCGTTTGTGTGTGCATGTGTTAGTGTGTATGTTAGTGTGAGTGTCTGTGTGTGTGCGTGTGTGTGTGTATTAGCGTGTATGTTAGCGTGAGTGTCTGTGTTTGTGTGTGTGTGTGTGTGTGTGTTAGCGTGTATGTTAGTGTGCGTGTCTGTGTGTGTGTGAGTGTCCCAGGCAGCAGTGTGCTGGGTGGCAGGAATCTCTGTGGCCTGTGACATCAATCAGACAGCTGTGACAGAGCAAAGGAGGGGGGACCAGGAGACACGGGTTTGGGGGGCACTGAGGCTTTGTGAAAGGGAACAATAATGGGAGAGGAGATGCCTTACACTGGATGCTTAAACAGAACTGAATCTGTGCTCACCTGTCTGTCCCTCTGTCAGATGGCTCACCCCCTGACAGACAGATGGATGGGCACTGTTTCACTGGGTGGCAGTGAGCACCAGGTAAGGGTGACATCCAGAACACTGTTCACGTGAACAAGCAACCTGAAAGGTCTTTTTCAAATGCTGTAACCTTGAGGACCGAGGGTATACTACTGGAGTAGCTGTAATGTTGTGAGTTACTCTGTAGGTTGAGAGAGTTGGGTAGTTGTGGGTGGGTGGTCATGTTTCACTTTGAAATTTAAGCAAATAAAATGAAATGGTAGCTCATCTCTGGGACATCACTTTAGGGTCTCTGTGGCTTTTATTTTCACACCTACAGGAATGTTTAGTTGGGTCAATAAAGCCATGAAGACTCGAAATCTACTCTGATTGAGCTCTCCTACTGTATTTTTTTATTTCAAAGACCTGACAGAAACAGCTTTCTGCTTTATCAAGCAGGTGAATTGTTCTGGGCGCCGGGGGGGAGTAAGTTAAAGACAGCCCAAAACACCTTTCATTTCTCAAGGGCTGGTATCTCCTTGGCTGAAGTCGCTTCCTGCATTAATCAATAACTCTGTGGTATGTGTACCTCGTCCACGAGATGAGTGATGAGATGAGCGATGAGAGGGGCACTGCCGGCGTTATCTGTGCTCCGGCCTTAGTGGGGAGGAACCCACGTTTCCTCAACACCCCCTCCCTCCCCCACCACCACCACCACCACCTCCGGAGCCTTTTGTCTCGCGCACCCGAGCCCAGCCCACAGCTGCCTGCTGATTGGCCTGGTGGAAGCTCCCAGCAGCCCTGGGGCCTGCCCGGTTGCCGTGGCAGTGGTGGAGCTGGCGTTGTTTGCACAGTGGCCTGGGTCTCATTGTCGGGCTGGGCCCACGTCTCCGTCAGTGTCCCACTGTCTCCTTTGACAAGGGCCAGGGTAAACAGGCCTGTTCAAATTTGCATCACTCAGAGCCCATGACAGAGCCCGCCTCGCCCCAGCCCCCCAATCCACCCGTGCACCCCCACCACTACAACTCCCCCCACCAACCAAAGAACAGACCCTGCCCCCATATCCACAAAATCCACCACGTTTCTGAACAATATTGTTGTCAGAGGGTGGTCACTAAGTTTTGGTTTGTTTTGTTGCATTTTTTTTGCTTCTTCCTGTTTCTGTGAAGCAATGTTAATGTCTCATTATGCATTGGGTCATCTGCCTTACACTCGTCACAAAGCCTGCCTCCGAAGTCTCAGCTCAGCTCCTTTCTAAAACACCTAAACAATTTAGTGTAGACCCACATGTCCCAAAGGCCTCAGAACAGATTTCTTAACAGTTAACCTGCCTTCACGGCCCTCCAGCTCTTCCCCATCTCCAAATTTACATGTCCAGTCTTCCGTCTTCAGCTCTTCTTCCATTTCTTTCCTCTCTTCCTGTTTTTTTATTCTTCCTGCATCCCTTCCTCCATCCTCTTTCAGCCTTGTTATGTTCTTTCTCTTTCCTCCCAGCATCTCTGAGTAGCCTTCGCTGGCGCTCCCCAGCTACACAATTTCTTTGACTGTATGCTGCACTATGATCAGTTCACATAGTGTGTCCTGAACTGGTGCTCTAAAGCTGACAGAGAACATCCAATCAAACCCCAGGCAACTCAGAGGTCTGCTCCTGTCATAAACATCAGCCTCACACGCATACATGTGTGCGTATGTTTGCTGTGAAAGGACATGTTCAATGTAGTAATTCGGCGTCTATGGTAACCCCACCCCCACCCCCACTCCTCTTTTGTCCTCTTCCTCTCTCCTGCGTGTCTGCCTGCCCACCTGTGTTTGCACAGGGACTGGGATGTCTATGGCTCTTGCAGGAGAGTGAGATAAGCCACAAGCAAATAACAAAAAAGAGAGAAAGAGAGATACCCTCCCCATTGTGTTCTGTTTCTTTCATCCTTTCCCGATTCTTTACCCTCCATCCATCCCTCCATCCTCCCATCCCCACAGACGCTCATTACACACCTTAAACCCTACCCCCACCCCCTCCCAACAGAGCACACTCAGCTCCCATCCCAACAATAGCACGCCAGCACTCTTTCAGGTAAGCCCGGCTCCCAGGAGCTCATGGTGTTTCTGACGCTGTCATTTCAAACATTCCAGGGCACCTCCTTACTATGAGAAATTAGGCACGTTATTTAAAAGGTACAGTTAATCACCAATTCATTAACACATTATCACCACATTTTTTTTCATTTAACTTTAGGGCCTTAGTGCCATAAATCACTTGCCACTTCTGATGACTCTAGGACTCTAGGACTCTATGCACTGCAAAACAAGTCTACTAATGCCTTACAACTTTGACTGATGCCTTATATTAGACACAAACAGCGACTAATCAAGGATTGATGAAGTATTAAGTGATGTTAATATATAAAATATAATAACACACAGAACATATTTCAGTAATATTTTATTTATGTGTTATGAATAGAATCTTTTTGGTAAAAAAGTTACCAAACATTGTCCCAACTAAAAACATCCAGTAGATATAAGGTGTTTCTTTAATTTGCTGTTCAGTTCTTTTCTTGCCACAAGGTCATGTGCAATGGCACAAGTGGACTGTCTCCTCTCTGTCAATCATAAAAGTCATCAAAGTCATCCAGGTCATCTTTAATGAGTGTGGCTGGGTTGGTTCCGCCTGGTTTCTCTTCTTCCAGGTCGCTGTCCGAGTCTCGCCACAAGGCTGCTAAGCAAAGGTATAGCCAGTGAAACAAGCATTAATGCCTTCGCTGACAACTACAGTACACTGTGACACCAGTCCAGTGGACTGTGTGGAGTGTGTTGGAATCAGTGTGATTAGAGCATTGGTACATATCCCATGTGGTATGCTGGGATGGATTGCTCCAGTATAAATGAATGTGCTACAGACTGCATAAGCTCTATGGCTGAAATAAGAGCTTGTGTTGAGGTATTAAGGAGGTTGGGATGTTAGTTTATCACAGGATCTCAGATTCCTCTCTTAGGAGACGTTTTCTATCAAATGGAATTATGCATATATCACTCCTGTGAAAGCATGCATTTAGAGATAACCTACCTTTACATTTCACTGTAATTTGTTGCACCTTCTCCCTGAACACATGCAAAAAATAAAACAGGTATCAGGTAATTAAATACAGATATACTTTCTGAAAACAGATAAATACATTGGTTTCTCCTCACAATGTGAGGTGCTTTATCAAGCAGCAAGTTGAAGGTCTAATGTGTGATAGCTCCACTGAATGCAGGTTACACATGTGAAACTGTCATTCATAGCCAGCATTATTCCCACAAGTGGAATTTGATTGTTTGTACTCTTATTAGTGCTGCTGTCCTCTAGTAACCCTAACTGTTACCTTCACTGTTATGTCACTGACCAAACCTTCATAAATTTGACCTAGCCCAGAATGATCTGCTGCCACTCAGATCCCAGAATGCACTACTGCAGTTCATGTCCCAGAATGCCTTCACCAGTTCAATCACCAGTGTGCGCTGCTGCAGTGCAGCCCCCAGAATGTACCACTGCAGCTCACTTGCCATCTCTTTCGCATGCTGGGAGTTGTCAGTGCTCCGCTCTCTACTGTGGGAGGCTCTCAAAGCCATGGCCCCAACTGCATTCCACAGCACCTCACCCTAAGATAGAGGGAAAAGAGGCCCCATTTGGTCTCATTCCCACTCTCCTCTCCCCACCCTGCCATGAGGGACATGCTGCCAGTCCCCAGGTGTGCGCCGACAGCCAAGATGGCCACCCTCTCTCCTCAGGCTGAGAGAGGAGTCAGTCCAAAAGTCTCCATGACAGACAGTGTTAGTTGTTCATGACTGATTGTGTCTCAAACCATATCATAGCATACTATGTAGTACACTTTGCAAGTAGAAGGTATTATATGTGGTATATGGTATGTGGTTTTCATCCTACAAATTTAGAAAAAAGTACAGAACAGAAATAAAAAAACAGAAAATTTGAGTTGCAGTACAGAGTTCGCATGCAAACATAAGCAGTTAGATATGTAGCAGCCATTAGTATTTATCAAACATCACATTTATTCTCAATCCCTTTTAGTTACTAACCTAAGAAGAGATCATTAGATGCACTCTTGTGCAAGTTAACTTGGTAGCCGTGCTGTTTAGGCTGATATATATGGCTAGGCAGCTAATCTGGCTAATGTAGCTAATGTAGGTCAACATTCATTCATGAAAAAAATGATGCAGATGTGCATTCACAATCAATGCACACTGTTTACTTGTATACTTACTGCACTTACTGATGTACAAAAAGATTTAGAAGAGAGCATGTACTGCACAGCATGCTAGTATGGAATATCTATGTAAGTGTGGTTTTGGACACCGTCACTGTTCTGGACGCTGCCTTAAAACGGAACGAAAATGGACTGATTTTGTTCTGGGTTATCAGACATCAACTTCCCAGGGGAATAACCCGGGATTAAGTCTTTATAACGGAGAGATTTAACTCAATTCCAGGTCAATGGCAGCAAAGCTGTGGGGATAGCATGAGAGTCTGGTGGTGCTGTCAATAAGAGACTGCTGTAACTGCTCAATCTAGCTGAGTCATTTCTGATAAACAATGGTCTATCTCTGCTGGAAGATGGTGGTAATGTGTACATCTCACCTTCCAGGAATAATCAGACACTATATTGAGACATGCATGGAGTAACATTCAGATTCACTGTACTAGTCTCATGCTAACCCCTGCTAAAATGTAGCTGGGGTTATACCTCTGTGGAGCCTTGGTCTTGGGCTCCTCCTTCTGGGTGGGGATAGGCTTTGGATCCTCCTCTTTATGGGTGGGGTCAATATCTGGAGCCTCCTCCTCTATGCCAGGAGCTCTGAAATGACACACTGATTCAGGAGAGTTCTGGAGACATGTGCAACTAAAACAGCTCAGAAAGCTAGAACTTTGGGTAGTATGTGAAAATCACAGGTTATTTTCTGTCGTCTATAGAGGAATAAAACAATGGTGCAATAGAGTTTTTACAGATCATCACCCAAGGTGACTAATACTATCATACAGTTTGTGTTCTATTACCAACTAGATAGAAATGTATTAAATAGATGACCTCTCTTCCCAATTGTTTCATGACCTTGTGGTCATGTGGTCTGTACTCGGAATACAGCGGTCATGCTCCATGCACTCACTGAGCTTCTGGTGATTTCCCTCTGGGGGCCAGAAGATCTTCAATATCGTCTGAGTCATCGGCATCTTCCTCGTCCTCATAATCTTCCGTGTCCACCTTTTTGGCATCATCTGCTTTATCACTGTGAATGGATCCTTCTTCTTCTCCCTCTTCCCCTTCTTCATCTTCCTCATCCTCTTCCTCGATGTCACTCACATTTTCCCTAGCTCCAGCCTTATCCCTCAGTCCACAGCTTGCATTTTTAGCTGTGCTTTTCCTGTTAGACACGGGACAATGCTGGAAGGCTCTGGATTACAGCTGTATTTTTACCACTATTGTAAGGCACAGCTATTGTATCCTTAGGTGAAATTACCTTGATAAATATCCATCTTCATACATGTAACATCATTAGTTATATAAGTCAATCTGGATAAGACTGCCTGTTAATAAATGTAAGGAAATAACTGCTAAAAATATTTTTTAAATGTATAATTCACAAATGAAATTGTCCTGTGTGAATTACAAAACATTACTTGCCTGCAGCAGCCAAAGAGGAAGAGTAGGTAATTTACATTTAAACTTGCAATAGTCTTGAATCATTTATCATCTTTTTTTAATTTAATCATGTCTGTGATAGTCTTACCTTAGTACACCTTTATACATCTCAACTACAGCACAGATTTCATATTGCATTCAAGCATTTTTTTTTCCTTTTTCCATTTTCTCCCCAATTTGGAATGGCCAATTCCCCGAATTCTGGAATGTCCAATTAGTTATCATTCGGTCCCATTGCACAACCCCCACTGTCAATCCGGGAGAGCGTGGACAAACATGTGCCCTCCTCCGAGACATTTGATGTCAGCCACTGCTTCTTTTCGTACTGTGGTCCACATGCTAAGCTAGCACAGAGATGAGTCAGAGGAAGACATTTCATATGCAGCTTTGGCACGTGGACCACAGGCGCCCAATTGACCAGCAGGGGTCGCTGTTGCCGACATACCCATCCGTATCCCCGGCGGAACGAAGCCAATGTGTTCCGCCTGTGAGCTCCCGGGCACTGTCGGCTAATGACACAGTTCATTTTGACTAAAATGAAGCACAGAGACAGAATTCCCACAGGAAACCCAATCAAATGAGAATGAATCTGCTCATGGGTGAGCATTATTTACTTTGCCATGCTATTTAATCACACAAAACCCTCAAAATTAGGCTCAGAACAGTTATCAAATAATTTTTTTCAAGTTCTTTTTCTCCCCTACTTGCACTTCTCTGGTTGCCAGAGTAATAAACAGAATATCATGCAAATCTAGACTGAACTGTTGCATTAAAGTATCATACCAAAATTGGGATAAGCAGAAATATTGATGGGCCCTTGTAAGTCAAATCTGAGAGCCTCATACCTTTTATCCAGTGAGGAGATAATTTCATCCTCAGAGTCAGTCGTTCCCTCACTCCCTTCTTTCCTGCTGATTGAGGCTGGTGTTTCCTCCCCTTCGTCATCTTCCTCACCCTCCTCCTCATCTTCATCCTCGTCTTCTTCACTTCCTCCTCCCTCGTCCCCCTCGGTCTCTTCTTCCTCCTTGTCCTCTCCCTTTATGTATCCCTGTCCCTCTTTATCCGCTTCGTTCTCCTCCCTTCCCTTAGAACTACTGCCTTCCTCCTCCTCCTCTTCCTCTGTTCCCTCCCCCCTGTCACTGTGTTTTTGCTTCTCTGACCTCTGAAGCTCCTTGGCCACTCCCTTCTTAGCTGACAACTTTGTCCTCTCTTCCTCTTCAGCCTCCTCTTCCTCCTCCTCCTCCTGCTCTGATGAGACTCCTCCCATTTCCTCAGCCTCTTCCTCCCCCAAATGTGAAAAACCTACTCCTTTGCCTGCTACCTCATCCTCACTCTCCTCCTCTCCTTCAGTATCCCTGTCCTCTTCCTCTCTTCCTCCCTCCCCCTCTTCCTCTGTCTTACCCCCTTCACCTTCCACTCTCTCACTCTCACCCCCATCCTCGCTCTCCTCCTCTTTGATCTCTCCTCCATCTTCCTCTCCATCCTCCTCCTCCTCTCCAGTTGTCCCTGCCTCTTCTGGAGTTCCATCCTGTGCCTCCTCCCCCTCTCTAGTGTCCTGACTCATCCCTTCCTCCTCATCTTCCTCCTCCACCCCTGCACTTCCTGAAGGGTCTTCTTGGCTCTCATCCTCTCCCGTAGATGGCGCTGTGGCCAAAACGCGTCCTGCTTCGGGGCCTCTTCTTATATCTGGGGCCCCTGCCACATTGCTGCCGGTGAATGAGCCCAGACTGGACTCAGCTGAGGACCTAAACCCACATTGAAGGTATTGTGGATAGTCACAGAGGGAATAAGCTCCAGCTCTCCAATGTACTGCTCGTGGCCTTTTACAGGAAATATAATGCTCTCATGTGGTTATAGGTATGGTTCCTTTTTCAACACAAAATTTAATGTTGGAGTTTGCACAGCATTCAATGTCAAAGTTAACCTTATTAGTGGTGGTTGTCAAATTTGGTCCTGGAGAGCTAAATTTCTGCTTTACGTGTGGAATAAAAATTGGACATTCCTGTGGTTCCTCAGGACTGAACCTGATGGCCACCACTGGTCTGAGCTTCTTAAAACAGTGTGCCTTTGGCAGGGGTGTTTGCAATCGGGCCTGCTCCGGGTCACTCGTGAGACTCACCTCTGTGAGGCAGCCTCCTCTCTACCCATCTCACTCTGTCGCCTTCGTCCTCCTCCCTCTCTCCTTTTCCTCTGTGTCCCTCCGTTGCTCGGTCTTGGAGCGTTGCTGCAGACGGAGCTGCTCTCACTTTGCTCGCCATGCACGCTGGATAGCCGGACTGTGCAGGCACACAGATGGACATGCCTCAGCTGTGCTCCTCTCCTCAAACCCACCATGTATCGGTGTAATGCAGACCTGAAGCCACTCTTCAGTAACATCAAGCAGTTAGTAACGTGAAGAGTGGAAGGTACTGCATACAAAAGCTCCTCAGCCCATAAGAATGCTACAAGCTGTGTTAAGACATGTCTCCTTAGTACTCTCTGGGTAAAACCAGGCCTCAGTAGGAAGCCATGACGCCAGTGTGGTATAGTACAATGAATGTACTGGCTGAACCATGGTAACCGGAAAATGCTGTGTTCAAGGAGGCTGATCAGATTAAGAGAAAATGTGCTCAAGGGTATCTACGGCTGACCTCTGACAAATTTTTAACCCAGGTGTTTAGTTGTGTGCACAAAACACCTACCTAGTAGTGTAGTGGCCATCTTCTTGGCTTGTAGATACACCCACCCAAAACCTTTTCCAGAGTTAAATTTTCAAATACTTGACCTATGAAGCTATGATTATCTTGAGTATGTGTCTGCATTGTGGCCGCTCACCCGGCTTGACGTCCAGCTCGAATGACTGATCACTGGTCCTCTCCTGCCTTTTGGATCCCTGCTTCCCCTTACTGCTGTCCTCAGGGGACTCCTTCTCTCCTCCTCTAGCAGATGTGTCACCCTTAGAGTCAGGCATGGGGGCCACCCCCATGCCCCAGTTGCTGGGATCTGCAGGAGGGAACCTGGGCCATGAGTTCTGGCAGGGTGGTAACTGGGTTCTGGGGGGATACCCATGGTGCAGGCCAGGCCAGCCTGTGGGGTATCCCATGATGGGGTCTCTGTAGGGCTGTCCTTGCGGGAGGAACCAGTGGGGGTCACAAGGCTGGCTGAGAAGAGGGTATGGGAGATGCAGGAAAGGATATCCAGCTCTGGCCAGGTCCTGGAGCTCCCTTAACTCACCAGGAGCACCGACATCCTGGCCATTCTTATCTCTGTGATTGGCTGGTCTGGTCTGTACCTGTGTCAGCCAGGAGGGGTGGGTTGAGGGGTTCCAAGGGGTGTAAGGGTAATTTTGCATGTTGTCCTCTGTCACCACCCCAGTGTTTTTCAACAAGCAGAAATGAGCTGGTGGATGAAGAATGCACAGCATAAAGAGATGAAGTTCCATAAGAATATCAAACACGGTTTGCACCAATTTATGTCAGCTGCAAACATGTTGTAGCAATACAAGCTTCGGCAGTTCAAATCTGATGGTGGGAAGTTGGCGCTAACGGTTTAAGGATATATGCCCTATGACAGCACTTACTCCCCTTGTGTCAATGTTTCCCACAAAGAAACTACAGATGGATGGCACCAAAGATCTAGCATCTGTGGGGCTACTTTCCACCCTATGGAATGCAATTTTTGTAAGTGGCTCTGGACAAGAGCACTTGCTAAATGAATAAATGTAAATGTCAGGTTGAAAGAAAATCCATAGAATAGGTGAACAAATCTCTTTAACAAACTGTTCAAGGACAGTAGGCTGCACTAAAAAAAGAAAAACCTATGGAACCTAGATTCATACATACATTCATACATACATTTAGGAAATGTGAACATACTTACACAACGCTTGAAATGTGCTTAACCCTTACCATCTCCTCTCTCTGGTTGTGTGCGCTTGGGTGGTTGGAGAGGTGCTGGGTGGAGGGGGGTGGGGCCTGGGGGTGAGTGGAGGGGGCGGGCTCTGCTTGGGGTCATACTGTTTGCCTCCCCATCTCTGGCTTCCTCCGTCTTCATCAGTGAATCTCTCATGTCCAGCTCCACCTGCCATTTAGAGACAGAACTGTGCTGAATAAGGAAAAGTGTGATCTAGAGTCCAGGTCTCATCACATTTTCAGTTTTAGATTAAAAACAACAGAATTTAAGTAGTATCACATGTGGAAAAAACTATCTGATGATTCCTTCCCTCCGTTAAAGACTGCTCTGTTGCTGAAAACCCTAAAACGCCTTGGTGTTAAAGGAAAGTATACTGCCAGAAGGGTTAATTCAAGTGTTTGTCTATCATTCAGTTTGTATACAGCTTTGAAACTGGTTTGTTCTCATTTACTCCAATCAGGAAACATGCTCTTCAAAAATGTATTTCATTGATGATGTGACTAGGTAGCAACTGGCACTTCACAAATAAAACATCTCATAAAGTATCTCCCTCTATTCACACAATATTTGTAGTGTTATATATGTTGTATCAGAGCCAGTAACTTAGGTCAGCGTTTCTCAAACCTCTCCTGGAGTACCACTTGTCCTGCATGTTGTAGATCTCTCCCTGCTCCAACACAGCTGATTCAAATGATCAACTCGTTAGGAACTCCTGAAGCTGCTTAACAACAAACTGATCATTTGAATCAGCTGTGTTGGAGCAGGGAGAGATCTACAACATGCAGGACAAGTGGTACTCCAGAAGAGGTTTGAGAAACGCTGACTTAGGTGATTACAGAAACTTGGAATTGGCTACAATGTATTTAGAATAAAATTACAACTAACCTTAATACTGAGACAATAAACAATAAACAAATTTCTTTGTAGTGTGGTGACACTACAAAGAGAATCTTGGGTCATTCTATGAAATTGGCTGGACCATCAAAGAATTGCTTCAACAACCATGTGAGGGCCGTCTAAGAAGAGTATACTTAAGCCAATGGAAACTTTCCCTGGATTTCATTTTTTAATATAGTACATCAAAAACTTCATTTCATGCTTATTTTGTACACACATGCTTATCAGTAATAGCTAAAGTGTAGACATTTCTTCAGAGTGCAATCCTAGATTTTATTCTGATGTTGTTCCAACTGTAAAATGGCAAAAATTTGTGCTTGTCCTTTGCACCCCAGGTTGAACATCAGGTTTCCCTCTCAGCAACACCTCCTAGAATACCATAGTTGGGCCGGCACACAGTCCTTCAACACATGAACCTGCAGCCTGCAGGAAAACCAACACTAGTTTGTGGATTACAACTACAACCTTGCAACCCACAGGTACCTTGTATGTCACTAGAGAGCACTGATGAGCGCTGATCTACGGAGCACTGGCAGATGTAACAGGAGACTGTATAAATGAATGCCATAAATGTCATGTCAGAATGAGTGCCCTGTTTGGTCATAATAAACACACTCTCTCCTCAGGGGGTTTGGGAGGGGGGAATGCGCACCCCTCTGTGCTGGGCGGAGCTCCTCTTCTCCTCAATCCTCTGCTGCCATCGAGGGAAGCGATGCTCCAGCTGCTGCTCGTACTCCATCTAAGTGGGGCCAGAGAGGAAGGTCACATAGTTAGGCGCCACCCAATTGCATGCTAGATCCATGCCTTGGGGTCGAATCAGACATAGCACTCAGCAGTCCACCCTTGTCTTTCAGTTCAGAATAAGAGGCAGTGCTTACATTTGGTGACACGTCAATACTAGGTCAGGTTAGAATTATATAAAACTGCTGCCCTAAATGAAACCAATGCTGTTTCACTCTTGGATTGAATCATGATTGAAAACGTGACATTTGCGTTGAGCCAGGAAAGGCAGTACCCCCAGCCACCCCTCCCCCTGCTCACACGGATAGTGGCCATGGCTTTGGTGCGGGCAGCCATGTCTCGGAGCGTATTCTGGGCCTTCTGGAAGTCTTGCAACAGCTGCCAGTTCCGCTGCCGCGCCCTCCGCTCTCTCTCAGTCACCTCCTGCCACTGGGACCGCAGCTGCAATGCCCTGTCCATGCATATAGGGGGAGACAGAGAGTCTGTCAGTCTGATACACATAGACATTTACATTTACACTTACACTCATTCATTTGGCTGATGTGCTGCTCTTATCCACAGCAATATACAAGACGTGCAGTCCACACTTCAGACAATTACCCACATAAACACATTACCAATACACTACAGCGGGAAACACTGCCACAATGGGAGAAATTGCTGTCACAGGCCATAACACACAACCATACACACATAAACACACACCTTGCACAGACTCCTCACACACAAACATACACCACACACAAATAAGTTTAGGACAGCAGAGGTAACAGGACCAGTAGCAGTAGCTTTAAAAGGGGGAATTAGCTGCATGGCCTCCTGCCCAGAAAAGATCTCGTGTCATTAGATATCACTGAGAAATGCTAAGCTACTACTGCACTGAGAAACTATGAGCTTAATGATATTCCACCTATGTTTCCGAACAGCACAACAATAAGAAACTGTGTTTCTGTATTTTTTTTTCTTTAGTGTAACACAATATGCATAGCTGTGATATACTTTGCTCATTTCACCACACTAATCTGACCGGTCATTATATTTAGTTCATTTCAGCACAGTGGTCTCTGATTGGTCATTATGCTGTGTTCATTTCAGCAAACTAGTTTCTGACTGGTCATTATGCTTAGTTCATTTCAGCACACTAGTTTCTGAACGGTCATAATACTGAGTTCATTGCGGCATTGTCTCTGATTGTACATATTGCACTGCTTCTTGTTCTGAGGGGACCTCAGAACATGATGTGACTTGTTGCTTGCTGGGAGACGATAGCTGAATTCTCTCTGCTCCATTCCCTTCCCTGTCAGGTCTGATTTCCTCACTAGTAATAAAATTCAGGGCTTTCTCTCCTTGTTTCATCTTGTGGTCAGAACCAGCGATCTGCTAAGTGACTTTTTGCATTTCATTAATAACAGGCTTGTTATGAATTATTTCCTCTCTTACTGTCACATGCCTATTGTAGATGTTACTCTATCTGAAATAATGTTTAGTGCAAGTTGACTAAACCACTTGCCCAAATTACATTAAAAAGTTATGTCACCATAAAAAAGACAATCACTACCTATCTTGTCACTGTCAAGAGCAAATTTCATTCCATTGTGTAAATACCGTATAATTGTTTAAGTGATAAGTGGTAGAAATCTCAGTGTAAGTGGATGAAAAATGCAGTGGGACAGCAACCAATCATGTCAGGTTAGCCAGTGTGGAGGATGGGACTCTTCTCCAGACAGACTTATAATGAGGATATGCAGACACTTCACTTAACTCGGTGCTGTGGATAGAACGTGATCCAGCTAATCCAGCCCTAGATCTAGCACCACCCATCTGTGATGGAAGGACAACATGTAGAAACACATTTGGACAGTCTTTGAATGTGGTTAGGCTCACTCACATGTAAAGTTCCTTCTGAAAACACCAGAGGGTGCTCTGAAGTTCCATCCTCCGCTGCTCGCTATGGGTCGGTGCAGGACATTCCCATCAGTGGTAAATTGCCTTTTTTTCTTTGGTCTAATTCAACAATTTTATGACAATATTTACGATTATTTTATTCGATGTCTATGGTAGTGGGATATAATATTTAGGACATACAATATTTTTGTAGGAACACTTCTATTATTCATCGGTGTTTGCGTTTACAGTGTGAATCTCTTGCGTGTTTTTGGCAGTACTTTCGCAAAATGTGCCACAAACTGGTTGTCGATGGCTCTGGGTTGAGAGTGCTTGTAGCGCCCTCTTGTGGTGAATATATATACCACAAGTTTGTACTGACTGCATAAACTAAACTAGATATAAAAATACAGAAGATGTGATAATTGTGGTGAAATATCAAAAACAAAGCAAAGATATTGTGTTATAGAGAAGCATAATATCCGTTTATTAGGATGTCTTGCAAGTCAAGAGTACACAGGGCCATAACAGGCAAAGTCTGCTTCTTCGTTACGTGCTTCCACGAGGCAGAATTCTCCCTTTGGATGACTACTCTTAGGCAGAGAAGCAGTGTATTCTCATTTTTGTAAACATGCACTGTTGCAATGAGTCTTGTGACTGATTATAAGGAAAGTAACGATACACTCAGCTCACAGTTTCTCAGCTCACTGAGTTTACCGTCACGGTATTTTGAACAAAATTTGACTGGAAACACACTATGACTGAAAAAAATGTTTTTTATTCCTAATGTATAAAATCAATAATGTATAAAAACAGTGTGTTATAACATTTTCTTCTTGAATGGCAAACAAATATATTATTTAAGTGCAAATATGGTTATAAATATTTCAAAAATTAATGACAAAACGCTTTTAAAAGCAAATGCCCATATTCACACTGTTTTCCAGTGCAAGCCTGGATAAACATGATTAGAAAAGTTTACTTGTTTGTTGTGCTCTCTCCTGTTTGACAATGTTATTTAAACCGAAGAGAGCGCATTTTGGATGCGTTTGCAGCGGTTAGTAGCATAATTATAAGAAACAGATTGCGCCTGATGTCGCGAAATATTTTCAGCTCCACGATGCGTAACTTCGTGTTGTTTGTATATCCTTTCACGATATTTCGTAACACCTCTGCTGATTAAGCAAGCAACCATTTGGAGGCAGACTGATGCAGGAGGGCAAGTGATTCATCAATGATACTTCATGAATGGAGCGATACCCCAGCACAATGTCAGTGTGTGAATGGCTCGCATATGACCCTCGAGGACAAATGCTGCTTACTCATTCATTTGTGTGTATGTTCATTCATTCATTCACTCATTCATTCATGCACATTTCCGTCAGTTGATCCATTCGTTAAATGGATTTTTCATTCAAATAATTTTCAGTTCAATTTTTGTTTTCCATCCTTATTCTTTAAACATAACGAATGCAGTTCACAATGCTCATAGTTATCTTCTGTTGATGATAATATCATGGGGCACTACCCCTGGATTTAGGCATTCAAGTGAATCCTAAAACCCCAGTAAATCTGGATCACAAGTGCAGGTTGACAGAAATGCACCGCGCGCATGGTTTTACTTCACTGATAAGAGAAAGCTCTAAATTTGTGCTCACAACTGTGGGTAATGCACTAAATATAGTGACGATCCTTTTTAAACGTCACACAACGTCGCTCCATGCGGTCGACTGACGTATTGTCGCCTTGAAAAATCATGTCTGTACTCATGACTGGTGACAACCAAATTACTGTACGGTGTACAGCCCAGTTTAATGGCGTTCTTCGAAAGTAATGGAAGTCATTTTCTTATTTTAAATAATATTTTGGTCAATGGAAACTGAGCTGCGACAACAATGCGAAAACAGTTAGTAGTAAAAAACGTGAATAAAATAAATACAAACGAGGAAAGGGCGATGCCATGTGCGGTCGCCAATACTGACCTGTGCTGTAGTCTCAAGCACTCCCGGTTTTTTGAGGGTGTGCGGACCTCCTCCGCCCCGTTCAGATACCAGGACGCCATCCTGTCCACACTCCACATCACTCTGACATTACACGGCTGGATTAGGGTGGATTAACCCTGGGATTACACTTTACTCCCACGGAGGAGGGACAGGAAGTAGGCTTACATATTTACAGTCAGTAGTCGTCAAGAAATGTGTTCCCATTTTAGAGCACAAAGAGACAGAATTAAAATGTAAACTATTTTAAAAATGCTTTAACATCGTAGATGTATCTCTAAAATCAGAGGCCCATTGATAATGTCCATACCCATTACACGCAGTGCAAAATGTAACTACGTACGAAATGGCTCTCTGGAACTGTTGATTGCAACTAACGTTGAAGTGGATAAGTGATAAACTAAAACGGCTTTGAATGAAACAATGATTGCAGTTACACAAAGTCACCTACAGAATGCATGGAAATATATCTAAAGGAGTTTAGATAATCTAACCACTGTATTCCACAGTGGCTGTATATGTCTGTGCATAAAAGTTATCTTGATATTGATGTATTGGTCAATCAGATGGGGGTGTTGTATTATACTGTACTATGAGAGGGTGATTGCAGCTGTTCTGCATTTATCCATGTTAGTAATGTAGGTGACTGTGGCTAATGTTGGTCATTTGTTCAAAAAAAATTGAAAAATCAATGCATTCAAATTTTTAACATGCGCAGTGTTTATTAATTTATTAAATTGTGCCCGTGCCTTGAAAAAGAGAATATGCTTTGATATCTTGTAGTAAATTAAGGTGACAGCTGATGGAAGACCAAATTTTACTGAAAGTGGTTGTTCCTTGGGTGAATATTTTTTTCCACTTTTGTTGCAATTTTTTCATTCTTTGGTCATTCAAAATGAAACATTTGGCAATCCAGTCGGAATGAAAATTGTCTGCCGCAGGTTGTACACATGTTCAGACATATGTTTGAGTTTATAGCATGTCTACTATACATGGGTACAGTCAGATTTGGTCATTTGCTGGGCCACCATCATTTTTGATAGAGTTGCTCAGTCTCAAGTGCTTTCTCAATGTCATTACTATTTCAGGAAAGCTGTGAGCTGCTACAGCACAGCATTGAATTTGAACCCAAGTATTTGAGCCTGATAGTTTATAATTTACACTAGGTCATTTCTGGTATTTGCAGTTAATGCTACACTGTAATAGGTATTTCACGCTAATCCCACCTTCCAATGTTCTCTTATTGGTTCTTGCTCCTCTCACTGTCCCATTATCCTCTAGGTTCTTCATTATCTAGGAGGTTCTTGCTAATCCTGTAATTTTTTGTGGTTGGTGCTGTAGTTTGGGGAGGACTCTGCCTGGTTTGGATGGGGAGGGCATAGACTCCAGCTGAAAACATTTTTAAAATGTCTTGTTTTCCCCATCATCAGTCTCAATCTCCTTTACCTTCTCTCTCTCTTTTGCCAAACACAGAGACAGTGGTAAGAAAGTCCACAGGCATTTATTAAAACTCTCCAGAGAGAAAAAATACAAAAAACACATTTATTTATGTAAAAATACAACAAACTAAAACTAAGTCTGGAAACGATTCAGAAGTAAAACAGTTGATGAGGGGGGTTTATGGAATGAAGGGACGGGAGAGATCTTCGGTCCTTCTCTCTCTCTATAGCCCGTTTGGTGTGTCGACTGGATTCCTGCCTGATTCTGTAAGAAAAATGACAGAAACATTAAACATGACTGAGAGCACCAGCGTTAAGCCTGAGAGGCAGGGGTTCTCCTCCTCTAAGGACTCATTAAAGGGTTAACCAAAGAATGTTCTGTGGTGGTTTGGCTATGGGAGGGTGCGGACCGCCAGCAGACAACCATTACTAATAACTGGCATCAACATTAAGGTTTTTTCAGGTCAGCAAATTTATAAATTTCTACTTGGCCAGATATGGCATACCTGTATTATAAAGTGCATCAAAATGACTGTTGCTTTGCGATATATTCTGTCCATCTGGAGATCAACTGGACTTGTCCTGGGGTTGTTGTGGCTTTCTTGCTTCTGCTTACTCTAAATGTTCAAACTCTACTCTATATGACAAATGGTACCAAGCCATTTTCTTTAAAAAATAGCTAAACTATTATCACCATGCTCACCTCATACTCTGTGTTGATGAGACTTGAGTGAGGGGATGTCTGGGGCCAATCTGAAGACCTTCAGTCTCATTTCAGGGTCCATGTTGAGCCTCCGTCACTGCCTGGTTTGCCTGGCCTGGCACTCTGACGCTTGGCTGTCAATTTTGTCTGCTTCCACTGTCCCAGGTAGCAATTTAGTGTGATCCACCTTGTTCCTTTCTTCACAGAAAAACACACACAGACACACAACTACTGATGTGCTTGTCTAGTGGCAGGCACAGAGAAACCAAAGGTTTTATGAACTGAAGTGCTGAATGTGCTCAGAAGTGTCCCTTGCTCAATGGAGCAAGTCATTGGCTGGTTTTACTTGCGTGACACATGTTTTTACCTGCCCTAGGCAATCGGGCATAATAATAAAAATTTATTTTGATTGCATTTTTTCATACAACTCATTGGAGCCCAAAGTGTTTCACAAACAGCACAGGAAACTCAAACATGACACAGTAAAAACCACTGTTCTGCCTGCTCACATGTGTCCTTGTGCACTTATGACCCTGTTTATGTGTAGATTTTGTAGAAGGTGGGTCACGATCCCTGGCCAGTCGCGGTTTCCTCTGCCGCCCCCAGGTTGTCATCTCTGCCGCTGTCCAGCAGCATACGGTGGCAACGGTGTTCTCATATACAAAATCTGGGGGGTGGGTGTAAAATCTGGTAAACATAGCCGTGGCCCTACACAGTAGTCTTATACAGAGGTTTTTAAACTCATCCCATGAAAGTGTGTCTACACACACCTGCTTGGATTTGCTCTTTAGCAAGCAGGGAAGTCATATTACAGCAGTTGTTTGCATGACTACGTACCATAATGCAACATCCGAATGTATTCGTCTGCTTTAAAAACATGTGAAACCCATGTGGTGGAACCTACTCCTTTCTCTGTCCCTACCTTTTTTCCAAAAGGAACTTTCCTGGAATCATCCCCTCAACCTATTGCTCCATCGACGCACTCACGGGTACTTTGAAAGGGTCACCCCGTTTCCGAAACGATAAGACTGTTGCTCCCTCATCCTCTGTTTAAAATGAATCGTTTCCTTCCCTTTTTTTTCAACAGCCAACTCTGTTGACCTTGATCGTTGGCTGAAATCCAGGTCAGTTTGGACGCAGTTTGGTCTTCAGCTGATCTTTCCAAACTGACAGGAGCAGCAACGCATCCTCCACCTTTTCTCCACCTGCCTCCAAATCCTCCCGTAAATCCTCCCATGAAAAACTCACCTCCAGCTTTGAGCAACAAACCTCACTTACCTGCTCATGATGGTAAATACCTCGGAGGCGGTTCATTCTTGGGGGGATTTAAAAGCGGGGGTGGAGCCAGGGGTGGAGCTGGAGCTGCTCCAGAGTGGGCCGGTCCTCGGGGCGAGGCCTCAGGCACCACAGGATAAAGTCTTTTATCTCTGATGGAGGGGAGACAGAAAATATGATTAGACAGTGGGAGTGGTGGGGGCATTTGAGAACATTGTGCGGGTGTCAAGGAAACCCATCCCTCCCCTGCTTGCTCCTCACCAGCTGAAAGGCCATCGTTGAGCACCACCTGGCCCATGCACGCCTTGGTGAACTTGGTGAATGGCAGGCAACCACAGACCAGGTTATAGAGGGTCACACCCACAGACCAAACGGTCCCAGGCCCGGCCAAGAACGTCCCCTCCTGGAACCACTCCGGGGGCTGGTAAGGCAGTGTGCCTGAGGTACACAGTAAACATTCCCCAGTTACATAATGAGTCATGTCAGGAAATGAACTTCATATCCAACACACTGAGAGAAACACCACCACACAGAATCAAGCATGCTATCAATAATGTTTTCAGAACAATATTTTTACAGGATGCATAAAGGCGGCGAGGTTGGCAGTGTAGCGTAGTGGTAAGGATCACGGTTTGTAACCAAAAAGTTTCTGGTTCGATTTCCCACTGGGGCACTACTGCTGTACCCTTGGGCAAGGTACTTAACCCAGAATTACCTCAGTAAATATGTATAAAAAGGATAAAGTTGTAACCTATGTAAGTCACTCTGGATAAGCGCAGATGCTAAATGACAATAATGCAATTTTTGCAATTTTACACATGGATTAAAGTATAATGGTAAAAAAGGATATTATCTTCCAGTATCCTTCAGGGTTTGAGCACTTATTCCTAAATTCCCAGCCACTCATTGCTGCATTTATGCGTTTTACATTTACATTTATTTATTTGGCAGGCACTTACCCAAATGTAAATGTAAAACGCATAAATGCAGCAACCCTCCCTCACTGACCTGAAAAGTCATCAAACGGGGTGTTTTTCAGCGGGTCCCCGCAGCCAAAGTCGATAAGCTTGAGCTCCTGGGTGTCGGTGCGGATGAGCAGGTTTTCGGGCTTCACGTCCCGATGGATGATGCCCCTTTCCCGGCAGTGCAGAAGCGCAGGCAGCAGCTGCTCCGTCACCCTGCGCGCTTGCTCCTCACTCAGCCTGCCCCCCTGAGCCTGGCAGTACGAGTCCAGGTCCTGGCACGGGTCAGGCCGCTCCAGCACCATCACATACGAGGATGGCCGGTCATACCACTCGTACATCTGCAGCACGTTTGGGTTTGGGACCTCGTTCACTGCCCTCATCAGTGCCACCTCTCTGGGTGCTGGCACTTCCTGTCCAGGCTGCGGGGACAGGAAATCGAGGGTGGGTGAGAGTCTTTAAACTCAAAAGAACTTTTTCAGCTGTGAGAACTAGGACCAGGAAATAGTACTGCTCATCCACTCAATTCCATGGTGTAAAATGAGAGTCGTAAAATGTGGAACTATGCTACTTAAGTACCACAAAGCTGGCACTAACACAGAATCTCATGCTCGCTGCGAGGAGGGGCCAATTATTTGAGACAGAGTCATCAAGTGTCTTTAAAAAGATGGGGGACAGGCCTACAGACAGAAGGTCCAAGGTGTTTCTGTTTCTGTAGGCTTATGTGCTCTAAGTTAGCTGAGGCTGATGGGTGGGTGACAGTGGGAGCAAATGCAAACAGAGTGACTTTCTTGGACAGTGGTATAGTAACCTGTGAGACATGGGCTTAATGTGGGGTCTACACAAGGAATGGGAGAGGTACTTACAAGCTGCAAGTCATCATCCTTAAGCTTTTTGGCATACTTCAGCGCCACCTGAGGAAAAAGTGAGAGAGGTGAGAGAGATACAGCACCATCTTTCATATTGCTTTGTGACAAAGCAGAATGCAATGCTAAAAGCTTACAGATTCCAAATATTTTGTTTAAGGTTTCACATATCATGCACCTAAAGATTGTGCTATGCATTTGAATAACAGAATATTCTGAATAAAGACTACTGTATACTGTCATCATGTAAAATAGCAGGTTCACCTTACAATAAAAGCTAGGTGTGAAAATAATATACAGAGAAACAACCAGCTAAATAATTCAAAAGAATTAGTTGTATTATGACTAAGTGGCAGGAAGGCAGAGAAGAAGCCAGCATGTGTGTTAAAAGTATTAGTGCGGGGGTAGTGTGGCAGATGGGGCGGGGGGGAGAGACGGGTGGCGTCTTGCCTGCAGTCCATCTGATTTTCGTGTCCCCGCGAACACTGAGCCGAAACCACCCCGACCCAGCAGCTTTTCTCTTTTATACAGCTTCTCCACACGCTCTGCAACACAGAATAGACACGTCAGCCACCAAGAGTGTGGCACTGTGACGTTCCTACAGGGATTCAGAGGCTCAAAAAGCGGCTTAGTTTTGCATACTACATTACGTCACAAAAAGGCAAGTACCAGCATTAGCGGGAGCTATTGCTGTCTCTCTCAGTGCTTATTAATAAACAATAAGCATTTTAAAGTGATCTCAGCCTGGTTGTTGTCAAAGGGGACTGGTACAGCTGTATGTGGTGCCTCCTGGTGGAGAACATGGCTGTGGTTCTGACCTTTCTGACGGTGCTGGGCAGATTTGGCCTTCAGGCTGGAATGGGCCAGGTGGGCCTCAGAAATCTTGCCATCCTCTTGCCCTCTCACTCTCTTGGGCCCTGACTCCTCCTGATCATATGCCGGCTGAGGCCTCCTCCTGTCACTTTCTCGTTTTGAGCGTCCCTCAGCTAAAAGGGAACACACACCACAGTTTATAAGTGGGGCCCAGTTTTTTTTCCGTGTATTGTTAAATTTTCTATTTATACAAGGGGCTCATTTTCAAGGGGCTCATTTTCAAAGCCATGCCTTTTTTGTTTTCACTTTCTTTCACAAATGTCATAAAGTGACTATTTTTCCATTCAACAATACTATATCACAGAAACAAAAACACTAAAACAATAAAAACAATAAAACAAAACTATAAAATAAAAACAAAAGCTATGGAAAAAAAAACAAAAACACTAACTCAAATTAAAAAAAAAAAAACTGAAGATCAACACACTTACATTTTTATTTTGATGTTAAAATGTGGTGTAATGTTGATGTTTCTGATTTCGATGGAAAGATGGAAAGTGGTTGTTTGGTATTTGAAGTGCCTTGGTTATGAGTGAAGGAATTGGTTCCCTAGATACTTCATGGAGGAATTATTGTAGGATTGTACTGCTGATATCAACCAAGCCAACAGCAACAATGGGTTGCCATGCCCAGAGCAAAGGTTGGCATTTTTATCATAAACTAACTTAAATACATATTTTTTACATTCATATGTATACATATGTACATTCATATGTATACATATGGCATTGTGGGTTATCATCCTGGCTACGAGAAAACAGTACAGCTGCACAGTAGTGTCTGGCGCCCCCTTGTGGAGGATTACCCTACCTTCCTGTGGCGGTTTGGTGACTTCCGCTTTTAGGCCTACGTTGTCTCCAAATGGCTGGGACTTCTGTCCTTTCCCCTTTTGCTTGTCATCTTCACAGGGTGCTAAAGGCCTCTTCCTGTTCACGACATCAGTCCTCTCACCCCTACTCTCTAGCCCTGAACAGAAGGCACACAGAGACCATACATGAAATGTTGACCAGTCTTTTTCAATATTGCTCTCCGTCTACCTTGCCTATCGTAAGTTTTGAAGTCAAAGGTAGTTTCCGTATTCCCACATTCCGATTGTATATTTCACTCAATTTAAACATTAAATTTACATTTAATCGTAGATGATACGGCCTAGTATGATTATTTTTTCTTATTTTTTCTTCGTAAATACAACTCAGCTAGCCCAATTAGCCAAAAACAGTAAAACATTCTTACTTGAAGAATTCCTCCTCTTAGGCATTATTCCATTGTATAGACATTTCAACCATCCTCAACTAGCTTCCATCTTCAATGATTAATTCTTGTTGTTGTTATCCGGTATTGACTGAATATATAACAGTTTTCCGAATGTTTGCTTTGTGACATCACAATACAGCGTCATCGTCAAAGTAATACTTTCTTCTCACTATATATTTTCACTTAACTTTACACTATATATTACAACGTTCGGAAAGTCTCCTAAGGAATAATCCATTCCAACGTTGTGGTGCAACGGGGGTTGTTCACCTCCAAAGACAATGTTATCTGTAACTGCACAGCTTGGGAGTTGCTTATTACTGTTATATAACCTACGTTGTAGCAGACTATCTGTTTAGGTAGACTATCTGTCGCTCCTGCCCAGTGTAGCTAGCGAGCTAGCAGCTGTTAATTTACAGCTTCTACCGACGTAAATATATTATTACGAAATTACCATACTTATTATTATAGTTTAATTTATTACTAAAATAGTAAACTAACTATAGTAAACATTAATTTTACTTATTGTCACTTAGCAGACGCTCTTACCCACAGCGACGTACAAAATGTGAATACATTTAAACTTGCATTTACGTTTTTAACGCTCTCAGTCGCTCTCCACAGCCACTCCAAAAGTTAAGGACAAAGTGTATACAACAAAACGAAATGTTACACAAACAGGTACACCTCCGTCCACACACGAACTCTAGCACCAGTGCCAAACACAGGAACTCAAATGCGCTGCACCATTCCAAAACAATATCAACGCATACTCTTAATCCACACATAATGGTCGGGGTTAGATGCACAGAGTTTATTCAGTTATTTAACAGTACTCTTAACAGGTCTGTTAACGAGCAGACGAGCAGCCAGCTGAGCGGAAGGTAGCTACCTGTACTTTTGCACGCAGACCACAGCTAATTAGGGAGTTTCTTAAATTAACGAGTCAGTGATTGGAAGTGAATATTTGTGAGATTGCGGGTAGATGGTGTTCATTTACAGTCATTTTGCTTTCGATTCAGGTAAGTGTGGGGACCAGTAAACCTTGTCCTTCCTGAGGACTAACAGTGGTCACTAACGTGTCAGGCAAATGACGCCGATAGCAGACCCCACTCTTTCCGAAAAGTCGACTCACCGCCCCTACCTAGTGAAACATTACATTACATCATTTAGCTTAGACGCTCTTACCCAGAGCGATTTACAAATAAGTGCATCACTATGTTAAGAGTAGACATCGTAAGGTGTTTCAAGAGGTCAGTAAGATACAAAGTTACGTGCTAGGCTAGTGCGGATGGTTTTTTTTTTTAAAATATAAATAGCAATCGATAGGATAGCTAGACGTAGATAGAGGGAAGGTAGGCTAGAGATACAGTTTGAACAGTTAAGTTTTTTCTTGGAGGCATCCAGGGAGTCTGTTGTCCGAAACAAACTAAATTAGCAATGTAGCGGCTAGTTGCATCCTTTGGCAGTAGATACTCAAATCGTTCCATTTGTGTAGAAGGCTGGCAACATCGTTGTTAATTAAATAATCATTTTCAAACGGTTTACAAACATTTCTGTCAGAAGACTCTTGAGGTGTATATAGGCCTCCTGTTCTTGCAGTTTAACTTGGAGGAATCGTGATCGTATGGCAGTCACATTCGTGAGATGTAGTCCTAGCTGTACCCCTTTCGTTTTTGCGAGGCAGCTAGCGATGTACCAGACCACGTTGCTGGCATAATGTAACCTGTAATCTAGGCGATGACAATACAATGATGAGCCACACGCCTTAAATGTGGGCGCCGATATTTGTCCTTGCTGCACCCTGGCTTGGCCCACTGAGACAGCAGCTGTTTCGGTGAGGAAAGGCTTATCTGGGTGATAAAGACACCTGCTTACACGAATCCTGGATTAACAATCATCTGGGTTCAGATCGTTTTGGGAGAAATGTTGCACGTGGACGGGGAAAAGTAATAGGCTATTAGCCTACATTATTTACAGGAAAACTTGAGCTCCCAACCTCTGACTGAACTATGCTGTCATAGCATTCTGTGACGTAACAGCACGGTACAGCTGCCCTGGACAACACAGTACCTGGCCGGCGGACACAGTACTCACACTGCAGTAATCTGCTGCATGCTCTTTGTATACGGTGTCTGCGGGACTCTCCTGTTCAACTGCTTGCAACTGCTTGCGGGAACAGCAGCACCCTCCCCGCTTCTTACAGTTTTTCCACAATTGTTTACACACGTTTTCGGAATCTTTGGCTCATTTTCTCAAAACTCTAAACACAAAACACAAAACCACAAACACAAAAAGGAAAACTCTATCTCTAGCAAAAGCAAACACTGCATTCAAAACTGTTTTATCTCTTTCCAAAATGGTTTTTTTTTTTTTTGCATCAAAATGACACACACATCATACGAATAGATCTTTCTACCAACTAACACACTGATGTGCTCAACACAAAACACAACTCTGAATATCTTATCAGTAGGTTTATGCCTTTTGCATTTTCAGTGTTACACTGTAGCCGGTTGTAAAAGATTGTTACAGTAATGTATATCTACTGAAATATATATAAATAAACACACACAAATGCAATACAGTGACAAAAACATTTTTATTTTTTTCCAAAATGCAGTATTTGGAGCACTTGTGTTTTGTATGTAACACTTTACATACCCAACAGGAGAAAACCAGGAAAAACATTCAGTAACAGAAAGGGTTTTCTGTAATAAACAAACAAACAAACAAACAAACAAATAAATAAATAAATAAATAAATAAATAAATAAAAAAAAGTGGCTCATTTTTTCAAAACTCTAAACACAAAGGGCCATATATATCAACGGTGCGAACGCACTAAAATCGTGCTTAGCACTTTTCTACACATAAAACGGTACTTATGAAAAGATACTTGCCGGGAAAACATGCGTACGTCGCATGGTCTCGAGGTGGCGTACGCACAAAATTTGTAATTTGCAGATTGGCGACACCAAGAGGAACTAACGGTGATGCAAGTAAACGGGTCTTGTGTTAATCATTGATGAGTGTTTTTGCGCCAGCTCCCGCAGCGCCAGGATGAAGTGACTGAGGGGGCAGTTAAAACGGAGAGGGGACAAATCTTTTTATACAGTAAAACAGTACATTATCATCCTGCTATTGCCTATTTCCATGTGTTTGTGCGTCATGGCCATTATATGAAATAGGAATATTTGGGGCAGATTGCCAGTTCATCTCCTAAAATTGGTCTGGTGGTAGGTTTAATGAAATTCATTGATTTAACCATGCAATAGCCTCTGAAAGGCTAAACACAAGACTACGGTTTCGAAATCAAATAATACATTTATTTCACAGCAGCGCTGAAGCCGGTATTAAAAGAGGCCAAAAAACAAATAAGCGCACACAGGACCAGTGTGTCCGCACCCAGCGCCACAAGGGGGCAAGAGAGGGTTGAAGTTTAAGTTAGTTTAAGTTTTTTGTACCCTATAGAAAAATAGCACAAACAAAAATATTGGAAACGTTGGAATACTCGTTGGAAACGACACAACTCGGTCAACGTGAGAGGGGGAGAGAGAGCGAGAGAGCTGCATGGCATGAGCAGAAAGACAGACAAAACAATCTGATTATCTTTGTTTTTTTACTTAATGACCCTGACACTGTTGGCTATTATTTTGTTGATTTTAGCAGTCATCTCTCAGTGGTTAGAATCGTTCATAAATTCTATTATTTTGCGTCTTGTAGACCTACGTTCCCAGTGTTCTGATTCCCTAAATGGTGCGAGGACACTCAGGTTTAAAATCCGACCACTTCTTTTTCTTCTCCTCCACCGTACGCACCTCTGGTGAAACTGCATTCATAGCAGTCACTACTTTCAGCCACTCCGCATTTTTCCATCGATTCGAAATGCCGCTAGTTTGGCCTCCAAAAAGGACATTTTTCTCCTCTCCACCTCATTCACCATCACCTCTATCTCCGTGTCCGAATAATTTCTTTTCTTACGTCCTGCCATTGATCCTCAACATCAATCTCTGCATTTCACTCAGATTTACCTGGGATCTTTAATTTGCTAATTTGACGAACTAAAGGCGTGTCTCGGTCCATATAAGTGGGATAATAGTGGGAGTGGACGTTAAGCATGTTCATGTGCACATAATCTCACGCTGATTTGATTTACGATCAGCTTTATGAAGACAATCAGGCGTACGTGGTGTTTGATAACTGACGAAAAGTACACAAATCGTGAGATTTTACGGCAAGTTGTACACAAAGATTGATACATATGGCCCCTGGGGTGTTCTGGTCCACCCCTCTGCTCAGCTGGAATGAGGATGCCATGTGGTGTGTCCAGGAATGTGATGACGGGCTGTGTTGTAGGGACCAAGGTTGGCATGGTGGTGGAGGACGCCTTACTGGTGTCCCCGTCTCCTCCTTTTGGCTAGGTTAAAGCCAGCCTCATCAATAAAGTAAATGTGCTGAATTCCAGCGGCATCCAGCTCCAAGACTCTGACAGACAAGACAATATGGGAAATAGACCTAGAGCAGTCAATATGGTGAAGCACAATACACTGGATTACAGTACTATGTGTCTATACAGTGCTGATAATATAGTAAATTCACAGTATAGTACTTCCACATATTCATAGTGCTGTTCTTTAACCTTCTGAGTTTTGCTCAAATGGGACCCTGTAGACCTGTTTCATCCGGATTTGGTCGTGCTGTAATACACAGTCCAATGTAGACAAGCCCACCTAGTGAATGTTATTGAATATTGTGTTGTCTGCAATTATATGGCTCTGGATTTCTCAGTCTAATGGTATTGTTTGCTACCACCATGTTCACAATAGGGGTCTCCTGTTCTGGTGTGAACAGCCAGTGTCTTCCACCATGGCCTGGTCATCTCAGTTCTGCAGATGATCCAAAAACATATGATTGGTTACAGAAAGCTAAAATAATTTTCTTCAATATGAAATGACATTACTGTAACATTGGCCAACAATCAATGAGTAACATAGGCCTACTGATATGTCGGACTGCAGTATACTACAGTATACTGTACATACATAAAGAGCAGAAGCAAGGTGAAGATAGTAGGTAACTTACTGGTTCTCATTTCTGAATGTACGGATGTGTGACGGAGAAAGGATTCCCCGCACAAACGGGCGCATCCGCCTCGCTATGAGGAAGCGGGGGACGGCGGCAATACAGGTGTTTTGCGCAATGTTTAAATAATACACGGACTCGGTATACCTTGCATCCGTTTATTCCTTGGGCTAGAAATATTGTGTTCAGTCCTGCAAAAGGAAGGAATATGGTTATAGCTGTATATAGGATTGGTACAACAATGTATGTTTGAATTGTTTGTTTGGATTTGCTAAACTTAAGGTAGCGAACTCGAGTGTTTGTTTCGGGTGCACACGGAACAAGCAATCGCGTTTGCTAATATAACAACTAAGCAATTATGATTTGTTACTTTAAAAAGAAATTGAATAATTGCAATAAAGTTTAAAGGACTCACCTGTGGTTTAGAGCTGCTGCCGGGAACAGGCAAAAGGAGTGCATACTCTAATCATGGAAATTATATAGGATTATGGGTAGCGTAGTTCCCATCGGGTGAAACGTGAAAGGGGGAGATTGCGCTGCCACTATGAATTTATGCAGCAATATGTTTATTTGAAGCCAAAATATGTGGGTTTGTCAATGTAATGTTCGTATTTCATTGTGGGATGAATTGTTATAATTGTTGTCACTTTGTTCTTGTAAATGGAGTTCTTGCGGTACTCCATTTTTTTTCTATAATTGTATTTGAGATGCAATCCTAGTTCAGATTAGTTGGCTCGCGTCACTGACCTTGCGCTCAGCTTCAGCACTATTTGCATTGTATGACCTTTACACATCTTGCTCTTGTGCCTGTTGTTTGCTCACTATTTGCACTTTTGTACGTCGCTTTGGATAAAAGCGTCTGCCAAATGAATAAATGTAAATAAATGTAAATGTAAATGTAAATCTATTTTAATATTTTGACCCAGGTAATGGGTTAGTCCAGGGCGGGGCTCAGACTATTTATGCACCCGAGTTCTCTCATTTGGAGGAGAAGGTGGTAAGAGAGCATAGACTCTGAGCCAGTGAAGAAGGAGGCACCTGGGAATAATTGCCCAGTGTTATTTGTTTATTCTTGTAAATAGGTTTTTTTTGGTTTTTTGTTTGTTTGTTTGTTGTTATATAGCACAATTAAACGTCTTGTCTTTGTTCACCCCAATCTCTGTGGTCGTCACCTGTTTGCCACTCGCCGTTCTGTCACAGGATGATAGATGCAACCTTGTAGCAGCTCAGGTTGGGCTGAACTCCCTGGCCAGCCTCCCTCATACTCAATGCATGGTTGAGCACATGGTCACCCAATGTGGCCCTGATCTCATCTGAGACAACTGTCCTTCCTCATGCTCATCCTCCTCTTCCTCATTTTACTCTCACTCCTTGACCTCTAGCTCTTGCTTCACCATTGCATTGACCTCCATTTTCCTCCAGAACAGGAGAGTTCATCTGTGGCCTTTTTATAGTGCTAAAGCTCTGATTTCTAAGTGAACAATTAAGCAACTATTGTTTACACCTGTGAGGAGCAGGTGTTGCCAATTGGTAAATAAAGCTTGGCATTTTGATTGGCCTTGCTTTCCAAAGGAACACAAGAGATTTTAATTTTGAATGCTGTGCCTAATATAGAGAACTGTGTGTTTTGCAAAAAGTGTGATTTAGAATTGAAAACAGTGTAAAGCAGAAATTGTGCTTGCAATTTTGCAGACTTGGTTTAGGGATTTGGTACATGAGTTTCAGGTTTCAGTGATTGCGTTTCAAGTTCCAATTTTAGTTTGTAAACAATTGTGAAAAACTGTAAGATACAGGGTGAACCAGATATGACAGTATGATCACCAGCTAGTATGAGTATGATGTTCAGCCCTGTAGTTTATTGGAAATGTGTCATGTGTCCGTCTAACCTTTTATCAACATGGTTTCTCTCAACTCCCATACATCGTTGTTTCCCAGATTATTGTGTACAAGATTTGAGAAAGGCATGTTTCTACTCATAATTTACACATATGTAGTGCCAAAAATTTATTTACTTATGGGTGGATAATTCAAATAGAAAAAAATTACAGAACAAGGTACAATAAATGGTACATTTTTCATGTTAAGAATAATTGACCCATTTCATAGTCTATTTTGGTCATCAATGTTGTTTTCATTTACCATCCTTATGAAATGAGAGAAAATATCAATGCATGTTTGACTTATGTTAAAACATAAATTACAAACAGGGTGGTATATTTCTTTGTTTCCAAAGAGGTAGTTGACAATTCGTTTGGCATCAGTATATTTTCGCATTTAGCACCTTGTAGAGCAGAGAACCCATGCGTAGGTAGCCTACGTGCTAAAGTTGAGGTGAACTCAAAGGACATCATGACCCATTTACCCATTTGTAGAAAAAATGATATTACTTGCGCTTTAAAAGCTGATTAGAAATGGCGAAGTTTTCAATCTGAAGAGGAAGCAATCTGCCGAAAATGAAATTGGACAGAAGTTTTTTTTGGGGGGAATAAAATCTGCTCCACAGAGTTTAGGAAACTTTCGTTACTTGTGTCAGGATATGTTCTTTTGTATCAATACAGGGAAATAATCATTATTAGCGTTTATGTGGGCTTTTTAGTGCTCTGTGATGGTGCTCTGAGCAGGCGGCGAGTCAAGCTGCTTGGTATGGTATTTGAACAGAGCACTTCTACCCTTTCAAGACAATTTAAAGGCTCAAGTTTATAAAGTGTATTCTTTAGGAGTCTTGGGCCTCATTCCAAACTAGAAGAAATATACACACTTGCTCCCTTGGTGGAGTCCCTTTATAAAGTTTTAAAAGTTGTAGAAGTCTATTTTAGTGTCTTATGTAACATATATATTCCATATGTCCTATATGATATGTGAATACCATGTGCAACAAATGTAATGTAATGTAACATGTGAATAAGTTGGCATTCAATGCTACGGTCTGAATGCTTGGCATTCAACTGCTAAGCCCACTTAGCAAGTAGATTGCACCATCCTAAGCAATGTAGACAATAACTATACCACATATTATCAGTCATTGTGATTTTTATTCAAATGGAAAAACACCGCGAACATTATGGAAATATGTTGCGGTTCACTGAAGCTTCTTTTCCGACACGCCAGACTTCTGTATCAGCTCCTGTAGTTGTAATTGACAAGGACTTTAATAAATGGGATCGCGTGACTCGGAACCCGTGAGAATGACTCATTGAGCGAGGAGTATATATTTCCGTGTAACACTCGTCGTGTGACGTTGGACGCACAAAGGGGGAAGCAGAGCTGGTTTGACACAACAGAATATTAGCAGGGAATTTGATTGCTCTGTGGGAAATACGTAACATCACCCTGCTTACTAACTGTATGATTGTATGTTAGCTCAAATGTGTTGTGCACGGCGAGTTGAATTCCGTTATTGTCAAGGTTGCTACTCCGCTAGGAAGTAAATATGACTGAAACCAAATAGGTAGCCAATTTAGCGACGACTTCTTAAGGGAAGTAAACTAGCAAACATTAGAGGCTAGCTGGGTATTTTCACTATTGTTTAGAGTAAGCTGAATGCGACCACAGGAAACTGTTGAGCCTGTGGTGCAATCTGTTTGAATACGTTTCAAAATGAATACATCCAGCAAGCCTGCTAGCTAGGTAGCTTGTCAAATAATTGGCTGCCCTAGATGGCATACTGGTGATCTGATTGATGGAAGCAGCCATGTTTCGAAGGGTTTCATTTCTGCGACCGTTGAGAGTTAGTTTTTTTTAGTTAAGTATAAATCCACCCTGTTAGATTTTTAACTTTAGATCGGGTCCGCAAAATGGCGAGTTTCGGAAGCCGAGTATGGAGCCGCTTGGAAAAGACCTGTCGTTACATTCCGATCGTGGTAAACACGGTGCTGGTGTTCTCCATCACGGCAGAGGTTAGCTATCTTGTGGTAGTGGAGGCGCCCCGGGACCCGGTGCAACAGAAAGGCGAGTCGTCGGCGGTGTGGAAATCTGTGCACCTCTTTTGTCAGTACTTCATGCTGGGGAACATCACGTGGAACGCCACGCTGTTCCTCAGAACCAGTCCCAGCATCCGCGGTGTGTTCCTCGGCGGGGAAGGCGTGGGTCAGGGCTGGAGGTAACGTCAGCTGGTGATGGAGGTGTAGTTTTTGTTCATATTCATGCCGCTAGATAGTCATTTTGTTGCACTCCTCTGTTACGCCCTCCTATATTTCCTGCTGTGTATTTCATACATGGTCTATGCGTGTTATTATTCAATGCAATGAGCATAAACAATCTGATGGGAAGTAAACCTAGTGATGTTTGATTGGAGGACTGGATTGCCCCTGGACACACCCAAGGGCTCAGTACTGTATTCTGATACATAGCAGTCTTTATTGTGTACATTGCATAATTCATTTGACAGATCCTTTTAAGTAGCTGCATAGATACTAAATAATTAGTGCCATCATGGAAATACTATATTGGGAAACAGTGTCATAGAGAAAGAGTGCTGTCAAATGGCACATAATCTTGTACCATCACCACCAGTCACCAAGCTTGTATCGCAAAGAAAGTGTATATCAATTAGCTT
The DNA here is from genome assembly GCA_019176425.1 of Megalops atlanticus. Lineage (NCBI taxonomy): Eukaryota > Metazoa > Chordata > Actinopteri > Elopiformes > Megalopidae > Megalops > Megalops atlanticus. The sequence continues at coordinate 3,351,979 of CM032888.1, forward strand.
TTGTTGCCACAGAAGTCATCAGTGTTAAGAGCTAAGCTTTTATCACAGTTTGGAATTAAAACAATCAGCGAACTCTTTGTTGTTATAAGATGCATTCATGCTGCCCCTAACTTGGCAAAGTTATTTGTCCAGCGTTTATGGGTCAAGAACATGTAGCCGACTCCCAAAGCTTGGTTTGCTGGATCCAAATGGTTAGTGCGATACATTAACTGGAAGTGAACAGGAGGTGACCGGACCAGTGTTGTCAGTATTTGAAGCACTCTGTTGGGTTTCCACGAGGCCATAGTCAACAGTCTGAATAACCAGACTCCTTGGAATGGACCTCCAGGCTCGTTTGCCTCAGCTCTTGTTTAGTTGAGGTCATTGTGTGAATGGGAAATAAACTTGCCTCTTTGGTCAGGTCTGAATCGGTCAGTTATCAAATAAGTCCCTTAATGAAATTAGATTTTCATATGAAAGTAATCTTTTCTAATGGTACCAGTAAGAAAATGTTAGTTGTAAACCTTATAAGAAGTGCAGAATTATATCTCTTTTCTAAGTCTGTTGAGCCTTTTTTTCGAACATTGAAACAAAGACTTTAGCCTACATTCAGAAAGCCCACTTTTATTTCTATAATGACTTTAGCCTGTGTTTAGAAAACCCACTTATGTTGCTACTGTGGGCTTATAGTGTTGGGCTGACGCCCTGTACCTGCCTCTAGGCGCACGGAACTCTCCTCTCTCACTCCCTCTATCTCTCTCGCCAACAGGTACTGTTACACCTGCGAGACACACACCCCACCACGCTGCTCACACTGCTACGACTGCAACGTGTGCGTGCTGCGCCGCGACCACCACTGCGTCTTCTTTGGCCAGTGCGTGGGCTTCCGCAACTACCGCTACTTCCTGAGCTGCCTGCTGTTCATGTGGGCGGGGCTGCTGTATGCTGTGGTGATGAACGCAGAGGTGTTCATCGTCATCCTGAAGGAGGGCGTGACACTCCACAGCGTCATGCTTCTGCTGGTGCCCTGGATCATGCTCGTCTCTGGTGAGTGGCATCCCTGTGCTGGCCAGGCACACAGCTGCAGAGCGCACAGAGTTCAGCCTGCTGCCAGCAGAGGGTGCTGCGGTCTCATTCCTCTCATCTTTACCTCTCTTTCTGCCCCTCTCTTCCATTCCTCTTCTCTTTATCTCTCTGTCCCTCTGTCTCATCATAACCTCTCCATCTTCCCTCTCTCTTTGACTCCACCCATTGCCTTCCTCTCTAATTCCTTTGATGCTAACCTCTCCCTCTTCCCTCCCTCTGACTCCACTTATTGTCTGTCTCTCTAATTCCTCTGATCCTAACCTCTTCCTCTGTACCCAGGTCAGGTGAGCGCGCGCGCCGTCGCGTTCGCCTTCATCGCAGACACATGCGTGGTGGGCTTCCTACTGGTGTCCGCCTTCCTGTTCTTCCACGTGGCGCTGATGCTGCGGGGCCAGACCACGCGGGAGTGGTACTCCAGCCGCCGACCTTACAGCCTGGGCCTGCTGGCCAATGTGCGCGAGTGCCTGGGCCAGCACTGGTACCTGTGCTGGCTGTGCCCCCTCCTCCCCTCCCCGCTCCCCGGCGACGGCATCCACTTCCTCATCACCGGGCCCCTGGAGCCAGCTGGTGGCCCTGCACGCCGGTAGCCACGGGGGTGGGGCTGGGTGGCGGAAAACCTTCCTAAGGGGGCGGAGGGGATTACCTTTACCCTCATTCCCTATCCAGGGGCCACCCCTGAGATAAAGGGATGTTTTATGGTTTAAAAACAATGTACAGGTTAAATATTTACTGAATTCTTGCGGTGGCTTGGGTTGGGCCACATTTTATCAGAAATCAGATGGACTGGTAGACTGACACGAAGGAGCTGTTGAGTTATTGAACACCTGCTTGCCGCGGTAGCCTACCTCAGACTAGGTGTGTTGACCTTGGGTTTCCCTGGACTTTGGGTGAATGGACACAGGCCTGTCTGACAAACTGAAAACCTCTTGTACGCATGTAGGTGTGCGTACGTTTCAAAGGAACGGCTAGCTGCACAGTCAGTGTTTTTGTACTTTGACACATTTCTGTTGCTGATTGAAGGGGTGAGGGTTACACTAACTCCAATATGAATTACTAATTGTAAATATTGTTCACGGCTCCATTTTAACATAGACTGTACGTTTACATGCACTAACAGGCTGGTGAATTACTGTACAGGGAAGCTTGTGCCAATTGCTTGGTGTTTGTTTTGTGCCTGCAGTGAAATGCACTGAAGGATTTGGCACTCATTTCTTAGCCTTTTTTTTTAATCTGGCTAATTTTCTACCCTTTGGGAGAGCCAAAGACAGGAGGGTTTTGCAGTCAAAGAGTGCCACCTATCTGTTGTCTTGGCTCAGCAGTTCCTCTTCCACCTATGTGAGCTACCTCAATGTCATACCCCTCTTTTCTCAAAGACACTCCATTCCTGTCATCAGTTTTATTTTAGAAATGCCCTCATTCTTGTCATCACTTTCATTGTGGAATGTACATACCAAGCTGTAGAGTAGCAAGTGTTCAGAGTATCCACTTTGTAGTCACTTTGTGTGTCAGAGTATTAGTACACACAGTAGACAAACACAACACTCACAGAAAGGCATGAGATTTTTCCTCAGACAGAGTTCTATGAACAGGTTGTGGTGTCAGTCTGAGAAAGAACTGCGTATAAAAACTTTTTAATGCTTAACAAACTATGGAATGAACACAGGAGAGTAAAGACAATGCTGTTTTTGTAAGGGGCTAAAAGGTAGACTGCATTTCCCACTTTCATGCAGGGCAGGTATAGTCCTGGATCAGCCTGTTATTGGAACAGAATGCTGATGCAGGAAGCTTGAGAATTCTAACTTCCTGCCTTGTTGCATGGAGTTGACACCACCAGAGAGACCCCACCCTCTTGCAGGAAGACCGTAACACATTCATGCGGCTGCAATGAAACAAAGACATACATGTAGCAATCGCAGTACATTTGAAATCGTCTGCAGCTTTGATACCCTGCAGCACATTGAATGAGACTGCTGTGGAACAAAGTTGTCCGTGTTTTGGATTTTGAGTAATTCTCACATGGTTCTTCAGCGTGCGTGGCATGTGGGGGGGTTTTTGCAGTGCCTACTCTCCAGTCGAGTGTTAGCCCTGTAGCGCTCCGTGCTGCTTTTTAATGCACATCCCTGTCTGGGAGCCTGAACAATTGGACAGATGTACAGAAGTCCCTCCAGAGTTCTGTGTAAGTGAGATGGAGAACCAGACTCTTTGAGTTGGTACCAGAGTGCCAAACCGCTCTGGGGTGTGTCCTGCTGGAGCGTAAAGGATCTGCCTTCTGGGTGACCAAGCTAGGGCACCGGAATATCCAGTGTTATTCTTTTGACTCTTGCAGTAGTCACTTCAAGTGACCTGGGCATTGTTTTATGATGCTGTTTAACCCAGGGCAATGTTTTGGACATGCAGAGCACTGAACACTTGTCCTTGTGAGGGTCTTCCACTTGATGTGATACCAGGGGTTCCTTTCACGAACCTTCCTGCTCCAGAAAACTTGAAATGGACAGCATGCTCCAATAAGACGTAGGTGTTAGATGTTAATATATGTGCTGTATCGGTCCTAATCCAGAAACCAGTGCTAGGTGGCCTGTGACGCGTCAGCGTTCTCGGTGTTGAATGATGTGGCCTCTATATGCATGGATTTTCACAGTATTGTATGGCCGCCTCTCTGAAAACTCCCTGGAACCTGTCACTGCCCTGAACAGGACAGCGTGCCTATTTGCTTTAGCGCCATGCACACGGGCACCTGACTTCTGCGCTTTTCTGCCCCTCCCATCATATGCAGGGGGGTCGTCCTCGTCAAGGGAATACAGGGCAGCCTCTCCCCTCATCCTCAACTGGTGCCTGTGCCCCCATTTGTCTGATACTGTTTGAATGTCCTTTTAATGCTGTGTGTTCATGAATTTCTTAAATTTGATAGACATGATTCATTTTGTTTTCTGTTTTTTTTTTTTTTTTTTTTTGACAATCTGTTTCTGTCCAGTGCTTAAAATTTAGGTACTATACTTTTATTGCGTACTTCAAATTTCTCAGCGCTGAGTGGTGTCCTTGTTTTTTTATTTGCTTGTTAATGAGATTTTAATTAAGAGTTTTACTGTAAAGGTTTTAATAAACTTTTACTGCAGTGATGTGATTTAGTCTGTGGGTATGTCTGAGTAAGTGTATAAGTGTGCTAGATGAAAGATATTGAAGGCTGCTATCATTTTCTGAGCATGCAAATGGATATCTCAACTATAAGAAAAACAAGATACAGGTATTTGGCTGTTTTTGCAATCACTTTGGCTAATTTATAGCTTCCAGCTGAACTCAAGTCCTCTGCCTGTGAGTCATGGGTTTGTGTCGGCCACCTGTTTGGACATCTGCGCAGAGATGCAGAGTGATGCACGCTAATGCTTGTGCGCAGAAGGTCCTGCCTGCAGGCTTGTCCTGGTCTGATGCTCCAGAGCGTCCCTTTGCTGCTTATGTAGCACTTGCTCTCTTGCCTGATGCAAGTGACACATCTGTGCTACAGGTGCTCTCCAGGCGGGGGGGCCTTTGGTAGGATGCGTAGGGATGGAGATTGAAGATCAAACCGTTTTAGGTGCAATGTCTAGCTTCAGACTGGCACAGGTTAACTTGTGGTACTGCTTGAATGGTGTTGTGCTCACAGTCAGTGGTCTGGGAGTGTTGTCACCCTGGTCTGCCACTGTTGCTTATTTAACTTGAATGGATACTCTTCTGTTCTCATGTGCTGGAAGTTGCTCTGGAAAATAGCGTCTGCTAAATGATTGTAACGTAATGACAAGTGGCTTGGAGACCTGTGAGCAGTTGCACACTTGTCCAGGCTCCACAATGGGAAAGGCACAGAATCCCACCAGTAAATGTCTGAAATCTGGCACAAGGCACACATTGAGGGCACACAGCTTATACACATTTTTAAGGTAACACATTTAGTAGTGAAAATGGGCCATTCTTCTTTTCTGTGTGGTCCAGAGCTTATTTTGCCTTGTCTTGAAACATACCACTGACATTCCCAAGGGTGGGTGTTTGGGTATAAGACTGGTAAAAGATTGTGTGTGGGTGGGGGTGGGGGGAGGGTGTCGTTAACACAGGAGCTGCGCTTCAGCATGTCTAGGCTGTCACGCTGAAAGACGCCCGGTGGCTTTGATGAACGGCAGCTGGTAACCGAGTCAACTCCGTTCACAGTTGTCCACAAGAGGGCGTAGTTGTCTAGACTGGGCGAGGTACCTCGTTTCAACGGAGAGAAAAAAGAAATTAACCAATTTTGACGGAAAAGATGGAAAGTTCCATACAGCCCTATTAACTGAACCAAGCTAATCAACAAATCGGGTCTAGAAAGTGAATGAGCTCGTTTAATGTCTGTGTCTCACTACTACAACGAACTAAAATCGATTCTGTTAAGTGCTGTATCAGTCCCATCTTACTTTTACCGCTGTCATTCACATAATCGCATTTAGCCTTTATGATTAACTGGTTATTTCAAGGAAGAAAAATAAGATGAATGATCTAAAACTGAATAATAAACCTTTTATTGTGTCAGTGCTGAATAAATATGTCATTTAATTGCTTCTTTAAAAAGGCAGCTAGATTTGTTCCCATCTTTAGAATCATGTTAAATACATTTTCTACTTTGTCCCCAGGTCCGTGTGATGTTGGCCTATCGGGGAGTTTGAGATAAGTGTGGATGGAAACGGTGTATTTAGTAAACGAATGACTTGGATAAAGAATGCTGATGGAGACGCCGGAGTTTCCGATCGATTGGTCCGATTGTGACCCTTAGCCGGAACCTTACCTTAGCCAATAATTTGCCAGAGGAATTTATAATGTCTGGAGCATGTGCTTGGCTGTTTGCGGTGAGGTCACGAGCCGGCCATATGGCCATGTTTAAACAGGGGCAGCTGCTGACACGCCGCCCCATTGTGTGCGTAAAAAGGACAAAAAACGATGATGAGTCGTTGAATTATTATACAGCCGTATCTTCCTCGGCATCACTCTCCGTGTCCCCGAGGCCAGCGGCACACGCGTCCCATTGTCCTATTTGGAGGCGGGAGCCCCCTCTTCCAACGCACCCAGTCTCCCTGATGGACAGTTGGCTGGCCCTTTGTCTTCTAACTTCCCTCCAGAAACCGAGGCGTCCCCTCACCCCCTTACCTTCTACATATGACCCTCAGCACATTCCGCCAGGCGGCCGGTATGCTCAGTGATGCGTAACACCAGCCGCGGTTTCAAAGAAGAGACCAGCAAACTGTCGCCATAACAAATACTGCCTGTTCAAAAAGGGTTTATAAAGTGTTAAACTTGCGCGATTGTCAAACTGCGTTGGCACCACAACACACTAACTATGAACCCGTTAATTTTGCCCAACTTTGCCCTAAGTGTTGCCTTAGTTTCACATCTAGAGCAACACTCAGGGCAAAGTTTTGTATTTGCATTATAGGTTAGTTTTATAGACTTTAGATATCATGCGGTTAAAGGCAGAAAGCTCCAGCAGTCATCCGATCCTCCTTTAGCCCAGCTGCCGCTACATCTGCTGCAGGTTTACGGGGGGAAAGCGTCCCTTTCGGGCAGAGAGAGTGATCGGACTCCGCAGGCGAGGGCCGCCGCCCCCCGCCCCTAGGGACATGGGTCTACGTAGCCCATCTGAGAGGGGCTTCTCCCCCTGATCCTCTGACAGGGACAGAAAGCCATCTGAGAGCCCATCACCCGGGAGTCCCCTGGGCCCGCGGGCATCTGTCCCTCGCGCCCCAACTCAACTGTCCTCTTGCATTTTTGCTGAGAAATGAATCTATCATTGAGAATAATAATAAATAGAAGATGAATTACCCCCTCTAAATACCCATTACTTTCAAATCACACCCAAGTTACTCCAATAAGAGCGCACCAATTAACTTTCCTTCGCGTAAAAAATTCAGTGAAATGGGATTTAATTGTCACTGGAACGTGTCGATGGAGTGTGACGATAAAAGTTCGATTTAATTACGTTGTCAGTTGTGTCGAAGAATGAAGGGTTAAGGCGGAAAAAGCTATGAAGAGAATTAAAGGGCACTTACAGCACGCTTACGGAAGAAAACAGCTTTGAGTTCCGACAGTGCCCCTCTTACCAGCTCTAGAGAAACAGTAGAGAGCATCTCGGCCGGGCTTTATGTCAGGCTAAAAGGAAGCATGTGGGAGGCGTGTCATCGCAGGTGTAACTAGAGCAGTGACAGAGGAAATGGAGATTTCGGCTCCTCGTTTATTGGTCAGTGATTAAGGTATTACAACACGAGATAAGCGATTACTTGACTTCACACCTCGATAATGGCTTCAGTTAAAACACCCAGTACTTGCGTGGATTGCGAAGCCGCATACACGCTGCCTCCGGGGTCTTGTGGCCAGTTCTCCTCTGGAGCCAGATGAATAAGTATGAAATGGATAATAACAGGACTTCAATGAGCCGGTGGTCCCTCCACGCGAGGATCATCGTGGCCACCAGCCGCAGCGCGTTGAGTCCTTTGTGCCCGTGGAGGAACGACGGTTTCACTTCTGCCCTTCGACCCCACCTTCACTGGCCACAGTCAAGGTCAGGTGGCTCCCAGCTGGCGGATCCTGAGTCCCACAGGGCCGGGGGGAGCTATCCAGACAGAGAGGGACTGACCCCAGCACCGGCCATATTGCATATGCAGTCGCGCCGGACAGCGATTATGATTCGTTAATAAAAAAGAGTTTTTTATTTCTCCCCAGATGAGTGAATTGCGCAAAATTAACACAAACATAGATTGTTGTTATAGTTGCACAGAAGAGAAGGTACTTCAACTTAATCTGTTGCTGTAGAATTCGATTAACAAAATCTGAGAAAGTCAGCGATTTATCACAGAATCGTTGGAAGGATAAATATACGGGCCAGAAAAAGCGTTCAGGCACCAGACATTCGTTGAATGGCGAATTCAAAGATAAATAGACAACGATTCAAACCCTCATTGTTATTATTTATTTATTTATTTGTTATTAAAATACCTATAGAACGCGACTTTTGGGGCTCCCTTTAAGAACTGCCGAGGAGGTCAAAAGCAAACTGAAACTCTACTGGTTTGGTTATATATTGAATTCCATGGGCAAAATCCGTGGATTTACCGATGATACCGGAATGTCTTTTTCAGCTTTCACTGATCTTTGCCGCGGAGTTGGGGAAGGCCGCCAGACTCGAAACGCACTTTTCTCTCCTGCCTCATACAAGTCTTCCTCTTGGGGGCATCTGACCAGGAGCAAAGCCGTTTGGACATCTCTAATCCCTATCTTCAATAAAAGAGGGAAAATAACACTTTGATGTTAGCCAGGTTGTAATCGCGGGCTGCAGGGTGACGTCGTGGTAACAAGCAGAGCTGGGACACAACTAATGTACCCTTGCGCAAGGTACCTAACACAAAAATATAAAACTGTACAAATGGATCACATGTAAACTGAAAGAATGAATACACATAGATGTAAGGTAACAGCTGTGGATGAACAGGTCAATATAAATCTATATGTCCCCATAGGTCTACTTATTTTTGTGTGTGATTCTGCAGCCAATATATGTCAGCGCTTTATTACAGCATTACTGAATAATACCTCCGGTTATTACTCAATAAAACCGCTCACAACGCCTTCGCCATGCCTTGGCGTGGAACTGCAATGAGACACCTCCTGTGCATGAATGTGAATGAGTGGACAGCATAGAGTGAATGTGGGTTCAGAGTGGATGCGCTGCAGGAAACGGAGGACAAATACTAAGGAAAGAGAAAGTCTTGAAGAATTCGGGACCATGTCCCAGCAGGTGCAAGCGGTAGCATTCCTGGCTGTGAGCGGCTGCTTTTCAAAGACATTCCTGTGCAAGCGAGGACAGGCTGCGACAGACCCCCAGCCGCAGCCTTCTCCGCGCCCCCGCACCCCCATTTCTGTCGACCATCGCTGCCTGTCCCCGCGGCGCTCAACAGCCCATTCACGAAGGCGACGGGGACAATTAAGTCAGAAAAAGGAGAGTGGGGGTGGTGGGGGAGTCTGGGATAGGCAGCTGCTGAGCAGAATCCGAGATAAACCCCGCAGATCATGAAACAAACAGAAAGCCAAAAAAGAGGAAGATCCCCCCTCGCTCCACCGCCTCCCCATCCTCAAAGTGAAGCAACCTGTTCTGAAATCAGTGATCCATGTATATATGCATTATGTACACATTATGGAACCGAACTTAAGACACAAAGACTGAATGTCGAACTCTACCTTGTACAAATACAAGATCTTCACGAATTGAAACAAATCAGTTGGAAGCATCCATTTAGGAAAATGTTAAAGAACATCAGAGCAGATCGAGTTACACTGTCCCTCAGTATTTAAGAAATTTAGTCACGTATTTCATGAATTCAAAATAACCATTTAAAGTAATACCATTTTGATTTTCTTTACGTTTGTTAGATGTTGGAGTTTATTGCACTCCAACAGTAATATTTCAGTTTATGGAACTCGCTACTGTTTATTCAGCACGGGTCAAGGGTGGCACGTGCTTTGCGACAGGTGTGTGCGTCAGGGAGAGCGGGTTTCTGTGATAGGTAAAGGGGCCTCAGTTGTTCACTGTGTAATAACAATAACAACCCATAGACCTGCAGGGCAGCTCTCACAGCAGGTGGAAATGTCCAAATAGTACTTGAACAGAAAGCAGACACGCAACAGCCCGTTCGAACGCTATCCCCGGGGTAATTCAAGCCAGCCAACTGTCAGCGGAACACGGACCGGCGCTGGTAGGCCTCCTAACAGCTCTGTCTGGGTTCTTTAGTGAGTGCCTGGATGCAGTTATTCTTAAAAACCGCCTTGGTATTTAAAAATTACATAGCTCTTTATGAGCGTGTTGTAAAAATACGATACAAAATGTCTTCGATAAAAACACATGAACTTCAATACACTGACCCTCTTTAGGGAGCCCTGAGTAAAACGGCTTTTTAATAGCCTGTATCTGTTATGTAGTTGTAGCCTACTGTAAAACCAGCTGTAACAACCGTAAAATGTTTTATATGTATATGAGGTTTCAACATCCCAAGATTAAAATCATTAGTTATGATTAGTTGCGATCTTGTTATTTATTGTCTTTATGGTAAAATCTTCTAAACCTTCATGAACCTATAAAAAGCCAAGTGACAAAGATGCTTTACTGAATCTGCCAGGGAATGTAAGCGCAGGTGCGTTTACACTGTGTTCAATATCTTATTTAGATAAGACACATTTTCAGCACAGTAATCACACAGGTTCCGCTGCAGTTTACATTTTATTGCAGTAAATGCGCGAACACATGGTAATACAAAAGTACAAAATATGATTTGGTGATTCTCATTCTAATACAAAACGTAAACGTCAGCATTTCAGCAATAATCAGACACTTCGTTTTCAGTGTAATGCAGAAATAAACGCATTTCAACCATACTATAAAAAGCAGCAAACAAGATCCGACAAAAGGCATAAATAAATAAATATAATTTAATGTGTCCCCTTTGAGGAAAACATACATACAGACGCACACACATATATAAGGCTAAGAGGCTAGACAGATTTGGATGCTTAGTTTATGTTTACGGTTATGTTTATAGACAAATGTTCGTACATGTCCCCAACACAACCTTGGATGTCCCCAACAAAGAAACAGAGATGTGGTGGTAAAGCCGTGGTCACACTTATCTAAGAAGGCATGGTCAAGCATTAGAACGTCTTCACTCTTATTTTGGTAACCCTGGGTGGTTTTTTTGCCGTTGTCAAATCGTCTGAGACAGTAGAATGACCTGCCTGGTTTCCGTTGGGTGACATTTGTTGATGTGTCTCGTCAGCCCAGGCGAGGAGAAGAAATTCTCCCCGCAGAAGCGACATGGGTACACCTCGCTGGCCCCAGCAGACGCCGTAACTGGCGAGGCCCTCCCGAGGAAGAGCGGGCCACACTCAAGTGAATCTGGTCTCGCCTTCTTAGCCGAGGAAAGTGTGTTATTCTGCTGTAAACCCGCTGCCTGCCTGTTGTGCAGCGCCAGGTGTTTCCTCAGGTAGGCTTGCCGTCTGAATTTCTTAGAACATTGTGGGCAGTCGAACGTCATCTCCTCTTCGGACCCTGAGTCGGAGAGCTGCGGGGAAGGTGTGCTTGCTTCCCGCGTGTTGACGGTTTGACTATGGCTAAGGGGGAGCGTGTTCGACTGTGCGTCCTCGCGTTCTGGGGAGCTGCTGTTGGGGTGTGCCGCCTTTGGCTTGTGCCAGCGCCGATGGGAGGCCAAGTTGGCCGGACAGCTGAAGACTTTATCGCACTCGGTGCACCGGTACTCGACCCGAACGATTCGGGAGCACTTGTGCTGCGCTAAGGTCAGGGGGTCCGAGTATCGCTCCTTGCAGAGCTGACAAATGAACTCTCCGAGCGGGCTGTTGGACCGCGGTTTGCCGTCCTCATCTGGGTTCACGTTGATGCGCAGTCCAAGAACCGGCGATGTGCTGACCTCATCCCGGTACGTCTGTCTTTTCTCTCCCGTAGTGGCGCTCGACGGCTTGTGCTTTTTTGGATTCGTCTGCTTGGCTTTGGTGTTCGAGGAGGTCTGTCGCTTGACAGCGACAGACGCTGACTCGCCACACAGAGAGCCCAGTTTGGTGGTCATTTCAGCCAAAGAGGGGATGAATGTCCGTGGAGAACCGCTGGTGGTGAAGCCCGGCTCGGGAAATGATTCGGCTTGAACGGGAGAGCTGGAGTTAAGCTTTCGGTCTAAGCAGTCTTCCGATGGATAGTGCTGGGGGTACTCTGTGCTGACTGGCCGGTTTGGACTGAGGGACGGAGCGCACTGTGCTTCGGGCATCCCGCCGAAATTGACCCGATTCTGTACACTTCTGTACACACACGCTTCGGCGCTGCTCTGTGTCTTGTCCGTAGTGAAAGGTATGGCCGAGACACTGACAGACGTCTGTACCTCTTGCGTCAGGGAACAGTCCTCTCGCACTCGGTAGGAGATGGCAGGACCGCTCTTTTTCCTTCTCTTAACCAAAAAACCCCGTGGCATTGTGGCTGTTGATATTCCTCGGTAAAACTATGAGAAATCGGTTGCAAATACACCGAAGCGTGTCCACAATGTATCCCTCAAAAAGACACTAAACGTTTGCAAACTGGAAAGCGGCTCGCCTTTTACTCTTGACGCGCTTCCAAAAACTGACTGCCTTTTCCTATTTCACTTGGTCTTTTTAAAGGCGCCGTGCGCTCATTATGTGCCCGAGGGAACGCAGATGGCTGTGGCCCAAGCGCCAATAGAGGCGGCCGGCAACCTGATCCACCCGGGGTCTCGGGGGAGTGGGGCGGCAGATGTCATCCCCCACACACACACTACCAACCCCCCCCGCGCCATACCCCCACTCCCTGACGCGTGGGCCCTCATCATTATGTAGATTGGGTCATGCCACACGCCACGCTTCTCCAGCTTTTGTTCGCCCGCTCTCCTCCGGGACCCCATTCAGCACACACGTGCCGTATCTTTGTCTCCATTCAACAGGGAACAGAATGGAGAGAGGTGTGGGCTGTGTGGGTGTGATGAGGAGGGGGATGGAGGGAGAGCGCTGAAGGGGGCGGGACCGCGTGTATATGTAGGTGTGCCAGGAGAGAGGGGTCCCCCTAACGAATCTCCCAAAGATTAAGATGGATAAAAAAGTTTAAAATTCCTACTCCATCAGTCTAGCCCGCACCCCGACCACCTCCCCCTAACCCCCACCCTCCAGCGTCTGATCCCAACAATAGGAACAGTCTGCCGTGCTATTGTGAACGAAATTAACCCTTTTCATCACCCGTCTCCAATCCGGCACAAAAAAGACACTCCATCCACACCCCCTCTCTTTCTTCTTCCAAGGGGAAAAAGGAGGAATATATTTCGATCGGCATCAGGCACTTCCAGAATGCGATAAGCGTCCTACAAATGCTCTTAGGCTCCAAACAATAGCTTAAAAAAAATCAATGAACATATAGCGTTTCTTTCCCTCTGTCCATATATAATCTTTCTGCCGGATTTGTCTGCATATCTGACGTCCTATTCCTGCGTCCTTGTCGGACGGTTAGGCTAACGGATTTCTATATTAGCTAAGTGTTTTGCTTCTATCACTATAAATTCAAGTCAGAAAGTGTGTCTGTTGTCACATAAATTACGATGGGTTTAGATCGATCTTCATGAATGTTTGCAAAGGCGCTTAAATAGTTCATATTCCAAGCATCCCATCTGAGGTGATCTGTCTTTGTATTGTTTAATTTCTTTGGTTTACTTGTATTCGTTTTATTTTTGTTGTTGCATTTTTAAAATGAAATCCATACATTTTAAAATGTAACTGTTTTGCTTACCTTAATGTGCGCACTTTTGTTTACACATTTTAAACCGAAAATGATGTACGGTCAAAATAACTTTAAAATGATCGTCTTTAAATTGATTCGCTTGCTTCTTTACTTCATCATTTTCAGGAAGCAGTTTTATTTTCAGATCACATGTACACATACGTGCACACAGCATGATAGTAAATACTTATGGCTACAACAGGTGATGTACAGTTTTTCTTGTATTTTTAAAATCCTTTTAAAGACCACTTTTTGCTGATTCAGAATGTTTTTTCGGTGACGTTATTGTGTTAAAATATAAATAAATGAATAAATAAATGTAAGCTTTAATAAATATAAGTTTTAATTTAAATGAATAAATAAATCTATTACAATTGCTTCTAGTAGTAAATATAGGCCTAGTATTTTGTTGTCTCTAATAGCCTGCACTGATAACGTCGATAATTATAGACCGTATCATCGGAACAGCTCCAAGTTAAGAAGGATTTCAGTCAGACCCCATACTCCGCGTTAATGAATATACAGTTTGCATTTACCCCCTGCAAAGTTTGCATCTTTGTACCCTTCGACCCCTTTTTCGCCCTATAAACCCCAGCCGCCGTTGGGTGTCTCCTGGGACTGCTGACTGTTATTGCCCTGCCTTTCTCTGGCAAAGCGGCATAGGGTGGTGGTGGTGAGTGCGCGCGTGCGTGCGTGTATGTGCACACGCCCATGCATGAGTCCACGCGCGTGGGGGGCGGGGTCGGGGGTCCTTTTTCATTCTTTTCTTTTCTTTTCTTTCATTGCTGGAATTGGAAGTTTGAAAGTGTGCCTTACAGCCACAGCCACGCGCCCACCGTGACCCCCGTGACCCTCATCTACATAAAGCTGGAAAATCAAATTAAGCTTTTTTCTGAAATGTACCCTGTCTGATTTAACCCATCACTACCCTACAGACACACTGGTTCCTGGATGGCAGGCAGAGTACGAATTGCAAACAAGGACGCCTCACAAACAGTCCTTTTTTTCTTTTAGTGTATAAAGATATATCGGATCTATAATTAAGCAGACTGTATTTTAGTCATAGAACTAGTGATTCGTGCAATCACTGGAATTAGAGATACTGTCACTTAAAATGTATTTCATCGAGTTCCAAAACAATGCGCATTGCATATTGGGTATGTACATTGGACAAAGTACAACTGAGAAGGCAAAGATCCGAAAATATTGGCCAATTGTAATGAGTGCTTGTTTGAAATGAAACTGAGGCTTGTGAGTCAGTGGCATACATTGGCTCTTGAGGTTCGTACACCTCTTCGCGTTACATGTTCTCGTTCTAAGACTTGTGGACTTTAGGTGTATGTTTTGAGTCGGAAATATTTCCGCACTTGAAATGGGGACGAATGTTGCCAATTGAACAGTATGGTCACAATGTAACCGCTCACCCAAACATTTATCGCTACTTATAATCGGACTTTCTTGCAATATATAGCCTACTGACCAGTTTCATGGCTCGCATTATGCTCTGTTATTTACGTCTAATAATTGCAGATTTAAAAATATTTGGATTGCATTATTTGGTAAATTTACAATATACGCGCATTTTGGTGATACCTCATAGTGCACTTTTGCAGACGTGAAATAGTGATTTAATTCACTGGTATTGTGTTTCGAAGGCAAAATTATATAACGGAAACTGAACGGGCACTGAACTCAAGTGGAATAACGGTTAAAATATATTTCCTTATAGGTCGACAAAATCGACAAAATGCAGAGAGGGGATAAATTAGCGACTTTTAAATTGTAACCTAATGTGACCATGATAACGTATAACATAAGGCTATAAACGTCAGCTTTAATGATTGTTTCAGTGTATTGCATTGTTTTTATGTAGTGCCAATATGCGTTTTTCTCTCAAAGAGTAAACGAGGCGTTGCAGTACGTGTTTGACAAAAAATACTGCTGAGTTTGACCAACGAACCGTCCAAGTGGGCTCGTTTGCTGTGCTATGTCTGTATGACAAACATTTTGAATTATCGCATTTGCACGTGCTTATTGTATCTAGTTGGACCTTCCAGGGCTTCCGTACAGAACAGTGTACATAGACTGCAAAAGACTCCTCATGGCATAGGTTGGTACTTTGTATTTCCCAGTTGATTTTGCAGGAATTCAGTCTGAATGTAAAATGGGTTGTCATCAACGTTAACCCTCTGGAGTCTGAGGTCTGTCAGCCACTTACGAGGTAGTTTGACCAACAAGGATCAAAGTGAATGCTCTCTCACTCGTTGTACAGTATTCGTTCATAGTAGTCACCACTAAAACTTTAAATAGGCTACTTTAAAATAAGTAAATAAAAATAGTCATACTTGCTCAAATTTGCTTTTCAAAACTTATGAAAATGTGTTAAATTTAACTTAATAGAATTTAGGGCTTTGTAATTATGCGGAAGACAACGCAATTAACATTTAAATACCAAAAATGTTGCATCATAATATTTTGATAGCAAAAGTCATAATTACATCAACACAATGTATTCATACGTTTTGTAATGTGGTGTTTATGGATGGTTATAGCTGGTCATTTCATATTCAGTAAAAAGTCCTCATTTCCCGTAAATAAAAGGTTTAAGCGAAAATACTCTGGCCAAAGACGGAACTCAACATAGCCGCTCTGGAGTTGTTTTCTGAACTATTCGTCACAAAATTAAAGAAATATTACCTTTCTTTTCAGCCGTATCATCACGAATTTTGTGGTGATTGTAATTATCGAAAAAATATCGAAACCAAACCAAAAACAAAAATAACATTTGCTTAAATTCGTTCAAAATTAGGCACATGACAGTTAGACTGAAAGCAAACTTATGTTAGTGGATTCCGTCACGTAATGTAATGGCGATATAAATAAAGTAAATATGCCTTGTGTGTCGGAATGTGCAACAGCCTGGATAGAATCGACTCGTTCCGGCTCTCACGCATTGCGGATTAGACGTAAAACATTACTCTGATTAAGGAAATTTACATTAAATTACATTATTTTGCCTCATCATACGGAGTTGGCTATGTTTGTACATCAGGTTTACATAGCCGACAGTTATGTGCGCGTTCACACGATGCTTTTTTCTGTTAACTTACTACGTTTATAAATTTTCACCTATCTTGGTATAATATATATATATGCGCTATTCCATGATCAGTTATCATTTATCGAAATTAAAAGTTAGGTGGCTGGTTAGCCTGTCAGGGTTAGAGCCACATACACACTCCTCACTGGTCGTTTTTGTTTTTGTTTGGCGTGTGCTGCCACATAACTATGCAGTCTTTCCAGGTACACATAAAAAGGTGAACCGGAAGAAGGGGGAGGAACATAGTCGCGGCAACTTTGAACTTGAGAGATGGGGAGACCAGCGTACAGCATTTTGTCAGGGGACTTACAACGATTTAATTCCTCTGCAAAGACTGTTTTAGTCGGGACTCCGGTATACAGTGGTTTGTTACCACGACCGGGCCGCGAGGTCGTTTGCTGTGTTGTTTTGGATAGCTTGGACTCGCAAGACACACTCAGCACACACAATTAAGTTTGCCTAGCAATGCTTTTACAGCCATTTGTCATCATTTTAGCCAGGGAAGGCTACATGTAACATATTGTGGTCATCTTTAGGTTATATTCTTAGTAACACCAAATTATTATTTCCAGTGTGCGTTTTGAATAATGTTTCGTCACCCGGTAAAAAGTAGGCTATATGGTTTCGCGACATACACCGACAAAGCCATTTTAAAGACACATTTCAGAGCAAATTAAGGTGGTGCTTTAAAACGCTGCAGTCTTTTACGTCAGTTACTTTAGGTGAATATACGAACCTGATTTATTTACGCTAGTATAACACTGTCTTGAACCATAAATGCTGATTAGACATAGGCTAATTCATGTTCTGGCGTTCTTATTTTTATGCAAATTGGGTTTGCTGGCGAACCGGACCAAAGACGTTGTTTGCTGGCGAGTTTTCTATGGGCAAATTCCCTATCCTAGGTAAATATAATGTGAGATCAGCGATTTCTGTTGCATCCAGAAATCCATTTTCAGCACCGGCTACAGTAGGCTATGTCGAATCATTTACTACGTAATAACAGCAAGAGTAATTACAAATTGGGAACACTGTCGTTATATTTTAAAATTTATTCTTTGCTAACGCAAAACGAAGACATCCTAATTTCATTGGCATTATTATTTCAAAATATTTTTTCTTGCTTTCCTTCGGAAAGAACGCGCGAGATCTTGTTGCTACGGGTCTGGCGGATCTGCCCACGAACACGCAGCAGCGCTGGTGATTGGATGGTGGCGCTCGCCGGCCATGTGCCAGCGCGCAGCGGCCGGCCAGCCGCGGCCTGCACTGCCCGAGGCGTCATTTGCATACAGCTGTACCCGCTTTGCAGTCTGCTGCTTCCGAGTTAAGAGAAAAGAAACGCACTTACAGATAGAATCCGTGACCCAGCCCTCCCCTCCTTTTACTATACTCCACCAAATTAAATAAAGTGTGGAGGGGGGTGTATTCTAAAGCCGCAAATTGCGATCAATTAGGAAGAACTGACAGCAATAACACACAAGCCCCTTGGACCGGCTGGCGTGGAATTCACTCGAATTCCTTCGATTGGGGGGAGGGGAAACAAACTCTAAGAGAGAAGACTGTACGCCTTTGTTATTATTGTGTGTTGCACAGCATTAGGAGAATGAAAGGGAGTGAATAAGCCTACATTTCAGATAAAAATGATAGGCTACACCAAATAATATCATATCAATCTGATTTGTCTTCTGGTTCATAGAATCACTAAAAAGGTAACCCATAAGAGGTCATCACAAGACGAGACACGATGTAAACTCCGTTTCTGGAAAACCACAACTTTGCCAATTGAAGAAGTCTGATTTTAGAACAGTGATTACCAACAGTTATTCACAATTAAGGCGTGAATGAATGCGTGTAGACTGGCCAGGCCTGCATTTCGTGGAGGACAAAGCGAGCCATTTAATCGAACCGCACATGGCGCTTTGTTGTGCTTAACTTGGAGTTACTAATTGAAGCCAGCATCGGACAACTTTGTTTCGAACTTACCACTCTTTCGCCATTCACGGAATTAATGAAATATGGTGGGACAATGTGATATATGAATTGAATTCCTTTATCAAAGCTTCATGACACATAGGGGTTCTTTTAAATACATCTCCCAATTGCACCCTAACGTGTTCGTGTTCGCACATATTATTTGACGACGTTCAATGCTATTTGGCTAAATAAAGCTAAATGGACTTTTTCACCGGAATCGAAGAGACACCAAGTTTTGAATCAGGATAAAGTACAAAATACGTTTGGTCGATAGTTCCGTAGATTTAGAGATGTCGAGTCAGTCATTTCTACCCAGCAGAAACAGGAAGTTACAGGAGTGAGGTTCTAAATGGGATTAAAGATCCGATTTCGACTCATTATTTGTTTGTTTCCCGGATAACACACATTAGATTGATCAGAATACGTTCTGTTGGAATGGAATTTAGAAATTAGATATTAAATCAAATAAATCAAAGAAATCAAAGAAATTTCATACCGTCCGATGCGAATAACTCAAACTATTTTGTCTGAAACATGGGCAACATTACATGGAGGCCCTGGAGAAAACTCAGACCATGGGTTTTTACTGTAGCCTGCACCACTCCCGACTGGTAGGTCCTTGTATAAAACGTGTAGGCTGGGTTATTAATGTAATAGGTCAAATTGGTAATTTAATTTGCCCTTAGATTGCCTCCTGATTGTACCAGCATGTCCCTTGGAACAAAGGAACACCACAAGATGTGAATAAGTACAAAGGCTAATTTAACTTTATTTGGTTCATTTGAATGTCTAATTAAGTTTGGACATTTGGTCTCCCAAATGATTCAATGTAAATGTAAATATTCGGAAGTGATTATCAGCTATGCATTTCAAATAATTAAAAGATGTGTGAAATGTGAACAATAGGCTCGCTTATTCACATGTATATAGCCTATTAAATTGCTAACTTTTTGAAGGTGATTGGATTGTTTATGGTGATACTAGCGCTTCTGGTAATCAGTCCTTTGGCTGAATTCCTGAAGCCTGCGTTTTGCGTTTCTTTAGCTCGCTCCAATGTCCCTCGAGAAAAATATCCTCGTCCGCCACCCAGCGACCTTTATTGTATATTGCACAAGTCTAGAGGGCGACAGGCTTGAGACTAACGTTTTTTTTTAAATCGCAGTCGGTAGATGGAGCAATGAGATCATATTTATGTGCTTGCCAACATGTTTCTCTGTGAACAGGTTAACTTTAAAGTTATGAACGCATATGAATGAACAAATGTTGGTCAAATGATTCGTTTTTGTGTGTGTGTGTGTGTGTGTGTGTGTGTGTGTGTGTGGGGGGCTGGTGTTACCATAGTGGTGGTGGAAGCGTGCGCTCTACCGAGTATCACTAAGATTTACTTGATTTTATTATTGTTATTTTTTATTATTATTTTTTAACTTAGGTCTTTCTTGTGTCAATACATTAACCACCGGTGTGGTTCACACCAGTGTGACCATAAGCGCGAAACGGTTAAGCCATCTACAGTTCCCCCCTGTTATCTTGGATAATGTTTTTTTTATTATTATCTTTACACCGAATGCGTTCCAATGAATACATCACAATTATAATTATCCGTTACTGCTCAATTCCTCTGTTCCACAGCCCGAAAAGCATTGTACGTTTTAGGACGTTTTGTTTTCCATTTCTTTTTTGGTGGTTTTTGTATTTTGTTGATGCCTACCCTTTGAACAAAGCGGGGTAACTTCTGCAACCTTAGTTGTGCAATGAATCCCTATCGACCAATACTCTTAACGAAAACTGAAAGCCCATATTGCAAATATTTAGGAGACACAAAGAAACAGAAATTACCGTCATACGAGTACCTGCACCTTTCTGTATGCGCAAACACACTTCCAACTCAAGGACTAACAGGAAGTTAGGCAGCTTTGTGATGTCGTAGTACAGCGCTGGTCTCCTAACCTAAAGGTTGCAGGTTCAATTCACAGGTGATGCGCTCCTGTTGGGTGCCAAGTTCAAACAACACATAGGCCTATCTAGCTGTATAAATGGAAAATGTGTACAAATTGTAAACTATGTATGCTGTTCTGGAGAGGTGTCTGTTAAGCGAATGTGAAGGCTAACAACTACTGCAGATAATTGTGAAGTGATGTTGTTCCTGTTGTTTTGACCAGTTCAGATAACAGCTCAATCAAACTGAATTGACTAAGGGAGTGAAACCAAATTAGGTTTCAGAGCCACTGTTGAGAAACCCTGGATTTTAAGGGTCACCATCACATTGAGTTTAACCTGATCTAACACTTTCTGAGAATCAAAAGTGAAACTTTGACAGGTTTTGAATTCAGACATTACTGTTTCTCCATTTGAGTGTACCTAAGCGAGAAACAGCCATGTTTTGATGAATCTTCTCTTCTAACCATTTAAAACTAGAAAATGGGACACAGGGGCTTTTTCGGTTACTGGCATTTATACAGAATGCCAGGGGGTTGATTTCAATTTCTGTCATCAATAAAAGAATAAGTCTGCCAGTTCAATGGCAAATAATTGCAATGGTTTACTTTAAGTGTCAGAATATTTGCATATGGAACAATCCCTCATAGGCCTAATTATTCAAATAATTACGCGCGCATGGTGACCAGAACAACGCTGCTGAGGTAGACGATGCGACGAAAGACCATGACGGACGCATCACCAAGTACGCTCAAATTTCTCTTCCCCACTGATTTTAATGTTATCATGGAGGAGCTTCCTGGAAAATTCAGCTTGTCGTCTGAAAGCGTTCTGACCTCACACAGATAGCAGCTATAATAACATCACATTCCTCTGGTTAGTCCACACAAATATTTTCCGATTTGAATTTTTGAAAGGTATCAAAATAGCTATTGCTGATGAACGGAAAACAAAAAGGGGTGGACTTTAATACCGACACGTTAGAGATACTGAACGTACATTTGAAAGAATTTTTGAAAAGCTTTCCAGCTGCCTAGAATTAGCAACTTTCCAGTTTTTGAAAAACTGTCTAACATGAAACGGTTGCCTATGTGCTTGCTATATGTTAAACGTCGGTGAATGACAAGTCACCTCATGTGCATCAAATTTCTTACATGGTTCCAAAGAAGCGTTTGCACATATGTGTAGGCTTGTTAGAGGAAGGAGGTTTATGCAAAACTACCTTGGTCACGTCAATCACAGACTTTTGCCTTGCCAGTTTTGCTTTGGATTGTATAAGCTTACGGAACATTTTAAAATTCTTCATCTTAAATGAACAAAACGTGTCGTTAGGCAGCAAAAAAGTCAAGTTTATTTAGTTCGTTTATCCCGGGTTAAAGCCGAAGCAGATTTATATTCAATCGCTTCTCTTTATGAAACGCTATTGCGTCGCAAATGTAGTAAATACAATATCCACCAGACGTCGCTGTGACACTAAAATTTTACCGGGCAGGAAATGGATTCTGACATTCGCCGCGTTCAATTTTCTGCTAAGATGGACTGGTACCCGCCCCCCAACCCCACTGCGTCCATAAACAGCGACTGTGTGTTTGTAAAACACCTTTGATGACTTATTGACAGTGACTTGAGAACCAATGGGGAGTTAGGTAGGCGCAGATGAAGCCTGAAGCTGGCCCGGTATGTTTGGGTCTGTCTAACAAAAAATGGGCGTCCGCAACTGAAAATCTGCATATTACAAGTGAATGGTAATATATATTTCCTACATTCTTCACTATGAATAGCAAAATTATTTCGGTCACACTTCGAGGCATACAAGATCAGGACATAATTTAAATCTTCTGATGTAAGTGTAATGTTTATATATATATATATATATATATATATATATTTATATGGGTACTTGACAAATGGAGGTGAAACAGTATTTTTTTAACAAAGTACACATTTTCATAAGGTGGAAAAAGTCTGAATTTTCCTTAACTGCAAGTGTTTGCCAGATATTTTTTCTTTTTCCACCATTTTACAAGCATTTCTCACAGCCCCAGGCATAAATTGTCCTGCAATGTGACATCACACTAAGGTAAAATTTAAAAAAATAAATAATAATTTTAAGTATAGATCAGTTGTATTCAAAGTTTAAGGATCCCTTTCTGCAAACCATCATTAATACTCTGCATATGTATAGTATGTATAGAATTATTAAGTGATTTTTAAAAATAAATAATTTTCGCAAAGTAGAGCTGTCACACCACAGGACTAACAAAAATGGACACGCTAATCGTTTGACAGAAAGTATATAATTTGTTAAATTAATAAGAGATTGACACTCACCTTCCAACCTTCACATCACAGTCAAATATCTGGGGAACTTCAGGTTAACGCTTAACAAAAGGACCCCTATTGTTGTCCATGAAACTCCCGTTTAAAAAACCTGATCTTCCATGTCACGCCGCAGGACAGCATTTCCATTACAAAATTGTATTTACTGTGATTATTATTGTAAGAGTCTTGTGCATTTTAAAACCTTACATTGGTAAAGTAAATATGTATAAAACAATGCCAAAAGCCTTTATAAACAGTTCCAGGTGTTACTGCTTTATTTTATAAATGTTTATATTTCATACTTCATTTATATTACCGTCACACCACAGGACTTTTTGCATGTTTACCTTAAAATAAAAACAAAACAAAACACATCTTTCATCTACACTTAAGACAGTTATATATAACTCTCTATTTTGCATTACTGACCTAAGTTTCTCGGAGGAAAAATACATCTTAATAGATATTTTTATTTGATTACGATAAAATCAGGCATCATGTCAACCACCCATATGTATGTGTATATATATATATATATATATATATATATATATATATATATATATATATATATATATATATTCATTTAGCAGATGCTTTTATCCAAAGCGCCGAACAAAAGTGCAAATAGTGGGCAAACAACAGGCACAAGGGCAAGATGTGTAGGCCTACAGATCAATATCTATATCATCTCACACATGCATTTCTGGTAATATGTTGATGTATGTTACAATGATAGTCAACACCAAAGCCTGTTTCATAACATTTCCATGGCTCAGCATAAAGCTGTGTTCTCCCATCCAGAGAAACAAACCTCACAAGGTTTGTATCCTAAAATTTCCAGAAGGCGCAGCCCGCCCTTTGCCTGCTTCATGTGCCCCCACCCCCATCCACACGGAGGCCCTCCCCATGGCCTTTCGTTGAGCTCGGCCAGGATGGGTGACCTCATGGCTGGGACCATATGGCCATGCAAGCAGGAGGCTTCATTCAGTAATTGGGAGAGAGAGGTAGGCCCTCAGTCCAGATGCTCTGTTATCTGCAGACAATGGAGGGGTGATGGGAGTTTTGCCAATACAGCAGTAACCCTGCTGCAACCCCCTGCTCCCTCTCTTCTGATTTCCTCTGATCTAATCCCACCCTCTGTTTGACTCATGTCAAACATGGTACCCGAGCATCTACTTGAGTTCTACGAATATTCTTCATTGTGCTAGTTTTTAAAGAATATGTTTAGTTGCAAATTTCACTGAGGTGAACTGGTGCCAATCGATGGACACTGATGTGTAGGATCTGTGGTAGAGAAGGGGTACCATGATTCAAGAATTAGTTATACAACACACACCAGTTAAAAGTATCTGCCTTTAAAGGTAAGCAATCTTTGTAACAAACTAGCGAACATGAATATTCAGCCTCACTGATGAGGGTCAACCAGTTAACTGCTATTGAGAAAAGCTCACTGTAATTCAGAATAACAAATGAGACAGAATTAGTGTCTTAGGAATAGATGTACTGACAGACCAGCGTTACTAGCATAGCACAGGAAACAATTTGTTGCCCCCAGAAAAGTCTCTTGCCCCCAAACTTTCATCAATGAATATGGCGATGCATTCATTTACAACCTGTAACTGAAAGCTAAGGTAGAACAGTTTTTCTGGGAGTGTTGAGTGTTACAAATGTTAATGTGATCCAGCCAGAGTTTAACGCTGGGTCAAACTGACCTCTTCCTCTGTGTGCTGGTAGGGCGTGGATGGTGGCAGTATTTCTTTCTACAGTATAGAATATCCAATACAAGAAAAAGAGGAAAAAAGCAGTGAGCTGTATACCACAGAGACCAGGGAGAAAAATTGGAGGCAGCATAATCTCCGTGGTAATTGTTTAATTTACCACGGTGAAAACGCTTTCAAAAGGCACTGCGATTTGCCGCCCATTCCTCGTTTCCTGTGCTCAGTCACAGTTATTTGGATGCTGCTGTTAGACCGATACAGTGACGACCGGTGTCTGAGCTGGGGACACCAAGGGGCCATCGCAGCAACAGGAAAGGCAGAGCTAGCTTGGCCTGCTCGCTCTGCTCAGGTGTCAGTTTGTCTGATGTCACTCCTCCAGGTCAGACCCGGGGGCCTGGTTTCCATGCAGTATTGTGTTAATTGTTTGTTTTGTATCAACTTGACGCTCTCGTCTCCCGCCTAATTGTCCTCGCTGCATTCAAAGCAGACAATGTATCATGGCAATCTAGCATTGCATTCATAGCAAACAAAATGACTGAATTCACCATTATGTGTTGTCTTGTTTTGACAGCAGGTGCCAAGTGTGTGTTTTTACTGATGCTTAGGTCTTTGGGGGGACATGCAAACACACTTAAACACACAGAGCTCATTTTGTGAAAAACACATCCACACCTCCTGCTGTTAGAGCAATGGGTACAAACAAGACCCTGCTGCCCTCGAATGCCAGGCGCAACACGAGTGGGCCTCCATGCTCATGCCAGCACAAAGCGGCAAGCCTCTGCAGCTTAATCCAACCTCCTTAATCGTCCAACCATCAGTCTAGAAAACAGATTAGCCTCGGAGAGGGAGAGAGAGGACATCCTGTCTATCGCTGCCTGCCTCTCTGACAGAGCGAATGAGGGAGTGGGTGAGCAAGGGAGAGAGAGAGAAAGAGAGAGAGAGGGGGGAGGGAGATCAGCGATGTGTTGTGAGGAGAGGTGGGGGTGGCCTTAGCTGTGATGTGAATGGAACAGAAACGGCAATAGAACAAGAGAAAGAGAGAGAGCGAGAGAGAGAGAGCGAGAGGGAGAGCAAATCAACCTGCTTCTTTTGACTAAGCAAAGCGATGGGGGAGATCAGCACCCCTGTGCACTGACCAGAAAAGGGCTTCTCCAGGAGAAGGGGCGCGAGGGAAAGACGAGCGAGGGACTGAGAAAGAAAGAGGGGGGAGAAAAAGCCAGTGTGGGGGGGGGGATAGACGGCGGAAAATGTTATCGGCGGGCGGGGGGTAACGGGGAGGGAACGGCAAGGACGGAGATGAAATGACAGAGAGAGGCGAGGGAGGAATGGGACGAGATGCCGAGGTAAGGCTTGCCTTTTTCCTTTTGACCCAGATTTTGGGGCAGGGTGCGTAGACCCTTGCCCGTGCACCACTGCCGCCGCTGCCGCTCGGTCAGGGGGCCGGGGACTCAACAGCACGCGATGCCACACACACACAGCCGTGCATGTGTGTTTTTAATTGACTCTGCCATGTCAAAAAAAAGAAAGAGAGAAAAAAAGACAGCAGCGGATGGCACCGCTGGAGAGATTATGCGTCAACGTGAAAAGGGAAATGCTTTGTCTAGGAGAGGAAATGATGCGTGAGGTGGGTTCTTTTTTTTCTCTTTTCCTCTCTCTCCCTCTGCTTCGTCCGTGTTGAAATAGTATTATGACATTGACATGAAGGCTCTGCAGCCTCAGCTACCAGAGGGAGAGAGAAAGAGAGGCAGGCTGGCGGAGATAGAGGGAGATAGAGAGAGAGGCACACACACAAACACAGAAAGGTAAGGTGAGCTGGAAGCCTTTTTTCCTTTCTGTGGAAATAACTCTGCAGTTATTAACAGGCCCCTGCAGGAGCGTGCACTGGGACACAGGGGTAGAGAGCGGGATGACTAAGGTGCAGAGACAAAAAAGGAGGGGGGTTGTTTTCAAGGTGGCTGGGGAAGGGGTGTGTATGTGTGTTTGTGGGGGGTTATTCTGGGGGAAATACTTTCAGGGCGGAGGAGAAGGCAAAGGAACGATGGAAGGGAAAGGTGTTTGGAGGAAGAGAGAGGGAGAGGGAGACTTTGCCCACCAAAGGACACAGGTCTCAATGCCTCCTGTGGCCTTTTTGTGTGTGCAATATTAATCTTCGTTAACATCACTGCGCACAATGGTGCCGGGTACGGCAAGAAGGCAGAGGGACCTGCCATGTTGAGGCGAGCGGTCGCCTTCCCCTGCTGCTGACAGCGTGCAGCATTAGCATTAGCGTTAGCAATGGAGATCTCCCCATGCCTGCTCTGGCCAGCTCTGCAGTGCCATTATTAAGCTGTGCTTTTCTCCTGTGGCCCTGGCTACTGAATGGCAATGGATGTATTTATATTCTGCAATACATACAAAAAAGCACACAAACACAGACATATGTGTGCTTGTGTTTCTGTATATATAATGCAAGTGTGTTATATTTATATGTAGTATGTTTGTGTGCAGGCATATTGAGGTATATGCATGTGTTAGCTTTGAGGTGGCTGATTGGCTGTGTGCACAGGGTGTGGAGAAGCTGTGTGTGGTATTTCGGAGGGTCTCTGCATGGGGTTCTGTTTTTGGGGCTGTCCATTCATGCGCCAAGTGGCCAGAGCCTCCACGCAAGGTGGCAGGGGTGATGTGATACCAAGAGGTTTCCATGGCACCCTGGCCAGGAGACTGCCCGGGTGTTGCTTTGTTGTCACCCTGCCACCGCCCCTGTGCCATCATCCGAGCGGCCTGCGAGAAGGCAGTTGCTTCGCCGCCCATCAGACTCACAGAGTCTGACAGGAAATGCCAACAGGGGTCTCTCTGTGATACAGGTACAGGATGACTTACCCCACAGTGATAAAAAAAAACACTGTAAGCACCCTCCCTGGTAAACACATTTGGGGTGTGGTCCAGTCTGAGGGGTCTTGGTAATCCTGGCCGGTGAGTGGAACTGACTGTGTGTTACTGTAATTGACCATACGCAGTGTGAGAATGCAGGGCAGATCTTGAGTTGTTTTGTCCTTGAGTGTCTCCAGTAGTGATGCACTCCGCACTGTGGAGGGGAATTATGTCTGTTGGACGCAGCAAAGGGAGATATTTGGCTGAGGAAACCCATTTTGACCTGTTCAGCTGTTTCATTAAAAAAACAAACATCACTTCAGTCAGGAGGTAGGGCTGGCACTGGAGGGAAGAGCCCCCAGATGCAAAATTTAAAGTTCAAAGTTAAGCCTGGGTTGCGGAATCACGCAGGCTAGAGTGTGCTGCTGGTCTGTGAGGCTCATATGAAAAACCTCTGCTTAAAAAACCCTAGAGCTCGTTTGTATCGCACCTGAATTTTCTGTCAAAAGAGCGACCTCGAAAACAGCAGGGGAAAAACAGAAACCTACTCAGTTTTGGTTCCCACGTTGGCTGGATTTCCCCTGCTGGCTGCAGAATGAGGTCCGTGTCTCTGTGTCCTGCCGTCTCCACATCACGGTGTGAACCGCTCTGTCGGTGGGGGGGACAGACCCGACTCCCTCTAGGTCAGTGGGGTGGGGCATCATTCTGCCACGGCCACGTGTCGATCAATGGGAACGGCTGGCATGTGCTCCCAAGTGAAGGGAAGGGGTACGGTGTGCCATCGGGCTGCCATTGATCGGGGCTATTGTGTCTGTGCGTCTGGAGCTCCATGGCCCCCCGCTGTCACTACAGCATCCCCACCTGCAAAAGGCACCTCCTCAGCTCTGCTGGAGTGACACCGCATTGCCACATGACAGGGGGCATCTGCCATCCAAACGGCATGGAAAGCCAGTCAACTAAAGACAGATCGCTAATGAACACTTTTGCTTACAAAATTTATATTTATCTATATCTGAAATATAGATTATATAGTTTGTTTAACCAATAACTAGCCTATATTTAATTTCCAGGTAGGGTCAACTGAGAACCAGTTCTCTGTTAAAATGGTGATCTGTAGGAGGGAATAATTTATAATTTATATTATACATAGAAAGGTAGATGCACTATGAAACTGAAAACATATCTATTTCTTGACTCCGCCCTATGCTCAGAGGTGTAAGTGGTCCTCTTTGGTGAGGCATGTGATAGTTATATATAAATGGTACATTATCGTCCAATGATGTGAAATATATGCACCTAATGTAATATATGCACCTAATGTAATATGCAGTACTCCTCTCTTCTGAATATCTGTCACTGGTCTTACCAGCTGTTGTCTTGAGGCATATTCAGAGTTTAGATTATAAGAAAGGAGAGGCCTACATGCTTTATGGTGCTAATCCGTCTGCACTGCTGAAAATGCCCTCATTGGAAGTTGGTTTGTGTCCAGGAGGCTGTGATTTATCTATCTGCATTGTCAAGATGTGGTACCTGGAGGAACCTGGAAAGGCGGAATGGCCGTGCCGCCCTGGCAGATCCCGTTCAACTCTTTGGCAGTCGCTCATGTGGGCAGTGCTGTAAAGCTCAGCGCTGAAACACCACAGAGGCTGTCCTGCCTCTTTAGCTCTGCTTGTCTCCTTGTTTTTTTTTTTTTCTGGTGCCACTCAGAACAGTAAGTTGTGCAGCAGCAGATACCTTGGTGAGTGAGTGATTGAAGAAGTGAGCGAGCGAGTGAGTCAGTCAGTCAACCAGTGAGTCCGCTGGGTGTGAAGAGGGGGAAAGGAGTGAAAATCTGTGTGCATAAGATCCCCCAGATAAACGCTGTCAGAGAAATCCGGGGTTGATGTTTCCTTCTTCCTTAATTAGGGTTTCTGCCTCTCCCACACGTGTGTGGCTCTAAAGGCCTGAGACACGTGGTTGTTACATTAATTGCTCTTAATTGAGTACTGGGCTCCCTGGGTAGGTACTGTGTGCAGCCTGGGAAGTATTAAGCTGCGGACTGACAGACAGATACATGTGCATAACTCACACACACAAAAACACAGACCCATGTACACACTTTCTCACACACACATGATCTCTCTGTCTTTCACACACTCAAACACAGACTCGCATACACATTTTCTCATGCACAGAGACTCTTCTTTCTCTCTCATGTTTTTCTTTCTCTGTCTCTCTCTCTCTCTCCCTCTCTCACACACATACACACACACACACACACACACACATACACACAGGCACACCTTCTGTCCTCCTCTCCCCACTGCTATTCTCCCTGCTTCCAAGAAGTCATGAATGCCATGGACATGACCACAATCTAATGACCACAAAAGGCCATTTTGATCCTGAGTAACCTATTCAAAGCGGAGGCCATGACTTCATGCTGGAGCTTCAAGGAATTTTCATGTTATGTACATTCACTCTTTTGAGCGGCTCCCACAAATTCTCAAATGCACATACCAATTAACAGACGTTACCAGAAACAAACGCAATGAAGTATTTTCTCTTTAAAATATTGAAAGCAAAATAAAACGGTGACAAACATGCTAACGCTGGGTTAACTTGTTAGCATAATTACACTCATCATTAGCATCACAGACGATCAATTAACATGTTGATGGCGAATTCGTGTTTTTTTAACCGACAATTACTCTCGATATCCGTCGCGTCGGGGACGCTGTGATCCTTGCAGTGCCGCTCGGAACGTGCGCTCACGCGCCGCACCTCTGTGGCGGACGGGCGCTCGTGCCATGAGCTCAGGTCCTTCTGCCGGTGAAGTCATCCTCTGATTTATGTTTCCCGGCTCTCAGCACACGCACGGTGCCTGCATGTGTGATGAAGAGGAGATCACTGAAAGAGAAAAAGCATGAAGGAGAAAACTGGAGGATTTAACCCTGTCGCACGCAAAGTCCTTCACTGGCGAGCTCCCAAGGTGGAGGCAGGTGCTCGTGTGAATATGGAGCCATATTATTCTCAGAACAAGAGATTATAAAAGACAGTGCGAGCCCTGTAAATATAAGAATCCTCTTGTACACATTGGTATGAGTGATGATGCCTTTTTCAGCGATAAGACAGTGGTTTTAAACCTGTTCTGGACCGCGTTCCCCCTAAGTCTGGGGCTACCCTCGTGTAATGATGACTTGGTAATTTTTATTTTTATATATATGTTGTATAGATTATGCATCCATACCTCTCACTCCATTAAAACCACCAAGGTCGGTGCATGCCCCATGAATGATCCGCTGCAATTACGGCACAATACATTGAGCCCAAGGGTAATTCAACATACATTATACGACAGGAATTTGGCGTAATTAGCACATAGACGCTATGTCAAGTTGTGCATATCAGTTAATATATGTGCAAACATTTACACAGTAAATTAGCCAGTGGAGTTGAGAACGAATATGTAGACATGTTTGGATGAACACAAACGATGCCATGGGACTGCAGCCCATGTGAAATGAAATACAAGGTCCCAGTACTCTTGCGGATATATGTGAAAATATACCAGGCTATTTCACAGCATCCCCTCTTGCCTTTCCGTGTTTTCTGCGTATGTCGCACCTATTTTCAGCTTCCGAGCCTCTCGTTTGAATAGCTCTCCTGAGCGGGTCGAAAGGTACGCAGCACCTAGAGCTTCGTCAGACGTCCAGCTGGAGATAATTGCTGCAGCCTCGGTACTTCCTGCCTGTGAGCCGCAACTGATCAAGAGCGGCTGAAAATATCTGTCAGCGCGATACAGCTATGAGCCCTCGAAAAGAAAGAAATCTTGCAGAGCTCCTGCGCACACAGTGACAGACGAGCGCACGAGGAGCGCAACAAAGACAAAAAACGGCCCGATAAAAGAGGAATCTGTCAGTATTTCCTCTCTGAAATAGAAGTCTGCGCTGCGGATGCTAGTGTTTGCATTTCAAAAGCGATGATGACGTGCACAGTAACAATTTCGCCCATCAGAGCCGAGCGCTATATTAGGGGCTCCATTGTACGTGTCTTTATCAGGATATTAGCCGTCTGCTGTAGGATATTACATCATTATTATTGATTCGCTTGTCAGACGAGGGAGGCGATATCGAAATCTGTGTTTCACAGCACTGTCAATCAAACTGTAGCAGGAGGGCATTCAAAACAGAGCTCTTGGGAGATTTTGAGGGGCACCCTTCATGCACGGGCCCAGGGAATAGAATGGGAGAATAGATACAGTGTTATTGCAAAAGAAATACAATGCTATGACACAGTATACCTTTCAGTAATGTCTGCGATGTAATTTTACGTCGATGACGACCATAATTTGCATAACATGGCAATTTTGTTAATCGCTGTCGATGACTCATTTTTTTTATTTACATCACAATGGCAACATTTAATGCAAAAGCAGCGTGTTACCCTGTAGGGTTCCTCGCGCTCTCTCCCCCTCTTTTTTTCGATTCCGCGTGCCGGGCTCACGGTGAGGTGGAAAAACACTGGCTGGCGTGAGCATATGTATCCGAAATGGAAGTGAAATGAGCGGAGCTTTCTCACACACTGGAGGCAGAGCGCAGCGGGGTGCGCGCTCGCGAACAGTGAGGGTTCGATGCATGGCCAGCCGTCGCCCTTGGGGAAAACACTGGCTGATACAGTATAAGCGAGTGAGTGAGGAAATCGAACCCACTTATACACTCGTTAATGCCTTCTCTATTCAAGTATGCCCCGGTTCACCCAAAACCCGGACAGCGGATCTCGAACTCTCGCATTCTCAAATGAACGTTGACGCATAATCGTAACCTCACCCCTTTGGTCCATCACTTAAATGATATTAACAGAACGTTGAGTAGCCCCCTACTCTCTTTCAGCTTACAGCTATTAGCGCACGCCATAGATCTCCATTGATTTCAAGCAAGTAAACAAAGGAAAATTGATGTTGTGAAATCAGGGTAGCACTTATGGTGAGGGTAAAACAGTAACATTGATCTTCAGTAGCTGTATGTGCTTGCGAGAGTATGTCTATCCAGGCAAGTGGTGTTCAGCGCCCACTAAGGTCTGTAAAGTGGGGGGAAAGTGAGGAGGAGGGGTGATGTGTTGACCCACCACAGGTCTGATGCTCAGCAATGCAGTAGATTTTCAGATTGGGTGGGGGGCTGAGATTGCTAAAGATAAAGCTAATCCTGCATGGATCATGGAAGAGAACATGGAAGAGAGAGAGAGAGAGAGAGAGAGAGAGAGAGAGAGAAGCAGAGAGAAAGAGATAACGAGAGAGTAATAAAGAGCGAAAGATTGAGAAAAAGATAGATGGGGGAGGTAGACAATGAGAACAAGAGACAGCGGCCTTCTAATGCTCCACTCTGTGTACCACACACATAAACACATACACACACACACACAACTGCACATTCAGCAAGATGGGGAATATCAGCTGACATCAGTGCTCCCACAATGCATCTGGCCCGTGCCATAGCAACAATGGTGGTCATCGAGCCGCAGCAGCGGGAAAGTTACCTGAGATTCCTGACCCTGCAATGACAGAGTTACCTATCCAATCATAGTTACATGGGTTAGGGACCTGATCCAGTAAAGACAGACTTACCTATCCAGACAAAGTGCTTTGCTCTGCCTGGCAAAAGATTCAACCACAGGCCATGCTAGGTGGTCATTTCTCAGGCATGTGCAGAAAAAAAATGATCACTTATATTTTGATTTTTATGTTTTATTTGTATATTATTTGTATTCCTTT
The DNA here is from genome assembly GCA_019176425.1 of Megalops atlanticus. Classification (NCBI taxonomy): domain Eukaryota; kingdom Metazoa; phylum Chordata; class Actinopteri; order Elopiformes; family Megalopidae; genus Megalops; species Megalops atlanticus. The sequence goes on from CM032888.1 coordinate 3,385,011, forward strand.
TTTGTCATAGGAAGTGTGAAAATCATCCTGAATTTTATTTCAAGGAGATGGGCCTTAAAATATTACAACCTTCTCAAACGCCATTGTTTCAACAAAAATACAGAACAAAACAACACATTATTTGGTTACTGGGATTTTTTCCAGGACACATCTCCCCCTTGATGACTTCCATGATTATTAGTTTCTTTATCCAGAGTGTTCAGTTCTCATGTGTGCACCATAGTCTCTGCACAGCTGGAGAGAAGGAGGTCATCTGCAGTACCTGAGACAAAGCCATGAGAACCATTGCTGTGGTTGTGCTTGCAGAAACTGCAACCACTTTCCCACAGTGCAAGAGAAAATGATAAAGAGAAAGTTAGCCCACCGGCCTCTCAGAGGAGCGTACAAAGCTGCTCTGGAGGGCTTGCAAAAGTGACGGTTTTCTGCTCGTGGTGTTAAGTGCCCACGCTGCTGGCGGGAATGGAGACAAGTGCGTCGAAAAGCCATCCGATCGGGAGCCCGGCCAGGCCCAAAGCGCGTGGTTAAGAAGTCATGGTTGTCCATTGATACATTGATGACCCCCAAAGCGGTGGGACAGGGGGTTTGAAGAGTATGTGGGGTCAGGGCTCTGACGGCTGGCAGAACCCAGCCTTGAACCCCCTGTTCCCTCCTCAGGAAGAGTGGTCAGAGATCCAGCCTTCCTGTTGGCAGGGAAAAGCCCCCTCACCAGCTGCACGGCCGCAGCTCGTTACTGCAATAAAGCAGCCACGCTTGATACAGGAACGATTGCAGATCTTTCTTTCTGGAGCGTGACTGGAAAAGTATGAGGCATTGTAAGACATGGGCAGGATGGAAAGAGAAGGTTTATTCAACCATGTATGAGGTTTCCTGGCAGAAATGGCCTCAACACGCAGGGCAGTTTACAGCAGGATTTGATCACTTTTGCTAAAGGATGTGGTGGTTAATTACTGGGCTGTGTGTGCTGTTAGCTTGGAGGGCTGGTGGCTGGAATGTGACTTGTAATGGTGATATTGTGGGGGATTGAAAGATATCCTGAAGGCTATGTGTCCTTGCTGTTGATTATTCTGATGTCAGTGCTGAGTGTGAGGGGACTGGACGGGTGGGGGGGTTGGGGGATGAGTGGGGGCACAGCCCAGGCCGGGATAATGGATACAGTCAAGACATGAAGGGCAGCGTTTCACTCTCTCAGAGGGACAGCTGTTCTTCCTGCCTCTGCGGGCAGCATGCCACATGGCTGCAGGCGGCCCACACGCTTTCAAAGAGTCTAACGCACAAGCACACACATATACACACACACTTTCACAGAGTCTCACACACACACCCACACACACACACACACTTTCACAGAGTCACAACACAAGAGTTTTAGATCTGTGGAGGTGTACTGTAAACCTGTGCACAGAAATGCTCCACCCAATCTCTCACTCACTAGTCTCACTAGTCACTCTCCTTGTGACTATCGTAATTATTAATACAGTCACTAACAAAGTTGATAACACAGGTTACACTGACAATACCTGAGGACACTGGTAAAGGTCCTCTTCTTTCCCCGTCTCCCCTCCCTCATTATCTTTCCTTCACCCACATCTGCCTCAGTCCCTCAGGCTGTGACCTATGACCCCCACACCACACCCACTGGCTACTCCTTCCGTCATCCTGATTGGTTAATTCATCTTGCCCATCCCATTTTAACTGATACAGTCACTGAAGCTGATGGCAGCCTGTTCCTTATTTGCTTCCTTTCTCAGCTGGAAACATGGTAATTTCATGTTAGCTTTGTTCAGTCAATCAAGTTCACTCCATTTAGTGCCCTCAACATTCAGGCTGTAGACCTTTTTGTACACTTCAACACGTAACAAGTAATTACAAGCAGACAGAATATATACAGTTTGATACTGCCACACACAAATAGCATTTTATGATATGTGTATAAAAATAGGATGTAAAATAGGCTAATTATTAACTATGACAATAAGAGAAAAAAAATTATCACAAGAATAAGTAACAGAGTAATATGGAGCAGCAGAACACCAATGGCTTCACAATAAGGACAATACCATTTCAACTGAAATGAAAAAAGAACAAAACATGTCAGAAACAAGGAGAGAAAAACCTTTCCTCCATTAAGAAGACTTGCACTTTAGCTCCTATACATCTGTGAAACAGTTTTTTTGTAAATATGTGTCAATATGGGGACCTTTGATGTGGACAGGCAAATGAAATCCCTAAGCTCTTTGCCATAGCGTGACACTTCAAACAATGTAAACAAGCCACTGCTAAAGTTGTCTGTTACCTGCAGTGACATGGTAATGTTGATACAATGTTATAGGAACATTAGGAAAAGGGTACGTGTTGTCTGGGCTGTTGCACTGAAACCAGGTTGGTTCCTGAACCATTGTGTTGAGGACAGATAGAGCGTGCAGTGGGAGTGTTCAGTTTGATCTTGTGTTTAACTCCTTCCACTCCTCTACAGTACCTCTAACTTGTGTCTGTAATGCTTAATTACTTAGTAATGATCACAGATCCTGGCAGATCATTAGAGTTCTTTACTCTAGCTGTGTGTATTAAACCACACTGGAAAATCTTATTGCTTCATTTCCCAGTTTGTTAAAAAAATTGCTGTATTTCCCTGAAATCTGTAGATACTGGCGGAAATCAGCAGCAAATATTTAACATTGTAATGGATAAACTCTGGGAAAAAAATTCTTCATGGAAATTTTTAACAGCAATTAATGTACACATTAAATTACAGATGATTATACAGGACTGCAGTATGTGACGTTAAAAAGAGAAATTTTAAAAAGGCAAAATGGTTGATCCAGTTTTTCCCCACTTAAACAGTATCATACAACAAATGCGCACACACACACACACACACACACACACACACACACACACACACACACACAGGCAAGCCACGCACTTCCACACATGTGTACACCTGCATGCACACACAGGCAGGCAAGCTTGCATGCACACACGGTTACAGAAACTGTTACACACATGTACACACACACAGGTGCTCTGTGACATTAATACGCTCACCAAATGTACCCACCAACCAGTCTCCACGGTGATGACACCCACGGTATCCTTCAGTCTCGCTATACCTTGTGTTCTGGAAGGAGAGGAGTGCAGAGAGCGACATAAGTGCAATGACCTGGTTTCTCCTGCAGCAGTGTGACCACTGGGCAGTGAGACACGCGAGACCTGGCACTGCAGCAAATTTAACTCCCAATGAGGGCTTTACCTTTTACCACTTTACCCTGGCGCCTCTCCTGAGTAAAACCACTCTTTAATATCCTTCTAAAGGGTTGCTCCATGCTGACAGAAAAGCTATGAGGTTTCTGCCATTTTCAGGCTGTACCTGGCCTGTCCCAGTTTGAACAGAGTGCAGGGTCCAACATCAGGACGGCCTTCGCTGTAGCTGTAAATGGGGAGCTGCTGTTTAGCAACGGTTCCTTTGAGGCCCATGTGAACATGTTTGACAGTGTCTGTTGCAGCAAAGGAAATCACATAATGTCAGAGGGACAGAGGGAGGTGGTGCGCAAAGAGGGAGGGGGTCTGTGTCTGTGAATAAAGAAAGATAAAGAGAAAGAAAGAGAGAGCAAGAACAAGAGAGTGATTTAGACAGTGAGAGAGAAACAGAGAGCTGGAGATTACGGGTGTCTCATCATGAACCAGTGCATAATTATTTATTCTACTTAGATAAATAGTAGATATGACAAATATTGGTGACAATTTCTACTGTAGAATAGATAGAAGAAGAGACAGGAGCAACACAGATTGACAGTGCTTTAGGTTTTAACCACATATGGTGGCAAGATTTCACTATACAATCAGTAACACATGAAGTAGCTAAAAGAGAAACAGCATGGCTGGGGCGAGATACTGACAGACGGAGCACTTTGCTCGTTGTCTGGGTTCAGAGAGGAAGTGAAGTTTTTGACGCTGTGACCGCAGACAATGCTACAGAAACAGCCTCTGCAGGCCCGGTTTCCCCTCACTGGGCGGCCTCACCGAAACAGACAGCACAGCCAGGCCTGCATGCTATGCACCACAGGTACAAGGCACACACACACACATACACATACCCACATGCAAACACATATACACACACACACACACACACATACACTCATGCAAACACATGCACACACACATACACATACCCACATGCAAACACACCCCCACCCAACCCATCCACCCCGATCCCAAATGGCCAGTCTCCCTCCATCTCATCAATAATGCATCTTGCTGCCATGACTGAGCAGCATAGCCAGAATGTTATGTGTTTGCTCACGTACCAGCAGAATATCTTCATTTTTGTACTTGATTGTAGGTCCAGTTAGAATTCAGGTTTTATTTCCTGGCATCTTCTCTCATGAGTGAGCCTGGGTGAGACTGTAATTACATCAACAAATAATTCATCGCCCTTATCATCATCATTATCATCATCATGAAATGCAATCTAAATTGCTCCTGTAGAAATCATTATTTTGGTGCTTTGGGTTTGGTGTTTTGGCAGGAGCATTTGCACTCCAATACATTGATCGGATGCGGGGCTGTGACCAACCTGTCCTGTCTAAAAACACCCAGGCCTGGAGCTGTCCTCAGTTTCGAGTGGTACGATGGTCTGAATTGTCCCCTCCACCTTGATGACTAACCTTGTTTCCTAGGTGAATCCAGTCATCTGATTGAGTGAGAAAGGCAAAGCTCCCCAGAGACTGAATAACTCAGTTAGACATCTGCTAACGGCATTAAGAAAGCACACATAAAATGCAGGGCAGTGAGGAGGGCAGTCCAAAAACAATTACTCAACAGCTCCTACACACTCCTCCTGTACTGTAGGAGCACAGAGAGAAATAGAGGGAGTGAACATGAGTAACCATTCATGATTTATAGTCTGTTAATATTCATAGTTTATGATCAGTTCCTTAATGTTACCTTAAATCCAATATTTGTTTGTTATGTCTGAAAATTTAAATGTGTTTCTCTGTCTCTTGTGTCTGAAAATTGTGAAATTTTGTGTGTTTAATCTGCAATTGTATGCTCTGATAATATGTGGTTCACCTTGTCATGCCAATTAAGCAGTCTGAATTTATGAGGGGAAAGAAAAAGAGAGATAGACAGACATTGACTCTTGATGGTCTTTATTGAACCCTCTTCACATATCATTCCATTAAAACGGTCGTAAATGCAAAAAAGGTAGTTCATCAGACAGACACAAACATCCCACACCCTCAATTCCATTACTACCCCACCATCGAACCTTGCCCCAAATGTCCTGACCCCTGACCCCACCCCCTTAAAAAAACAAAGGGTAACACAGAACACAGATTTGACTTCCTAGAGAGAGGGAAGAGAGGGAGAGAGAAGGATGGGAAAAACACCAAGGGGTTAACACAGAAACCTGGGACACACTCACTGTGCAGTGAGTGTCAATTGTACGAATTAACAAATTAGCAGATTAATGAAACAATGAGTGAATAAATAGAAACCAAGTGAAGACTCTTTGAGGCCCACATTGTTGTTGTATTGGGATATAGTTACTACATTGGCATTGAGTTGAGTACTGGTGTCATTACTCTGTGCAAGCTAGATCTCCTGAACTGTTATTACTGAACATGCAGTGCATTGGAATGACATTATTTTTTGGAGATGGAGAGTACTCTCCTCTGGGGACAGTAAAGTACTGCGGTGCTATCCTGCGCGGTCCAACTCATCAGACAGCCACCGGCCCCTCTGCTCCCATTGAGCTGTGAACAGGCTGTATTGCAGACACAGGACATAAACTTCAATGAACTGATCGATGAAAAAATATAGACAAAGCACTGTAACATTCTTAAAATGGAAAATGGACAACACTATTGTAATATTTTTAGGAATATGGATGGATATTTTCTTTCTTCAGCACTTGCAGCATTTAACTTGTGTACATGCACAAAAGCAACTCCGGACAGGCTGAACCTAAACAAAGGTAACAAGTGATCAGTTGACTATTTATTTTCAGTTGTGCAATTCATCATGCAGTTATCGTATAGGTCCTACACTGATTGTCAAAATAGAAATGGGTCTTTGTGAGTCTTTAACAGGGCAGAGCTGCAGGTGTTTCCTCTGGCACACTGGAGAACTGAGCATTTTTCTTCACACGAAGCCGGAGGTAACTTAAGATAGCACAAGGCAGCTTGGCTATGAGGAGCACCACCATGAAGACCGATGACTTTATTGTAGTGAATAAGGCATCTTATGGCGGTAGGCAGGAAATAGGTATTTGTACATAATTTGTAATTTGAGAGCCCGTTTTAGCAAGCATTATACCCAGTGAAGACAATTGTATTTTTGCACCATGGTGACACTCTCTCGCACGTATATCCGTAGGGAGACGTTCACAAACCTGGAAACTGCTGTTGTGAAACACAAAACTGTTGAACCAAGTTATCTCATTGAAAATCACAAGCGTTTTCTCCTCTGAGAACAGGCGAGCCCATTGGCTCATTGCATTCCCTTCAGGTTCCACCCATCAGTAGGCTTGTCTGGTTTCACTGGCTGGTTTGGTTTTGGTTTGGACAGTCAAAGTGCAGCTGCAGCCAAAATCAAGACCTTCAGCACAACTTTTCCCGCATTGGCTCCATTCTACTAACCTGTGCTCTTGGATGCCAGGTGCACTTGGATGTGCCACGCCCTTTAGCAGACATCCCACATGTAATACTTGGGTTGGGTCAGGCATCATTTTAGGTTATTTATTGTGTTTACGTGAAATCATAAATTAAAATAGGCCCGATTTAGTAGGCTCTAAAGTTCAGTTAAATCACTTCATGTCCTCTTCATATGATGCCATGCATATCATTTTAGAGTGGAAAAAGACAAGGAAAGACAAAAAGTGACAAAAGATGAAAAATCACAGTGTGAAGGAGCAGCCCTTCACCCCACCCCAACAGACTGAATGTTAAATGTTGATTGTTTGATTGTTGAATTGGTTGTTTGGATGACCAGCTGTGTAGATTGAGGATCCTCATGTTGTCTGTTTTCCATTTTGTGAAATGGGCACTTTGGTCAATCAACTACAGCTGGAACAGGTTTCATGTTTATTGTAACTGATTATTTAATAATTGTTTAATTGTTTTGTTAATTGTCTTGTTTGTCTGTGAACCAGTTACCTGGTCACACCTGTCCTAATTAGGCTGGTTATATACAGGTGTGTGGCCACACAAAGGAGGTTCAGACTTTGGATGCTATTTTGTGTGCTGATGGCTGTAGACTGGTTCTCCTGCATTTGTGTATGGTTTTTAAAGAAATTATTTTTTTTTGTAAGTTTTACTCTTTGTTAATTTATCTGTAGAACATTGGCTAGTTCTGTCACACACAGTCTGTAAGCACAATGGATGCCAATGCACAAAAGCTCTTATCTGGAGAGCTAACTGTGGTAGCAAACCTGGTTGGTACATTGTTTGGTCAGTTTGGAAGTTTGTTTCAGTTGATGTTGTTAACTAACTTAGCCAGTCCCATGATTCATGTTAAAGGAAGTACAGACTGGACCACCATTCATGAGATGTAATCATTTTTCTCTGAAGCTGCTTGGTTTTCTATTCTAGCTAACATTCTTGATGTGGTTGTGTTATCAAGTGGTCTCGTTTTATCTTGTAGTTATGTGCTTCATGGGGTTCATACTACTTAGTTTACCTTGTTTGTATGCTACTTTTACAGCATAATTTGTTTACCATGATTACTTCGCCTGCTTATACTGGAGTTGAAGTTTTCAGAGCATCACAGTAGTGCATTTTTAATGTGGCAAATAGATGTTTTCCCCAACTTGATTCTGTCACTACTTCATACAGATGATCATATAACATTAGTCAGTAATAATAAGACGGTACCATGTATGTACATTTTAATAGTCTGGGGGCTGGGTTCAGGTTGGGCAACAAAATAAAAACCATTTGTTTGGGTCAGGCTGTCTTTTCTTGGCCAGTTCTGGGCTTAAAATTGATACCCAGTCAGTGCTGTGGTGTAATCTCCTGTGGAAAGAGATTATTTTTGGTGTCGAGATCCAAAGAGAGCATCAAAGTAAACATTGAACCACGTCCAGCAGACGGAGACATCGATCCCCGCGTGGGCGGATGAGGAGGTCACCCCGTTTATGACCGTGCTGGCCGGGAGCGCCGTCCAAGAGTCACTTCCAGAGCCAACTGCACCTCCAGATAATGTTATGGAAACAGCATTTTTTTTAAAGCAGCCCCATATCTGCTGGGACCAAGGAGCTGTAGCTGGAACGCACGGAACAGAAACGCACCAATGCAGGCCGCAGAGGGCCTATAGGGGGAGCTGCTGTCCCGGGACAGAGCGAGGGCCCATCCAGTGGGGAAAGGTGACTCAGTTGACTCTCTCCCATCAGCTTGATTTGCTGCAGACACATGAAAATCTTTAGTGGAATGAACACACTGCTGACGTGGCAAAATTGAGATCGGCGTTACAGCTTACTTCCCAGCTGCACGCAGAGGGCTGCGTTTTTTTAATGTGTTATTTCCATTGGTTCAGTATTGAGATGGACGCATGCAGACCTGCCTCCCCCCCTGTTGTGCTGACAAACTGACACAGATCAAACCAAAGGGATTTCTGTATAAACAAACCAGATGTTCAGAAATGTTGCCTTTTCTACTACCCCTCTGATTGAATGTTGTGGAGAGTTTAGAGATTGGGGTAATGATGGCTTCTCAGCCCCCCGCAGTTTCTCAGCAAGGTGTCTCTTGAAAGCCGAAAAAGCAACTATGCTAAATAAATCTACAGTAAACTAAATCCATCTATCTGAAGTTTTGTCAGGAGAGCATTTATCATTCCAATCTTGAATGACAGCTTGCATAAGTGAAACTGTGGTGCCATTTCAGTGGATAAGGGGCAAGTCAAAATTTAAAAGGAATGGCAGCATAAGGGATGTAATGAGAAGAGCCCAAATCAGTATCACCAGCTGTGATTGGTTGCCAAGAATGAGGTTAATTAGCTCAATTATCCAGTATCGATCACATTGATTGGATGGCGCGGCACCTTACAGAGAGAATCAGAGGAGTGGACTATGGCCTTTCCCCTGCGCTGTGCTGCTCTCATAAATGTCCCCGCAATTCTTCTGTAACACTGTAGCAACACCATCCTTTCCTCATAATGACACAGAGAGGTGTGCACTTGAGAGCACGCTGTGGGGTAGGGGAGTCCATGTGTTTCATTGACTTGTTACAGTTTCTGGGGGTGGGGGTGGAAGGGGGGCTATGTGGTGAGGAAACACATTCCTCTCAAATTTGGATGGCCACAAACTGAACGCATTGTTTCAGAGTCATGGGCTAACTATGTTTAATTCAGTTTAATCATCTGTAAATCAGCCCTTACACCCTCTTTAAAATTTGATTATTCTGGAATGATCTGTGTATTTATAGAGCATTTATTTCTCGGAGACCCCTTTGCAAATATTAGGACTCTTGTAGAAAGTGCCTTAAGAAGTAGCAGTGCGGTGTAGTGGTAAGGGGCAGGGCTGCTAACGGAACTGTTGCTGGTACGATTCCCTGCTGGGACACTGCTGTTATGCCCTTGGGCAAAGCAATTAACTCAATTGCCTCAGAAAATATCCAGCTGTATAAATGGACAAAATTGTAACCTATGTCTGCTAAATCACAATAATGTAATGTAGTAAAATGTAGTAAATGTAATAATGTAATGTAGTAAAATTGCTGAATATGACAATTTTACTGGGAGCCAGTGACCTGCTTGACTACTTCACCACAACCACCACTGTGGGTTGTTATGCAAGCGGGGCTAATGTGTGAACTCTGCAGGGGAGCGGGGAAGTTGTGGAGGGAGTTGTCTATCCTGGTGAGTCAGGTCCCAACCCACGCCCATGGCTGGGGTGGAAGGGTCCGTGGCATCTGCGGTGGGATTTTGGCCGGTCTCAGCTTCCTCCTGGCCCCGCCCTCCATAGTAATCAAGACGCCAGTGCTATTCTCGCCCAACAGCTTCCTGCCTGCTGACATGTCTTTCAAGCCCACATCTGTAGCGACCCACCGATATCCGCCTCCCTCTCCTTACCTAAGGTGGATGGATTCAGGCGCACGGGCACTCATACACACATGACTCATAGCACACACACACACACACACACACACATGCAGATATAAGCCATCCAGCATTGAGAATGAAATTATGAAAATGCTGCATTAAGTATCATGCAAATATATGAGCCCTGTCTGAACTGTAATGGCACTTGAATGTTGAACAGAGAATATATATGCAAGGGTGATCCATACAACACAGCTGTGAAACTGTGCTCACGAAACTGTCAATGTTACATAAGGAAAAAGATCCATAAATAAACCTGACTTGCAGATGTATAAATGTAATCTCAGAATCGTTTACATTCCTAATGCTACTGTAATTGCCTCTAGGGGCAGAGTTAAATGGCTGATATTGACGCTGGTCCTTTGCTGTGTCCTGTGTCACGGTGGTGCTGTGGTTCTTTCAGCAGTAAGTGTCTACAGTGTGGAGTGTCCTGCTGAGAAGGTGGAGCTGGTCCCCCTTGCCATATTTCAAAATCACAAACCACAAGATGTCGATTTTGGGATGGGTTCTCTGAATTGCCCCAGAGCCTTAATCTGTCCAAATGGGGTCTCACACAGTGCCCCCCACCCCAACACTTGCCCCTCAGAGGTAACTGGGGGTGGGTATAAAGGGAAGGAAGGAGGAGAGGTCTGACCTTGAAAGACAGGAACCACGCAGCACATGGGGAGGGGGGTATGGCGGCGCGCATCCTCCTGGGTGCAGAGGTCAGGGTGGGCGTGACATCACTTCCTGCTGCTCAGGAAGCAGTCGAACTGGGGGGGTGGTTGTTGGCAGCACAGCAAGCAGGCGAACAGGAACCCAGTTTCCCTAAAAAAGCTCTGTACCCCTTATTCTGTTGCACACATATGTTTCGGCTGTCCATCACTGGAGAGCTCCCTCTAGTTCCTTCACACACAGGGCTAATGCTGCCAGTGCTCACATCCCCATCTCCTTTTCTTTTAACTTAAATGGTGTGGCACACAGCCGTCTGACTGAAAGCTGAAGTTGCTAGCATTAAAGTGAGTAAGTTATTGCCACCGCAAACAACTAAGCAACAGCTGTATGCAGCATAGTCACAGAACTGTGCTGTCAGAAACTGTGAGTCAACAGGGTGGGATGTGGGAACAATGAATAATCCTGACAATGATTGCAATTTGCAGAGTATATTTATAGCCCACTTTTCCTGCTGGATTAGGTGGAGGGGAACTCCATCTGATATTTCGCTGTGTACGTTTAATACGTACATTCTTTCACATCTTGGGTTGAAGTGGGACCCCAGGGGGTGTGTCTTGGTTCCTCATAGCCTGGTTCAATTCAGGACTTGCTGGAAGATAAGACTTAGACCAGCAAAGAAAAGCTTGTATGCTTACCATAACAGGTTCTGAAGAGGCTCTGGGTGCAGCCGAAGCTTGACATATACATCTGAAATAAACCCCAGAGCAACGTAGTAGATGGCCCATTTCTTCCTCACTATTTTGAAACTGAAGAGTGGGAACACTAAGTGAATAACGGCATCATATCAAATGATTGCAGGGGTGAGTTGCATTGCCTCTGTTTGTGTAGCGTGAAGGATGCACTGTGGATGCTCAGACCCTTCTGATCTCTCAGGCCTCAGTCCTGGCACTGGAGCCACATTGCCACAGCATGTTAGCAGCAATTGCTGTCACATGTCCATCTTTATTATGCAGAGACTTTCTAGGTCACAGTGTAAGGCCCACCCAGGGTTGTGAATGAATGCGCATCAGTATTAAATTAAAATGACATCACGTTATTGCCATTTAGCAGACACTCTTATCCAGAATGACTTGCACAGTTGTATGAGAAGTTGCACAAGCAGGACATTGTTAACCACACATGAACAAGCATAAAGTGCTAAACATAGTGCTGAGGTCACAAATGTGTTCCCAGATTCACGTACAAGTTCAAAGCAATGTGTACAACTTAAGGACTCTACCATTAAAAATATAATGCAAGCACATACTATACATATACAATTAAACCTTGTACCCAACGACATAAAACTCACATTAATGCACATAAGAAAGACATGTTATCATGCTTGGGTAGGGGGGTTGAGGTAAAGCCTGATGAGGTGGGTCTTCAGTCTGACAAAAGATGACCAGTGTTTCAGCATTTCTGACAGCTAAGTGTACTAAATAAGATGAGCAAGTGGTCTGACTGATGTATAGGGCTGGGAAATCCTTTAAAATTCAAGGCATTCAATCAAATCAGTGGGAAATATTTCTCTTAGTGATGAATGATGCTCTGTGATTTTCTGTTCATTATGCTTGATTGAGAAAGTCATGGTGTATTTTTCTGTGGTAAGGAGCACCTTGTGATGCTGTGTCACGTGACTAAAAATGGGCAAGTGTCATTCAGACACGAGTTGCTATTGTTAGTTAACATAGCCAGAGGACTTAGAGATAAAAATGTGAAAATGCTGTGTTGGCCAACCACAGTAAAAGCGTGGCTAACCCAAATGCATTCAAGTAAAATGTCATTGGAATGGAAGGAGATATTTAGGAGATATATATGGAAAGGAAATTACACTGTGATTGCTGCTTCAGAGTGGCTACACGCCTGTCTTCAGTGTGTGTGTGTGTGTGTGTGTGTGTGTGTGAAAGTGAGCTCATGAAAGTTGCGAGTGTGCCTGTGTTCTCCTACAGATAAGGGAGTTTGTTTGTGCTGGGTGGAGCATCAGTGACATCAGCAGATTCTAACAGCGGTCGGCTCCGGGTTCTGTGAGGTAAAAAGGGGGATGCATTTCGGCTCAGGGCGGTCCACTGCCGGACAGGATGGGTGAGAAACAGAACAGGGCTGAGTGGGGTGGCATGTGGGTTCCCTGGACATTTTTCTGGGGGGTGGGGAGGATAGGGGTGCGTTTCACATACAGAGAAAGTACTGAGCGTTGGAGCTGAACGCAGTGCGGGCCTTATCTGGCAGGAGACACTACTGAAGCGTCTGCCCTGCTGGCTCATGGCTGTGCTCTGATGAAACACAAACGGGGAAGTCCCAACCGAAACATTCGCCGTTACACTCTTGTATGCAGTGCGCGTGAACACCGGCAAAACTCAGCATACCTGCAATGCCAGAGTGCACTGCATCACACTGTGCTGTGTCACCCGGTCACAGCATGCATTATCTGGGAAGGTAGAGAAGAGCTGGGCTCGCTGAATGGTTGTAATTACTGTTCCCAATCTACCCAGGATCCTGGAAAGCAGCTTAATCTCTTGGCTGCTTGTGCCCTGTAATCCTTACTTAATCCTCTGATTGAATGGGAGTGGAAAACACTGGATGGATTTTGTTCATTTTTGATAACGAAATATCTGCACCCAACTGTAGACCGATTGCTTTTTTTTTCATAGTTGTGCACACGGCTGGGGTTGAACACTGTGCGAATGCAGTTTGCCAGCCTTGTTCTGTTGATGCTGATGGTGTGACTTGTCTGTTTGCCCAGGTCTTCGAGAGGAATTTCACTCAGGAGATCACAGAGGGCTGCCTGAAAGTTGACTTGAGGTGAGAGCAGAGGCCGTGGCCTTCCTCGCAAACACACAGCACTCACTGCAGCTCTTGTCAATAATATTTACAATTAAAATGGTTTAATACAGTTTGTGATAGGATGGGATATCGTGTGCAGTACCCCCCACACATCATTAGATACATGATTTATTGTATTTTATTGTATCCACTCCATCAGAGGTATTGTTTGCGATCAAACGATTGTTTGCGATCCTGCACATCAAAAATAAATAAATAAAAAATGATAATCCTGAAACGAACATTTTTGTGAAGACGCGTCTTATAATGAGGACAAACATGTCTGGGAAATATTAGGGGTCAGATAAGGAAGACCCAAACCTTAATAGTTGAGGACACATTTTCGGCAGCAGCGGATGTGTTCTGGTTTGAATTTCCATTCTGTGCATCAGTGTAACATTGACAGCTGAAGGAGGGGCTTGACGGGTGCGTCCAATGTGACGGCTGAAAACAGGGAGGGGAGGAGCCTCAACTCTTCCATTTCAATCATATCAGGGATTTAAGGGACTGAACTCCCGCATCCAGATTAAACTCGCTTTTGCCTTTCTTCCCAGATGCAATTTAGGAAGCTGGTGATTATGGTGATTATATGTGCTTGTATTACATTTCATGTGTAAATTTGTATGGCAGCTATTACGTGTACTGATGTACCAATGTAATTTCACTGAGAATGGTTTTAGTATGTTGATTTGGTAAAAACACGCAATCAAATATCTGAGAATTAGCTGTGTGGGTCAAACTGTGCAGCATGCACAACACAGCTAATACTGGTCTAAGTACCACAGAACCAGAGAGTAGGCCCATCACAGTTACAAGTGCAGTGGTCATTGAAGTACTGCAAGGTCATTCTTTCTCAGTTTATGTGTAACTGTGTGTGCAGAGAAATGTGTGCACGCTGTGCTTTTATGTGTTGGTGTATGGAAATCGATGACGCATTTGCAGCTCAATACGCAGTGACTCAGAGGCAGAGCTTGTCCAGATATGACTGTCTTCATGTAACCAGATGAACCAGAACGCCTTCTGGAATCCATCCATCACTTTGCCAATACCTATAAATGGAACCTGTGAAATGTGAGCCAAAGAAAACTAAACCGGGGGGTTGTTAAGCATTAAGCAGCTGCGATTAATATTTAATGCATAAAATGGATAGAAAGGGAAAAAAGTCCTCCCTGGAATTGATTAAACTTTGAGTGTACATTATACTCTGTAAATGTCATGACCTAAATCTAAGGACCCGTAATAGATCAGCAGAGGCGCAAGCTGCGATGGTGTGAATTTGCCATGCGTTTTCAAAAATGAGGCATTGTCCCTGCACAGCTTTGTGTCTCTCACTGGTTGAAGTGCGGGTATGTTTCCATGAGAGCGGTGAGCCTCAGTTACCCCTGGCTGATACACGCTGCTCTCCAAGACTGCCGTAACACAACTGCAGCTCGGTAACCCATAACATTGTCACAATGCTATACAAATGTCTCAAAAATGTTTTACGTGTTGGCCCAGATGTAACATACAGTCACTAGCATATTAGGGAGCTAGACTCACAGACGATAAGTCATGGAGTCTGTTTTTTCTGAGTGGTCATATGGATTATTATCTTCTCATTGTTGATGTGATATTTATGATAAATGCTCCTCCAAACGACCAATGGGGACATTTGCAAGAGATGGGGCAACATTCAGGGGATTTGAAGGAAACCACAGGAATAAAAAATGGTTCAACTTATTGCAAAGATCACATAAGAGTCTTTGCTCAGTTTTAAATGTAAAGTCTTTGCTGCTGTACACATTGTGTAGGGTCATTCAGGAGATCATGTAGAATAGGGTTTAGACTTCCTCGGCTGGAGTATAACACAGGGCCTGTGTTTGCATCGCCCCATCTGAATACATTTTAAGTAGACCACTGACTGGCCCCATTGACTAGTTAGAATGCTTCACTGAAACTAGTGGAGACCGACTTTGTTCTCAGGGCAAAATGCGCTGTGAATGTCATTAGCAACATACTGACTATTATGAGAATGAGTAGAAGCTTACTGTCATGTGCGTCTGAAGCTTAGTTTTACGTTGTGAAGAAATTTTGAAAAGGATAAATGACATTATTTGTGAAACTATTCAAAGCTGTGTTTGTGGTAATTTGACATTGTTCAAAGCAGTGTTTCTCAACCCTTCGCCTGGCGGCACCCTGACCTGCATATCTTCTATCTATCCTTGCTCTACCTACCTGACTGAACTCATCAGTGGCACATTTTATTAGCTGAGCACACCTGATTTAATCAAGCAGCAAGGATGGATAGAAGATATGCAGGACAGGGTGCCGCCAGGAGTAGGGTTGAGAAACACTGGTTTAAAGCATTGTCGTAAAAGGAAGAGAAAAGGCATTTGAACCTAACCCAATAAATCTTGGAAGATCGTCGCTTTTTCATGGTCAGTGTTTTTAAAATTAGATAATGGGAGGGGCATTAACATTTACTCGAGAGTCTGTAAAACCTTACTTGTTTCTATGTACAAGAATTAACAGCGTCCACACGTTCGCAAAAAAAGGTAAAAAAAAATCAAAATAAAAGAGCTTTGCAGCCCCGCTCACCGCTAACACACATTTCCGTGACAGGGTTTGTAATAAATGCTGGGTCGCGCGTGAGAACAGAGAGTGCATTGCTGCACCAGACTTTGTGGTGTAATTTTGTGGGCGAGGGCCGGACGGAGAAATGAAAAAGAGCGGGCTGGAGAAAGGGACAGACCCTGCGCTCATCTTTGACGCCACACACCAGAAGCAGCATTTCCGACTTGGAGTGAGATAGCTATCAGTGTGCTCATACTTAGGCATGGCTTTTAGCGAGGAAGTGAGGAGGCAAAACCTAATATGTACGTTATGCGCGCAGTACTTTGGTTCTGCAGCGCGTGCTTGTCCCCAGCACGTACTTGAGCTTCGTGACCTTTCAATAAATTGTTACGCTTGGCTCTGTGCTGAGCATCGGTCTCTGTATCGCTCAGAAAGTTCAATAAATAGGATCTCTAAAATCCAATGCAGCGGCTGTATGTACTCTGTCTTCAAAACGTGGGATGTGTTTTGCTGTAATTTTACAACCATTGAAAAAAGCACACGTCTAAAAGTAATTAACTTCAATTATACCATCAAACTACGGCGCTTATTAGCACAACCTACTTGCAATCATTCAGACTAAGTAATGTAGCACCTGTCACAACAGTGCTATAATGGAGCACTTGCAAATGCAAATGCAAATGCGAAGGATAGCGATAACATTTGTTTCACCAAAGATAAAAACAAGCGATAGACAGAACAGACAGTTGCTTTGAGATGGCAGATGACACATGAAGACATCGCACTGCAGTGAAGGATGAGATGTGCGAAAAACTGTCCGTATAAAAAGGTGTCTGTTGATGTTGTGAAGCACAACCATTGAAGGTGGAAGCGCTATCTATGCACCTTTTCCAGAATTACATAACTGTGACCTCAAGTCTTTAATCACGAACCCTTCGACAATACATCTACTTCGGATGGCAGGGTCTTGTTTTTAGGAGGGGTGATAAGTTTCTTTTCTGAGAATATATGATGTTATCTTGTAGATAGGCTATGTCTTACACCTCTTAGATGGAGTCTAGAACCTTGTTGATTCTGCGGGTTTTCTTTCAGTGTGTATGTGGGTCACTGTGTGGTCGAAAGTGTCTGCTTGTGTTATTCTTCACAGCGGAGCTGACCGTGGAGGTTTCACGGGCATTTTGCATTTTGAATTTTTCTAGAGCCTCAATAAGTTGATTTTCACAAGTGTAATACATTGAGTATCACAGTCTGTCTATGGAATCCTGACTGAATCCTGGAGTTTTGTGCTTGGTCTAACACTGCTCAGTAACCCTATGCAGAAACCCACACGTATACAAAACAAAGGGGGGGGTTTCCACAGGACGCCTGTCACGTTACTCCAGCTGGTTTTGCATGGTCTGACATTTGCAAACGGTTCCTTTCCTGCGTTACCAGGCATGTCACTGTTTTGCAAAGAGAGGCACGTGACAGTGAGCGGTACGTTGTGTTGTGCTGAAGCGGCGGGTGACACGTGCGGATTGAAGCGGAGTGTCACGTTCCCGGTTGTTTTAGTGCACCGTTAGGTCGCGTTTAACCTTAACACATCTGTGCGGTGTGTGACACCTTAACAGGTCCATGATCTGGCATTGGGGGTGATAAAAGAGAATTTGCTTTGCGGGCTCAGCGTTGGGTAAATGTGAGTTTTCAGCGACCGCTGGGTATTTGAATGTCACATCCTTGTCAATGAACAATCGTTAGGGGGGTCACATTATCGGTTGCCTAATCTGCACGGCGCTTGTGGCTTCGGCTGTGGCGCATTATGGGAAGCTTAGCAGACCGTAAACAAGAAGCGCCTGCGTGGCTGTCGGGAGCTCGTTCCAGCAGACACTATCTGCAGAGCCCTGAGATGGGCTGGAGTAAGGGGAGCCCCGCTGTGAGGCGAATGAGCGTATTATCCACCAGCAGCCGGATCACAGTGACGGGGAGGAAAATGAACAAACCAGCGGGTGCTTGTTTCCTGGGGAGATCGGTTTGGTGAAGCATTCCGACCAAGTGGTGGCCATACGCATGGGCGGTCTGGGCATGGAGCATTGTTCTCCAGCTTGCAAGGGTAGAGTTTAAAAACTTTGAGTTTAAAAACCTGCGCAGGGTGAAGGGGGTGGGAGTGGGGCAGAGGCAGCTGCAGGTGGACGGGTCATGCGATGATGTCAGTATTTTGCTCTTCAGCCCTATGGCGGGACAGCACTGTTTTCGGCACAGGAAAAGGCCCCCTCTCTGCCCACTATTGTGATGGGCTCCAGGGTGGAGGCAGTGGCTTTCAGCTCACAGTCTATTTCTGGAACACACACACACACACACACACACACACACACACACACACACACACACACACACACACACACACACACACACACACACATACACAAAACAGGGGGTGATAGCTGCACTGGGTTGTGTGTCTCCACTGCAGGGCTATGCCTCATCCCTCACATCTTTCTTTGTACTGCTCGTATTCAGCTGTCACTGCCTTCATCACCAGACTGCCCTGTGAGAGTGTGGCCTGTGCCTACTGTTATAAGTAAACTGGACAGCATGCATTTACATTATTAATAGCTGTTCTTTAAAACACTCTCCATTTTCAATTCACTTACTTTCTTTAAGGTTTTTGGAAAGGAGGAGGTACACTTCTAGAAGGACCTCTATACCCAAGGCAGGTCCTCTCACACAGACAAGCCTAGCAGATCACAGCTTGCATGCTAATGAAGTGGGATCCCTTCTTGAGGTTTGACATTTGACTCTCTTTGCCTAGGCTGGACTGTAACTCTGAAAAGCCCCAGGCAGAGACTCGGAACTGATGCAGCAAGGGTACCAGTCCAGGAACATCCGTCATCCACAGCCTGGTCCCCCTGGAGCCGCCTCCTTGTACTCTCCTTCAGGAACATCACAGCCATCAGTGGCCGTGCCTCCTAGGAGCCATACTCACCTGTTTCCGTGGAGAAGAGTGTCACCCAAGGTCTGATGTGCCTTTTGCAAGTAGCTGATAGACTGGTAAGAGGGGCTTGCGTTATAGTCTAAGAGGGCTGGAGGGAACTGCACTGTGAAGGACCATTGAGAACCGGGCAGTGGTGTGGATGGAACCCCCAAGCCTCTGCTGTTATCCTCTGGCTGTCCTGGCACTCAGGGGAGCAGCATTACGATGTGAGTGTCACAGTCTGGAAGCCAATGAGCCCTTCGCCCTGGCGTATCAACCCGTAATGCCCTCTATCCCAGACCGCGGCCTCTCTGAACATTCGCCCCAGTGATCAGCCACAATAAAAACCATACACACACCCACACTCACGCACAGACACAAGGACACACGCTTCGCTGGTAACAGTGGAGACCTCTGAAAGGGCACAGGGGTCAAGGCCAGCCCGAGGGAAAGCAGAAGAGGGAGGGGACTGAGTACTGGCACCGTAGCCCTGCACCCCTTCACCAGCCATGCAGTCGGACGACCTCTTCATCCGCAAGTTCCGCCGCCAGAGCCCGCGGCCGCCGCTGACGGGCGTGGCCTTTGAGCCCAAACGGGAGGGCAGCGGGCTGCGGACACGGGTGGTGGCTGAGTGGCCGCCCAGGAAGGATGGCGAGGAGGGCGGCGAGCGGGAGGGCGTGACACCCGGCCGGGTGGGGCTGCCCCTGCGGCCGGCTGGGCGCGGCCACGTCATGCAGCGGAGCAATAGTGATGTCACACTGGGGGACCTGGACTCGGCGGGCAAGGTGGTGGGGAAAGCTGCAGGGGCAGCGGGCGAGAAGGTTGGCGCGGGCGGGGCCGGGCCCGCAGACTCCGGGCTGGTCCTGCATCGGGAGTACGGCAGCCTCTCATCCCTGGAGAGGCAGACACGGGCCCGAGCACCAGGTGGCGATGACCAGGGCGCCCTCAGCCCCCCCGCACTCCGCTTCAAGGACCCCTTCCTCCTGCTAGGCTTGCAGACCGCCACCCCCGAGCCTGACAGCTTCTTCCGCGCCCTGCCTGCGCCAGTGGGCGACTCGCCCAAGCCCAAACCCGCCAAGCCAGAGCCGCAGAGCAAGAAGTCCAAGCCCAGCCCACCACCCCCGCCGCCCCCCCCTGTGGCACCGGGCCCTGGGGAGCCCCTGCCGGGCGGCTCGTGGGTGCGCAACTTTGCCCACTATGATGTGCAGAGCATCCTGTTCGACCTGACTGAGGCTGCCTCCAACCGCGACAGTATCGGCCGCAAGAAGAACATCACTTCAGGGGCGTCGGCCGCCTCACAGCTGCGACCGCCCATGCTGGTCGCACCCCCATCACCAGCACAGGGGGCCGGGGCCGGCTGTGGTGCGGGGGGGGCCGGGGGGGCAGAGGATGCCGAGGCCCTGCGGGAGTCGCTGGCCCTGCTTGACGAGGGTGATGGCAACGACAACGACCTAATCCTCAGCTGCCCGCACTTCCGCAATGAGGTGGGCGGGGAGGAGCGGGCGGGGCTGGGGCGGCCGCGGGGGCCTGGTGGGCTCCGCCTCAGCCTGCAGAGCCCCAACGACGCTGTGTCTGTGCTGGAGGAGCCCCGCGAGAGCCACATTCAGCAGCAGGGCAAGAGCAGCTACTTCATCGAGCACGCCGACTTGGGCGCACACTACTACCGCAAGTACTTTTACATGAAAGGTGAGAGTAAGGCCTTCTGGGTAACATGCTTCCTGAAGCTCTGGACAGAAGTTGCTCACAAGAGCTGATCTAGGACTAGCTTTTTCACTTAAGGTCAAAGTTAGAATTGTGACTGAGGAATCTGGTCCCAGGTCAGCAGATGTCGACTGCAGCTGTTCTAGGACCAGCTTTGTTGTTTATCTTATAATGATTAAGATTAGAATTGTGGTTGGGCGATTCGGTCCTAGATCAGTGCTTAAAAGCAACTGCCTGGAGCCCTTTTCAAACAGGCCTGTGCAGGAGGACAGCTCTGACCCACTGCTGATATAAATAAGATCTCAGTGGTGTTAGGAAACTGTTAGGCTGACACTCTCACCCTGGGTTACATATGTAAAACATTACTGTGGTATGTGGCACAGTGCGAAAGAGCAGGACTAGTAACCCAGTGAATACAGGCTCAGATAGCAGGTGTAGTTATCACGGCTCAGGCAAGGACTCAAACGCGGACCACGCAAGCTTCAGGTTCTGAGCGGCTTTTTTGAAGTGTGAGATAGAATAGCAAAAACGACAACAGGCAGGGTCGAGACCAGGCAGGCAGTCCGTGGGTAAATCCAGGGGCGATCGCAGGGTCAGGCAGAGTCAGGAACCATGCAGGCAGGCAATCAGGCAAACGGGGCAAAATGGCAGGCAGAAAACCAGGTCGGGGCACAGGCAGGGTCAAAAAACGGGCAACTAGCAGGCAGAAAAACGGTGGGGATGAAACAGGCAGGAAACACTGTAACGAACTAGCAACGAGACAGGGACGTGCAGGGTGTAATATAGGGCAGAGCTAACGAGATGATGGGGAGCAGGTGAGCAGGCTGGCAGGGGGAGGTGATCAGGCAATCAGGCAGGCGGGGACCGGGCAGAGATTGGGGCAGAGCTAGAACGAGAGGAAAACAAAAGCACATGGACAAGGACGGACGGGAAAAACACAAAAACAACAGCTATGGGGCCGGAGCACTGACAGTAGCACTGCTGTTGTAGCCTTGAACAGCTACCTAACCATAGCTGCCTCCAGCTGTATATCCAGCTGTATAAATTATATATATCCTTATGATTATACATAGCCTGATCTGTGGATAAGAGTGTCTGCTAAGCTAATGATAATAATAATAATAATAATAATAATAATAATAATAATAATAATAATAATAATAATAATAATAAATAAAAGTTAGTATTATTATTAGTAGCAGTAGTATTTCTGATATTCATAAATGAATGAAAATGGAGAAAAAAGAAGAATAATTATTATTATTACCTACGTTTTGATCTACAAGTATTATTATTCCTTTGTCTACTCCCACTGCCACTGCTACTACTAATAATAATGGTAGTAGTAGTAAATGAATGAAAATGGAGACAAAGAACCATCAAGCACAGAAATGTTCAAACAGTCAGGCATGACCTGCACAGCTGCACAGCACAGAATGCAATCAGAAAATGAAACATATCCAGTGTCATGTTTGTGATGAAACGCAGTCTGGCATGTCTGCTGGATGGCCTCTTTCCACAGATACACGCTCTGAGCTTCCTTCTCTCGGGTCTTGGGGAGCTCTGGTCTTAACAGCCGGCTCATTTCCGATGAAAGAACCCTGAGAGGTAGCGCTAACGAGAGCTGCGCCAGCTGCAGATGCGGCTAATGAATTGATTAAATAATCTCAGTTCTCCGTTTGAACGGGTGGTCCCTTCTGGGCCAAGCGCGGTGGGCAGACTGCTACAGAGGGACAGCTGAGCGCTCTCTGTGGGGCTGCTGGGGGAGGATGTCCACACAGAGCTCAGCGAGTATTGAGTGGTGAATCACTGTGTTTATGTAATGGCTCACCTGGGAGAGAGGATTTATTGAGTAGGTGTGCTGATGAGTATTGACTGCGCTGGTGCCCTCTGATGTTTTGAAGCATGGTGACAGCTCCCACACGCCCACTGAACTTGCTCCAGAGCTGTCTTGTGCTGTGATTGGCTGTTGAGCTGGGTTCTGTGATGATGCTGAGCTGTGTGTGTGTGTGTGTGTTCCACCCTTCAGATCACCAGAACTTCTTTGGCGTGGATGAACGGCTGGGCCCGGTAGCCATAAGCTTCCGACGTGAGGAGAAGGAAGGGTCCAGTGGCGCCCAGTACAACTACAGGATCATATTCCGCACCACAGAGGTGACATGCTCATGTACACACGCACACATACATACACTCATGCACACACTGAGGCAGAAGCACACAGAGACATACGCACATACATAAGCATACACATATGCACAAACACTCTCATACACACATACAAGCCGACACAAGCACACACATACACACACACATACTTACACAACACACAAATTCACGCACACACCATTTACACACACATGCACACACACACACTGACACACGGACACACATACACACGCACGAGTACATATACACACACACACATATACACGTTGATACAAACACACACACACTTACACACTTACACACGTACACACACACACACACACACACACACACACACACACACATACATATACACAGAAGCGGACACACATGTATGCATAAGCATACACTTACACTTTCACACACACACACACACACACACACACACTCTCAGTAAAAGTACAGCACACATTTCCATGCACATGCTATTGCACACGCCTGGCCAGCCCTTCCCCATTGCTCAGATCGCCATTTCTCCCACTGCAGCTGAAGACACTGAGAGGCTCCATCCTGGAGGAGTCGGTGCCCTCCGCCGCCCGCCATGCAACGCCCCGCGGCCTGTCCCCCAAGCGCCTGCTGGAGTACATCATCCCTGAGCTCAACCTGCACTGCCTCCGCCTGGCCTCCACCTCGCCCAAGGTCCGGGACACCCTGCTGAAGCTGGACGAGCAGGGGGTGAGTGAGGCAGCAGAAGGAATGGCATTTTTCATTTATCAGTACTTTTTTGACTGGTGGTACCTGTAATGAAGAGGAGCTAATGCTAATGTTTCCTCTGCCTCTGCCCCCAGTTGAATTTCCAGAGGAAGGTCGGGGTGATGTACTGCCGGGCCAGTCAGAGCTCTGAGGAGGACATGTACAACAACGAGAACGCTGGCCCTGCCTTCGAGGAGTTCCTGGACCTGCTGGGAGAGCGCGTGCGACTGCGAGGCTTCGAGAAGTACAGAGCGCAGCTTGACACCAAGAGTCAGTATGAAAACATTAACACACACATATACACCAACTCTAAAATACACTATATGGCCAAAAGTATGTGAGTTCAGGTGTTTCAGCCACACCGATTGTTAACAGGTGCATAAAATCAAGCACATAGCCATGCAATCTCCATAGACAAACCTTGGAAGTAGAATGGGTCGTACTGGAGAGCTCAGTGACTTTAAACGTGGCACTGTCATAGTATGCCATCTTTGCCACAAGTCAGTTCACGAAATTTCTGCCCTGCTAGATCTGCCCCGGTCAACTGTAAGTGCTATTATTGTCAAGGGGAAGCGTCTAGGAGCAACAACAGCTCAGCCACAAAGCGGTACACCACACAAACTTACAGAGCGGGGCCACCGAGTGCTGAAGCGCGTAGCACGTAAAAACCGCCTATCCTCTGCTGAATCACTCACTACAGAGTTCCAAACTGTCTCTGGCTGCAACATCAGCACAAGAACTATGCGTCAGGAGCTTCATGAAATGGGTTTCCATGGCCGAGCAGCTGCACACAAGCCCAACATCACTATGCGCAATGTCAAGCAACAGCTGGAGTGGTGCAAAGCACGCCACCACTGGACTCTGGAGCAGTGGAAACACATTCTCTGGAGTGATGAATCACACTTCACTATCTGGCAGTCTGATGGACGAATCTGGGTTTGGTGGATGCCAGGAGAGCACTACCTACCGGAATGCACAGTGCCTACTGTAAAGTTTCGTGGAGGAGGGATAATGGTCTGGGGCTGTCCAATAAGCTCATATAGGTGTGATGGTCAGGTATCCACATACGTTTTGCCATATAGTGTACATATACACATACACACACATATACACTGACTCTAACATGCCTATACACTAACACACACATATACACTGACTTTAACGTATTTATACAGCACCCTACACATATACACTAACTCTGACATATGCATGCATTAATGCACAGCTTTACACCATGAGTCAGTATGAATGCTTATACACATACACAGACACCAACATACACTAACACTCATGCAAAGGTGGAAAGCTCCATTCCTCAAAAGTAGAAGTACTTGTGTGAATTTGGTCTCCCCATGCACTGAAACAGCTGAATTCACTAATTACTTCCCCTTCTGGGTGAAGAGTTGCTACAAAATCAAGGTGTTTGAAACAAATACTGATACTTCAACTTTTTTACACCTGGACCTTTCAGCTTCTGCACTTCTACACTACCACACTAACACACACACACACATGCAGGCTCATGCACACACACATGCACACATGCACAGCCTCATGCACACACACACACACACACACACACTCCTCACTCTCACACTGGTCAGCTACAGGTCTCAGATGCTGTGAAAGGTAACAGCCTTAAGAGCTTATATCCAGAGGCTCATTCACATCCAGGGCACAGTGGAGCTCAGGTTTTAGCTAGGAGTACTGCCATACAGAGGGCTGTGCATTAGGCCTGCCATGCAAAGACTCAATCCAGGAGTGTACAGGGAAATGACATCAAACCAGACCTTCCTGATTAGTTCTCATGGTTGATTAACCGGCTCTGTGAAACTCAGAAAAATCTGCCACAGAATATATGGACCAGACTGGGAACTCAGTGCCTTCTATATCGCAATTCACTGCCATTGTGAAGCTGTGAGTGTTCTGATTGGCTGACTGGCTGTGAACACTCTCGAAGGGGTGTGGTCTACAACAGAACATCCCATAGACAACGCAGGAAAACATACATCACTGAAGCTTCCTGCTACCAACCAGAACCCCTTAGATGAAGGAACAGAAGGAACGCTGGGGCTGAATATCTGGTCATATCAGAGCATTTGTACGTGTGCCATTATGTGTGCCTAACTTTCCCTGTGGCCTCCCCTGCAGCGGACTCCACCGGAACCCACTCCCTGTACACGCGTTACCAGGACTACGAGATCATGTTCCATGTGTCCACCATGTTGCCCTATACCGCCAACAACACACAACAGGTATGTGGCCTCTCACGAAACAGCAGATCAAAACTGTGACGACATGGGTCGTTTGTTTGAAATGTATATATGATTTGCATTTTGCAATACACAGAACCGTCACCTGTTCTCCAAAACTGTTCATTGTTTGTTAATTGTTTACATGTTTAAGGACCTTTTTTTCAGTTTTCAATTTTCAGCATTGTCAAAAAAATTGAACTCATTTCACAACCAGTTAATTGTTTCATTGTCACTTGTCAGTTTGTAATTGTCTGTCTAAGCCAGCCATTGGTTAATGAGCCTCACTTGCCAGATCAGGCATATTAAATACAGGTGTGAGGCTGCAGTGCCAGGAGACTGGTTTGTCTGTGTGCTCTGGCTGGTTCCTTTTGTTTGCTGGGTCTTAAAATACATTATTGTTTTTTTATGTTTCCTGTTTCATTTTTTGCAAGAAGTGTCAGCCAGCTACTCCACCAAATAAAAATAAAAATATAATAATCGTACTTTAATTATATAATAATGCATTAATTAAAGTGCTCAGTCCTCAGCAGAAAAACTGATTCACTTTAGTGATGAATACTTACCAGTGGTGAGTTACTTACCTATCTCTGTAGCACTCTGGTGATGGGGAGTGTGCTGGTGGGCAAACTGAACCAAGAGTATATTAGACCAAACCCATGGATCTACATGTACATCTACCCCCAAACCGAACACCACACCGAGGAGGCATATCAGTGCAGAGTCAAATAAGTGACAACTGTTATTCTCACATGAATGTCCCCAGTACTAAGTGATCCTCACTTTGTCCCTCTCTCTCTCCCTCTCTTATTTTCTCTCTCTCTCTCTTTCTCTTTCCCTCTTATCATCTCTTCCTCTCTCTGCAGCTACTGAGGAAAAGGCACATTGGTAATGACATTGTGACCATCGTCTTCCAGGAGCCGGGAGCTCTGCCCTTCACTCCCAAAGCCATTCGCTCCCATTTCCAGCACGTCTTCATTGTAGTGCAAGCCCATGAACCCTGCACAGACCACACCTCCTACAGGTAACAGACCACACCTCCTACATGTGACAAACCACACCCCCTACAGGCAACCAACCATGCCTACCATAAGTAACTAACCGCACCTTCCAAAGGTAACAAACCACACTTTCCATAGGTGACAAACCACACCTGCCATAGATAAAAAACCAAAACTCCCATGGGTAACAAACCACACCTCCTAAAGGTAACAGATCACACCTCCCAAAGGCAACAAACCACACCTCCTACACATGACAAACTACACCTCACACAGGTACCAAATCATACCTCCCACCACACCTTTCACAGGTAACAAGCTTTGCCTTACCTGGGTAGTACATGATGGTTCCTACAGTAACAGCAAAGAGAACTATATCAATGTGTCAATGCTCCTCTGTCCTTCCTGTTCAGTTGTTGTGCTATAAACCCTGGGAGAGACTCTATGAAAAGGCCCAGATTATATACCTGCAATTGTCTCCATGTAGCTGGTTTCTTGTGATAACTGTAGTTGTTTAATTTTTTAGAGCATTTTGCTAGAAAATCTTTGTGTGCAGGTCGAATTGAGTTTTGCATGGCAGAATGCAACATTTTTATATGCTAAATAACATGAGTAGATGTAATTGATTTACTTAACTTTTGCTTCATAAATAAATCGATTCATTAGGTTTTATAGAAGGAAAAATAACATCATCACTCTTTCAGTATTGTGTGAATGTTGACTGTATTGGGTGAAAGGCTTGTATAATCATGGGAGGCCTTGCCTGCTTTGGTACATCCTGACTGGTGCAGCAGTTCTAGCCACTGCCTCACCTGTCTATTCCAACCTCAGGGTGGCCGTGACACGCTCCAAGGACATCCCACTGTTTGGCCCTCTGTTCCCCAAGGGAGCACGCTTCCCACGGTCACCGGCCTTCCGCGACTTCCTGCTGGCCAAGGCAGTGAACGCAGAGAATGCGGCGGAGAAGTCTGAGAAGTTCCGCTCCATGGCCACACGCACGCGGCAGGAGTACCTGAAGGACCTGGCAGAGAACTACGTCACCACCACACCCATCGACTCCTCCACCAAGTTCCCGCTGCTGTCGTCACTGGGCAGCAAGCGCAGGGACAAGAGCAAGGGTGCAAAGGGGGCGGAGCTACACAGCGCTGGCGCCCTGGTGTGGGCAGTGACGGCAGCCGGCGGCCGGGACGGGACCGAGCGGCTGCCCTGCCTGCTGGGCGTGTCTGCCGAGTCGGTGGTGCTGATCGAGCGCTGCTCACGGAGGGTGGTGTTCAACTGCTGCTGCCGTGACGTCATCGGCTGGAAGGCAGTGCTAGAGGGTGGGCCCAAAGGTGGGCCCTGCCTAGACATCTTTTATGAGCGCGGGGAGGCGGTGTCTGTCAGCGTGCCTGAGAGCCAGGCGGAGGACATCCGGGAGGTGGTGCAAAGACTAGAGGTGAGCTGAAAAAACATTACAATCAGTATGTATTCCCAGTCATCACTCACACTTGGAGGGCTTAACCACTCTAAGTGGGGAAGCAGTGTGGTGTAGTTGTAAGGAGCAGGGGTAGTAAATGAAAGGTTGCAGGTTCAATTCCCTGGGGCAATGCTGTTGTATTGTCAGGTAAGGAGCTTATCCCAGCCTCAGTATGTATCCAGCTATATGAATGCATAAAATTGTAACCTATGTGAGTCACTGTGGATAAGGGCACCTGCTAAATGTAATGGTGACAATAGCTCAAGTTGCAGGGTCAAAAATGTAAGAAGCCCAGGTATTGTAGCTCACTATGAACAGATAATGGCCAAATGTTTGTCTCAGACACACAGTACAGCTTTTGAAATTTGGATGCACGTGTACAGAGTGTAACTGCTACTGCAGGATGGTTGTCATGCGCTGACACACCAGACTAGTGTTAAAATGGAGGAGTCACGGCAGGTGTCACTACCTCAGGCCGAGGCCAACGCTATGACTCAGCATATCTCTGAGCTTTGCACAGTTACTGTTAGTGCTGCCACAGCTGGCTCTAAAGTATGGCGCGTAACTGTGCCGCATACTGAATCACCCACCTTTCCTACCATGTTTCTCCGCTGGTCCGCTTGGCTCTGGTGACGTTCTGTCCAGATGGCTGGATGAACAGTCATGCTCTCATCACAGCTCGATCACCTCCTCGTCCTTCACCTTTCTCACACGTGCGCTTTCGCCTCGGCGCTTGCGTCATGTAATTCTCTTAGTGGACTGCCCTCATCCAGAGTGACTCCCATAGCTCGCGGGTCATGCATTTTATACAGCAGGGCAATTACCAAAGCACTTTGCGTTAAGCGCCTTGCTCAAGGGTGCATCAGCACTGCCCTGCCAGGGAGTCAAACTGGCAAACCCAGTCACAAGCCCTGCTCCTGACCCGCCATAGAGCACTGCTACTTGCATCTCATTGGCTTTGCGTCTCTCCTTGCTGCTTCATGTGCTGGTGGTACAGGAAACAACTCGCTAGAAATAAACTCCTGTTTGCTGAGCAGCCTTTTTTTGGAAGATAACTTATGAAGACTGACATTGAATGGATTCTGGCAAAATAAATATAGCCCTGAGGGATTATGTGAGTGATGGGAATGGTATGTAGTTTATAATCACGTGTTAATTATTGATCAAAGGTTAACCATAAGAGTTGATTTATGTGTTTGCATTTTGGCATCCCCCTAAACTTTTGCCACATAGACTGTAAAGCAGTGCCAAGTGCTAACCATCAGGAGATATGCTCAAACCACAGGTCACTTAAAGGATTTGCTGGAAATTGAATGGCAGTTTACAAGTCCCAGGAAGAGCAATTATCATTGATCATAAGGCCAGTAGCCCATAAGCCTCATAAGCTGACATTCAATTTCACGTGCCATTTGTTCCTAGCAACTCCTAAATGTTGTTATTGGGGCTAGCCCAGGGCTAAAATTGTACTGTGTGGTGTTTGTTTTGCTTAATTTGCTTGTTTTATCTCGGGTCTTCCACCCCGTTTATGCTCTCCCTTCAGAAGTAGTCTTGTTTAAACACGGTAAAACTGGCATATGTTTTGTAAAAGTCGTACAAATGTTTTGTGAATGTTGCCTCGGCAGCTGGTGACGCGGGGGTGCGAGGCCCGGGAGGTGACCCCCCTGCGGGATGCCGTGGGCCAGCCAGGGTTCCTGCTGAGCGAGGAGGGGTTTGTGACGGAGCTGCAGCGCTTTGGCTATGCGGAGAGTGGGGGTCTGCAGCTGGGGGCACGGGTGGTGCGCCTCTGCGGCCGGCCACTGGTGTCCCTGGCACCCCACGAGAGGGCGAGCCTGCTCCGCTCCGCCCCCAAGATCCACCTGACCGTCATCCCGCCAGACGAGAACGGGAAGCCCCGCCGGTGAGCCCAGGGGATGGGGAGGAAGGGGAACGCCATATGGGAGCCATCTCAAAACATGAGAGCCATCTCAAGACATGAGTCCTATTTCAAAACATGGGGGCCTATCTCTAAACATTAGGTTATCCCAAAACATGGGACACATCTCTAAACATGAGAGTTATCCAAAAACATAGGACACATCTCAAAACATGTGAGAAGCCAGAGTCTGGCTCTTCTGTAATGTTTTCACTGGGAGGATTTATAATCTCCTATTATTGACCAAAGATTATCTATAGCAGTATATTTGTGTGTTTGCATTTTAGCTTCCCCCGAACATTAGCCACATAGACAGTAAAGCAGCACCAAGTACTAGCCATCAGGAGAAAGGCTCAAACCACATGGTCACTTACAGGATTTTCACATATGTATTGAAGATCATAGTGGCTATTTCAGTAGAGTGGCAACAGAGGGGTTTTGTCTGTGGGGATACCAGGACTGTGGTGATGCAGGGTCTTGTGATTGCATCATAGTGTCATTGAGGGTTTCTCTCTCTGTTGCACCTGGCTACAGGAGTTTCTCTGAGCTGTACCTGAAGGCCATCCAGGACGCAGAGCGCAAGTCAGGGGAGGGGCAATCCGGAGAGGCCTGGGTGCTGGATGAGAGAGAGGAGGAGGAGGAGCAGCAAGAGGAGGAGAAAGAGGAAAGGGAGCAGGGGGAGGGTGAGGAGGCAGAGCTGATGGGAGTGGGCGAGGGCAGCGCCAGGGAGAGTGACTCCTCAAAGATAGCCCCAGGACAGGGCCAGGAGAGCTCTCTCCTCTCCCTGCCTAGCCTACCCCTGCTGAGGGCCACCTCCCTGCAGGATGACCCACCCTCCCAGCCTGCCGAAATCACAGCCACCGCCCTTACACGAAGCTGCTCTCTGGAGAAGCACCTGCCCCATCAGGATTCCCAGGATGAGTATGTCACCTCTACACACCTGTGTCATTTTCATCCTCAAATTTCCCTGTCTGAGCCATGCTTCATCACCAATATTCACACCTAAAAACATCCAATCACACACCCAATCACACACCTAAATAAGAGTGTCCTTTAAAAGTGATTGACTGAGGTAATGTGTGAGTTGATTGACAGCCCTTCCTGAATAACCCTTCTGTAAGTGAGATGTAGATATCAGTGGATATACTGGCATCACCATGGTACTACTGTACTGTTCTGTCTGAGGATTATTTCAACAATATCTCCAATATCATGTCTGGAGTGAATATACTCTTGTGGGACACTTCTATACTGGATTTAGATGTGTGTTACTCTACTGTGCCTGTGGTTATAGTACAGGTCTATAGCACAGACACTCATAGTACTGAGTACCTCCTGTTAGTCTATGGTGACAGTCCTTTTATTCATAGATGGCGTCCCACAAACTTTGAACTTTGTTTAAACTTGTTTTCAGTGCTGAAAAATAAGCTGAAGAATAGCGGCAGGGGAAAAAAATAAAAGCTGAAAGGAAAATTGTCTTCATTTTGTTACATGCGTGTAGCGAACTAGCTACCTTACACAATAAAGTTGACAGATGGCTTGTTAAAATTCCAGTGGTAGTTTCTGAGCTTTTTTGGCAATAAATGTGAAACATTACTGGACCACTTTTTTGTGAGCTGAATTAACATCATATCTACAACATTTTCTGGCTAGAGAAGTGGTTTATTCAGGTACCTAGCTACAGCTAATTACTCCACATTAGGCTAGGTTAGGTTAATCTCCTCACTAACCACATAGAATAAATTATTCCAAATATTTTTTTCCTAAAATACCTGTTTTTCTATACATTTGAAACTGAGTATTAGTTAATGCATGATACATCTCAGCATCATAAAGCGCTGGAAAGTCAGTTGAGTAGGTTTACCTCCCATTCAAAAGAATTGAGCAAATGTAGTCAGACTAAAATGTCTCAATTTAATGTGACTTGGGTCAGATTTGTGCTCATTCCCCATATCTTCATTACATTCAAATGCCAATCTGAATAACCTTGAATAAACCACTTTAGGGGGCTTTCATTAACCCCCAAACCAGGACTGTTCTGGCCTTGTTGAGCACAAGGGGCTCTTAGTATGAGGGGTTCCAAAACTGTTGCAGAACCTGGTTCTACTGCAACTTGTTTGTGACCCCTTGAATCCTCTGAAAGGGCCCAAAGGAGGAACTGAGTCGTTTTGCGGCCCTGTCTCTCCCCAACAGGCATCCATATGACAACGTGAAAGAGCCGGCTGACACCCACATCTACGAGAACATGAGGGCCCTGCGGGGGGCCACGCCTGACCTCATCCTGGCGGTCAAACCCAAGGCACCCGCTGATGAGGAGGTGCTCCAGAAACTCTCTCTGTCTCTCTCTTTCTCATTCTTTCATTCTCTCAATTCATTTTCAGTTGGATTAATTGGTATGACACGTGTACACTTATGGTGACAAATGACTTCACAGAGCCCTGCTTCCCCTAGGTTCATCTCCCCATTCATCTGGATGAAAGCAGGGTTTAATAGAACCACACCTAGCATTGGCAGCACTTCAGTGATTAGCATAAACATCTTCATTACCACTGAAGTTAAATCCACTTGAGAGAGGAGAGTCCTTTGCTTTTGACACTGTAAACTCAAAAGTGTTCTTGTACTTCATACCATAAAAGGCTTCAGTTTCAAATACCTTTAATCATTTAAAAAGCTGTTGATGTAATAAAAGGTTTCATTTCCAAATACTTTTAATCATTTTCAAAAAACCTGTTGGCAAAGTGAAAGGTTCTTAAAAACATTTTTTATGCATTGTCTTGTGTTGATGCTGTAATTCTGACTTTAAGACCTACAAGACTACAAATGGTCCCTGGGCTATGTCAGTCGCTACATAACTTGGAATTTACATAACCCTGATTTTATTCTGAGCCAACAACAATGTCCCCTGCAAACCTTATGTTACTGCACGGTGCCTTTATACTGCTCCATTTGTTACACAGTAATGCTTCCATTTCCACTACACATCTCAAATTTTTCATAATTCTATATTTCTAGATCAGGGTCAGTATATATTTCATATTTTAAAGTCAAATTTATGTATATCGGGTGATATGTTACCTGGAGACTTTCTGTTCTGGATGTGTCATTGCTGTAATTCTGGCTTTGGAGGCCTGGCTCATGAGTGTGCCCTTGCTGTTTCTCTCTCAGTTTGTGGGGTTGGAGCTGAGGGAGGAGCAGTCCTTGGCCAGTGACTCCTCGTTGTCCTCCGCCGCTCCCACCTGCTCAGACACTGGCGACCGCAGCTCTCGGGCCTTGAGTCTGCACAACTCCATCACCAAAAGTATGTACCCCAACACCATGCCTTACTTTCTCTTTAACACCTCTTTAAGATGTATGTAGTCTGCATGCACACATGCTCTGCAAATCCAGGCACAAAGAAACTGTAAAAAACGAATGAGTTTGTATCTCTTAATCTCTTCTGTCACTCAAAGAGGGAGTATTAGCAGAAGAGACAGAAGTTCACACAAGAAAGAAAGTGCTTCTTTTTATTCCACAGGAACTGTAAACTGAAGACTCGCTGGCCAAATTCCAGTTTTTTTCCTTTCCGGTTTTTAGATGAATCCCTACCCATGATTTTAGAGTAGTGTGAACAGCCAAAAATACATGAGGTCGCATTTCCGATTTCTGATTTGGGCCACATGAAATTGTTGAAATAAATCTGATATCTGGCCATGCGACCTGCATGCAACCTGAGTGTGGATACTCAAATTGGAATTGAACGTATTTAACATGGCCTGAATACTTTACTCTGCATGTGACAGGTTACCTTCACCATTATAACATGACTAAACAGATGTGATGTCTTTTGTTGTTTATATGAGCATGCTGGACATTTCAAGACTGAGGTCAGTTCACACTAATATCAGATATGGGTCACTTTCTAAAATGAATATGAACAGTCAGACAAAAAATCATATCTGAGCAACAATTTGGAATTGAGCAATAATTCCTGAATGTAACAATTGTTAGCAAGTTAGGAAGAATAAATTCCTGATACATTTGGGAAGTCTGTCAAGGGTGCTAGGTCATTTTATCTGCTACTAACAACAGTGTAACTTTATGAATAGGATTGATTATTATTCATAGCCATTTGTGTTACTATTATCATTTGCTACCATTTACAAAGCTTTTTGCCACTAAATATATCAGAACATTAACTCCATTTAAAAAATGGTTCTTTTGCATTGTCCTGTACTGACTGTGAGTTGCGGTCAGAACAGCTGAATAGCTAGCTACATTCTGTCACAGGTTGAAGACCTACCTGTACCTCATTTCCCATACCCTGGTCTGACCTTGTTCCCCTTTTATGTAATTTTTTTTATAAATTGTGATTTTGTTTTTTGTAGTTTTTCGTAGTTTCATGATATTGTGTTTCATTTACACGCTGAATCATGTACATGTCCGTGATTTGTACATTTCATGTTTTTTTAAATGCACTTTGAACCAGGACAAAATGTAAATGTATGGCTGAGTGCTTACAACCCTGTTCTGTGGTCCATTACAACAAAAAGAACGCCTTTATAGTGTTAATAATAATGTTAATATGACAGTTATTGATCATTTTAAATTATTAAAGTCGTCAGAGTAATAATTACAAAAGGTAATGCAAATCAAAAAGCTAAATAAAAATAAAAGCTAAAAAAGCAAAAAGCTAAATAAAAATAGCTACTGGGAAGTTGATATTGTCAGGGTCCTTCTGCAAAGGCGTCCTCTTGGGGGGACTGAAACACAGTCATTCGACTCTCAATGGTTCTGGAAGCCAGGCATTTATACACATACAGAGCCTGCCATTGTCAGTGTGTCCAGGTCCACTATAGCCCCCACTCCCTTTCTCCCACAAAAACCAGCGCATTATGCCTCCTATACTCACTCCTCGTCCCCCTCCCCCCCCTCTTCATCCACACCCCATCCCCCAAAACCCAATACCTCCCTCCACCCCCCACCCCCACCAACTCCAGACTGAGAGAGAGACAGATGGGGGGTGGGCTTTACGCTGTCCCAAAACAAGCCCATTTGGCCATCTGCTCTCCCTCTCTCTTTCTCTCTCTCTCTCACCCCCACCCCCTCTGTCCCCTGTGCTCTGAGTCAGTCTCTGTTACTGTATGGGGCATGGGGCGTGGGGCGTGGGGTGGGGGGGGGGCTTTGAGGGGCTAGCCGTTTACTGGAACAGACAGTGCATGCTTTGGTCTTTGTGGTGGACAGAGCCTCGGCCCGTCTGTCTGAAACATTCCCCTTCACTGACTCCAACAGCCCACTGCTCCTTCAGCCCTGTTGGTTTTGACAGGTTTTCATTTATTGTGTAATTATCATTTCCACGTAATTTCAGTGCTTTAGAAATCCCGTAATTGAATTTTGAAACATGATGACTGTACACACATACTCAGTGGATTGAAAATAATCTTAAAACACTTTTCATCTAACATCTTCGATCTTCAAAGTTCAGGAACAGCCTTTGCAGGTGTAGCTGTTGAAACTGATAAGAAAGAGAAACTAATTTGATGGACTGATGTGGGATTGAGATGATGAAAACTGGCTTGTCTGCACTGCGTTCTGAGTTTCTGAATTCTTGTCAGGATGAAATGTTTCACAGTCAGGTTCATGTGCTGTTTCACAGTTTGGCTCTTGTATTGAATGAATGAGGAATAACCGTGGGTTGCA
This sequence comes from Megalops atlanticus, assembly GCA_019176425.1. Taxonomy (NCBI): domain Eukaryota; kingdom Metazoa; phylum Chordata; class Actinopteri; order Elopiformes; family Megalopidae; genus Megalops; species Megalops atlanticus. Next base: position 3,421,027 of record CM032888.1, read on the forward strand.
GTACAGTACATTAGAATACATCAGAGAAGTACACAAACATCCTTGTCGGCACGAGTGCACAGGCTCAGACCCCTGCCATTCTGCAGGGACCGCTTATAATAGGAGGAAATTGCGTCTGCTCTGACATTTATGAACAAATATTTCTCCCAAAGGAGCAGGCACTGACTGTGGCTTGAGCCAAAACATCCTTCGGAAACTGAAGCACCCTTTTGACATCCTGCAATGTCTCCCCTCTCTAGAGAGCAGTGCCCTCTCCTGGTTGTTTTGTGTTACTGTCCCAATCAACAGACCAGGATGTTGTCATTTTTCCTGTCAAACACTAAGGGTTGGCAGATCTTTGTGATAAAACCAACAAAGGAAATGTATAAAAATAACTAGAATGAACTGAGAAGAAATGCCACAAATCAGTTAATTATTTTTACTCTGCAACCCCATTTTGCAATGTGTTTTCAGTATACACAATGTTTTGCGTTATGTTTAAAATTTTGCAATATGCTGTATCTTAAAACTTAAAAATAACATAAAATGAAATTCACAAATACTAAACACTGCCTTCTTTTGAAATCTGACCACTCCCTGTGTGATGTCACCGCCTGGCATGCGCTGATGCGTTTCCGGGTCATGCAGTAGCTGTTCCGTGGCTCTGTCAGGCCCGCCAATCAGCAGATGAGTTGGTAGTGACTAAATCTCCGTCCCCCTCTCGTTTCTCCCTCAGTCCTATCGGAGACCACCGATTCCTCCGAGGAGGAGTGGCAGTCCATCGCAGACCTGGCAACCGCTTGCCGTAGTATCCTGGAGGCACTTTCCCGTGAAGGTGAGCCCTACGAGAAAGTCCTCCAGGGGGCCATCACATCCCATGGGATTTGGCTGTCCTTGGGAAAGGGTGGTTCCAGTCCTAGAAGGTAGCAAGATCATTTTCCCATTTCATTTTGGAAAGGCTCTTCATGGTTTCATTAAATTAATGTTTCGAATAGGGAGTCGTGTGACCTGGTACAGCAGGCTTCAGTCAGTGGCTAAAGGTGATTCAGACCCATAGGAGTATTACTACCTGTTCCTGCTGTGGACACTCACACTGGGTAGAAACTCTCATTCAAGTGACACATGCTAACCCCGAACAAATTCTTTTTTGGATGACCTACATGGGTACCCTATTGTAACCCAAGGGTTGTCAGTTGGTTCAGTTCCAAGCTGTGTCATTGCTGTTGTACTCTTGGCCAAGGCACTTAAATTGCTTCAGTAAATATCCAGTTGCATGAATGCATCAGCATCCTCAGTTTTTATTTTGTATTATTTCCATAATAGAGATTCAGCTGTGTTTTGTGATGTGGCCAATTTGGTTGCAGGCATCCAGGCAGGTCAGCCAGCCTGTAACAGTAACATTTTTAAGTATAATGTAAGTAATGTCATGTAAACCAAATGTCATGTAATGTTATATTTCAGATCAGAAAGCAGGAGAAGGAACACAGGCTGCTGCAGACAGCACGGCCATCTCTGGCCAGACGGACACCAACCCAAGGGACGTCAAAGAGAGGTGAGCTTCTGACCATGCTAAGCAGAACAGCCCGATCAGAGCACTCACTGACACTGCGCTCAGTGAATTAGACCAATCTGAGCGCTCACCAGCACACTTCTTAAAGAGAGATGAGCTTCTGACCATAACACGCCACTGAGCAGAACACACCAATCAGAGCACTTAGCAGAATATCTATTACCAGTATCAATAAATGTGTAAACATGGAAACATACTGCGCACACACACACACACACACACACACACACACACAAAGATGCAGAGAGGTACATTTTCATTTACTGGACCTGTTTTGCTGTCTCTCTGTTCACGTTAGTGACTCTCCTGGCCATTTGGAGGAGAAGGTTTCCCAGCTGGAAACCATGCTGAAAAGGCTCCAGGATGACCTGCAAAAGGTATCACTCCTTCTGCAGAACCACCCACAGCCCTGTCCCCACCCACGACCACGCCTGCAGCCACACCCACGACCACACCCCAGCATCCTGCCCACATAGTGACCCCACCCTCCCCCTCCACCACCCAATCCCATCCCAGCCCCCCTAACCCCACACCTCACCACAAATCTGGCCACTCAGTCAGAGAGGCAGACAGACAGAGAGAGACAGGCAGGGTGGGTAGGTTGCTCCATGGTTGCTCTCTCAACAATAACTGACCAGTCATAGCACAGGAAGTTCCTGCCCCCCCACACACACACACACACACACACACACCTGTATGGTACTTTCTAAGGTGTGACCTTCAGATGCAGTCCAAAGAAAGTGAAATAAGGAAATTTTATGTCGGTGTGAAAACATGTTGGACCCCCATCTCCTTCTGTCTAGAAATAAAAATATAAGCAAAAACAGAAAATTCAGTGAACTCTGGGAACATGCATCTCTGAGACCACACCTCCAGGTTTATCAGAGCTGAATGTGTTGATGCTGTTAATGGAGGCAGAGCAGGGACACAATCTAAATGTGTGTCAGAACTGGGTTCCATTACATTTGTATTCAGTCAGTTCAGGGAATGAACTCAAATTCAGTTGCCAAATGTAATTATGATTCATCTCCTGAAAGGACTGAATTGAGATGGAGCTCACCATAGCTCTACTCTGAGTTGAGGTGTTACTCTTCACAGGAACATCCCATATAAGAGGAAATGCAATGGCACACAAAGACTACAGATCAATTCCTATTCACCTACCCCCTCCTCCACTCCACCACCGTCCAGTAAGATGTGGCTTTACCAAAGGCACCTCCCCCCCACTCCACTCTCATGCCCTTCCAGTCCGACTCACTGCCAATAAAATCCAAGTCGATGTTCCCACCCCCTTTCCCCCCCAACATGTCACCAATGTAGTGTTTTCTTACCCAGCTTTAGCACAGCAATCATGTGACCACTGCTGGGGGGGGGAGGGGGAGGGGGTGGTTCGATCATTAGAATGCTACTGTACATGTAACCACCACAGTGACTGCCCCAAAAGGAGGAATGCAGATGCTCACCGTGACCTCAGTCGGCAAATGTCACGATCCTAGCCCGGGTAGTGACTCTGCCATCTCATGGCGATGCACAAACTCTTCAATGCGTGCCTCAGAGCCGTGCAAAAACACCCAGCCCCAATCTCCAGAAATGGGGAAAAGACGCAAGCAATCAAGTGCTGATCTGTTGATCACCAACCCCGCCACAAGCCTTAGTCACTCCTCTTCTTTGCACGCGGCTATCGTAGCATCCTTCACCCTTCATTAACACAGTATTATCATCAATCTCAGACACGGCGGCCAGAAATCCATCAGCTACTGTCACCTGCGCTATCTGTGCCCTGCGTGCACAGGGAGAATGAGCATGGTTGGCTGGGTAGAGTAGTTCAGCAAAGACAGGTTGACACCTGAGCCTATTGCATTAAACATTCAGACCTCAGGCTTGCTAAATCAGTTTCAAATCCTTTAATAAATGGACCATGGACACACCCAGCCTATAGGAGGAGGGACACTACAGATCTGGGTGTCAAACTTTGCTCCTTTTGATGTATTGTAGGTGTAAATGGCTGTTTGCTTTGTTCTGGATCTCTAAATTCTCTCAGGGCTTAACTGTAGTTTTGTATGAGGTTAGCCTGTGTTTCGTAAGAACTTGTGCATCTAGGGACTGATGTGAGAGACTGAGAGTGAGCATAGCTAAACAGGGGCCACATGTCAGTCACAGATTTTCTATATGGGGGCAAGATAATCAGCTCCATACATTTCAGCTTTAACATTGGTCTCTGTCAGTGTTGAAGCTGCAGTGTTCTGATTTGCTGGTTTGCCATGAGCATTATTGTAGGAGGCCTCCATAGTCATCATAAGAATCCAGGCAGAATTGGAGCCCCACTGGCTGAGGACAGAGGAAGTGCTGGAGCTGAATATCTGGTCATAGTAGAACATCTGTGTTTGTACTGAAACTGAGATCACAGCAGGTACTGTCTTTGAAGGCAGCGGAAATCTGCTCAGGAAAACATGGGCACATGCAATAGATTGATGATAATACCAAACTAAGGTCATCTTAACCAGTGCTGTCCATCTCCCAGCAATAACCCCCACATAACCCCCCTGCCGTCAAACTAACTACCATGGAAACATGGAGTTCATTCATATCCCTAACCACACTTCCTCCCCCACTCACCGTGGCAACCCTGAGGTCATTAACAGTGGCATTACCACTGAACACTGTATCAGGATTCTAGTGCATTATCACTGAATACCATAGAAGGGCCCTAATATAATCACTGAACACTGCATCAGGATTCTGGTACATTATCACTGAACACCATATCAGGACCCTAGTACAATCAGTGAACACTAGTAGGCAGGGCTCTGGGCAGCAATGTGGCATAGTAGTAAGCAGCAGGGCTTATAACAGAAAGGTTCCCAGTTCGATTCCCTGCTGGGGCACTGCTGTTGTACCCTTGGGCAAGGTACTTGCCCAGAATTGCCTCAGTAAATATCCAGCTGTATAAATGGATAATGTGTAAAACTATAACCTATGTAAGTTGCTCTAGATCAGAGCATTTGCTAAATGACACAAATTAAATGTAATGTAGTATAATCACTGAACAGGATTCTAGTGCAGTATGTCTGCCTCAGGTTCTTTTTGTAAGAGCAGGAAGTCTGGTGTACAGGATTAGAGCTGTGCATGTAGCAGTGACAGCAGCATCTATCTGACACCTCATTTCCATAGATCTTCAGAATTCCCTCAGATCCACAGTCATAACCACGCTTAGCAGCCTAAGACAACCAGTGTAAGCCCTCACAGAACATACCAGAGCACAAGACAGCTTATGGCATCCGATCAGAGAGGCCGTGAATGCTCCTTGGATGGTTGTGCAGTGGTTATGTAGGCTGTTTCATGTCAAGAGTAAACTACTGTACTAAGATCAGACAGTGTGAGCATGTAGACTTTGTGAGGTCCTGATACAATGGCCCTGACACCCTTACCTATGATAGCATGATCTGTCATCCTGTGGCTGTTTAACACCCCTCTGTGTCACCGCAGCACTGAGAACTTTGCCATGGAGTCAGACAAAACGCTCCAGCTGTGGTTTATCTGGAGGCCCAAAGCCTCTCAGTTTGATATTGTTAGCCAGGTCATTGTGCTATGGTGTCAGGCTGCTAACACTAGATGTGCATTTAAGGAGGTCGTTACCATGGCAAACTTTTCATAGTGTTTCTTTCCCTCATCATCTCCTTTGCATTCTACTTTCACCTTGATAGAACGGAGACAGCAGGAGATTGTATGCGCTTCTGTGTGTGTGTGTGTGTGTGTGTGTGTGTGTGTGTGTGTGTGTGTGTGTGTGTGTGTGTGTGTATGAATGATGCATGTGTTTTTGTGTGAATGATGTATGTGTATGTGTGTGATAGTGTGTGTATGAGTGTATGTGAGTGTGTATGTATATGTGATTGTGTTAGCATGTGTGACAGTGTGCATTAGTCCTTAGCGCGGCTCCTCCTGCAGTCTCTCCCTCTCCCTCTCTCACGGGCGCCTCTTGTTGTGTGCCGGTGCCAGGAGAAGGAGGACAAGGCGGTGCTGCAGGCGGAGGTTCAGAGCCTCAGGCAGAACAACCAGCGGCTGCAGGAGGAGTCCCAGAGTACCGTGGCCCGCCTCATCAAGGTCACCGAGCTGCTCTGCAATGTCAACAAGCCCTGCTAGCCGGCAGGCACCGCCCCCCACCCCAGCCCCCCTCCCAAAACACAGGCAGACACGTTGCGTCCCCCCCCACGCCCCTATTCCCTTGATCGCCCCTCTGACTCAGACTCGCAGACGCCCCCTTTTCCACAGCCCCTGCAGCCAGTTGTACTCACAAGCACACTACCACACACACACACACACACACACACACACACACACACATACACACACAAAACATGTCCTCAATGTACTGTAAAGACACCCGGAAAATCTCCAAACGGGAAATATTCACCCCTCAATAAAAGCCATTCACACTGTGGGGTTTTGTAATGAACTGCTTGCAATGGGAAAACATGGACATATGTACACATGAACATACACACAACTCCAAAATGCACATATACATGTGCACACATACATGTACGCACATACTGTATGTAGGCACACAAACACATACACATACGCACACACAGACGCGCACACACACACACACACACTCGCCTGCATGGGGTTCACATCAGAAGGCCACCCCCGGCAGAGCAGGCCCGATTGGAAAGCAGCCTAAAACACAACCCTTCTCCCCCTCTCCCCCCTCCAGCCCCGGCCCCCGCTCGTGCGATGTGGATCATGGGAAGGATATGCCAGCGCCCCCCCTCTATGACGCAGTGGGGTGGAGTCAGCCCTCCCACAGGTGTGCCCGCATTGCCATCCATCTCCCCACCCCCGGGGCGGGACTCACTTTCCACACCATGTATGTGTGTGTGTGTGAGTGTGTGTGTGTGTGTATGAGTACTGGAATGGATAGCAGCCACTCTTTTAATTCAACCTCATGGAGCTGCCAGGTGACACAGGAAGCCGCAGTGTCTAAAACTGTCAGTAGGTCACAGTGAAACAAATCAAATAAGAACAAAAACCTAGAAAACAAGCAGAGACTCGTATATTTACTAGAACTCTTGTGCGCGTGTGTCATGTCAGTTCCCCTTTCCTGAACTATGCACGTCACTGAGGAAGGCTCACCTTGTTTTGGGGACCAAAAAGCCTTTTCCCTCTTCCTCCCTGCAATGACGTCCCTGTCAGAACCCCTCTCACCCTTCTGTGATATGCAAGGTCTCCAGATAAGCCTGGTCCTGGTACCCAGCACAGTCAGGACCGCTCCCGGGACTGTAAGAGGAACACGGTGATCATAGCCTCTGGAGGAAGTGCATCATGGGCCGCAAACTTCAGGAAGCAAAAGAGAACTCTTTGTATGAGTTAAACTGAGCCAACGAGTTAGATGGTTTATTTTTTTTCTTTAATCTTTGATTGCTGAGTTTCAGCTACCGTTCAGTATTATTATCAAAAACTCATGTATGTATCATGTGGTCTGGATTTTGAAGAGCACCCAGAAAGGGGTGTGTGAATCTCAGTCAAGGCGACGTGGCAGAGGAGGCTTCCCTCTCCCAGTGGGTGGACCTTCCTCACCACCATCGGACCACTGCAGTGACACCCCCCTTGCGGCTGAACCCAACACCTCACGTGACCCCAAAAGTGTGTGGAATAAGCCACCCTCCGTTTTGGGTTTTGCGGTGCCTCGTGCCACTGGAGCGCCCACGGTCTGGCTGTGTCGGACCCCATCACCCGGGAAACGGTTACCTGTTTCAGCCTATGAAGGATACATAGCCAGAACATGTGGCTGGTGGAGGGCGGGGCTCATAAGGAGAGAGGTGGTGCCTGGTGTGATTGATGGGGTGTGATGTGACATCAGAGAGGACAGATGGGAAATGGAAGTCCTCCAGTCAGGCCTTGAGAACCCTCTCCATCTGCTGCACCACTGGACGCCAAGGCCCGTTCTCCTTCAACAAACTGTGCTGACTCACAAGAGGACACACACATACACACACACACACACACACACACACACACACACACACACACAAAACACAGACTTTTAAAAGGGATGCAAAGCAAGGTAATTCCAAACATATTAAGTGTACCTGTATTGTTGTACAAACACCTTTTTCTTCCTCTTGCAATTTTTTGGATGATGATGACTTTCTTAATTTTATTTTAGATTCACTGTGATTACCCGGTACCAGCAGATTATGATATATTAAGATTAAATTATGAATCTATATCTTTAGCTATGTATAAAGACATATACAGCTGAACTACTCTGTGTGACTTTGTGCAGTCAGTTGTGTATGCCCGCCAGCGTGGTATCTGTAAGTATATGTGCACACACTCAAGGTGACAGAGTAGAGGTCACTCCCCAAGGAGCTTAGTTGTGTCTTAGTAATGAGCGTCAGTTCACGGCTGGTTTGATATTGTTTTAAATGGCGCTGCCCTGTTGGTGGAAAAAAAAAAAAAAAAAGTGGCAATGTGCAAAAATAAATAATGTGAGACTGTATGCTGTATAGTTATTGTTTGGGGGGAGGTTATTGGGAGGGAGGGATAATGCACTGAGCAATGTTTGAGTTCCTCTCTATATGTGTGTGTGTAAAAACTGTAATACCTTATTATCATGCAGATGTGGAATTCCTTGTTAGATGTTTTACATATGACTATAGGCTTGTAAATACAGGAAATGACAAAGAGGGGAGAAGTGGGGTATCACAAATTTTTTTCTAAAAAATATTAAACAAAAAGTTGAAGGAAAAATATTTCAACAATGTTGCATATTTTGTTTGGTTATTGCAATAAAGTTTATAATCGAAGTATTTGGGGCCAGGGCACAAGGCGTACAGGGGGTGGAGGGTGGGGGGAGCCTGTCACCCCCCAGTTTTCTTTTACAATCAGAGCTCTTGTTTTCTTCCAGTCTCAGAGTCTTCCATCTGTTTGTGTCTCAGTGTAAACTACAGCCCAGCACCTCAGCCCGAAATCCCCCCAGAACCCCCTCGTACTATACATACACACACACACACACACGCATCTTGCAGACGGCAGTTACATTACCATCCACATTCCAATGAATAATTTGTGAAACGAAATGGACTAAAACAGCCACCCTTATCCTGTAAGACGTACCCCATCCAATGAAAGCTGAGAGAGACAGAACCAAAGAAACCAAACTCCACCATTTGAATTTAACAAGGGGCGTGCAAGAGGTGGACAGACGTGTGGCAAAATGGAGCATAGCAGCAGATTTTTTCTGGATTACGTATTTCCTCTAAAATGGACGCCAACAGTTGTGTGTGCTTGGGCTGTCAGCAGATAGGGTACACTTTATGGGAGGCTGATACTGAAATGTGGGACAGAGATTGTACAGTAGAGTGACAGTGATATGTGACATTGACCTGGGGGCAATTCCATCCCCCAGTCCTTATAACAGCCACAACAAAAAAATTTAAAAGCCAACAGGATCGTCTTTTACCACGGTGCTAATTCACGGTTTTTACCTCAGTCATCATTTCACTCTCTAGCTGTTCATCTAGCTTTCACCTGCTTCTCCCTTACAGGCGTGCCATTACATTATCTGTGTGTAAATGGACTTGTGATTACACCAGAGATTTCCTGTAGCAAACGTCTGTCAAAGGTCGCGCCCCTCCTCCTGTCACCTATCTGAACAGTACAGCCCTCACCTGGGTCAACAGACCGAGAGGAGGTGGGTGAAATGGGAGGGAAGGGAATGAGCGCGGGGTGTGGTGCCCTGTCTCTCTTACATTTTTCGTCGATTCAGGAGTGATCAATGGTCCTGGTGTTGTATGAGTGCAGTGTGTGACCCAGGGGGCTCCTGGCAATAAAAGACCTTGTCTGAACTCTGAGGTTCGCCTGCTGCCTGTTCTTCATGCTTCTCACTGCTGACTGCTTGTATTTCCAGACAAACTTAAACATACATGAAAAAAATCTCCTAATGATCCTTGTTTTGTTTGCAGTCTGACACACTATAATATTGCATCGATGAAAGAAATTAAAAGACAGGTAGACTATGTAGACGAGGTAGACGATGTTGCAGCTCAAAGCCTTGTATCTTATTTTAAGCCAGAAAGTGGGCAATATGAATATGGTGCACCAAACAGGAAAACAAACCAGACAGAAATGCAACACAGAGAATCTGCAACCATTGTGAATTATCAGCTTAATTATTGTTTCCAGTCAGATATCACTATGGGCCTTGTAATGTCAAAGGAGCAACAAGGTGATACCAACAAGGTGGAACAATGTAAAATTGAGTAAAGGAGACCATTTTTACTACTGGCCTGGCTGGCTAGTTTATGAAGCATCTTTTCTTGTGTTTCACTGACACCTGGTGGACACAAGTGGAAACGTCACAATCCTGATGATCGTTTATGACATTGTCCGAGCACTTGTCAGCATGATTTTCTCTTAAATTTGAATGTGTATTTCCGTTTTTACCATCTGTTCATACCAAAATGGAAACCATTTAATACCAACAAATTATTGAATGACAGTAATAGATTAGATCATATCATATTTTTATACCATAGTGTCACATGTTATAACCCATGCATCAAATATGCAACATTACCCCGCTCAGTTTACACATCCAACGCAGTGTGGGTCAGTGACTCAGAAAGAGTGGCGGGCTGTGGTTATCAACAGCTTACTCCTTCAGCACTGAAAATGAAGTCACCCTTCGCTGGAATCCGGTTTTGAGCAAGGAGCTCTGGGGCGCCGCGGGTTGAGTCATCATCGACATTCTGTCTACCGGGGCGCATACATAATTGATTAGAACAGAGTGCATCTAACAGAAGGCTTGTGAAAACAAGCTCATCATCTATACATTAACAATATCAGGTTAGCCAGTAATGATTTTGTATTAATTCCCTGAATAACACCCGCGCAAATTAGTAGCCCAGCCCATGGGTTCCTTCAAACAGTGTAGGGCTTAAAATCTAAAAGGGACCAGGTGGCTGGACTGCTTTTCTTCATCCATGTAAGATGAACCCTGAGATCTTTTTTGAAGGGTTTTTTTCTTGCCTTGTTCTCTGCTTTCTTGCATTTCTTGGTAATACATTGCAACAAGAAAGACTTCATTTTCAGTCCTCCACTGATCAAACCCAGCACCACTGGAGACAGTCTTCTGTCACAGATTAGTGTGAAGAGCAGCATATTACATGGCCAGACAATGTAACGCTAACGTTTCTGCCAGACATGTCACCCAGAACCTTACAGCGCACCTGTGCTTTTTCTTTCATCTTTTACGCCCCAGCACCAAAACAAGGTGTGATCCTGGTTTATAGCTTTACACAGGCCTGGAACACAGCGATAAACCGCTTGCTTTTGAAGCTGCATATTAATCTTTTGGTTTTTTTCATTGTGTGCGTGTGCACGTGTGTGTTTGTGTATGTGGGTGTGTGTGTGTTTGTGTGTGTGTGTGTGTGTGTGTGTGGGGCACTATATATTATTTTTTGTCCCTTTTCGATGTCACCATTTCTTGCACCACCCTCCCATCATGTTTATTTCACATTTTACCTGCAACCACACAGGAGCAAAAATGGTTGTTTTAGGCCAGAGAACATTACATTACATTATTGGCATTTAGCAGACGCTCTTATCCAGAGCGACTTACATTGGCTAGTTTTTTATGCTACCCATTTATACAGCTGGATATTCACTGGGGCAATTGTAGGGTTAAGTACCTTGCCTAAGGGTACAGCAGCAATGCCCTAGTGGGGAATCAAACCGGCAACCTTTTGGTTACAGTCCTGCTCCTTATCCACTATGCTATACTGCCACCCACTGGCTTTGGCTATTTGTCCCCATAACAGCCAAGCTTGGGATTGTCTGTGTTTCCTTCTGAGATCTAACAGTTCCTTGGCAATCCTTGGAAAACCTATGGCATTGTAACTGTGTGGGACACAACTGGAAAGTCTCCTGTAAGAAGAAAGGCCAGCTATACTAACAACAGCCCCTCTGTGTTTTTTGAGCAGCAGAGACCTGCATGCAGGGGTCTGGAGGGAAGAGAATGTAACTAGCTAATTAGCTAGTTAGCTGGATCTGTTCACCAATCCAAGATTTTTACTAAGATGTATGTTTAAATGCTGTTCATCTCCTCTACCATAAGCCATGCCCACTGGAGCATGAAGTCTTTTTTGTAGTTTGGAAATAATACTTTTACACTAAAGCCACACTGTCATATTGTCAAAATTCCAAAAAAAAAAAAGAAAAAAAAAATTGCACTATAAGACGATCCATCTCAATGCCTTGTAGCTCAATCTATTTTGGTGTATTTGGATGGGATAAAAGTCCTTATTAAGCCTTTTTTAGAAAGACCCTCCCAGCTAAGTACAATCTGACGTATATCTGAAGGGCAGAGATCTTACAGATTGCACCTTTAAATTTCAAGGGAGGCAGAGAAAACCAGCTCTGACACAGTTCAATGGCTGGAACCTTTAGCCCAGAATATGCTGTGTGTCCTTGAAACTACTTCCATAAACGTTTAAAATGCATGCAAGAATTGGAATTGGGAAAACTTTCACCCGGTCGTTCGTGAAGCGGGTGATCAGGCGCGATTCAAATCGATCCATGTCTCCGGTACCCGAGTCACGGATCAGCGTATGCGTCAGCACCAAGACAGCGATGCCAGCTGCCGCGCAACGTCGTCTCCGTGCTCCGGTGTCTCCTCGCCCCCATCTCACAGCCTGGCTGACAGGTCACACCTGGGTCTTGCCTTCGCGGCTCTTCCCGCCAACCAGCCCACACAGGGCGCTCATTAAATCTGAGAACTGAACTGGCTCTGCTGCTTGACGTCGCTTCTAATTTCAGATAACTGACCTGTGACCCGCTCAGTCGCGCAGCACTGAACTCGGCGATGGTTCCTGGAAAACGCGGGGAAAGGCGCAACGCTGGCGCTCCTTCAGCCTGAGCTCGATCCGGTTTGTCCTTACCGGTTTGTTCTGAATCAAGAATACAACATACTTTTACACTTTTGTTGCTAATAATTTAGCAACAAATTTCATGAACATACAGCGTTGTGTAGGCAATGAAAAACATAGCCTATTTACTGTTACTTGATATCGGAAAATAGGCACAACATATTCACATTGTGGATACATTGAATAGGGGCTTTCCCCCATTCCCTCGTCCTTTTGTCCAGCTGACCTCTACAGCTCTGTATATAATTTAGCCCCAAGTGGTTCATTTGCTACGAAAGCAGACCTTAACGCACCTCGACGACACAATGCGAATTGTTCTACGTTATAAAGGCTGTACAAAAGACAGGGTCAAGAAGGCTCTAAATTTTATTTATATTTTGAAATATTTGTTCGTATGTAGCACAACAGTCGTTTGACCTTTGTGATGAACACCTTAGTGGTGCATTTAAGATAATTATCATTAACAGACTGAATGATTCGTTTCTTTAGCCTACTCATTGTTTTCATTCACCTTGTTACCCCCGCAAAAATGTTGGAGAATTATGCATTCGAATTGTACAAAAATTCCATAAAGCAACATAAATGACGTAAATTAAATGTCATGATGATTTATGTCCGGACTGTCATATATTGGATCCCGTACATGCAGGTAGACTGAGAGACACAAGTACACGTTGGCGTTCACTATAAATATTTTTTTACATATTATTAATAAATAAATATCTTCCAGTCTGACGAACATGGGGTCTTGTTCAGCAGTGCCTTTGCGCATACCTGCGTTGTGGTATCAGTTCAGTCATATAATCTCATACTGGCCTATCTTAATCAAATTAGGAATTTTCCCAAAGCAGGCTAACAGAGCGTACATAGGAAAAAATGTAAACAAATGTGACAATCCCAAAAACAACAAAATGTTAAGGTATTTTTATTGCAAAGAAACAGGATGTTTAATCGTTTTTCGGGAACACATATGACAAGCTCTCCCGCAACGCCTGCCTGTCGCCTCCTAGCGGTGGTTCCTTGATCGCACAAGCTTCACTACGACGGAGACCTGGGAACCGAATTGGGGGAGGGAGGTGCGGTGTAGTGAGTGGGAGTGGATCGAACCGCTGCAGACTGGCACGGCTGGCGGTGCGTGAGCTGCTGAGTGAGTGAGAATCCCTCTCTCGCCCACTCCGTCTGTTGGTCCTGCACCAGAAAGCGGTTGTCGTAACCGACTTTTTCCCTCCCCTCTTTTTAATTCTAGGCGGGTGGAAGGGGACGTCTGTGAGAGGGATGCTGCGCGAACGCTGAATGAAACGAGCGAGCCCCAAAATGAAGGATGCTGGGGTTTGAAAAGACATCGTGATTAATTGATATATGATAAAGCAAACGGTGAGGATTCAGGTCGGTTACAAAAAAGCTTTCGCTTGATATCATAGTAATATAAAAAACAGAACGGGGCTTCCGCTTTAACAGGCATGTTCTGAAAGGAGCGACCAACGACAGGATGAAGGCGGCGTTGAGGACCAGAAGACGGCGGCTCTTCCGTCGGCTTTGCTGCTGTGGAGTAGGACTCATAGCCGCCACCTGGCTGGCACAAATCATGCACGTAACAGGTGAGTTGTTCGTTAATTGTATCCGGCTCTCCGCAAAAGCAGAAAATAAGCACAGTGATTCCCGAGGGACGCTCCTGGCTGATAGTTTACAGTTTACAGCTTTCGTTACGTCTTTATTGAAAAATGAAACCGACAGCACAAATTCCACAAGATAACCACGATATGTCACCGAACAGGACTGATATTGGTAAAGGGAGATTGAGTTAATCATACAGGATTGCCGACACATTTTCATTTACTTGAGGCATTTGCTAGTATGACGCGCGTACACACAGATTTACATATGAAGATTAGACAGCGCTTACATGTGTTCCTGTCGCGCGTGTACAATATGTACGCGCTCATCACACGCACATCATTTATCAGCAAGATGAGACAAGTGGGGCAGTTCGGTTTAAAGTTTCTAAATATTGACCTCTATGCATCAATCGTCATGGAGATCTTACAGCTGAAAGCAACATGCCACATTTGCAACATTTGCAACATTTGTACTGAAAATAGTAATTTATCATTTGATGTTTTTCATAGTATGCTTGTGGTATAGATTGGACGACGTTTACTGGAAGAAATGACGAAAACTGTAGAGGACTAATCATTTCGAAATACATATGATCAAAAATACAAATATTAGAAAGCATTTAATATATTTAAATGTTGTAGTTTGATCCTTAAGCAATTCACATATTTATTTATATATACATATATAAGCGCCCAGACCAAAAGAGGCTTAAACAGCTCTGAACCAACAAAATGTATTCCATAAATAATGTGTGGTGCATTCAGTAATAATAATAATAATAATGATAATGATAATAATAAAATTGAACCCACATTCCAGGGACTCACAGCACAGTGCTTTATTCCTAACCCTTTCTCAGCACCACACAATTAGATGTACTGCCTTAAACGCCTACCCCCCGGGCTACACCTTTGCTGCACCCCCCTCTGGCCGGTGGCATTGCGCAGAGGTGTCTCTCGCGCCTAGCTCAGGAAGCCGTCCTTGTTAAACTGTTACTGACAGGGCATCTAATTCCACATAATTACACCCCGGCCCGGCCTTTTGTTGGGGGTCTGATTTCTGCTCTGCACCTGAAGAAAGGGCCACAAGCCCATCCTTTATCCTGGAGGTGTAATTGGTCCCCTGCATGCCATAGAGACAACACTCCTTTCTGCGCCCCACTCTTGTTTGAGCGGATGATGGAGAGCCGAGTGCTTGGAGTCCCTCTGAATGGATCATTATTAAGTCCTCGCGACACTCCACTCGAGCATAGAATAAAGCCAATACTGCTGGAAAGACAAAGACCCTGGTGGCCACCTGTGGCTAGTCAGGGTGCTGGGGGGAGGGGTCTGCAGCAAGACTGACAGAGGTGTAGGGCAACTGTGTGAAGTAGTGGTAAGGAGCAGGGTTTTTGTCTAAGAGGTTGCTGGTTCAATTCCCACTTAGTCTGGGCTGTATCAGCAAATATGCAGCCGTGTAAATGGATGATGAGTAGCCTGTGCGGCTCACTCTGTGTGAAGGTGTCTACTAAGTGGAAGGTCTATATAATAAAGATCTTTTATGTAGAACCTTCTCCAGGATGGTTATTAGAGTGGGAAACAAAGGACTCAGTGAAAACAATACTGCTCTGGTATCATTCAAAACCAAACTCAGCAAACGTGTGTGTGTGTGTGTGTGTGTGTGTGTGTGTGTGTGTGTGGACTAATTACATTAGAAAGTGGATGGGTAGATGGGTAGGAATGTTCCCTACAGACGCAATGGTATAAGCCAAGGTCGCATTTCTGAGCGCTGCCTAGATGAATATTGGATTAGGCCATATATTCAAATAGTTGTATTTTTAAATATAAGCACACATGGATCACAGTGTAAATATTCATTCTGTGATGCACACTGCGTGGCGGTTTGAGAATGGGTGGATGTGGGAAATGGTGAGATGCAAATCGGAGCCCTTGGATGGGCACCTATTTATTGTGGAAGCGAGAGAGATGACATGTGCTGAAAGGATGAAAGACATCAATCTCCCTCAGCTTCTCCCCCTCGCGAGCTCACTGAAGGAAAAACAGCCAACTAAAATAAGAGAGACAGCACCACAAACTCGTATGGAGACCTCTGATCAGAAAAGTGTCTTTGTCGTCTTATCAGACCTTCTGGATTTTAGGCTATGATATAAGTAATTGTGACATTTTTCTGACTGCCTTAAACTTGCATTGCTGTAAACTGCATCATCATGAAATGAGGATTGTCTATTTATATGAAGCCCTCCATATTTATTCATGCCCCTGACTAAATAAAAATGAAAAATATGATGTAACTGGAAAAGTGTAAGGATTACATATTTCTCTCTGCTTATGCATCTTTTAAAGTAATATTCAGACCTTAATAACATTGCACAGAGCAAAGTCACATTGTTCACACATAACAATTTTTTCTTTTTTTAGTAAAATCCAACAAAATATATAATCTGCTTTTTTGAAGTTTGATGGAAACTCTGTGTAGAGGTCGCCAAAGGGTTCTTGTTTCCCTGGGTATAAAAGGAAGTAACACACAAAAGAAATTCAACAACAGTATGCATTGCCAGGGTTAAGGTTTTAGAGCTCTCGAAAGACTAAGGGCAAAGGGCCATTGACCTCCACAAGCTCCAGGGAAGAGAATGCAAGTGTTCCCTGCCATCACATGCTTTGAGACAAATGGTTTGGGAGGTAACTGTAAACCCAAAGACAAAAGTTAAAGAGCTCAGAAACAACTGGCATATTCAGGATACAAAGAGTCAGAAGGTCCCTACATGAGTGCATCCTTGCAATAAAGAACTCTGAAAGTAAGCCAAAATGAGGGGGAATTTCAGTTTGGAAGCATGTATTATGGTTAGAGCTTTTCAGATGTGTCCCTTAGTGTTGTGTTAGTGTAAAATGGTGAGGTTTATGTTTAGAGAGGACCCCATGACCACTGTGAAACATGACACGGGTTGTATGATGTTTTGGGGTTGCTCTGTGTCCAGCCCTTGTAAAGACAGAAAGAGTCACCAGGCCAAAAACCTGGTTCTCTCTGCCAGGAGAGCTCAAGCTTGGGTAAAAAGGCATCACTGTCATCCCAATATGACAGTGTTCCAAAATATTCATCCAAATCTCAGATAAAACAGTGAAATGGGGCACTAAATTAATGTTCTGTTTAATAAGGAGTATCAAAAAATATGGAGGTATATACACGGTATATGCATGAGTACCCACCTTGCTAGGGAGGGAAGAGATACACATGGACAAAAGACATTATTGGTAAATTTTGGCTGTTTATTTTCTCCTAATGTGGGATAAAGGCAAAATTGACCAAGGACACACAAAGAGGTCCACTGAGTTGCAGTCGCTGAGCAGCAATCTAAAAGAGAAACCTACAGAGTACAAGGAGCACAACTCTTCTCTATATGATCTACCAGTGAGGCAACAGGCAGCAACTGCAATGACTAACTAGCTGGAGTGATTAGTGATAACCTGAAATGATTACTAACTAGCTTCATTGATTAGTGACGAGCTGCAGTGATTAGCAACCATCTGAAGTGATCAGTAATTAGCTGCAGTGATTAGTAACCATCTGCAATTATTAGTAACTAGCTGCAGTGATTATTGACGAGCTGCAGCAGCAGTTACTAGTAGCAAGCAACTGCCGTGTGTGTGAAGGGCAGGAGCTGTCCATGGTCCTGCAGCATTCCTGGCATGCTGAGGCACCTGGGGTCCTGAACAGACAGTGGCTACTGTGTCACAGACATGGGAGCAGCCCTCTGCTGCCATGACAGGACTGGGAGAGGGTGGCACCCCCTGATGGCAAAGAGGGGGGTGGTACCCCCTGGGGCCCCTCAGTGCAGAGCAACAAGGGCACTGCAGGCAACACTCCAGGAAGGTCACAGGGACAGGTGAAGAGGTTGTGCCTTCTGGTGGCCCCTCAGGAGTGGGAAAAGAGGCTACACTATGCCCTGCCCACTCCTACCAGCAGTTTAGGGAGGAGAAATCTTATAATGCATACAAGTGTTGGGGTCTCATAGTTGCAGGACACATGAGGGTGATTCCTTTGAAGACCTAACATACATGCAGTAGGCTTGTGTCAGGGCAGTTCTGGATCTGATTAATGTACTGCAAATGAGGACTTTGTGCTTCTCCCTGGGATAGATAAGGGCAGCCTTTGTTAAGTATGGAAAATCTAGGGCTGAATCCTGCAGAAAATGTCATAGGCCTACAACACAGAATTAAGATTTGGTGACAACAGGAGCCCATTAGATCAAGTTCCTTCTTCAACAGGTCTCATTTGTGCTACCCTTGTTAAACAGTTAGTTTTGCACAGCTGTGTTTGGCCTGACAAATATGTAATTTGTGTTTCTAAATAAAACCAAAAAACTTCAAAACGGCTGATATAGTTTCTTAAATATCAACATTTAATAACATTCAATAAATAGATATAAACATTTGGGAAAGAGTAGAACTATTAAATATTCAACAAGGTATAATTGAATGTATTTAAGAGCAGTATTGAGGAGTTGCACTCTAACTTACCTCACTATGTCACTGTTATTCAGAATTAATCAGACCAGTCCATACCTTTCAGAAAAGTCACATGTAGACTGATCACAGTAACTGCAAAATGTGCCTGTAACATTTTTCAGCTCAGTTTCACATAGCTCACAGATGTAATGAAAAAATGCAGTACAGATCACAGGACAGTCAACAGTGGCAATGAGAGAAAAGGTCATCAAGCATTACTGGCCCCCTGAGGCTCGACTCCTGTATGTCTCAGGACAGATGATTATTGGTTGATTTTATTGGTGAAATGAATCATGGAGAAAACCCTACTGAACTGTGCCTGTAAAGGACATGTAACACAGAAGGGGCAGAGTAGAACTATAATGGGAAAGCTGAATTTTAACAGGTGAGGATATTAGACCACATCCACAATATATTTATAGATTTATCAGAATGTTTGTATACCTGAAAAGTAATTCCTTGGAGCAACATCTTAAAGTGTGTTTCTTACGTCACAAACATGTTTATCCAGTTTCTGAATGTCTCCTGTGGCCGAAAAGCTGGAAACTGAATATCATTTTGCGTAGAAGCAGTCCATCCACGGTTAACCAGATGAAATATTTGTGAATAAAAAATTATTATCCTTTTTTTCTTATTTGAAACAGCATATGAATGAATTAGACTTCAAAAAAATGACAAAGGCATCTGCATAATTCTCTTAGAAGCACGACGAATGGGGATGTGTGAGTGGCAGGTCCATGTCTTTTTCCCTCCCCTGCCCCCACGATACCTTGAAGCTGCATTCCTCCTCCGTGGCTGGTTGTAATTGGGTCCTCTGGGAGATGTGAAAATTGGCGAATGTTACGTTTTTAACAAGAGATGGTTTCTAACTGACAGCTCGAGGAAACACTAAAAACAGTGAATAAAAAACTTCGTTTTTGATCTTTGTTTAGTCTGTTGATCTATTTTTAAGACGCCCAGGCATTTTTAATTTCCTTCCATTTCAACTGTTATCATTTCAACAGTGTTTGTTGTTTTTGTTAACCCAGAAACACTTGTCAGAAAAAAAACATCTAAATATTTCTCTGGTTTATGAATAATGGAGATGTTTTGTTTTTTCAGTATTCATATTCTTGACTCCCTCTTTCTTTCCTCTCCAGAGATTCACTCTTGGGATTTCTGTTGCACAACATGTTGAAATTGTGTAAAAATATAGCTCATGTTTAATGCATGCTGAATGCAGTGACTGCATCCTGAATACAGTATACTTATGATCGTTCACATTTTTGTTTTGGTAATCTCAAGTGTAACAGTGTTTTCACACATAATGTTGTTCAGAAGCATGTTTTTACCATCACTGTCCTCTGAAAAGTAGCCTGAAGTAAGTCTCTTGCATAGTGTGTGTGTGTGTGTGTGTGTGTGTGTGTGTGTGTGTGTGTGTGTTTGTGCACATGTGTGTTTGGCTAAGTATTAAAATTTGGGATACACTAAATCCCAGATTTAGGCCTAGTTTGCAGCGAATATTTCCCTTTATGAAAAAGCTTTGAATTTAGCTGAACATACGGGGATTTGGAGAGACAAGGAAGAATCTTACATTGGTGGGCCATACACACTAGACTCCTAAGCCTGTCCAGAGTGACTTCCATAGCTTCCGTTTTTTACACATTATCCATTTATATAAGTGGATATTTACTAAGGCAGGTCAGGTTAAGGACCTTGCCCAAGGGTACAACATCAGTGCTTCACCTGGGAATCGAACTGGTATCGTTTTAGTTGCAAGCTCTGTTTCCTTACCCTAGCCTGCCACACTGCTGCTAGTCATTGTGAACAGTAAGGAAACACTCAGCCAAAGTTATTTTTGTGGCTGTGGTCTGAGGCTTGAGGATGCCAGTGAAGTGTCTGCTGTACAGATGCCTGTAATAGCCAGTGAGAGAGCCTACATTCCTGATGGTATTCAGGTGCACACACACAGGGATATACAGTGCATCCCCTCAGCTCATGACCCCAGGGCATCAGTACTGTGTGGCAAACTCATATACACCACAGTCCAACTGTCCAGTGAGCTGTGTCTGCCACCTGTCCAATGATAATTCAGTTGTGTCTGCTTCCTGTCAAATGATAATTTAGCTGTGTCTGCTTCCTGTCCAATGGTAATTCTTCTGTCTGATGGTAGTGTTGCTGTGTTGTTCCACTGCTCTGTATTGGTCAGAGTTTGTAAGAATGCCAACAAGTAGCAGTAATTTCATTATGATGTACATGAATCTCTGGTCTTGGCACCACTTGCACATTTTATGCACACAGAAGCTTGGTTTTGTAGTGCCTTAATGGGTGTGTGGCCATATGTGCAGCAATCTGCAACTAATGTGCTCTGTCTCATTCAAATTCATTGGCCTCTATGTGAGATCCAGTGCAACGCTGCAAACATTTCACAGCAAACACACTGCTTCAGTTCAGCCTTTTATCTACAAGGCAAATGTGAATCTCATTCCTGATATTCCACAGCCCTGGATCCAAGCGGGTCTCACCTGGGTATGTGACTGAAGAGTGACCACTGTCATAGCATATGTCAGTCCTTCCACATGATGTCCTGCTTGTGTCAATTTTTGTCTTCCAGTCTGTCAGTGTGGGTGTGTCATTTGTTTTGTTTTTCTTGCGTGCATGTGCTTTAGTTTTTGTTTTCAGCCATTGCCCCACCTCCTGTCCCGCTTATCTGCCCTGCTGCCACACCCACCACCTGAAGCCCATTCTGCACACCTGGTCCCTGTTGTCTCATCATCAGTCTGTGTATTTATACCCCTCTATCTGCTGTGTTTCCTTGCCAGTTCGTCACAGTGTTTCAGTCTGTTTCATTCCCGCCTGTTTGTTGTTTGCTTGCTCTGGTTTTTTTTGACTCCCTGCCTGTTTCGTTGGATTTTGTCCCTTGCCTAGTGTTTTGGATTTTCTGATCATGGATTCTCTGGTTTTGACTCGGACTGTTCTGTTACAACGATTTTAGACATCCTTCAATAAATGCCTGGTTTGTCATCCCGGTCTGCGCCTGGGTCCTTCTACCTGAAAGCCTGACAGTATATGCAAGAAAATAAAATCAGATAGAGAAAACATTAAGCAAGTGAAACTAGGTGAAATTAACTCATTCCATTTAATTGCTCAAGCATATCCTTTTTGACATTAAATTTCAATTGAATATCTTTTTTTGTATGAATAAACACCTTTGAGAGTCATGCTACCTCTGGTTCTATGAGCATTTCATGTTTTCAGCCATGAAATGTCTTTTGTGCTGCCAGCCTCATTGTGAGTATCTGTGATTGTCTGTTGTCAGACGTCACTTTAGAGCGACAGTGATCTGAGAGACCACAGCGGTCAACCTCTTGTGCCTAGAAAGCTTACAGTTTGAGGCTTTTGGTGGCAAGACCACAGCAAGAACATTGTGGATTCATTACTGGAAAAATGACACTTTTTGAAAGGGTCAGGTAGCATTTGGCGCCTAGCTTATTTGGCCTGAGGCTGGGAAATTTGGATTGGGAGTATCTGGCATTAAAGTCAGGTGAAAGGTCATGGCTGTGGCCTTGGGAAGTCTCCCTCTCCCTTGGCAGCCGCTGAGGGTGCAGGCCACGCCTGTGCCAGGCCCCGGTGGCTTTATTAGCAGCTATTCAATTAGCGCAGTGGAACAAGAGGCAGTTTGCTTATCCCAATGAAGCCATTACATTTACATTTACATTTATTCATTTAGCAGACGCTTTTATCCAAAGCGATGTACAAAAGTGCAAATAGTGGGCAAACAACAGGCACAAGGGCAAGGGCCATTAGCCCTGCTTGGGAGAAAAACCCCAGAGCACTATGGGTATTTAGACCTGCAGCTGCCAGGCCCTGGAGACCTGGCTCTGTGGGTAGGGATGCTCCATACCCCCCTCCCACTCAAAGTAAATTGACTGCAGGATGAAAGCACTGGTGTAAAGGGAGGTCTCAATTGCAACCCTCCAAGCAACGCTGAGCAGAGAGAAAGAGAGAGAGAGACAGACAGAGAAAGAGATGTTCTGTGTATATTTATATATATGTGTGTGTGTGTGTGTGTTGGTGTGTATGTGTGTGTGGGCGTACGCATATGTCTCTTAAATTGATTATATTTCCACTTATGAGGTATGTATATGTTTGAATGTGTGCTTTCTTTTACTCTGCATTATTGTAATTATATTTCATATCATTCATTATTGCTTTGGCAACGTGGCTTCTGTTTGTGCTGTCAATAAAGCACCATTGAATTGAAATGAAACGGAGAGGGAAAGAGAGATAGAGAAAAGAGGCAGAGAGAGGCAGAAAAAGAGAGTTAGAGAAAAGAGTAAGAGACAGAGAGAGAGAGGCAACAGATGTATTGGTTTCACAGAGCTGATGGTGAGGGTTTGGCTGCGTGCCTCACCACATATGGGTTTGGTGTGAAAGCTGAGGAGTCGCAGAGCGGGGGGGTGGGTGGGGGTGCCAGAGAACAAATCCGGTATGCTGAGGAGAGAGCAGAGCTGGGACACACATTGTCATCAGAGGAGGTACGCGACTCTGGTCGCTCTCACATTCGGTCCCCCACTCCAGAATTGGGATCGGTTGTGAAATGCTTGGTCTCTCTGCTTGGTTTTAATGAGCAGTTTATTGGAGGGTACCCATGTAACACCGCCAAATTCTGTGAAGAAGGGATTCAGTTGCATCCTCATGAGCGATGAGAGAACATTATGTGCCTGGCAGCACAGACACAGTGGAGTCTCTCATATTTCTATTATTTCCTTAAATTGCCAAATCCTGTCCTGCCCCAAAGAGAGGTGCACACACACACAGAGGTCATAGAAAAAGCCTTTGGCCAGTATAGACAGGTGACACCAATTATGGTTTCCTGTCTCAACCGAAGTTAGAATATTGCACATTTCTGAAGGTCCCGACTCTTCTATATCATATAGTTGTTCTAACTTTTTTGTATTGAATGGAAATCATCCATTTTTCAAATGTTCTATTTGAAATGGCTTCAATGGCAGCAGTACTTTCAACAGAGCTGCAGCTGAGATAAGGGGTTCAAGAGAAGAAACAGATTCAAAGGAAGTTTTTGCATTTTCTGAACAACATTATAGCCTGTCATGGAAAAGGCTTTTGTATTTTGAATTTGGTCCAAATATTAAAACCATTGCTCGAGAGATGAATGCACTGTCAAATGTGTAGTTAAAATGAGTTCCACTTCAGAGCATCAGTTATAGTGACAAAAATAAAAATTATCTGTAAAACTGCAAAGGATTATTACAGACAGTCCCTGGTTCATAACAGTCAGGTTTATGCAGATCCACATTTAAAACACTTGCCACAATGCCACCGTGAATTGTGTTGTGACACAAAATCTTGATTTACGACACAAGAAATACACCGAGATCGAGAGTGACAAAGTCCACAGAGGCAGCTAACACAGCTCTGTTTTGACCTAGTGTGTCTCTGTCTCATCGTTCACTGAGCTGTGAACTGTTATTTTATCCTCAGCATGTGTGGACATGTCCTATCATTGATCTCTGGTCTCAAGACCATCTACTTGTTCCACAGTATCACCTTACAGGAGGTGCTGCTCAGTCTGCATATCATCGGGATGGTCTAAAGTGGACACGGATCATCACATTATTACATCCATATACTATAAAGATCTGCTTCTCTCAAAAATTAAAGCCTTGTAGCTAGCAGCTTGATTTGCCTCCCACAGTATGAAATACTTACACTGTACCTTGTGAGTGTAAGTATGTTTCAATATATAGGTATGTATACAGTAGCAAAGTATTACTTATGAATATTTACTTAATCATAAGTGACTTGCTGTGTACATCTCCCATGCATTACATTGCATATATGAGAAAATCAGATACAATTGGCAAGATCTAGTTAATGATGAGTACTACAGAAAGGTATTGGACTGCCTTAATAATTGCCGTAATAACATATTCACCATAAGGAGCATGGCTAGCTGTTTTAAGACTATCTAGGAAACATTACAATACCCTGACAGTTGTCAATGACAGTTGTTTTGTTTATCTGGCTAGCTGGCAACAGCTGCTAAATTGATGTTCTTCTCAATCCCATATGAGTGAGAGTGCTGTGGAAAGACTTCAGTCACTAGCTAGCTTAATTAGCGACCTTGAAAGATAAATATTACTTAATTCCTTATTTACTGCATAGAAACCAAACAGGTACATTTGCTGAAAAAATAAATGTTTTGCTTCTACATGTGGAAAAAAAAACTGTTCCCTCACTCCCCTTGTAAAGCCCGTTGCTTTATCCCTTACTCATGTTTTTATTTGCATTGCTTAGTTAACTATCTACATGTGTAGTGGCACACTTTAGCATACCCCACAGTTAGCTAAACTTAGCGACCGATAGCCAGCACATCAGTTCAGATGGCAATTCGCAAGCTTTCACATCCTAAATTTAGTTATGACAGGATGGGTGAGAGGAGACTGAATACCAGCAATGGAGTTAGGATGTGTATTTGTATTACAAGATTATAAAAAAATCCTATCTCTTGTACCAATCCTATACCAACAGAGCAGGATTTTTATAATCAACCACTGTCACTCTTCAACATTATAATACTAACCACTATGCCACACGACTAAATCTTATTAACTACTACGCCACACTGCTACATTGTATTATGAACCTCTGTGCCACAGGGCTACATTGTATTACAGACTAATTCTTATTTATGACCTCTGAGATGTCACTGTCCAAGATTTTGCATTTCCACTCTTACCTACAGAGATCTGACTACTGTGTGTAATAACCACAAGCAAATTAGCTTGCCCTGACAAAGACACCTGGACTTTGTTAGGGGAGGAACTGAGTTTTTGGATGGGCGCCTCCCTTTGATACATTAAAAATCCACCCCACCCCCATCCCCCACCCAATGTCCTGTTTGTAAACCACTCATTTAAAAAAAAAAGCAGGCCCCCACAGACATGGTAATGAGCTGGCTGTCAGCCTATTGGGGCTATTTTTGGATCTGATTAGTTTTACGATGCAAATGAGGGCTGTTTAAGCCTGAGGAGCCTATCCTAACTCACAACTGGGCCTCCGCTCCCCCCTCCTCTCTTTCTCTGTGACTGGCTTGGGCCAGGTTGCCATAGGAACCAGAAGAGATGTAAAGAAAGCGTCTTGCCATGTTTGAGTTGTGGTTTCTTTTTTCTTATCGATTGATTTGTGGGGATTTAAGGGATTTAATGAGGGGATGGTTTCTGTGAGATGCTGCAAGATGCCTTGAGTTATAACTGCATGCAGATGGCGGGTGGGGAGACGCATGATCACTCTGTTTGTTTGTCCCTGACGTTTTTTCCCACAGCTTGTGCCCAGAGAGCCAAACTTAAAGCTTTTTTGGTGTTATTTTTCTTGTTCTGAACAATCTGCTCTTTTTTAGACACTCAGATTCCCCTCTCTACATACACACATACACACATACACACACACACACACACACACACACACACACACAGGCTCTGTGATCCCTCCACCCACACACATATACACACTTTCACATTCATGCATATTCACACAAACACACTCACTCTTACACATGCACTCACAAACACAAACACACACACACACACACTGTCTCTCTGAACAGCCATTGACACTCCCTTCGTCTGTGCTGTGAAAGCGTCATCAGTGAGGTCAAAGTCATACTGGCATGCCGAGAGCAGAGCCAAGCCGAGCGTTTCCTGGGAGGAGCAGGCTGGCAGTCCAGGGCCCAGCCTGATGGGAAACACTCACCCAATGCTCTGTTGTTTTAAGAGCCAAGACTTCCAAATATATCAAAGGACTTGGCTTTGGGAACATGGAAAAACTGCCTTGCAATGGTCCCATCACAAGGAAGCTTTCTTTGGGTTTTTAAATATGCCTTCAATTTTACCAAACAGATTCAGTCAAATCCTATTTGGAATTGCATGCCTATAAAATAGCATAGCCAAGAAAATGCTTTGTAAAATGCAACAGGAAGCCATATTTGTAAAAATAAATAAATAAATAAATAATGTGTTGAAGAAAATGTGCTGAACAATAATAAAAATGAGAAACATTAGCGATAAAAAAGGAAAAGCACACCATGATAACAAATGAGTATAACAGTAAATGACAGTTAAATAGCTAAACAAATAGCTTGATCTCCATTGGCTTACGGTGCGTCTTGGATCAGCATATGCCTAGCCTTTCGAGTGTCAAATCTGTGAAATAAAAGAGACAAAAAATTTCTCTTGTCAATATTTCATCCTGGTCTAATCTTTATTTTAGTGACTGAAAGGGGAATATAAGATTACAAAATAAGACCAATAGGTTTAATCTTTTTCTGGTTTTGTGGTAGATCTGATACATGTCTCTGAATTATTGGAAGCATGTTTAAGAATTGTTTTATATTTGGGTGAGGACTTATTTCTCCAATACTAGTTGTACAAAGATTCTGTATTTTCTCAGAGAAACGCGAGAAAGCAATTGAATGTAACATCACCCTCTGGGATCAAGTAATTACATGAATGCACAATTTCTTTAGCTGTAAATAACAGGAAGGCAAGAGCTTAGCTTTAAGACAGTGATTGATGTCTTCGCCTTTGTGTTCTACACAGGTACTACTGGAGATTATCAGTTAGTGAAAGCCTCTGGCTTTGTCTTATCGATGCCTTGTCCTTGTTGTGCAGATGAAGCCCATCAAAGAGACTAACTGAGCAGAGAGAAAGGCAGGAGATCTATAACAACACCTTACCAACTTAGGCATCAGTGTGGCGTAGTGGTAAGGAGCAGCACTGGAAGGTTGATGGTTTGATTCCCAGCTGCTGTTGTACCCTTGGGCAAGGTACTGAATTCACTATTGCCTTAGTAAACATCCAGTTGTATCAATGGATAAAATTGTGACCTATGTAAATTGCTCTGGAATAGAGCATCTGCTAAATGACTGTAATGTAACTGAAGCGTACTTATTCCAAGATAAATGTCCAAAAGCACTGAGTGAAATATTGCTTTTGCTCATTTTTAGTAATAGCATATCATTATTAGTAGTGAACATGATCATTATTGTGCCATTTGTGGCTCAAGCATACTTTTTAGGATCCAGAGAAAGTTTGTAATTTTCTTCTGAGTTAGACATGTTTGTGATCTTAATAGTATAGTACTGAATTCCCCAGTCTGTTTGGCTTCAGTGTGTGATATTTGTCTTAGCTTGTGTTCATCTCCCATTCTCTGTTCTGCATGAGTGTGTTCATAAATGATAAACTTTCTGAGGATTTATTTGTTGCAATTTGAACTTTGTTATTACTGAAAAGGTAAAAAACCTTCAGGTTTACACCATCGTGTTTTATACGTTACCTCTGAATTTGCCACACTCTGTAATTTTTCAGTGACTCATGTCTGACCAACTGCTCTCAATTTACCCAACTCTCATACTCTCGTGTTTCTCATATAATATATGATTTTTCCCTATGATATCTCTAAATACCTTGTTTTGGACATCATTGTGCAGCTGGCTTTCATCCCAATTTGGTTTTAATGCTTTTTATGAATTGCAGTTCCATGTTAACAAATGTACTGGATACCCTTCCTTGGAGTCCAGCCACTGCATTTTACTCAAGATTTGCTTGATTATTATGCCTGTTATTGTCAGCCATTGCCCCATTCGTTTGAGCGTGTCTGCTGAGTGACATGATAATTAATATCATTATTTAGTTTAACAGTAATAACGTGGTAATGCAGGTTGCAGTGACAGTCTATGTATCTGTAACCCAACAGAGCCAGACTGTCCCAGCACTCTCTGCAGCAGCGACCCCACCCTAAACTGGGCCACACGCAGACTAATGCATGAGAAGGAAGAAAACGACACTTCAGACCAGCCCCGTGCCGGTAAGCCCCGCCCTGCCTGACCCCTGACCTCAGCCCCCAGCCTCTCACCAGCCCCTGGAGAGTCACAGCCTATACTGATCTGGGTACACCTTTGCTTGAACATGAGTCTGCATATGTTTGTTAAGTAATTAAGCACTCACTTCACAGATACTGTTGTTCCCCTGAAACCATGGCTATGCCACCCTACATGAAATTTATCTAATTATTCAATCAGTGGAAAACAAAAAAAAACTTCTCTTCTGCACAGGTAAGTGTATGAACTGAAGATTACAAACTGTTCCGGTAGTATGTGATGGATATCATTCAGGCCTCATGGCTAAGAAGACACCAGTAGGCTAAAAACGTATTGTTTCTTTTGTTTGTTTCTTTTTTCTTTGTACATGTCTCTTTTTTTGCTTCACGGCTGTAGGCGGTAGAAGCCTCTTGTTCTTGCTCAGTTTTTTTTTCCTTTCTTTTCTTGGTGCTTTTATGATGCTAAAATTATATCACGTCCGTTAGTGATCTGGGTGGGACGTGGTATTGTGTGAATCTGGTGGATGATCTGAAGAAGCACAGGATATTTTTTGCGGAGCCAGCCCTCTATGGCACACTGTATATTTTGTTTATGTACTAATATTAGGGTGAAAAACTAAACTAAATTTTTATGCAGTTGAGTTCAGAGGATAGGTTACATAGGTTACCTTGCATTTGCTAAAACCCGGCCTAGTGGCTGGCCGCAGTCTGCTGATCAGCTTTTTTCATTGCTTCACATGGTTTGGTGGCCATCTTGGATATTGCAAACAATAATATGCTTATGGTCATTTCTCCTATTCAGTCATTCGCACAGTGTTTAAATCTTGCAGACATTTGTGAGGTTTGTGTTGATTTTTGAATCTGAACTTGTAGTTTGCCACGTCAAGTAAAATAGTGGGCATATGATTCTCAGTGAATATATCTTACTTGGCTGAAAGGCCTTTTCTCTCAATCCGTTACTCATACAACCTTCACACATTGAAAACAAAGGTTACTGATGTTAGGTTATTTTTGATAGTAGCTTTGTTGCGCATTGGAAAGGGAGATGTGTGTGACATGTTTTTTCCGATGGACGTCTTGTATGCGCTTTCTTGGATGACTTGCCCATTAGGTGCACAAAGCATTCAGCCTTATGCATGTGAATTACAGATGGTTTTGTCACACACATTGGTGCCCATATTATGTCTGGTTAATACATGTTTATGTTCCTACTGCTCATTTATCTTTGTCTGTAACTCACATAATTTTTAAATTCTTGTCACAATATGTCTTATGGGAAATGTGCTGAGGTTGCTTGATTTCTCTTGAATTGTCAGCTGCTTTATCATAAAATCTTACTCATAGTGCCATAATATGACACCCTGGCTTCCATCACCTTATTACATAAACTAATTCATGGTATGTCTTACATACATTTCAGCTTTGAAGTGTTAGCAACAACTTCTTTTTTGCATCTCACAGAGATCTTGTCAGCATTGCCCAATTGTGCATGCATATTGTTTTGGCTTCAAGACTACAATGCAAGCTCTTCCACAAATGTAAACAACTCTCGGCATTTTCCGGTTTATCTCACATAAGGCACACATATTAGGCATGCTCTCTCCATCTCTGCCCTTTTGTCACTGATTGTTGTATTGATCCACACCTTTTTTTTACATGTTCTCCATTTACACAGCTGAGTCTTTGCAGAGGCAATCTGGGTTAGGTACCTCACCTAAGGGTCTGATAGCAATGGCCCACCTGGGAATTGACCCAGCAACCTTTGGGTTGTTAGTCCTGCTCTTTACTTCTATGCCAAACTGCTGCCTCTACTTACCAGAGAAATGCTTGTGTTGTGTTCCCATGCCTCATATAGCTACTAGCCATTTTTTTTCCTCACACATCTGTATGTTTTTGCTGTGGGCAGACATTCATTTCAGCTTTGCCACATTAATCACCCTCGGACTGAATACACATGCATGCAGCCCTTATCCAACAGGGAATGCTTGGCTCAAAATCAAACAAAATCAACTATTGTCATGGTGATCTTGAATTGAAATAAACGTGTTTCATAGGACTCTGAATCTGTTCATGTTAACCAGAGCTAAACCAAAAAATTTTCCTTTATGGTGGATTTGTATGTTTTGACTCAGTTTCATAGAACACTTCCTGGAAAAGGTTTAAATTTAATTCACATCTTAAACTCTTAAACTGTTGTGAAAAACATCTCAAATAAAAATGCAGCTTAGTGAATATGATTTCCTTCAACCCAGCAGAACAGACCGAGAGTGCTGTTAGTCATGGGTGACATTGCAGAGCACTATTAGACACACGTTTAGTTCAGCCCTCCTCTGCACATGTGCTGTCCGTGAGGCAATGATGTCATCAGGGCCTGTGATGTCATAGACAACACTGAAGTCATCGATACAGGGACAAAAATGTTGTGATGGCAGAAGCTCACAGAGATCACAGTGCTTGTGTTTTCATTTGCTCATTTCTTGCTGTGAATTACACAGGCAGGAGATGGATCCACCCAAGCATATACCACAAAAGCATTGTAGTTCAAATCACATGTTGGATTACAAGGTACAGTAGCTAACCTGTCTTAAAAACACAGCGTAGTAATGTGTTGCAATGCCTGCTTAAGTACACGGTAATGATACACACACACATGCAATGTATGAAACCCATATACAATTAAAATATTCCTCAGTAAATTACATCTCACAGAGGGCAATAAATAGTCCTCAGAATAACAGAATAAGCTCTGAACCATAATATGATTTGCAGCTAATGCCACTAATGTTGCTATTAGCTATGAGCATAATCATCTCCTTAGTTTCATATGAGCAGTACAGATGAAAAACTATATTCCTGTAACTCTGCTAATGGGGAGAATCTTAGCTTTTAATATCTCATTTTTACCAGTAATAAGCAGAAAATTATGGTATCTAGCTATGAAGGATAGCTGTAGATAGTGATCTTGTCCAAAGGCAACTTTAATGACCATGTGCTTTGGGAAAGCTAGAAATGTACAGTATTTCAAATATTTCCGTATATTTCACACACTTCTTTATCATAAATGCTTATATACAATGTATATGAAGAATATGGGCATATAATTCATATGCTTATGCCTACCTACAACAAAAATACAATTTTGTTTATCTGGGGTACCCATGACTAGGATATTAAAGTATTCAGCCACGGTACCTATCACAAGGATACCAATGCGTTCGGCCACAGTACCTAACACAAAGATATCAGTTTGTTCAGCCATTGAGTCTTAAATGAACTGCAGAGACTGTGGCTCAGCCGAGGCCTACCACCAGCACAGAGGGGCAAAGTGCTCATCAAAATTTCACACCTGAGACTGAAAAAGTGAGAAAGACTTCTTAAAACAGCTGAACATAATTTAAACATCAGATATCTTCTTATTCTTATTTTCAAGGTCTTTTATCATTTCTCTTTAACCCAAATTATGCACACAGGGGTTACAGGGGCACAAATAGCCCTCTCCACACCTCTTCTGATCTAACGTAGTACTATACATCATCGTGTTTTCTGAAACTTTTTTGTGTGAATATTATCAGCAATCACTCTTATCACTTATATTGGCTCTACTTCTCTAAGTGCATCCTAGTCTGTAGCACAGAGTCACCAGTCATTCTACCTCACAGTTGCCTGCAACCTCTGATTTGAATTCTTTACACAATATACTATGATTATCTGTTCTGTTAAGTTCTGTGGTTTTGTCTGTATGTGCACCTTCCAGACAATGCAAAATTTAGTTGCCAGTGGACATTAAATACATTCACATTGCATTACATTTCTATCACTTAGCAAACACTCTTATCCAGAGTGACTTACAATGACAATGCAAAATTTACTTGCCAGTGGACATTAATTACAATTACATTGCATTACATTTCTATCACTTGGCAAACACTCTTTTCCAGAGTGACTTACAATTTTATCCATTTATACAGCTGGATATTTACTGAGGCAGCTGCAGTTTAAGCACCTTGCCCAAGGGTACAACAGCAGCGCCCCAGCAGGGAATTGCACCAGTGACCTTTTGGTTACAGGCCCTGCTCCTTACCACTACATCATACTGCTGCCACACTGCAACATTCATGTTGATGATATACCTTGAATGATCAGTCCAGGACTGGTTGGGCAAAAACCCAGTATTCTTCCTATTCCTGTCCCTGATCCTTACTTGTATCCTTAATCCTGACTGCCCCAGGCCCTCTGTCCTGAGAACAACAAACCCTGGTCAGTTGGGAAAAAGAAAAGATAACATTGGCATAACACATAATGCATAAGTTCATCTACAGTTCATCAGAATAGTTCCATTCCACGGCCAATGAGGTGGACAGGGGATCGAAATGTTGGCCTCAGCCAGGTTATGAGTGGGGACTGCCCTTCTGAGAGTGGAAGTGAAATAAACCCTGGTTTCCCACACCTTCTGTGTGCTGTTGGATCAGCCAGCCCTCTAATTACCTGGGAGTGCAATGGGAGGCGAAGTGGCTAGGAGAGGCTTGAGCGGACCTGATCTGAGATCAGTGCCTGCGTCCCTGCCACAGGCGAGGGAAGAAAGGGGCTGCCTCTCACAAACCCTGACACCGCCCTCAAGGGGTCTGAAGCCGCTCTGGCATTGAGAGTGCATAGAGGGCAAGCCGGGCCACAGGTTAGGAACCCATGCACATCTTGAGAATCCCGAGTGGAGGACTAAAATGAGGAAACAGTGTCCTGGATGGACAGGACATAACAGAGTAACACACCACCACACACTGTAAGTTTAGATGTAAACAGCAGTGTGGCGTAGTGTGCTTACATCTAAAGTGGCAAGGCTCATTACCGAAATGTTGCCTGTTTCATATCCAAGTGGGGCAAGGTACTTACTCTGAATCACTTCAATAAATATCCAGCTGTATAAATGGGTAACGTAAAAGTTGTTATGTAAAATATGTAAGTCACAGTGGACAAGAGTGTCAGCTGATTTAATGTAAATTGTCAAAATACAGTGTCTGATGTTAGAGAAATAATGGATCATAGATGGAAAATGCCAGCATCACCACTGTCCCACCAGTCACTGTAGGTTGACATTGTGCCTGTGCACATGTTTGTGTGTGTGTCTGTGTATGTGTGTGTCTGTGTGTGTGTATATATATATATATATATATATATATATATATATATATATATATATATATATATACATACACATATATATATACACACACACACACACACATATATATATATATATATATATATACATACATATATATATATACACACACACACACACACACACACACACATATATATGTCACACCTGCTCCCAGTCAGCCTGTTCAGCCACGCCCCGCTCAGCGCGCTCAGCCACGCCCCGCTCTGCAAGCTCAGCCACGCCCCGCTCAGCCTGGCTCCACCACACCTGTGGTGCGTTCAAGCAATCAAGCCCTGCCTTTATAAGGACTCTGTTTTGGTTACCTCATTGTGAGGTATTGTCTTTTGAGTCTTTACTGAGCCGTTTGTGATTCTCGCATTCTGATTGTTCCTGTGTTTTTTGACCCCTTGCCTGTTTTTGGACCTTGCTCTTGTGTTTTGGATTCTGGTTTGTTTGCTCCTTGGATTTCCCGTTTTTGACCTGTTTTGTCCCTGACTACGCCTTTTGGATTCTGGAATTAAACTTGTGTTTCCGCACTTGGATCCCAGTCTGTTTCATTACAATATATATATATATATATATATATATATATATATATATATATAATGACTCATTGTGGAAGGGAAACTCTTCCCCACGTGATCAGAGCAGAGATTGCGGTAATTATAGAAGCAGGTTCCATCTGCAGCCAGACCAAGTGAAGCAGAGAAAAGCTGCAAAAAAAGGAACATTCATGATTTCCCTTGCATGTTAAATAGTCTCCTGATTATTTGTTTGAGAAAGTGACTTTATGTCACACTTTCAGTAGACGAGTGTCATTTTATGCCATTCAGCGATCAGACTCTCAGTTTCAGTAACCCTTTTCCCTCTGATAACTGTATTACATTGCGGTTGCTTGGCAGTTACACTGTGTCATACATAGCTTGTTAATGTCACTTGGTTTCCAGTCATGCATATGGATATTTATTCACTTTTAATACCTTATCCAAGGGTACAACAGCAGTGCTTCACCAGGGAATCAAACCTGCAACATTTGGGTTATGAGTCTTGCTCCTTGCTAGAAGAGCACATCTTGTGTGCCAGAGTGCAGTGTTGATCACGCAGCCCTTACGTCCAGGACATTTTATACACTGCACTGTCCTTGCTGGTTCAGCTCATCTCGGTATTCATGTTGCTGAAGACTTGAGCCATTCCTCTTAGTGCTTATGGGAGTTACTTGTTACTTGCAGGCATCAGAGAATCAGAGAATTTTCAGAAGAATACTTTGTTCAACCATGGCAAAGACAATGTTCAGTGTAATATATTTATACATTTACACATATATATGCATAAACGTTTATATGCATTCAGATGTTTTAATTAATTAAAGGAAAACCCTGAATAAATGCGTGGAGAAACATAACGAATGCAGATGCTTCCACAGAGGTGTACTGCATGGTACAATTAAGCAATTAACATCCAATCATGCTCTGTGGCATGTATAAAAATGCTGAGCAGGCCTAGCTGATCTCGATTTTGGATCAAGATGGCAAGAGGAAAAGATCTAAGTGACTTTGAAAGAGGGTTCATTGTTGGGGCACGGATGGCAAGAGCTTCAGTCACAAAGACTGCTCAGCTGGCTAGTGTTTTCATAGGAACAGTGACCAAAGCGACATCTGCATTCAGGGGTGGGCAACTCCGGTCCTGGAGGGCCAGTGTCCTGCTGGTTTTTGTTTTCATCTCTTAGTTACCTGTTGATTTTCACCTTGAAAACAGATGTGCTTGCTCTTCAGCCAATCAGAGATTGTATTTAGTTGGTCAACAAGAAAAACCGCAGGACCATGGCCCTCCAGGACTGGAGTTGCCCACCCCTGATAGATCTATGGGAAAGACATCAGTAAATAGGGTCAGAAATTGTGGTCGACAGCGCACATTCGATGACTGTGATGCTCGTGCATTAGTGCGATATGTAAGGAAAAACAGAAGAGCAGCTCTTCCTCAGGTGACTGAGAATGTCAATACAGGACGTGATCAGGCTGTGTCAGCAAGAACAGTCCGTCAACACTTACATAGAGAGGAATATTATAGTAGGGTTGTAGTGCATAAACCCCTCATTACAAAGATGAATGCACATTTGAGAGTTCAGTGGTGCAAAAACCATAGGCACTGGTCTACAGAGATGTGGAAAAAAGTGATATGGTCAGATGAGTCATCCTTCACCATATTCTCGACAAGTGGGCAAGTCCATGTGTGGCGTACGCCAAGAAAACGGTACAGTGCTTGACCCCTACAGTGAGGGGGTCCGGTGGCTCTGCTATGCTGTGGGGGGCATTTTGCAGGCATGGTTTGGGTCCACTTGTCCCCTTAGAGGGAAGGGTCACTGCAAATCAATACAAAGTTGTTCTGAGTGATCACCTTTATCCTATGATGAAACATTTCTATCCTGATGGGAGTGGTCTCTTCCAGGATGACAATGCTCCCATCCATAGGGCACGAGGGGTCACTGAATGGTTTGATGAGTATGAAAATGATGTGAATCATATGCTATGGCCTTCACAGTCACCAGATCTCAACCCAATTGAACACCTATAGGAGATTTTGGACTGACGTGTTAGACGGTGCTCTCCACCACCATCATCAAAACACCAAATGAGGGAATATCTTTTGGAAGAATGGTGTTCCATCCCTCCAGTAGAGTTCCAGAAGCATTGAAGCTGTTCTGGCAACTGGTGGTGGCCCAACACCTTACTAAGACACTTTAAGTTGGTTTTTCCTTTAATTAATATAATTAATTTTTCACCCGTCTGTATACATACATACACACACATATATATAATGTGTTTGTGTGTGTGTGTGTGTAAATGTATAAATATATTAAATATATACATATGTATAAATATGTATAAATATATTGTACTGAACATTTTGGATATTACCCAGCTGCAGTGATTTAAGACAGAGGTGAAAAAAATCATTCTGTGCAAAGCAATGTATACATGTGGTGTGTAACAAAATGGGCTTTTGAGGGATCACTGACTAAATCAATGTAACACCGGGACTCAAAAGTGTCAGTAATGACAATGTTGCTCCCTGGAGACAAGGTGTTTGTTAACAGAGGACATTCTGCCTTTGCTGGTTTGTGCTAATGCACGTTAGGGTCACTCTGGCTGCTCTGCCCTACCCAATGGTACACACTTGTTCTGTTTGATTAGGCGTCAGTCTTTCTTACGGTTATGAATTTTAATCTTTTTCAGTGCACAGCTGACTGTATCAGTGACAGTCAGCCCACAGTCAGGATACCAGCACTTTGTGTCTGCATAGCATCAAAAATATAACCTGCAAGGATGTATTCAACGCAATGCTTCGCCATCTTCAAAATCATAAAAGCAGGACAAAAAATTCAAGCATTGTTTCATTGAGATTTCAGATCGTTTCAAAGAGCGAGTCATTATCCAAAACCCTAGATTTTATGTTACGCAACAAGCAGGCCAACTTTCTTAGGAAACTCCCGTCCCGTCTGAGTGCTCC
Source organism: Megalops atlanticus (assembly GCA_019176425.1). NCBI lineage: Eukaryota > Metazoa > Chordata > Actinopteri > Elopiformes > Megalopidae > Megalops > Megalops atlanticus. Next base: position 3,458,173 of record CM032888.1, read on the forward strand.
ATTCCTGGTGTGTCTCTCCCTGTCTCTCCCTCGCCCTCTCTTTTGCCATTCCTTAAAAGGATGCAGGCAGCTGCCTGTACCCGCAGTCGAGTCCCTTTGAGGCCAGCGTTGCTAGGCAACTGAATGCTAAATTTTTAAACCGAGGGAAGTTGCATTTCGTGCTTTGAAAGCGGCAGGGCCGAGACGCGGGGGAATATCGTGTGGAAGAGAAAAATAGAACTGTAAGTCTTTATTTTTAGAGGTGTCAATGATGATTGCACAGATCTTGTATGGATTATTTATTTGTGTTTGACAACAAGGGGAACCGGTTGGCTGAATGACTTTTCTTTCACACAGAGATTATTTCAGCTTCCACTGAAGAACAGCAATCCCGAGGTCGCCCCAAACTGTCTAAGAATTCTGTCTCTCGCAGACCTTTGATCCGTCAAGGGAGCAATTAATCACGGCTGTCAAAAACAATATGTCAGCTCAAACCATAGAGATGCTTGTCCTTCCTCAAACAGCACAGGCAGTGAATTATTTTGATGGCAAAATCAATATAATGATGATAATTTCACAGATCATGGTAGTAATATTAACACCTATGGGAATTATAATAATTCTGTCCATTCCATGCAAATAGTAATATCCCATAACAGCATTCATGGGGTAGAGAGATTGGGGCCTACAAGGACAGATGGTGTGACACCATTGTTAGTGTAGCGCATTAGCACCTCTCACCCCCGCAAGCTCCGTCTCTCTCCCCCTCTTTCTCGGTGCACACCACATCAAAATCGAGGGTCAGGGATCGTTCGTCCGGTGAGGAGCCGCAGGTATCTGGAGATTTTTTATTTAGTTCTCTGGCGAGCTCCGCAGCCTCCACGTACAGTTCTCTAGCCTTTCCTTGGCGAGCTGTGTCCCTCGCTCGGTGCGTTCTGAAGCACCTTGCCCAAGGGTGGAACAGAACTCTATCCACTGCACCACTCTACCCTCTGTCTTATGCTCTGTCTTATGCACCCTCCCATTCCTGTGAAGTTCCTGTCTCCCTTTTTTGCCAGTTTTAGGTACTGTACGTTCAGTCTTCCCGGTAATGCCATTGTCACAGACTGTTAGCGTTTCAGTCAATCGCAAAGTGTGTGTGTTTGTGTGTGGGGCATGGGAGCAGTGGTGCTAGCAAACTAAATCTATCCTGGAGAACCCATCTGTGCAGCTTGCACCAAGGGTGAGAGGGGAAGAAGCTGTCGAGGAAAAGGGAAAGACAGAAATCGGGAAAAATCGTGCCTCCCCATAGTCTGCCTAGTGTGTAGTAGAAGGTGGATTTCCGTGCCGTGCACGTGTTCTGCAGTGGAGGGACCGCGCGTCGCACCTACCGCAGGATTAGAAGGTACGGCTTACATCTCCTGTCGTGTTTACTCGCCCTGTTGCAACACAGTGGTGGGACAAGATGTAACCGCAGGGGGATTAGAGCAGATGAACACGGGCAGCCTGTCAGCCTGCTGGCTGTGTGTGGTACTGCAGGTCAGAGAGAAGGGAGAGGCTCAACGGGATCTGCTCTTATGTTTTAGCAACCCTCCTCCAAAAAAAAAAAAATCACAGATATACTCGTCTCAGACCATTAATTAATTAATCAGCCCTATACTAAAGTTTTAGATGACAATGAATGAATTGAATGGAATGATTGGGTTTAATACACAAGGTAAATGCTGTAATGCCATGTGTAAGAAAGGCTCTCAATATAGTTTATAATAGACTATGCAGATCTGTTCTTGGCTGTCCTTTCACAACTGATCATTGTACAATGTATGAAACTCTTAATTTGTCCTCTTCCATCATAAGAAGACAGTGACATTTTTTCTGTTCCTGCAGTCTCTAAGTCAATAGCTAAGGAAGCCTTTATGTTGAAAGCTCTCTTTGATTGAAATAAGCTACCTGTAAATATTCGGTCCATATCATCTTTCAACTTGTTCAAAAATGCCCTGTCTTCTTACTATAAGATCACTTGTACATCTCCATAATAACACCTCTATAATATATAATTAAGTTATAATTATGTTTTATAACTTTATTACTTAATGCTAACACTAACATTAATACCTATCTATGAATGAATGATCCATTTTATGCTCTGTCTGGAATATGATCTCCTGATTTTGTATGTCTTATTATTTGATATTTGATATTTTTTGTTTTTTGTTTGCTTGTTTGTTTTATGTCACATTTGGTATTGCTTAATTATCTTGTTATAATTTTGCTTTGTTAAATGTTTTGTCTAAGTGTGTTTATATTGTATTATTGTCGTTGAGAACCCCCTCGAAAACAAGATGGTACATCTCAAGGGGTTATTCCTAATGAAGAATTTCCAAGAAAGGGGCAACCATTGTTGCGGGGACTCAAGTTAGTTTCCTTGTGTCTGTCCATTGTACTTCCCCCCAATGCGGTGGGGTCATTGAGGAACAAGAGAAAAGGATTGTCCTGAAGATCAATTTTCATTTGTTAGTGTATGCTGGAGTTTGTTGGTGAAAAATTATATTCATCTATACTCTTTATAGTTTACCTCCACATGGCCAGAGATCAAGCTCTAAGTGATAACATTTTGAAAAAAGGGGAAAAAACAAAAGCACAAATTATTTTTAATATGAAAAATCTGCTAATCTGGTATCAGAGTTGCTGAAGGGAGAGGCTCAAATGGAAACCTTTCTGTTGTTCTGCAGGTACTCAGTGTTCTCAGAAACACTATGTTCAATGTAAACCAGTTAGGCAACGCTCTGATGCATTCTACAAGTCACTAAGGAGCAGCCAAAGGGAGAAGAGTTTCTGGGGGACAGGGTGCGGGGGACATTTTAACTCAAATTAATCATCTGAAGAGGTCAGGAAATTTAAGAAGGAACATATAATCTACAAATTATCATCAAGCGTTCTCTGACCGTGGGCCATCATGGAGTTAACTGAAAAATAAAAAAGTGGATTCTCCAGTTTATCCACCCACAGTAGCCCCCAAGCAGTGTGTGAGGTTAACTGAGACAAACCCCTCTGAGCATGCTAGTTTAGTATTCATAATGAGGCCTCTGTTGCCCAGGTGCTGGTGTCGTGTGATTTATTCAGAACACTTGAATGCAGATTACCTCATCTCTGTCCTCTGTCTTCCCTTCTCTAGCAGTCAGCAGTGCTTTGTGTGTGTGTGTGTGTGTGTGTGTGTGTGTGTCTCTTTTCCTTTGGGATTGTGAGGGCCGATATGGATTGTGAGCTCTGTGCTCATGGAGAGATTATGCTGCCATCCCTTTCTGATCCCTTCTGACACTTTATTGGATCAGCCACTGCGTGATAAAGTCAAACCTCAATCTGCCAAGACACACGGCGAAGCTGAACCTGTGGCTGTTTCAATCTGATCACATCCCCATGCACACAGATGGACACATACACACACACACACACACACACACACACACACACACACGCGCACGCACACACACACACACACACACACACACACACACACACACACACACACACGCGCGCACACACACACACACACACACACACATACGCACACATGCACATCCACATACGCACACACGCATACATGCACACACACACACACTCAGGCATACAAAGGCACATAGGCACACACACAGAGGCCCACTCACAAACACACATACATCACCGCCAACACCCCCATGACCCCTGAGATTTTGACCCCTGAATGCACCCCAAAGCACTGATCCAAGATCCTATCCTCAATCATTTTGTGCATGAACTTGAAACTGACACAGGGTTAGCACGTAATGCGCCAAGGACTGTAGATGAGAGGGCTGCAGAAATATCTGACTTCTAGGGTAGTTGCATTGACAGTGGGTAAAGTTTTGAGAGAGTGGTTTAGAATGAGATATTCTGTGTGATTCATTTTATCATTGGGCGAACTGTTCTTGTGATGTCACAGCCCTAGCCCCCCATTGGGCAAACTACATTTATGATATCAGACAGGCCATCAGTGGACAAACTGCACTTGTGATGTTCACAATCTTAGCCCACCATTTGACAAACTACAATATGCCAGCCCCCATCACTGCTCAGGGGCAGAGGTCACAGATCAACCTCAAACCCCACATTCTCACCATTACAAAGCACAGTTGTCTGAGTCCCTAGCAGAGCTCTGATTTTGTTCTCTGAAAGCCTCTCGCAGGAGCCAAGTCTCGCACCCGGCATGGCCAAGCCCCGTTGACTGCATCAAATCAGATAAAAGCCGGCCAAATCAATCAGCAGCCGTCCCCGGTGCTCAATAACAAAAGCCTCTTACGGAGCTGGGGAAAAGGAGGGCACGCTCTGAAAGAGAAAGCCTCGCCGGGTCTGACACGGCCCTCCCGAGAACAGCCAGCAAAGGGATCTATTTTCAGACATGCGCTTCTCTTCTCATAGATTTTTCGCTCCTTCTTCTCTTTTCCTCCCCCTTGCATTTCATACACAGTCCCCGCAGAAACTCTCTTTTCACGGCTGTACCATGCAAACGCTCACCCCCTACCACCACCATCCAGACGACTGCGATTGGCTCCCTGCCGCCGCCCGTCAACATCCTAGGGCCCAATGACGGCCCCCGGGAGAGGGTCTCCATGGCAACTGCTGTGTCAGGCTGAGGCAGCTTGTCAGAAGCTATAAGTGAGCCCCGTTTTCTCAGCTCGGAATCTGCACTGACAGTTAGTATGCAATTTCAGGGGGTTTTAAGGGGGGCAGGGGGCGGCTTCTAAAGATAGAACATGCTCCAGCAGCGGGTAGCTTTTAGAGGGGCGCCCCGGGACAGCCAGAGACGGTGGTGTTGTGCAAGGTGTCCCTCTGCGGGGCTCTGTTCACTCGACCGAGACGGGATCATGGAGGTAGAGCAGCCTTTTGCAACAAGAACCTGAAAGCCAGTTGCCAGGGGTGATCAATAGGAACATTTGCATCTAAATCATTTAAAGTTAGACTGCAGATGGCGTTTATGCAGAAATATGACCGCTCCAGAAAAAAATAAAAACAGCTTGTCTTTGTTTTGGTGTTCATAATGGAAGGCTGGATGGACTAGAATAATAATCCTCACCTATGAAAATGTGCCATTACACACATTCTTGCTTTGGCTTTATGAGAAAGGAGAACAGCTGGGGTTTAACACTCCTGCACATACACACACACACACACAGACACACACACACACACACACACAGGCATATAAAGGCACACAGGCATACACAGGCACACAAAGGCACATTCACACACGTACACACACACACACACAAGGCGCGCACACACACACACACACACATACACACAGGCATATAAAGGCACACATGTACGCACACACACACACACACACACACACAACAAGGCACACACACACACACACACATACACACACACGCATATAAAGGCACACAGGCGCACACACAGGCCCACAAACACACATACACACACACACATATGCACATTCACACACACACAGAGATACATTACACACACACACAGAGGAACACATGCAAAAGCACATGTACATATTCCCACACACACACCTTGGGGCAAACACACACACACACACACACACACACACACACACACACACACACACACACAGTGACATACATTCACATAGGTACATAAACACACACATCCATTCTCTCCAAGCTTATATTGTCAACTCAGAGATCTTTGTCCTCACATGCATATAGATATTAACCCTTCTGCATGAGGAAGCATACTCTAAGTCTAACACACAGAACACACAGACACGCATGTGACACCCCGGAGACAAACACATCGAGTTCCCTGCCATCCCACAGCCCCCTAGCCATGTCTCTGATATTCCTGTAACATTGAGGGAGCACTGTGTGGACTGCTCAAGCGAGGACTTTGCAGACAAGGAGAAGAGGAGAGGAAAGGAAAGGAGGAGAGGATGAGATCCACCGTGTCTTCCCGCCAAGGCAAGTGCCCGAGCGCAGCGCCCTGGCGATTAAGCGCTGGCGGTTTAATCTCGCGGGTCAGAGTCAGCCAGGCTCCTTAATCCCTCTGTGGATCCACCGCAGGTTTCTAATCCCGCCTCCTTCTTGCTTCATACACCCTCCTGAACCGAGTAGAGCGCCATAGGACCGTTACACATATGACCACAAACCATGACCTCTACATACAAACAGGACTGTGAACCATGACCACTACACACAAACAGGACCATAAACCATGACCTCTATAACCATAACCTGTACAGTGCAACCAAGACTGTAATCCATAACTTCTACATTACAACCATGGCTGAAGTCCATAACCTCCACATCACAAACAGAACTGTAAACCATAACATCACAAACAAAGTCATAAATCATAACCTCTACATTACAAACAGCATCATAAACCATAACCTCTGTGTCACAAACAGCACTGTAAACCATGACCCTAAATCATAAACAGGAACGTAAGCCAACCGCCTGTGGTTGAATGACTGCGGCCGAGACAGAGGGCATATTGCAGAGCCACAGGTAGCTGCTGAAGCCTCTGTGAGGGGGAGATCTCCATGATGTCTCATTTGTCAGGAAAGATATAGCCTCTGTGAACTCTCCACCACATCCTGCATTAGCAGACTGTGCTCAGATCACTGTGTTACGCCTGAGACAGTGAGAGCTCTGAGAGAGAGAGAGAGAGAGAGAGAGAGAGAGAGAGAGAGAGTGTGTGTATTTGTGTGAGTGTCTGTGTATGTGTGGGTGTGTGTATCTGTGAGAGTGCATGTATCTGTATGTGTGTCCGTGTGTGTGTGTGTGTGTATCTTTGTATGTGTATCTGTGTGTGTGTGTGTGTGTGTGTCTGTGTGTCTGTGTGTACGTATGTGTGTGTGAGAGTAAAATCTCTGGGCCTGTGGGCAGCACGTCGGGACCAGCATGGCAATTAGTAGCTCAAAGTCGCTAACAAGCTCTGAGCTCTAGCCGGCGGCTTGTTAACACCGGGATGTAATCACAGCTCTGATGATCCTGCTGGGGGTCGCCAGGGCTCGGCCATGTCCTCCCACTGCCACCCTGTGTCACCCTCACGTCCTGCTGGGACAGTAAACGCACCGCCTCTCCTTCTCTGTTTCCTTCTCCCTCCCTCTCACTCTCTTTGTCTACCTCCCTCCCTCTACCTTTTTCTCAATCCCTTTCTTTCTATCTCTCAATCTCTCTCTTCCTCTCTCTCTACCTCTGTCTTGCTCCCTTTTTCTCTCCTTCTCCCTTACTCTGTTCTTCTCTTCCTCTTTCTCTTTCTACCTCCCTCCCTCTATCTCTGTCTCATTCCCTTTTGATCTTTTCCTTCTCTGTCTCACTCACTTTTGCTCTCCCTCTCCTTCTCTGTTTCGCTCACTTTCACTCTTCCTCTCCTTCCCTCTCTCTCTACCTCTCCCTCCCTCTCCCTACCTCTATCTTGTTGCCTTTCTCTGTACTTCTCCCTGTCTACTTCCCTCTCTCTGCCTCTGTCTCACTCACTTTCCCTCTACTTCTCCTCTCTCTCTCCTCTCCTTCTCCATCACCACCCCCCTTCCACTTGCTCACAATTCAATTTGACTTGCTTTATTGGCATGATAAAGATTATATCTGTTTTGCCAATCAAGGTTAACAGATTAACAAATCAGCAACAAGAGATAATGAATATATATAATAAGTACCATGCAGGAGTCAGTCAAATTTACATGTTTCTGAAATGAGATGAAATAAACTTGTCCCTAGTCACACCCTGTCCTTCAAATCAGATTTCGACAGGCAGGGACATATTGTTCCATTGGTGTAGCACATTGTGTTTCCTTTCTGAGAGGGACTGGAGCTGGATGTCTGGGAGGTTTCTGAGTATTGGGCATATATTTTTTTCCACATTGTCTGGTCTCTACAGCCAGGTAGTGCTTGCTGCCTATAGCCTAAAGTCTATACTTTGCCAATGTTTTTCTCAGTTTTACTTTTTCACCGCAGTCTCTCTCCTGTTATTTTTCTGTCTTTGTAGTTTCAGAATGCTTTTGCAGAATTATAGCAGCATTTTGGTAGGTGATCCTCTTTTGTGATGGGACCCCACACCTCACTGCCATAATGAGAAATTGGCTGAATGATGCTGAAACAAGTGAATTTTAATCAGAAGGGGTAGCATGAAGCCCTGCATGTGTCCCCAGCTTAAAAATACTCAAGCATTTCATTTTCTTCCTCTAATATAGCTGCAACAAACAAATTGGACTGCAGTTTCAGCATCCTAACAGGACTTGTACCATCTCTATCTTGGGAAGAAGTACAAAAGCGGTGGATGAATTTGGAGTATTCTCTCTCCCTTTATCTCTCGCTCTTTCCTGCTCTTATTCTTTCCCTCTCCCCTTATGTCTCTCCCTCTTTGACTGTATCCCTCTATCCCTCTACTCCTTCTATGCTTCGCCTCTCCTTCCCCATCTCCCCTCTCTCTCTTTCCCTCTCCCTTCCTCTCTCCCTCCCTCTCTCACTCTTTCCCTCTCTCTCCATCTCCCTCCCTCTTCCCACGCCCCCACCCCTCCTTCCAGCTGTGGCTGACAGAGCTGAATCATGCTACGAATGTGAAAGACAGAAGACTGGGACAGTGAGACAGAAAGGGGGGGGCAGGAGAGGGAGACTGATGTGAAGACAGACACAGAGAGAGGAAGAAGAGGGAAGGAGATGGAGAGGGAGCACAGTGGCATTGATTAACATGCAATTTGTTTCCGCCCTGCTCCTCAGCTATCCACGAGTTCCCAGAGGACATCTTCACCAAGGAGGAGCGGAGACGTGGAGCGGTGCTCCTGCACGTACTCTGTGTGAGTACCCTGACCTGCTGTGCGAGAGACCCCAAACGGCACCACACTCAGCCCCTCCTCAGAGCCACCTGCACAGTCATTCTGTAACTCCTGCAATGCATAGTCATTTTGTAACTGTACAACTGTGTAGTCATTCTGTAATTCAAACACTCTGCAGTCATTCTGTAACTGTAGGTCTGTGCAGTCATGCTGTAACTGTAGAACTGTACAGTCATTTTGTAATTCAAACACTGTGCAGTCATTCTGTGACTGCAGAACTGTGCAGTCATTCTGTAATTGTGTAACTGTGATCATTCTGTAACTGCTGTGTTACATGAGGTACGTTACTTAAGTAGCCAGCTAGCACTACTACACAGCTTCTAGTAAGGGAAGCATTGGCATTTGCTACCCACCTACAAAACTTTGCAACAAACAAATTCTTGTTGTGCAGCAAATGAACTTACCAAAGACCTAGACAGAGCCGGGGGCCAGTGAAATCACATTTAAAACTAACACACTCATCTGGATACACTCATCTGCCTCGAATACCCTATGCCACATATATCCACATATATCTATACAGGGATGGCGTTCACAGAGCACAGACTCACATACACTCTTGTTATGTTTCTGCAAATGTATAATAATTTTTGCAGATGCTTGATGATATTACCTGTCAATGAAAAGATGTATGGCCATGCCACACCTAAATGAAAAGTGATTGGCAGTGATGGCTGAGTTATTCTGTAACCACTGTACTGTGGTGTGATTCCATAACTCCAGCTCTATGCAGTTATTCTGTGACTTGTCTGTCAATATGTTACTGCACACCACTGTATCCCAGTCACTACTATCTGCTCCTGACTGTTAACACTGACCAGTTCCCTGTGGTTTCATTTAGGACATCACCTGTTTATACAGCTGAATAGTCATCCTGATCAAGTACATAGTGGTAGAGCTGCCACCCCACAGGTTTCAAAGCCACAGCCATGGTCATGTTCCATTTCTCCAGCAGCACTCTACAGCAGACTGCAGCAGGTTGGGAGATGCTTAGTAGCATCAGTCACTCACATCGTGCCTCTCTCTCTCTCTCTCTCTCTCTCTCTCTTTCTCTCTCTCCCTGTCTCCCAGGCCATCTACATGTTCTATGCCATCGCCCTGTCTGTGACGATTACTTCGTACCGTCCCTGGAGAAGATCTCAGAGGTGAGAGCTGGCAGCTGCTTTGTCCTCACAGTTTTTTCCCCACACTTCTGCTCCCTCCATCTCACAGTGTAGCTGGGGTGTCAGATTCATGTGCGTGAAGGCTGTGGGCATACGTGTCTCTTCTTTTAATGAATTCATTGTGCAAATTCATTGTTCAGTGACGTGCCCGTTTTAACACAGCAGAGATGGCAGTCATGCCGTAACACTTAACGCTCAGTACATGTTTTTCGCTGCATTGGTGGGAATGTGTATGGCTGGCCACCTCATTGAAACAGGTTAGTCAAGGAGCCAGTCGCTCACACAGAAATGTACAAATATTGGAGTATTAGAATATTGGCTTATACAAATTTGGAAAATACAGTCTATTCTGTGCTGTACTGTTCTACGTCTGCAATATTGAATCTCTCTGCCAGTGTCCATAGCGATTTTATCTTCATTACAAATATGAAAGTGCAAATGCAGATCTCTCTCTCTCTTTCTCTCTCTCTCTCGCTCTCTCTCTCTCTCTCTGTCAGGTATTTAGGTAATTACTGTGTGAATTAACTTCCCTTTCTTAGTGTTTTTCACATTCCTGCTGCTACCATCCTCCTTTCTCTCTCTCTGTCTCTGCCTCTCCCTTCATTTTGGTGCCATTTTATCCAGTTAGCTTTATCAGTACAGCTAGGACACGCATATGTTGTCAAAACATATGCTGAAAATAGAATAATAGTATACAGTAATACTATTGTAGTAATAGTAATAATAGTAGAATAACAGAAATAACTAATAAAAATGTTATGGTAAAAACAATCCATTTCAAAACATTAAAAAAACCATGAACTGTTATAGCATTTGACAACATACATCTCTCCCTCTCTCTCCTCTTCCTGTATATTTAGGCAGTGTCTGCATATGTTAACATTTTTCTTTCTCCCTCTCTTTCTTTTCCTCACTCTGTCCCTTCCCCCTCTCTCTCTCTCTCTCTCTCTCTCTCGCTCGCTCTCTCTCTCTGTCGTTTGTAGAACCTGCATCTCAGTGAAGATGTGGCAGGGGCAACCTTCATGGCAGCAGGCAGCTCTGCCCCAGAGCTATTCACCTCTCTGATTGGTCAGTGCAGCACAGCATTTTGTTGTTATCACACCATTCTTGCAATAGCCACTGCTGTGGTTTGCTCTCATAACCAATCATTTGAATTCATTAACCAGAGTCCTTGCAAATAAAAGGCAAATCTGTCTTATCAGTGCTCGATGTCCGGGCCGCAATTTTGCAGTTTCCCAGCAGATGTCAGTGTGGTAGCCTGATCACTTCATTATGCACACGGGTATTGTGATTAGGAGGTAAATTAATTATACTGATAATTACATCAGCATGGGGCTTATTCATATGAAACAGGATGGCCTCTGTTCAAGTCACACACATGTGCTTCATCTGCTGTGATGCAAAAGTAAACAATAATCATCATAAATTTAATCACCAGGGATCTCTGGGATTACAAGGATCAGTGTTCATATTAATTTGACCCTCAGAGGCAGAAAACAGAGAAAGCCTCTCCTCACCAGGCATCAATCAGATTTTATTCAGAATCACTGCTGAGCACAGCAGCAAAGTAATGATTGGGAAATTATTACATAACACCGTGTATATCTGGATCAGCGCTTCCCAGTCCTGGTGGCGGGCTGCCTGTGCTGATTCGTCCTGCAGCTGGTCTCCATTACTCAGATCTGATTAATGCATTTTTAGAAAAAAAGACCCCCATTTACTAGCCCTTGGCAGTTATCCTTGTGATATTGTGCATTTTGAAGTGTATTTGTGCTAATGAACGATGTTAAACCCATTCATTCGTTTGTGATCCTTCAACAAATTATTTTTACAGAAAACCAGTCAAATTATTTGGTTTAGATTAGTTGTGTTTTCCTCTGTTTAATTATTAGTGGGCTAGGAACAAGAAATCCAACAAGCAGTTTGATTAAGAGTTAAGGTCAGTTTTGATGTCAAATCCAGGTGAATGTGTAGTTATTCAATGTGTGGCATCCTGATTAATTAAGAGCAGATGAATCCAGTGCAAACAGTGGGGCCTGGATTTATGTTAATTAGAGGAGCCACATCCCTCTCTGCATGGTGTTAATTGAAAGAGCCACGCCCCTCTCTCTTGCAGGTGTGTTCATCACTAAAGGAGATCTGGGTGTGGGCACCATTGTCGGCTCAGCTGTCTTCAACATCTTGGTCATCATTGGTGTGTGTGGAATCTTTGCTGGACAGGTATTTATGTCACCTGGTGTAGACTCTGTTCATAGGTCACAGTGTCACATAGTCAGACAATTAGAGAATCATAACCTGGACCCAGGAGGTTGCTTTTTCCAAGTCAGGTGTGAAACAGTTTGGGAACTGTATCCCTTTTAGCCATGTAATATATCATAACTACATTAGTAAAATCCAACTGTACAAATGGGCTACAGAGGGAGAGTGAACATAGCTAGTGTCCTTGACTAGTGGTATTGGCTCAGCCGGGAGCTACCGTGTCATAGTATTTCCCCATTTTCTATCACAAATTAAACTGCACTTTCACACAGGTCTCTTTTTGAATGTCTGTGCTACAGCAGTGTTCATTCCAACTGTAATTGCTGATTAATACAGATTATTGCGTGACATATCAATTCTATCATTTTTACAGAACATGAAGTAGCATCATATTACTGAATCAATTCAAGTGCCTCATTTGTAGAGCTGCAGAGCTTCTTACTCAGCTGATGATAAGGAGTTGTGCTCTGCTGGATGTGTTTAACCACCACACTACTGTGCTCCACACTGCATCCTGCTGGATGCTCTGAAATACTGCACTACATAGGATCCATAATGTGATATACTCCAAGAGGATTTGATTCTTATGAGCAACTGATTTTCAATTGCAGTTCTGGATTAAGGGGTAAAATGTTTTAAATTTAAAATTTGAATAATGTGACGCACATTATTTGAATGTCACAGCATGTCTCTATGGTAATTGAGCCCATAGTTGGCATTCATTTTATGATGTGACACCTCCTGAGTTCACAGGCAGGATTGACTGGAATGCAGTTTCCCAGCTGCTTTCCTTTAGTTGGTTTAAAGACTACTGTGAAGTTGTTTTTTGTCTGTAGAAACTGCATTTTCTGCTCAGAAAGGCATCCAGGCATTTACCCTAAACAACACAGCTTTTCTTATTGAAGTATTTTACTTGCTTGGTGCCGTGGTTTGAGATAAGAGATACACTGTATCTCTTCTAAAAGGTTTTTGTAACTATACACCACTGCACTGCATTGCAGCATTGCTGTATCACATGTTGTGAGTTTAAATTGATTCTTGTGAGCAGATTGGGTGATTCTTAAAATCAAAGTTTTTAAACAGAGTTAGTGTAGGAATGATCCTATCCCAGTATTTTTCACCACTGTATGGACTCCAATATCAGAATTTCTTTTAAGTGAAATACACTCAGCTTTATTTCGCTGGTTCTGTGGAAGTCTTGCCTGTGTAACAAATATGCAGGGACATTTCAATAAGTGTATCACCCATTTAGTCTGACATTTGATTCATCCTCTTACTGAAAGAGAAAGTGGACTGGGAAACCCCGCTAATACTTTTGGATATGGTGCACAGGATACTAAAAGGAATGTGAACTCACTCCTTGATGTCAGTTCCTACTAACGCTCCACTAACCCTGCACACTGTCTTTTCCTCAAATGTTAAGTCAAGCAGAGCACAGCCCTGAGTGCTTACAGTGAGGTGATCACCCTCAGTCAAGGCCTGGTTGTGTGTGATGTCATGACTGTGTCATGACTGTGTCATGACTGCAACGTGACTGCGTGCTCTCTGTGTCCTTAGACTGTGTCCCTGACCTGGTGGCCCCTGTTTCGAGACTGTGTCTACTATATCTTGTCGGTGCTGGCTTTAATCCTGGTAAGGCCTCCGGGCTCTCTCCGTGCAGTGATTATGGCACTATCGCTGTTGACATGATGACTACGACTTCAGTAAATCAATATATCAGTGTTATTGTTGTTCTCAGGCTTTTTTCTGTTGTCATATTTAGTGCTCTCATTCTTGCCAGTGGTAATTCCACCCACAGCTGTTACAGATATTATGTGCAAAAAAGGAATGATATAACTGTAATATGATCTGTATCAAATCATTATTGGTTAGTTTAGTCATTTCAGCCCCATATTCATGTTATCTTTTAATGAGTTGTATGTTTTTTGTAGGTTATCTATGACGAGAAAGTTATTTGGTAAGTGTTACCTCCTACAATTAGTTTTCATTAGAATTTTTTTTTGTTTAAAAACTTCCTCTTAACTTTTTGTTTTTGAGAGTATCTATTGTCAACATTCATCATTGGATTGATCTAGCAGTTGGATTTATGGCATAATTTCATCTGGGAAATGTTTGCCTGTATGTTATTCTTATTATGATCATTATTATTACTAAAAATACAGCATCTAGCCTGGATTGCCTTAATAGAGGCAGTAGATAAATAGTAGATAATGAGAGGGTAAGGAATGCATGCATGGGAACTGAGGGAGGAAGGAGGAAAGATTAGCTGGGCAACAGAGCTGCAGTGTATCATGGTGCGAGAGAGAGCAGCTGCAATCAAGGCCTGAATACTCACTGCCATGGAGTCATTCATATGTGTAAACACTCGTACACAAGCCTGAGCCAATTGAAACAGTCTGTTCTCTGCAGCACAATGCTGATTGGCTTCAGTCTGCAAGTCATGGATTGAAAGCACTTCTGGTAGCTTGTGAGGCCTCGCTCCTACCAGCTGAAAACCTGGACAATCGACTGGAGCCCAGCTATCCTGATGTGTATGAGCATCATGTTCAAGTCTCCTGAAGGAAGGAAATGCAGCTCTCCTGATTGCATGTATGCACAGGAAATTCAGCTGTCCCGACAATGTGTATGCACAGGAAATGCAGCTCTCCCGAATGCATGCATGCACAGCTCATTGCTGCACAGCATGCATGACTGTGCATATCTTTTCACTGCAGGTGGGAGACGATAATCCTGATCTCCATGTACGGCATCTACATTCTCATCATGAAGTGAGTGTGCACTCTCCCGCTCCCAGATCCAGACACAGCCTTCTCTGCCACAGCCAGATAATCACCAGTCCCCCTAAATCAAGAGGCTCTGTGAACAAACATACAGCATACATGCCTAACATATCAGTGTGGGGGCTATAGTTTTGCACCAGTGGACATGGATCCATGTGAAATATGCAGGGGAATGGACGCATGCAGATACCAACATATTCACATACTGCAACTTACAGGAGAGCAGATTTAAACCCAGAGCAAAGTATGAAATAGCCCTGACAAAGTCTATGTACAGAATATTGGCACCATTTAGCTTTACTTACTCTATGTATTTTACACCTATAAAAACAGAAGTATCACAGTAGTGATGCTCCCACCCCAATCAGGCAGTGATCAGTTCACAGTCACTGAACCAAGAGTATGGTGCGTGTATGTTGCATTAGTATTGCTGATTACTGTTGCTTGTGTATTGCATGAGTGCTGCAGAGTATTGTGTGAGTATTGCATTAGTACTGCTGATTCAAGAGTACCGCTTGTGCATTGCATCAGTAGTAGAGCTGTAACAATTCCAAATGTTGCTGTACAATTAATTGTCTCAGAAATAATTGCGATTAACAATATAATTTTCTCTTTCGGTCAAATTTTTAAAATATTTATTTAATTATTATTTTTCAAACAAATTAAAGTTTTGAATGAATCCCAGGATACATTTTTGGTTATTTCACTGTTATGTGACCCAGATAATGTAATAACACAAGTACACAGCCTATGAAGTAAACCACGCCCCTTTATTATCATAAAACATTGTATTTTTTGCTTAAATGAACAGAAAATTGACAATAGAACATTTATCCTCATTAATAAAAAAACGAAGCATTAATCATTAACAAAAAAAACAGATTAAATTAAATTAGGAGTATAAAAAATAGTCATCACTACTGGCAAAACTACGTAGCAAAATAGTCATCACTGCTTCTTTTCCAACACTAAATGAAAACTCAAACATGTATCAGTTTAATGTTATGGGCATTTCTTAAAGGTACAACACAGCTTCTCACGAAGCTGCCCAATTCTGTTTGGATTTTTAACGTTCGAAAGCCAACTTGACTTCGCAACTGTAAATCAATGCGGGCAGGGCGTCCTCTGATAGGATAGCTACTGTTCTGTTGCGCTACAGGGTGCACACGGGGATTGGAAACGTGTTTGATGGATGCAAACAAACGTGTGACCATGCTTTGACACATCTCATTAAAGAAATGCTTTAACCATGGTTCAACAAAGAAACCGCGATCACGTCAAAAAATCGCGGTTCGACAATTATGAAATAATTGTTACAGGCCTAATCAGTAGTGCTAATTACAAGAGCATTGTGTGTGTTACATGTGTACTGCTGACTAGAGTATTGTGAGTGTATTACAAGAGAACTGCTGACTAAAGAGTGTTGAAAGACTACTCTATCCCTCTGTCTGTGGAACACCCCAGGTTTAACACCCAGATCTGGGGGTTTGTGGAGCAGCGCTGTGGGGGTCCGGGACAGCCCTGCTTGGTTACCGGGAGGCGGAGAGATGGGGCGGTGGGAGAGGGCGGGGCTAACTGCGACACCTCCATGGTCCTACTGAGGAAAGGTCTGATGTACTTCCTGTCTGTGTGTCTCTCCACTTCCTGTCTCTCTGTCTCTCTACTGCCTGTCTGCCTACCTATTCACTGTCTGTTTTTCTCTCAGGTGGTTCTCTGTTGTCAATGTGTGTCCCTCTGCTCAGGTGTGTGTCCTGTCTTTCTGACTGTCTGTCTGTCTCTCTGTCTATCCAGCTGTGTGTCTGTACCACTGCTTCTTTACCGCTGTCTGTCAGGTATGTGTGTATGCCTCTACTGCTGTCTGCGTGGTTGCCATTTTGTCTGTCTGTCTGTTCCCTGCAGCTGTTTTTCCTCACTGCTTTCTGTGTTCACTGCTGTCTGTCTGACCAGCTTTGCTTGTATGTGTGTGTCTATGTCTTTTTTGGGTGTTTGTGTGTTTGTGTGTGTGTGTGTGTGTGTGTGTGTGCAAGTGTATGTACAAATATGTGAGTGTGTATGTGAGTGTATGTGTGTATGTGCATGCCTTTGTGTGTCTGTGGGTGTGTGTGATTGTGTATGTATGCATGCATGCCTTTGTGTGTGCCTGTTGGTGTGCATGTGTGGCTTTGCGTGTGTGTGAGTGGGAGTGAGTGTGAACTTTTGTGTATCTGCGCATGTGTGTGCCAGTGTGTGCATGCATGTGTGTGTTGGTGTGTGTGTGCACACATGTGTATGTCTTTCTGGTTGTCTGTCCAGTAGTGTGCCTGCAATGCTTGCTGTCCCCATGTCTGACTGTGACATGCATGTCTGCAATGTTGTGTCTGTGTGTGCTGCTCTGAGTCCTGGTATTTAAGCGTCCCGCCCCCTGCTCTGTGCCCGCCCCCGCCTGCAGGACACCGCCCTGGACAGGAGTCCCCCGTGCTGATGGTGGACGAGCTCTTCAGCCTCCACCCACACCAGTTCTCCTTCTCTGAGGCCAGCTTGCGCATCATGATCACCCAGCACTTCTCCCCGCGCACCCGCCTCAGCATGGCTGGCCGCATGCTCATCAATGAGGTACGGGCCCTGGGTGGGGCTAAGGGGGCAGGGCCAAGGAGTGGTACAATGGGGTGGGTCAGAAGGGGCGGGCCCATGCAGGATGGGATTGGGAGGGTGGGGCTTGGGGTGGGGCCAATGGTGCCAGGGTACAGTGGGGGCAGACCATTGGGACTGGGTTAGTGAAAGATATACCAAAGGGGGCGGAGTCAGTGGGGGTGGGGCCAGCTGGGCAGCACAGCCAGTGTCTCACAGATGCACACCTGGGGAGAAACACCAGCCACATATGGCTGTCATGCCTGGTTCATGGTGAGATGTTTTACAGGACTTCTCTCTCACTCCCTTGGTGCCACTGGTGGTGCATTCCCTTGTAAATTTCCAAGCACAGGTTTGAATTGGTGTTTATAATCCTGGTGGTTATTACATTTGATAATTCTTCTGAACATTGGTATCACAGCTGACAGCTGTGGCTTCAATGAGATCATCCTCTCTCGTAATCATTAGCCCCATGCTGTTGGGATTCTTCATCTGAATTTAATTCCACTAAAGGCTTCTGTACAGGAGGCTAATCACACAATGCTATTCACTGTGTTTAATCTGCGTGCTGGACTCTGGTGTGCCTTCATGTGTTATTCTGCTGTAAGAGTCCTGTTCTAGGACTCATTCTATACTGATTTTGCGCTACTCTAACTACTCTGTACTGTGTTTAATTATGCTGTGCCACACTCCTCTATAGTCTGCGATACTGCCTTATGAAGTATTGTGTTGCAGTATACTGTGCTGCAATGCAGTTCTTTGCTCTGTGCAGCTCAGTGCTGTATAGTTTTGTGTTACTCTGTGCTGTATTATTGGCATTAAAGTAGATGCTCTTATCCAGAACGACTTACATAGTTTTTTTTACAATGTTATCCATTTATACAGCTGCATATTGACTGAGGCAATTGTGGGTTAAGTACCTTGCCCAAGGGGAATTGAACCAGCAACCTTTCAGTTGCTCCTTAATCACTATGCTACACTGTCACTATATATCTCTGTGCAGCTCGGTGCTGTATAGCTCTGTGCTGCTTGGTGCTGTGTATCTCTGTGCTGTATAGCTCTGTACTGCTCTGTGCTGTATAGCTCTGTGCTGCTTGGTGCTGTGTATCTCTGTGCTGTATAGCTCTGTACTACTCTGTGCTCTATAGCTCTGTGCTGCTTGGTGCTGTGTATCTCTGTGCTGTATAGCTCTGTACTGCTCTGTGCTGTGTATCTTTGTGCTGCTCTGTGCTGTGTATCTCTGTGTTGCGCAGTGTTGTATATCTCTGTGCTGTATAGCTCTATGCTGCTCTGTGGTGTATAGCTTGGTGCTGCTCAGTGTTGTATATCTCTGTGCTGTATAGCTTTATGCTGCTCTGTGCTGTATAGCTCTATGCTGCTCAGTGTTGTATATCTCTGTGCTGTATAGCTCTATGCTGCTCTGTGTTGTATAACTCTGTGCTGCTCAGTGTTGTATATCTCTATGCTGTATAGCTTAGTGCTGCTCTGTGCTGTATATCTCGGTGCTGCGCAGTTTTGTGTATCTCTGTGCTGTATAGCTCTATGCTGCTCTGTGCTGTATAGCCTTGTGCTGCTCTGTGCTGTATATCTTGGTGCTGTTCAGTGTTGTATATCTCTGTGCAGTATATCTCTATGCTGCTCTGTGCTTTATAGCTTAGTGCTGCTCAGTGTTGTATATCTTGGTGCTGCGCAGTGTTGTATATCTCTGTGCTGTATAGCTCTCTGCTGCTCTGTGGAGAATAGCTCAGTGCTGCTCAGTGTTGTATATCTCAGTACTGTATAGCTTAGTGCTGCTCAGTGTTGTATATCTCTGTGCTTTATAGCTCTCTGCTGCTCTGTGTTGTATAACTCTGTGTATAACTGTGCTGCTCAGTGTTGTATACCTCTGTGCTGTATAGCTCTATGCTGCTCAGTGTTGTATACCTCTGTGCTGTATAGCTCTATGCTGCTCTGTGCTGTATATCATTGTGCTGCTCAGTGTTGTATATGTCTATGCTAGGCCTGTTGGCCATTCTGTCCGATGGCTTCCCTCCCTCCTTAGAGGCAGCGGCTGATCCGGAACCGGAGCCCGGGGGGCAGCAGCGGCAGCGGGGCGGGGGCGGGTGACACCCCGGTGAAGGGCAGCTCAGGGACGGAGAGAGGCGGCACCTGGGGCATGGAGAACGGCGGCACCCTGGAGAATGAGCGGCAGCCCCTGGAGGAGGCTGGGGAGAGGGGCGAGGGCAGGGGCCCGGAGGAGGACACAGAGGTAGAGAATGCCCCGCCTGAAGAAGAGGAGGATGAGGACGGAGACGCGCCGTTCAGGCCTCTGAAGATGCCGGGTGTGTGAG
Source organism: Megalops atlanticus (assembly GCA_019176425.1). Classification (NCBI taxonomy): domain Eukaryota; kingdom Metazoa; phylum Chordata; class Actinopteri; order Elopiformes; family Megalopidae; genus Megalops; species Megalops atlanticus. Next base: position 3,478,112 of record CM032888.1, read on the forward strand.
CGTGGCCTAGCACCAGCAGCACTTTCATAGGTTTGAATGAGCACCAGGCCGAAGCCTGTCTGTGTCAGTGATGTAGACATATGTCACATCAGCCTGTAACCACAGAGTTACCACATTACCACTTATTAGCTAGCTAACTAACTAGCTCCTGAGAAAACAATAAAGCTTTCTACTCAGCTGCTTCACAAGAACACCAACTACCTGACTGGCAAGATACTTAAATAGGAAGCATTTACCTATGTTACAAGAGATACGTGTTCACTTTATATGTTTGACCAGTCAGAAACTGGTGCACTGGACTTTTGACAAATCGTAGACATAGACATTGACTCATCAGACGCATCATTGGTTATAATAAACAACATTGTTATTATCATGAGAACCTGAAAAAAGCCCCAGAGTATTATGTTTTCATCCCCATAATCTTTGAAAAGATGTCATAGTTTATACATTGAGTAACTGCTTAAACTATGCAATAATGTCAGTAAATGTATTGCCTTCTGTTACAGTGACCTCCAATGTTTCTTCATATCCCTGAATACATAGGAATTAGAAACAAGGCATATAATCAAACAAAATTTAATGGACAGTTTTCTCTGTTTTAAACAATCTTACATTACACCAAATGTGATGAATGAATTATTTGTGAATAATATGGCTCTCTTTGTGCAATGTTGTTAAGATTAAAATTCAGATGTACACAGAAATGTTAGATTTAAAAAAGTCAGAAAAAAATCAGATATATGCATTTATTTCTATTTTATGGAGTAAGAATAAATATGGAGGGCACTGTATATAATCATCCCAAAACCTCAGTAGTGGGATCAGTAGTGGGATCAAAACATCAGTAGTGGGATCCCTGACTGTCCCCCTTCCCATTCCCCCTCCCCATGCCCCTCTCCCTGCTGCGTCCCCTCCCCACGCCCCTCTCCCTGCTCCCCCCTCCCACGCCCCTCTCCCTGCTGCGTCCCCCTCCCCGCGTTCCCCCCCCGCCCCTCTCCCTGCTGCGTTCCCCGCCCTACTGCGTCCCTCTCCCTGCTGCGTCCCCCTCCCCTCACCCCCCTCCCCACGTCCCTCTCCCTGCTGCGTCCCCCCCCCCCCCCTCCCCCGCCCCTCTCCCTGCTCGTCCCCTCCCCGCCCCCCCCCGCCCCTCTCCCTGCTGCGTCCCCCTCCCCCCCCCCCCCCACGTCCCTCTCCCTGCTGCGTCCCCCTCCCCCCGCCCCCTCCCCACGCCCCTCTCCCTGCTGCGTCCCCCCCCCCGCCCCCCCCCACCCCTCTCCCTGCTGCGTTCCCCGCCCTACTGCGTCCCTCTCCCTGCTGCGTCCCCCTCCCCACGTCCCTCTCCCTGTTGCATCCCCCTCCCCACCCCCTCCCTGCTGCTCCCCCCCCCCCGCCCCCTCCCCATGCCCCTCTCCCTGCTGCGTCCCCCTCCCGTGCCCCTCTCCTTGCTGCGTCCCCCTCCCGTGCCCCTCTCCCTGCTGCGTCCCCCTCCCTGCTGCGTCCCCTTCCCTGTGCCCCTCTCCCTGCTGCGTCCCCCTCCCTGCTGCGTCCCCTTCCCCGTGCCCCTCTCCCTGCTGCGTCCCCCTCCCTGCTGCGTCCCCCTCTCCGTGCCCCTCTCCTTGCTGCATCCCCTTCCCCATGCCCCTCTCCCTGCTGCGTCCCCCTCCCTGCTGCGTCCCCCTCCCCGTGCCCCTCTCCTTGCTGCGTCCCCCTCCCGTGCCCCTCTCCTTGCTGCGTCCCCTTCCCCGTGCCCCTCTCCCTGCTGCGTCCCCCTCCCCGTGCCCCTCTCCTTGCTGCGTCCCCTTCCCCATGCCCCTCTCCCTGCTGCGTCCCCCTCCCCGTGCCCCTCTCCTTGCTGCGTCCCCTTCCCCATGCCCCTCTCCCTGCTGCGTCCCCCTCCCCGTGCCCCTCTCCTTGCTGTGTCCCCCTCCCGTGCCCCTCTCCTTGCTGCGTCCCTTCCCGTGCCCCTCTCCCTGCTGCATCCCCCTCCCCACGCCCCTCTCCCTGCTGCGTCCCCCTCCCCACGCCCCTCTCCCTGCTGCGTCCCTCTCCCCACGCCCCTCTCCCTGCTGCGTCCCCCTCCCACGCCCCTCCCCACGCCCCCTCCCCGTGCCCCTCTCCCTACTGCGTCCCCCTGCCTGCTGCGCCCCTCTTTCTCTGTGCCAGGGGGTCGCTGTGACAGGGTGAAATGGCTTGTGTCCTGGCCCCTGGGCCTGCTGCTCTACTGCACCGTGCCCAACTGCGTGCTCCCCCGCTGGCACCGCTGGTTCATGGTCACCTTTGTGGCATCCACACTGTGGATTGCCATTTTCTCCTACCTCATGGTCTGGATGGTAAGAGGCTGGGGTTCGGAGGGGGATGGGTGGCATGCCAGAGAGAGGGGATTTCAGTGCTTACCAACAATTGGTAAATTGTTCCAGTGGTTAATTTGATAGTTTGTAAACTGAGTAATGGGTTAATTGATTATTTCAACGGTTGCTTGATCAGTTGGTTATGTGGCAGGTGAGTCACATCAGGCCTAATCATGCTGCATCATTTGGGACACAGTTCTCTGTGGGTGATGTATCTGTGCCCTCACTCAGGTCACCATCATCAGCTTCACACTGGACATCCCGGACGTCATTATGGGCATCACCTTCCTGGCAGCGGGCACCAGCGTGCCTGACTGTATGGCCAGCCTCATCGTCGCCCGGCAAGGTGGCACCACCCTTCTCTCCATCACCTTCCCTGCCTCACTCAGCCATGTTGTATTCCCTCTTTCCTTTCTCTCTCCCTCCCAAAGCTCAAGGTTAAAATACTGTATTGGCATGGAATACAACACTATACTTAATACCAAAGCATGAACAAAACATTAGAACACACAGTGATAAGATAAAATGTACAACATTACCTATATTACCTGTCTCTCTCCTTCCCTCTCCATTCTGTTCAATTCAATTCAAATTTGTGTGTATATTTCCAAAGGATGTATAAATACATATGTCTCAGGGCACAGGTTTGGAACCTGCCATTTAAAGTGTCATTTGCTGACAGTGACCGGGAGCCCACCCCATTGGAAGAAATTGGTTTCATTCTGCCAAGTTGGTGGGCTGGCTAGGGTCCCCTTGTTGCTCGGCTCTCAGCGCTCTGGGACTTGAGTGGGTACCCATGATGTCAGGGCACAGGCATGGACTCAAACGCAGACCAGGAGCATTCAGGTTCCAAGAGGTTTATTAAGAATCACAAGGCAAGTTCATAGTGGCAGAACAGGCAGGGTCAAAAACCGGGAAGGCAGTCCAAGGCAGAGCAAACAAGGAGCAGGGATCAAAACAGGAACAGGCTGGGTCAAAACTGGGCGAGCAGGCAGATGAGGCAGGAGTCAGCACAGGATCAGCAACACCAGTAAACAGGCGGGTATGCAACAGAGAAAACACTGAGATGACCTGGCAACACGACACAGACAAGCAGGGTAGATATAGGGCTGGGCTGACGAGGAGATGGGATGCAGGTGGGCAGGCAGGCAAGTAGAGGTGATCAAGAAATCAGGTGGGCAGGGACAGGGCGGAGAGCGGGGCAGGGCCGAAACACATGGGAACTGTAAACCAAAGACAGACAGGGAGAACACCAAAATGACAGCTAGGGGGCCGAAGTAATGACACATGAGTTATTCAGACAGCATTGGGAGGCCTTTCCTCACAATAACATTGGTCTCCTGGGGCACTGTGGGACTTGTTTCGTGAAAAATAGTAGCAGTAGGCGTGTGTGTCTATATTGGATGATGGCATGTACCTTGTCTCATACTGCTACCTGGGTTCAGTGGTTGTCGTTGGCATGGTGACAAGCCTAAAATACATAATGGGCGACTACTAAAAATGGGTGAAGGGAGAGGATAGTTTTAGGACAAACTTTAAGTTGGCTTGAAAAAGCCTTGTATGGTATGTTAAACAGCTAAATAGCATAACAAGTAGTCAACTCACAGGCTGCATACATTACCTTGTTAGTCAGCTAGGTAACTTTCAGCGAGTTATCTAACTAGCTAAATCTAGCTAGTCACTTTATCACACCCTAGCTGGCTAACGTGATAACTAGCTTGTGAACTAATTCTAGCTAGGTAGCTACCTAAGTTGGTAACACACTAGCTAGCTAGCAAATTCTGTTCTCAGAATATTTAAAATCGTAAATATTTCAAAAAATATTGCGGGTGTTGACACAAAAAGCACAAGCAATGCAATCCTATACCAGCTGAAGGTGAAAGTATGGGCCAAATGTTGTAAGTGTTGCTGAAAAGCTGTAAGAGTTAAGTACAGAAAATCCAATGGATAAGAAGAAGAACAGTAAATTGGCTTTTTCAAGGCAGCTTGATGATGTCGGGTATAGGCTGCCAGTCTTCATCTGGGTGTGCAGTCCTGATTGCAGTGTGTCCCTCTGTTTACAGGCATGGGGGACATGGCTGTGTCCAACTCCATAGGAAGCAATATCTTTGACATCCTGCTCGGCCTGGGCTTCCCTTGGGCTCTGCGCACTCTGGTTGTGGACTACGGATCCACAGTAATGTCTCTCTGTTTACATATTTCTGCATTTCTTTGTCTCTCTCCAATTCTCTGCCTCTCTTTGCTCTCTCTTTGAATTCAGTTCAGTTCAATGCTGCTTTATGGTTAAAACAAATGAAAACAGTTCTGTACAACATTCATTGACAATATGAAGTATAAGTACAGCAGCAAGATAAAGGCATAAAAGTATTTTTAAGAAACAAACAAATCACATTTACAAAATGTGCCATATTTGCAGTGCAATTGAACAAATGAGAACTTTCCATTTGTGCAGAAAACTATTTCCCTCTACTGTAGCTGCCCAATCTCTGATAGGCTGCATGTGCAAGTGACCTCAGAGGCAGGAGCAACGTGGAGTTACCTTATCTGAATATTGATTTGTGTGTATGTGTATGCGTGCGTCATTGTGTGTGTGCATGTGTATGTGCATTTTTACTGTCCAGGTCTTCATCAACAGCAGGGGGCTGGTCTACTCCGTTATCCTGCTTCTCGCCTCCGTCTCTCTCACGGTCAGTACCACGGGGGCTGCATGGGGGGGGGGGTCAGAGGTCACACGCAGGGGTTGGGAGGGAAGGAGGTTACAAAATTTACTGGCACAGGCCGGTGCCTAAGGCAGGCTTCAGTTACACTGCCAGAGGTGCACCTGAGAGCAGAATGACCTGATGGATTCAGGATCCGCACACAGACAGATCACCACTCTTTTCCAGGAATATGTCTCTGGACCTTTCCGTGAAGCAAGGGATCACTGCACAAATAAAGCACCTTTTTGTACCCATCAACCATCAGTTTCTGTGGACCCATTTGAAAGCCTGAATTTGATTCTTCTTGTTGGAACATGGGGATCTATTGTTAGATGTATAAAAATGTTTTTAAAAAGTAATTAAATTATGGTGATTACTCTTGTCATCATTAATTACATCAGTTGATGATCATGATGAGGACTCTTGTTACATTACAGAGCAGTGCTGATCTGCATGAGCTGTTATCTCTGTGCTGGATCTGAAGGCTGAAGAGCAGCATTCTCCCATGTTTAAATGAATCTGACTTGGTGCAACATAGTTGGATAAGGATCATGTTGTAATTATGGCTGGTATTCATTTGTGTGGAGAGCACTCAATGAATAATTTCCCTTTCCTGTTTTTTCTTTATCAAAATACATGCTGTCCTCTTCCTTTTGTCATCTTCCTTCTTTTATTCCTCTTCTTGTTCACTCCATTTCCCCATAACGATACCACTGTTCCCTCTCATTTCTGTCTCAAACCCCTCTCCACCCCCTCTCCATCCCTCTGGTTGTCTGCATCCCCCTCTCTCCACCCTTCTCTCCACCACTCTCTCCATCCATTTGGGTGTCTGTAACCTCTTCTCTCCAACCGTCTCTCTCTCTGTCCCCCTCTCCCCATGACTTTCTGGTCCCCCTTTCTGTCTCCTTCTCCATCCTTCTCTCCATCCCCGTCTCGCCCCAACTCTCTTTTCGTCCTCTCCTCCCCGGCTGTCTGTGCCTGTCCTCTCTGTGCCCCTCTCCATTCCTCTTACCATCCTCCCCTCCCCACCTCTGGCTGTCTGGTCCCGCTTTCTCTCCCAGGTGCTGAGCGTGCACCTAAACCACTGGAAGCTGGATCGACGGCTGGGGTTGGGCCTGATGCTCCTCTATGCCATCTTCGTGCTCTGCTCCGTCTTCTTCGGGCAGCTGTAGGCGTCTGACCCGGAGCGGGCACGCCACGGGACTGCTCCCCCCACCCCCCGCCTCTCTCCTTCATGGCTTTCTGTCAGGCTGTCTCCTGGCGACGGGGTTCCTCGCACTGACAGCATTGCGTTTCCACTCTTACTCGCCACACTGCTCCACACTAGAGCCCTCCACCGTTCACACAGGATCACCATGATTCCCTTACCATATTCTGTTTATGATCCATCCCCACTGGCCCAACCACATAGTATGTGTTGGGATTTCTAGTTACCGCCTTGTGGAGGATAGAGTGAAAACAATGGCAGCTCAGAGGGGTGGGGTGAGGGGGGTAGGGGCCCGGCATAGGACAGTGTTGCTGTACCCAGACCACTTGCTGGCCCTTGTTTTGTGATTTGGGTGTGTAGCATTAGCTAACTAGCCAGTAGAAAAACATGTGAAAATGACTCTATAAAAATACAGGTTTACAAATATGTGTAGAAACATGTAGCAAAAGCTAAAGAAAACAAAACAGAAAACAAAGCTCTTCTCCTCACTTTACTGGGCCACTGCCACATCACAGCGCTGTGTTGTGTGGTAGTGGTATGGGGGGTTCTGGGTTGGACTTTTAAGTTTGCAACTGGGGGTGGTTGCAGACTCCAATCATTGATGGGAGGAGCACTGTTGCTCTGTCCTTGAACAGGGTACTTCACACAAAAGTGAAGAACAAATCAATCCTCACCCTATATGGGGAAAGGCCAAGCTGTAGATTTCAGTTAGGAAGCACAAATGGCATCTACGTAGTACTGGACTGAGCATGACTTGGTCGAAAAAGCATAGATTTTCATGGCTTTTGTCAGAGGCTTGAGTGACACATGGTTCTCATGGCCTGTAATGGGGGGAACAGCTGTGCGCTGTCAGTGGCAGTCACAGCTACAGAGAACATGGTCCAGAAACCTCACTCTACACTCAGAGTGGATTGTACTGAGACTGGTTCCAGACCCAAGTATTGACTGCGTGTGATGTTATGAGAGACATTAAACAATACAAGGCACTGATTTTCTACCATCAGTTTCACGCACTTCTAGATTTAGAACAAACCCCTGGATTTAATCACCATTTAACATTTGACTTCCAAATAAACATAGGTATCGAACACAGTGATTTTCAGTGATTTAAATGGTTGTTGAACCTGCCATGTGATCTATACGACTGTCTGTGTACAGGAAAACACACACTGGCATTTAATTTTCAGCCAAAGCTGAGAGCAAATGTTGATTGATCCCAAAGGAAAAACAAGCTTATTGTGAGTCCACACCTGCAAATGCATTGAAGACATCTAACTCCAATGAGAAAGCACATGCTACACAGAGACACATGCTATCACTGGTCAAACTTCAAACCCTGCTGCGATGGGCCCTCTGACTGATAATGACTGGCCACCCAGTTAAGCCTTTGAGCAGAATGCTTCACTGACTTTACTGACCCATCAGAGCAGTCTGTTGTGCTGTAAATCCCAACTGCAATTCATGATTGGCTAGGACTTAGCACAACCCTGCCCACTATACTCCTCCACCAATCATTGACAGGGTAGCAGAAAACTAAAGGACTGTGTGGGCAGGGGCAGGTTCAGTCACAGATGAAAGATCAAAGTTAACCCTTTGTTTAATGTGATGGTAGTCAGTGGTTCATTTAGCCCAATGGATATCACTTTCGCTGTTGATTCATCTGCCAAATCCATGAATGAACAAAAAATTAAAATCAAGACAGTACTGGGTCAGATCAAATGCTACCAATGCAGAGAAGCTTGTCTTTTACCCGTGGCTTCTCTGACATGAAGATAGTGTGGTGATTGTTCCAGAGGGATTAAATTAGAGAAATCGCAGAGTGATATGGCTTGAGACGAAAGGTACTCTGCCTAATGTTCCTTTGTGTTCAAGATTTATGAAAGATTTACGATAACGTCAGCCTCAATGCTCCGCAGTTGACAAGACCTTGTTACCGGGCAAGCAGAAAACCTTCCACATATTTATTAAACGTTTTTAGCATAGGCATCCTACTATTTAATGAGTGTTCCTATATTTAATGACTGTCGCCACTTTTGATAACTTGTGTACGGGTTTAATATAATGGTTCACTGAGTTTCGGTACGATCAATGTTTTAAGACAAAGATGAAATCTCATAGTATATTTATGAGTATTATTATATTGAGTGAGTCTAAAAAACCTCACATCTATCTTTGCTAAATGTTTACTAAATCTTTTACATAGTTTTATAAGAGCAGATGTACAAGAGCGCCTAGTTATATTCGTGATGTATTTTGATATTTTATGATGATCCACTTATGTGTGCTTCCTAAGATAATTGTGAAATTTGCAGTGTTTGATTTTTTAGAATGTCTTTTTTTGTAATAGAATGCTTAAGAATGACTATTTTAAAGAGAGAAAATCTGCTGTTTAGACTCACTCCCCTTTCATCGCATTTGTAATTAACTCATTTTATTTAAAGTACTGAGAAGACAGTGTGGATGGGGCTAAGCCCTTGCTTAATATACTCTGTTTGCCATGTTGCTGGTTAATGGAGTTGCATATAGTTAGTTACATATGGTCACATACATAGTTATACAGTATATAGTTACATCTGTAGTTAGAAGTAGTTATATTTGTAGTTACATATAATGACATATGTAGTTACATTTGTAGTTACACATGCATATGTAGTTGTGTCTAAACTCATGTAAGTGAGTGATGGATACTACAGCAATTACTCTGTGCCCAGCACAATTCTGAATATTTATATCCCCAATATTACCTTTCAGACAAATGATTTACTTTTTTATGTTTGTCTAAATGTTTATTTTCTTTGAAGGCAGGAATTTAACATCCCATTTGGCACTCCCTCCTGTTGTGGCATAGCAGTGATAGCTATGGCCAGGTCCTGTTTTATATATATAATCTGCATCTTTTATGTTCCTCTGAGACCACAGGGAGATGGAAATGCCTCTTGTCCTCCATCCCATTGCACGCAAAGTGAGGTTAATGTTATTGTTCAGTTTTGTTTCATTCAGTAGGACACCTATCGTTCAATAAGAAGCTTAGCAATAGGAACCAAAGCTATCCCCAGAAAGGGATCATGGCTTTACCTTACATACAAATAGTCATCATAATAGTGGTCACAGTTTTGTCCATGCCCCAGCTACACACATTTCACCATAGGACCCTGGTACTCATTTTCTAAACTCTCAAATTCCAAAACCGCAGCCTCCTGCTGAAGCAATGTTATGAAGTACTGTAGTGGCAGTGTCAGTATTGACCTATCTGTGCCTCCTGGGTTTATTCTCTGAGCCTGAGGTATGAGTTTAGTCATGCCGTTTTCTTCATGTTAAGCTGCTTTCCTTTTTGGAGATACAGGGAAATGAAAACGTCATATAATTTTAACTGGGACATGACACATGACTTTAACTGTGGTTGTGGCATTTTAAAACACTAAACTGTTTTTAGATCTCGCAGTTTCAGTCGTTTGTATTGAATAGACAGACCAAAAACATACCGTTATCAAACACACTGAACTAGACACTCTTGAACATTCAGAGCATTACTTTATATTAGTTTTCTAGGTTTTCAAACAAATGTTCTTTGAATTTTGAATTTTTAAATACTCCTGCCGAGTACAATTTTGAAGTCATATTAACAACAGGGAATAAGTGAAGTGATCTAAGAAACGTGTCTTTACCAAACAAGTGTTCTGCTGAGTGACTGTTAACCAATCAAAATGACTCATGTACTCTGCTTCAACCTCTCTGCAGGAACCAGGATAATATCATGTTCTCTTGATTGCCTGTCTTCATTAGGTCTGCCTTTGTCTAGTTCCTGGACTCTGCTGTCTTTGATTAACTGTCCAGGAAATTAGAGTAAATGCCAGCCATATTTCTTTGGACTCAAAGTGATTAGTGCTGAAATTTGGGGGAAGCATTAAAGAGTCGCACGGGTCATCCAGAAGGCTGAGCACCACCGGCTCTGTTTGCCGTCGCACAGCTGGCCTCTGCTGCAGTCAAGTAACTGTTGTTCCTGGAGCAAGAGTAAAAAAAGAGCAGAACAAGCACAAAAAATCTGATGTAATTCTAGAGCTTCCTGTCGCCCCCTAGAGCACTTCCTGCCCTCAGAGATCTTATCAGATGAAGGAGACAGGAACCACTTTGCAGGAAGCAGCATGAAAGTGCAACCTAGTATGGAGCATCACTAGTTACCTTAAAGTTTGAGCAATAGATCAGAACAGAGGTGTGAGAGATTGTTATTTGAAGTATATTTTCATAAAGTGTTCTGGAAGCACCGGTCCCTTAGTAATAACACACCTTTCCATTTTATTCTTTAGGACAATATTTGTATTGTTTGAAGAACTTTGACTGTATGTTGTTGAGTGCAATAAACAAGGTCTGTGCAATAATCACTACAATGAACTTTGTCTATTTCTTGCTTTTTGACTGGGCTGAAAATGATATGAGCTTTGGTCATGAAGGGTTGATGGGAGATGATATTTCTTTTAAAAGAGAGCAGTGTTGAAAAGGGGTTTTTTCAGAAGGAGTCAGAGACAGAGGTTAGTGTGTGGTATAAATGCAATATCTCTAGTTGCTGTATAAATTTTAATACCCCTGCCCAGCTCATCATGACGTTGTTGGTCAGAATGGTGTTTTTCAGACACCAACCCATGGGGTTTCTGTTCAGGAAATTCCCAGGGGTGTATGTGTGTGTGAGTGTATGTGTGTGGTTTGAGTCCAAGTGGTTCTCTGGTTGTACGGATGCATAGTTTAGCCCATGACCTGCTACAGGCCTATTCTGTCTTCAGGCCTCTGTTGGGCTACTGTGTCCTCAGGGCAGCTGTGTATGCAGAGTCTCTGTGTCTGCAGGGCTATTCTATCTACAGGGCATTTGTATCTACAGGAATACTCTACCTACAGCGTCTCTGTGCAGGGCTATTCTAACTACAGGGCGTCTGTGTCTGCAGGGCTATTCTAACTACAGGGCTTCTGTTTCTACAGGGCAGTTACATCTGCATCGCTACTGTGACCGCTGGGTCACTATGTCTACAGGACCACTATGCTTACAAGGTTACTGTGCTTACAGGTGGCCACTACAGGCCTTTATTTCCAGGCACTGAACTATTTACATTATAATCATCTTCACTGAACACATTCAGCTACCTTCACCAGTTCAACACTGGCCTGTTGTGCTGACATTACATTGGGACACCTCTGTCTGGGAAGGTCATTCTCTTACTGTTTGGCCTATTGTCCTGTCAGTCATCTGGGCAAGGGCAGTAAAGGCAGAACAATGCAAAATTCAGCCTTTGTAATCAGACTATGGTTTAGAACCATCATCCTATCATGGAAGTAAAGGCCTGAGGTTAAACCATGAACATGTAATAGGCAAAGCCAAAAACAGACAGAGAAGTAAACATCCTGCATATCTCTTGGTAGGGCAGGCTACTCTAATATCACTTCTCATGAAAACGTGTCTTTCACTTGCTCATTCCCTCATTGTGCATTTCCAGTTTGAGGAGCCTTGGTATGTGCTCTCTGTCAACCAGGATCCCCCTCTCCCCTCCTGATGCACATCTTCCTCCCAGCATGCTCTGCTTCGTGGAGTGAATGCAGAGAGAGCCATGGTGGAGGGAGGATTAACGTGTGTTTACCCAGGGATCAGTGGCGATGCCAAAGTCCTGCCAAGCCCTCCGCCTGCACCCCTTGAATGTGTCCGCCTGAACAAACAACCGTAGGAATCTGACAAACGATCCAACCGATCCCTGACCAAAGACTCGTCCCGCCTGGACGCTGTGCAAGGTTTCTGTGCCGTCAGCATTGCTAAGACATCATAAACAACCCTGAGAAAGAAGCAAGGCCTTTCCTTGACTCATCTCTGATACTTCTGGCTCATTAGTACGTTCAAAAGGGGTTGTGATGCTTGGAGTTGATGTTTCTGCACTATATGCACTTCAGGTAAAAGAGAGTTTAGGGAAGATGTTTATTTGATTACTTATTTGGCATTTATTTTTTATTCTAGCTAGTTTGGTCCTGTATGGTTCACTTTCCTGATGGCATTCTGAATTTGGAGGGTTTAAGACAGTCACATGAAATGTGCCAATCATATTCTGAGAGTTGAGCAACATGTGCTCTCCCACCTCTGGGAGAGCTAACCAATCACATTCAGAGAAAGAAGATAGACAGGCACTTTCCTGTCTTCAGGAGCAATAGCAAATCAGACTCAGCTGCTCTCCTGTCTCCAGAGATGCCCCTTGGCAATGACAGGCAGCATGAAGAAACCTTACTGTAGAAAGAATCTCTCATCAATGACAGAGAGTCATTAATATCTCATGAATGTGATTTTTCTCCCTTCATTAATGCCAGAGTAATCAGAGTTGATCTGTTTGCTTGGTTATATGTTGCCTGGAGCATAGCTAACTGAGATTAAGCAGGAAGTAACTACTGAACTCCAAGCACCTCACAAAAAAGTGCACAAGGCACACCTGTGCAGATGAACAAGGTGAATATTGCATAATGCTACGTGACGCAAACTGATACACAGTGAGCATTAAATACTGTTCTGGATAAGGACTAAGCAAATTTACAACAGAACATGGTATTTTTCTTTCAATAGCTGCCATCCTCCAGAACTTTCAAGGCCCAGCGACCTATATATGTGTTTTTCCTTTGATGGTATTTTTATTATTTCAGTAATATGAGCTTTCACTTGATGCCTGAAGCAGTATTCTGAACAACAAAGCTTCACACTCGTGTGAAAACCAAGACGGGATTGGGGCATGGTTATTATAATCATTACAGTCCTGAGTGAGGGTATGCAGAACTCCTGAGGCAGGTGCAGGTAGCTATAGAAGATTACGCCATTGAAGGTTTAGAGTGTCATTTTGCTTGTAGCCAGTTACAAAGTCTTGAAATGAGTAACAAAACATGTAGGTCACTGGTTTATCAGAAGCTTTCAGAATTTTACTGGTTCCACTCTCCAAAATCCAAAATCATCTTTCACAGCACTAAGGAGTCAGAAGGTGTCTCAGTGTCAGCTTCTGTTCTGGACTAAACCATTTACCAGATTAAGGAGAAAGTTACGTCATGTTCTTACGGTAAGACACAATATACATTTTTTGTTGCTTGTTTTTATGGTGAAATTCCCCTTTTGTCGCTATCACAAAAACAACGTGCAGGGTTTTTCTTTTAATTTAAGTTCAGATGAATGTAAACATGACCTGTTCGACTTCCCAAAAGGAGCACATTCCCGGAGGACTCTGAGTACTCTGAGTATGCTGTGGAAGTTGCGCCCTGCTCACGATGGCGTAGCGGGATTCATCTGTGCCCCAAGTAAGGGAATACACGTTGCTGTTAACTTGCCGTTTACTCATTAACAGGGCCAGAAGCTGCTGTCTGCTTGTTAGCTTCTCAAGGCAAACATATCACGCAGATTAAGGGCCATGCGATGATCAAGCATACAGCACCCCCTGTGCCACTGACCACAGAGACCTCGGATGCGCACCCGTGCAGTTTATTTATTTTTTTTAATTTCTTGAGGTTGTCACTCAATGAGCTGGGAAAAAGGCTCACTCTTTCGCCCTCATATCCTAATAATCATGCACCGTTTATTTAATTTACGAACGCCGCGTTCCCTTATCTCTGCCTTTGCAGAAAAGAACCTCTGGTACACACTGGAAATTGAAAATAACTCAGTAATTAAATTCTCAATATAATTGCAATAAACCGATGTTTTACAGCATGGGGCTGTGTAACGTGCAGGGCAATATCTTTTACAACCGTCCCGAGGCCAACCTGGGTGTTTATATCTGTTTGCACGACCAGCACCTCTGAGACCTTGGTTTGGCAGACTCATTATTACGGTCTCGATATGTAAACTATTTGAGGAATAATCAATTCAAAACCAAGTAGAATACGTCGCTAAGCGCACGGCTGGACAACAATTAATGAAGGACTGAGCGCGGCCCTTCAGCATGTGCCCATAACGTGTGCGTTCAATTTAAGTCGATAGGGGTATGGTGTATAGGACTACAATTCTGACGTTTCTGGTAAGGTTCATTCAAGTTCAGGAGGACAGAGAGGCTGCTGGGAAATTCACATTGAAAGAGGGGAAAACACCTGTCAAAATTTAGTCTGCCTGTGAAAGGACTTGCACATTAGCACTAACCGTGTGGTGGTTGTAATTTTACATTATTCCTGAACTGTCTTGCAAAACAATTTCTATGCAGCACTGACAAACTACATTAGCTGTTTGAGAGTAAGAGAAGCATCAGTTGGTGTAACTGAGTAGGCCTACCCGTTAGTTGTGAAATGCGTTGTAGCTATCACCATGGTTGAGATAAACTAGTTAACACTTGAGTAAGGGCCCTTGCACTGTAATGTTAGTTTATAAATAAAACAGTGAGATTGATGTTTAACTTAATTTGAGAATTTACTTTAATGTAATGGTTATATAATCACACATCAAGTAGCTAAATAATTAAGTCCTTAGAGCACTGGGTAATAGGACCACATACAAAGCCCTGGCCTCGACCAGATTAAAAAAACTGACAATAAAATCCCTTTAAGTGCAATGATAGGGTCACTGGACTTGGATCAGCCATGCTTCAGATGACTGTGGCCATTTAGTCTGAAAGTCTGACCCTTGCTGGTTATTTAAGTCATGTGATGAATCCTTTGTACTCTACTGCAAAATTTGAGGGTGCTATTCAAACACAAGTTATTGTATCATAGTTTAAATAGCTTGAAACAAGTCAAATAGTCCCATCTTTTATGGCCGACCATAATAAAAAAGGGGAGAATTGGAGGATTGTTTATTTTAAACAAAAGCAAGATGAAACATATTTTGAATAAAACGATAATAACAGCACCCATGAAAGTCCGATTTTAAGATGTTACAATTTTTTGAAGATCATTTCGTGAGAATGTAAGGGTTCGTTAGATCACCGCAGATGACTGATTTCCTCGCTGAAAATCAATTGAACTGAAACAACTGGCCCTTTCCCATCTGAATCAGCTGGAGGGCAGCGATAAGACCCACATCACCGTGTGGACTCACTAACATTGACCTGCATTACGTATATTATTGATCAGAGGGACCAGACTTTTTTCACATCCATATTGACGAGTGAGAAGTGCTCCCCATTTTCAATGGCAGTGGTAGAAAAGATGCACAAACTATGACGGTAAGCTTTGCACAAATATTTGACGACTGTGCATTTACTATGCGCCATAATTCCCCTCTTCTCTGGATGCTTTCACTTCGGCGTTGAGGGGAATTTGAAGTAGCACTAAATAATAAGCGCCCTGTTACAACTCACATAAAGCTGTCAAAGCTGAAATCCAGTAAAATGGTATAACGTAATAAACTTTCCTCGGTAGAAACCTGTAGTTACGATTGAGGGCGGGACTCAACAACCTCACAACGGCCGTTGCAGACAGATGCGTGTGCATAGTGCAGGCACCGGGCATTATGCTCGGCAGGAGCTCTTCGGTGTGGTCACGGTCGAGGGTTTGAACTCGCACACACTGTGCAGGTGTATGTGGACCCACTGTGGACAGCGAAGTGACCCCAAATGGGCCCATTCCACCAATGCCACCATCCACCTGCTCCCAATGGTGTATAATTTGTGTGTCCCAGAAGGAGGACACAGCTGTACATACGTGCATAAATGGTAAAGAAAAAGATGACACACTGTTCTGAGAGGTCCTCCACACATCCAAAGGGGTCACGCATTGGCCCCCAGGCTGTGGTTGGTAGTCATGTCTTGGGCAACTAGTGGAGCTGCATGTCATCTTTTGATTCTCCCTTGATCTTTTCTGTGTCAGTCATTTTGGTCATTTGAGGGAGGATAATATACTTTTCAAGAATAAGCCTCCTATTTGGTGGGATTTCTCACACTGTAGAAGGACGTGTTTTGACCTAACCTGTACTACAGTGAGTCTGTCCTCACACTGGCTGGATTTGCCTCTGTCAGCCTTTCTTAATGGCTTAGGCTTTGGTCACTAAGGCGATATTTAGTCAGGACTTGCATCTGCTTCATGTTTCTGACAGTTACCAGGTATCCTGCTAGAGTATTTCTTCTGTTTAAGGTCTCTCTGTCTCTCTCTTTTTCTCTTTTTCCTTCCTTCCCTCCCTTCCTCTCTCTGTTTCTCTCTCTCCGTTTCTCTCTCTCTCTCTCTCTCTCTCGTTTCTCTCTCTCTCTCTCTCTCTCTCTCTCTCTCTCTCTCTCTCTCTCTCCCTCCCCCAGTCTCTTTCTTTCTCTATGAGCAGTAACAGTTTGTGCACTTGTGTACACAGCACCCAAGCTGCCCAAGCTGTACATTGCTGTTATATAACTCCCTGGACAAGGCCACCACCATCATTCTGTTGGTAACTTTCAAGAACAATAAGGGGCCTGTGTTTATGAAGATCAGGCAGAATATTTGTTCGCCTTGTATTGTCACTCCATCTTCAGAAACTTTTTCTTCTGTTAAAAAAGACAGAACAAAAATGAGTAGACCCAGCCACTAACTGCCATACTTGGCTGTATATCATATCTACTCTAATTAAGCATGTTTTTTGGCCCCAGGTAAACTCACCCTCCAATCAAACATGTTAACCTTTTATTTGTCTACCATAAATACAGTGGACAAGTGGTGAAACAGTCATTTGCAGGATTATGATTGCGTACAGGTGGCGCAACGCACCGCCAAGTCGTCAGTTATGGTGTCAATGATGTAGATCTCATAAAGAGCAAATTAAAGAGCCATATAATCCAAAAAAAAAAGATGAAATGTCCATTTAAGTTGAGTCAGGCAATTTTCACGTTGACACTGACAACCACATTACAATAAACATTTCGAAATGGGATTATAAGGCAATCGCTTGTTGAAGAAGCTAGAGGTCCTGTCACCTGCATTATGTTTGTTTTGAGGCAAAGTGACAGTATTTTCCCGCGTTGGTAGGTAGGAGCTGTTAACTTGAGTTCAGAGGCGCACTTTTCTCACGGTGACCGTGCAGACGCGATCATTTCATGTTACTGTGACCAACGCAGCAACAATGAGACGAAAGTAGGACCTTTTATTGTATCAAGTACCATGAACGAACTCGGCAACAACAACTTGCTGCGTGACAGTTCTGGGTTTCTTTTCGATGTGTCCTGATACAATAACGCAGTAAAACCTAACCAAAGAAGTTAGTTACTAATAGCCAGCCATACGGTGGACTTGAACGTCAGACATCCCGATCTTATTGACGGTGCCGAAAGCGGTAAGTACATTTTTTTTATTTTTAAAAAATATCGATTCAGATTTTTATTATCGTAAACAATAAAAATCACAACACTTTTCTGATTATCTTATTGTCGACTTTCTTTTCTAAAAGCAACAAAATGCTGGAGTGTTTAGAAGTTGTGAAGTGGGCAAACGTTTAGTATCTCTCAATATTCCCTGACGATTATCATTATTGCAACAACGAATTTTCCTTCAGAAATACAAGACGTTTCAGTTAATTGATAAATGAAAATTGTATCTAAGTTGAATACATTTATTAAGAAGCATAGGGAAATAGTTCATTGAGCATTTATTTTACAGGTACAGCAAAGATTATACCCGGTAAAAAAAATAGCTTAAGCATTATTAGACTGATATTTACAGTTTCACACTTTCAGAAAACAAGATGTATATTTAACGTAAATGGTAGGGCGCTACGAGTTTTGCTGTTTATTCATGCTCCGGACCCACTGAAAAAGTTCTGTCCAGTACTTACGCACGCTGCTTTTTATTTGTATGTGGAAACATAAATGAAAAGGTCATTTCGTAATCTAAATGAGAGGTTCTTCTGATGTCACTGTGTGCCGTAAGCGATGACACCGCAGCGGAAGAAAGGAAACTTCAGGTGAAAACGACGGCGATTTCTATTTTTATCCCAGATGTGCTTGACGCGGGTGGAAAATGGCTTGTGTACTGTATCTTCTGCATTGCCCCATGCCAGGAAAACTCGCCTCCGGAAAGCACTGTATCATCGCTGGCATGTTGTGAACTGCGATGATGTTGCAAGTGCAGTCATTTTCCATCACATATGTCCAGCTGGATTATACACGTAATCGACATGAATTTATCTTATGCTTAACGTTGCCCTTTTCCCTGAAGTTTGTCACCCACGGATGACATAAACTTTTACTGGAATTGGCTGAAGAAAATTCAATTATGTGCAAAAAATGGCATGTGGACGCGAGAGAAATGTTGTGTATATTTTTAATGTCTGTCCTTAACTTCTGCTGTATATTTTACATATTTACATGTATGGTTTGTGATATAAATAGGCCTACATAGAATATACATTCCTATAGGCTATTACTAATTGAAACATTTGAACAAATGCAGACGTAATTCGTTTTTGTGAGGTCCCCTTCGTGGCACCTGACAATATTGATCATCTAAATTGGTGCCGTGAAAATGAGGGAAGGGTCCTTGAATGAAAATGTATTTGTGAGACCCTAGCAGGCCAGTGCTCTCGTGCTCCGCTGTGAGGTACATCCGCTGTGCCTCAGCTGCTCCATTAAAAAGCCCTGCTGTGGAAACATTAATGGAATGTGGAAGAGGTTAGTGTAGAATGTGGCTCCGGATAAAGGCGAATGCCTGTTAGGAGGGTCTCCCATGCAGTACATATAGAATCTTCATCACTTGTCAAGCAGCAGTGTGGCATAGTGGTAAGGAGCAGGTCAGAGAAACCCAAAGGTTGCTAAGTGGGCCGTTGCTGTTGGGTAAGGCATTTAAACCAAAACTGCCTTTGTAAATATCCAGCTGTATGAATTAATAAACATGTAAAACTGTAAGCAGTGTAAGATGTTCTGGATAACTACGTCTGCTTAATAAATGAAAATGTAAAACTGAGACATGCTATCAGGTTAGTGTGTAGAGGGGTTTCAGGTGACAGATGCATACACGCACACACCCCACATGCCTTTGAATCAAGACAAAAGAATATCTAAGGCAGCAGATAGGAAGCATTTACCATTAGCAGATCAATCAGAACAAAAAGTCTTTGCCAAGGTTTGAGGGCTTCACTGTGTTGGAATTGAGCATACATTACAGCAGGTGGATGAACGGGATCAGTGTTCTGTGCCCTTGAAAAGACTGGGGGGATAAGCCCTGCTTCACTGTGGTCCATTAGGACCAGGGTTCAACCTGTATCGTGCTGTTCTACTGGATCAGCTGTGACACTGGCTTGTTGCTTGTGCTCCCATGATGCCGGATAAGACGTCCAAGTGACACAGCAACAATGTTCAATGTTCTTAGGCACACATTGTAATGTTTGTGTCTTTGATAACGTTTTATCTCTCGCCAGAAAACATACAGGGAAGGTGGGGGGTGTTGGTTGGCAGGAGCTGTTGTGGTCACTCTCAGGAGCTGCTAAAGTGCTATTACAGTCACTGTCTAAGATGTGCAACCCCACAGGCTACAATGTTTTACAGTCACCTTGTGCTAGCTGCACCATGGTAGGCTGCAGTACTTTTACAATCAATCCTTAGGAGCTGTATCCTGATACAATGCTCCTATGTGAAATCTTTAGGAGTAGCATCCTGATAGACTACAATGCTTATATAGTCATTGTTAAGGAGCTGCAGTATTTTTAATGCTTTCCCCCCTTTTCACCATTTTTGTAACTGCCAGTTATAAAAGCGGTTCATTTGCATTCTCATGCAGGAGTGCTGGGATGCAACCAACATTGATACACTCACACTCAGACTATTTTTCACACTAAAAGTCCTGCAGTGCACACAGTGCCAAATGCAGGATAGGTGCATCTGACTGACGCCATCTTAGCAGCGGGAAAAATCCACCCTACCCCACTACAATAGGACTGGTTGTTGTTCCCCCCTTACGGACTTCCGGTTATTGTTGTCAAATAGCGTGGATCAGAGGTCAGACTCAAAACCCCAGGACTGCATTCAGAATGAGCACCTTAGCTGACCAAGCTGCTCAGAAGGCCCCACTTTAACAGTCACTCACTAGGTCATGGACCTAACTCCTGATAAGCTACAGTTATTTTACTGCCACTATCTACAAGCTGCATCTGTTCCAAGCTGCAAAGGCAAGGCAGTACGGGCTGAGGTGAACTCAAATACCCCGGGACAGAATGAGAGAGATTTGTGTAGAACCATGACCTCTTCACCACAGTTCCCTAAACAGCAGGGATTTGTCCTGATTCCAGCCATGTAAGGCAGGGTGATTGGTGATAGTGTGCCACATGGAGGCCGCCAGGACACTGTGGACACACCTGACATGGCCAAGCCTCCCAGACCCATGCACTTCCCACGCTGTGCCCTCTAGGAAAACAAAGCCCCAAATTCCATACACAATACACTCCTTTCACCCTTCATTGAAATCGGCAGAATTTTATCATTGGTATGGACTCCTTGTTCCCTTCATTGTGGTAGAAAATAACTGTAACCATCCTCCTCCACGTTCCTGAAAGCTTCTTAGCATGCCAGCCTTAGTACCCCAACAGAGAGAAGCCTGAAACTCAGAGCTAAGAGTAAAGAAAGGAATAACATTTTTATATATTTATTTACTGTCCAGAAATCTATTTCTAGGCTGAGTTACAATTCATTATACCACAGCCTGTGTTAACAGTCAATTCTAATTGGACTGGACAACTGTTGTGTATATTCACCTGTATGCACATTTTGGAAAAAGGTCCTGAAAGTGAGCTTCATCACATTCTGAAATTAGCGCGCCAACACAGCTGAGAAATTCTGTTGTCAGTTTCCTGTATTCACTAATCAGTTCTGTGGACGTTTTTTCAACCCATCAAAATGGGATTGCAAATTCTGGTAGTTATAGATTACCATCACTAACATGACATTGTATCAAAGGCGATGTTGCTTCAGTAGCTTGATACATTTTATGCTACCTTTGATTCATTTTGAGGCCTGGAATTCCAGTGTTTGTTTTGACAGCCCATTTAAGGGGAACAGAGCAACCAGACCTCTGTTCAGTTAGGGAGCCTGTAGACTGTAACGTTAGGTCTATTTAATGACCCTTTTTCTGCTTTGATTTGTGAGGCTGGTCATGTTATCAGTTCTGTGGGATGGGAGCAGTCTTTCCTCAGTGCACCTCTCAGAAAAACCAAGCTGGACCTCAGAAGAGCTTTCTTTAAATCTGGAGTGCTCAAATGTTTTTTTTTCCCCCATTTTGTTCCAATTTAGAATGCCCAGTTGCATCATATGCTACCCATCACTGCAACCTCCACTGGCAATCCGAGATAGCACAGACAAACAGGAGCGCGCCTCTGAAACACATGATGTCATGTGTCACTTCTTTGCACACTGCAGTCCCCATGCCAAGCCTGCACAGACATGAGCCTGAGGAAGACACTTCACGCACAGCTCTACAAAGGCAAACCGTGGGCGCCCTGACTGACCAACAGAGGTCAATGGCAGCCGATCTACTCTCCCCTATATCTCTGGCAAAATAAAGCCAATTTATTTTGCTGCTATTGACTCCTGGGTATTGTCGGCTGATGACATGGCTGCAATCAAACCCAGGTCATAGGGCTCAGCCTGCACTTGAAACAAGCACTTTTACTGCCTGGCCCATACACGAGCATGCTTAACACACTTAAATAAAACAAAAATAATCTCATAGATGAGGCTGCCAAGTGGTTCAGTTGACAAGAAATTCACCTTGCACACAGGCTGAGCCCCACAGCCCGGGTCCAAAACAATCCAAGTCATCTACAGACAAGGATGGCAAGCCCACAGCAGCAGAGCACATCGGCTGCACTCTAACAAATCTAATGTAGCTCCCAATCGCAAAAAGTAGCTGATGAGGGGGGTGAATGCAAAAACAAAATAAACATAATCTCTCTGATAACAACATGGCAGTTTTTTTAGTTGTTTTTAAATTGTTTTTGCTGTTTTCATGCCTCGGTACAGTAGACAGGGAGCTATCGACTGTCAAGAGAAGAAAATAAAATCTCTTGCAATCTTTTTTGCTTATTTTGTCTGAACTCTGTTATTCACATCCTTCTGTTCTGGTAAGCCCATAAAGTAATATATTATAAGCCTAATAGTATATCTAAAGCTATTCTGCATAGGTAGCCATTAGCTATAATTAGTTAGTGATAACATTGAGAAATACATTTTTAACTAGGTTGAAAAGAGGGAGTTATAGGCATCATTGCTATTTTTTTCCAAGAATTGCATAATGTGGACAATATATATATTTTTATACACAATCAATCTTACTTAACAGAACTTTTTAAATGGTTTAATTTGAATTGTCCTGTTTTCTGTGGTAGACAGTCATGGTGTGTGAGGCATAAACCACTCCATGCTGTGTGGTTTCTTGAAAATGTCATACTTCTGGAAGGGTTACATACACCCTCTTTAGTCCAGATTTACAACTGTATTTTTACAGAAACAATCATGGTGAAGGAACCTGTACAACAGCAGTGTCCTGCCACAGTGATGCTTAACATTCACAATCCAGTATGTCAGTCACCTCAATGTTGCACAGCTTACTGGGAAGGAAGGGACCAATGAGAATCCTTCATATTTACAATTAGGCAGCCCAGCTTCAAATTCACTGTAAGCATTTAAACCACACACTGAAATGACTAGATTCACTGATTCAGAATTTTGAGGATACACAACTTTTTTGGATGGGTGTGATGGGAGGGGGGGTGGTGGGGTTTGTGTGTGTGCGTCGGGCCTCCGAGTCGGCCCACGGCACCTCGCAGTGATTCAGCAGTGAGTCAGAGGAGTTCTTGCCAAATAAAAAAGGCAGGCTGTTTTCTGTTGACAGTGTTGCACAGCTCTGTGACTCCAAGCCTGCTCTTCGTCAGCCTCCTGCCCAACCCCCCTTTTATAACCTCTCCAACAGCGTCCGCCTCACCTGCTTATCTTAGCCCAGCATTTGTCTTTGCGGGGTTTTATCTTCTGAAATCACTGACCTGTCTTCTGTCGTGTATTCATATACTACATCTTCACAGCTGTCATGCTTAAAACTGTTGCTCATGGATCCTTGGTCATTCATGGGCAAATAATTATCATCACCATAGCTGCTAAGTAATGTAGTGCATTGGTTTTTTCATTATATTTGAACTGAGAGGGTGATGAGAAGGCTTATTTGATCATTTATTTTAATTCATGCAACATACTCATTGGAAGGAAGGAACAACTATATTTTCTATCACTATAGCTTGTTTATACTGCATTCATTTTCTGCTATGACTTAAGGTGCTGTTTTAGCAACACATTTTTCTTTCATGCCAATGTGGCCGTATGGATTTAAATAAACGTTCAAATGGTGTTAAGGCTGTCACGCTCGCTGGAAGCTGGTTCACATTCTGTAAAGTATGTGAGTTTTACATTATTTCTGAGTGGTGGTAGAAACAAAAATCACTGAAAATGGCAAATCAGTTTTTTGTCTTCTGAAGGAGTGTCACCATCCAGTCTTGATGTGAGGGATCCTCTCTACTGATATTTGAGACAGTTTGCCCCAGAGGAAGAGCAGTTTTATTAGAAAGTACCTACTAGTGCTGTTGCCCTTTCAATGTCAGGAATTCCAACAGGGGAGAGAGCACTAGGAAGATCAATTCCAGTTCCTAGCATAGGCTGGCAAACCAATCTAGCTGGCTCATGTTAGGTGTAGGTATAAATAAGGAGTTTCACTTGTAACCCAGGTGGAGTGCTGCTATTACATCTTTGAGCAAGGTGCCTAACCTATCTTATAATGTAACACAAACATACAGGCTGCACTGGATAAGGAAATTAGGATAAGGAGAAAGAAAAATACAAGAAAAAAATATGTATTGCGCTGTAAATTAGTTGTTAGCTGAAGTCATAAAAAGGCACCTTTTTCTGGATGTCAATCAGTTGATGACTGAAAGGTTACTGTAAGACCTGTATTGTTCCATAATGTCGCTTGGAGAGAGGGCTGGAAGGTGGGTGTTGGGGGCCATTCTTGGTCTGGACTGCTGCGATTTTTGAAGGTGCATTTGAACATGCTGCAACAAGCTATGGGCTTCCCTGGACATAGGGCATGGCACGCCTTCTCCACCCTTTCACAGTCAAATAGCAGCTGCCTTACATTTAGAGCTGTGTGCTTCTGAAAAAAATTGACATATTTTACAAATCATTTCTTAATTCTTTTTTATTATTGTTTACCAGAGGAGCTTTCAGTTTGTTTTCTTTTCAATGTATTATTTATTATACTTTTCAATTTATTCAATCACTTGTATTACAAAGGGAAACTATAGAATGCTCAATCATTTAATTTGATTATAATGTCACGGTCAAACTAAATGGAATTTTGAGCTTTCTGTAGCTTCCCTTTGTAATATAAGCAATTCAAGTTGAAGTTACAGAACATTAAACACTGCTTGTAACACTCACTATTGTTATATACCTATTGCAGTACACAGGCATGTTGCTGCATTATAATAAAGCAGTTACATTTTTGATCCAAGTACAACATGTAGATAACATGTAGATTACAAAGCATCAGTTCAATGCTAGGTGTTAAGGCAACAGAGAAGTTAGGAAACATATGAAGGCAGTCTTCTTTCAGTTTCAGGTCTAGCTGGCTGGTTTCAGATGGAGCATGTCTTGAAAGGGTTTGAATCCATATACATAAGTTGCAGCATAGCACCACTCCGGGTGGCTTCTATGTATCCGCATGTTTGGGTTCAGGTGGAGCACCACTCCGGGGGGCTTGTGTCTGCGTGTTTGGGTTCAGGTGGAGCACCACTGCGGGGGGTTTGTGTCCGCGTGTTTGGGTTCAGGTGGAGCACCACTCTGGGGGGTTTGTGTCCGCGTGTTTGGGTTCAGGTGGAGCACCACTCTGGGGGGTTTGTGTCCACGTGTTTGGGTTCAGGTGGAGCACCACTCCAGGGGGTTTGTGTCCGTGTGTTTGGGTTCAGGTGGAGCACCACTCCAGGGGTTTGTATCCACGTGTTTGGGTTCAGGTGGAGCACCACTCTGGGGGGTTTGTGTCCGCGTGTTTGGGTTCAGGTGCAGAGCGGCTCCCACACACTCACAGGGATTTGTGGCGCAGCTGTCTGTGAGCCTTAATCCCAGGGCTGAAGAGTAGTGTGACGGAGTGCCGTCACTACGGTTGAGTATGCGCTCTGACTGCCATACCAACAAGCCTGGCTCTTTGGCGTCGTGGTCAAAGTCGCATGTTTGGTACCCCGTAGACCCGGGTTCAAGGCTGGGTGGGGTGACTGCTCTTGCCCTTCGCTACAAATGGTGTCAGAGTGGGATTGTGCCTACCAGAGGACAGAGACTCAGCTGCCATGCCTATCATGAGGAAGGGGCAGCACAAGCTCACAGAGGAGCCAGATGACGGCATAGGTGCAACAGCAGGTGAACCAGAGTCTGCCCGACCAGTAACTGTTCCTGGCGCTGGAGGAAATGCTGCTCTGGACACCTTAGCAAAGATGTTCGAGAGCTTCATGATGTACCAGAGGGAGCGTGACGAACGGCAGGAGAGAGAGGCAGCACGGCAGGAGCAGAATTATAGAGTCCTGAGCCACCAAGTCACCCAGTTGCAGCTGGACACGGCGCACACACGCCAAGCTGCTCTGCGAAGACCACCCACATGGGTGTTAGACTTGGAGCCCCGGCTAACCAAGCTGGAAGAACAGGACGACATAGAACACTTCCTGACAACTTTTGAAAGACTGGCGGTGGCATATAAATGGCCAAAAGAGGACTGGGCTATCCGTCTTGTTCCTCTACTGATGGGCAGAGCCAGGAGTGCTTTCGTCACCATGAGTCCCGCCCACACCAAAGACTACGACCTCGTGAAAGAGGCTGTGTTGAAGAAATATGAGATCAGCACAGAGACCTATCGCCAATGTTTCCGCGCTAGGGAGACACCAGCAGATGAGTCCCCGCAAGAGCTGTACACCCGCCTAAAAGACTTATTCTGTAAGTGGGTACGGTACGACAGCAACGGAAAAGAGGCCCTGATGGAGACTGTGGTCCTTGAGCAGTACCTGCGCGTCCTGTGTCTAGAGGTGAGGACCTGGGTGAAGGAGCATGAGCCCGCCACTGCTGCTGAAGCTGCCAAACTGGTGGAGACCTACATCGCTGTTCACAAGAGACCTGGGGCCTACCGCTACACAGCAACTTTCCAAAGGTTGATGGACCATATCCTGAAGGGGACTGAGGGTTTTGCCCCCGCCTACCTCGATGACATTATTGTCTACACCTGGGAGGAACACCTTGTCCATCTGCAAGAGGTGTTGTCGAGGATCAAGGAGGCAGGGCTCACCATCCGTCCTGACAAGTGCACCCTGGCTAAGGGTGAGACACAGTACCTTGGGTTTGTGCTGGGACATGGGGTGATCCGACCACAGGTTGGGAAGGTCGAGGCTATTAAAGCTGCTGAGCGGCTGAAGACCAAGGAGGAGGTGCGGTCATTCTTGTGGCTGGTGGGGTGGTACAGACGTTTCATCCCCAACTTTCAGCGAGAACAGCTACCCTCACCTCCCTTACTAAAAAGGACAAGCCCAATAGGGTGATATGGACTTCTGAATGGGAGTTGGCTTTCCAGGACCTGAAGGACTCTCTTTGTCAGGAGCCAATTCTGCAGAGTTTTTTATTGTGCAGACGGATGCATCAGAGCATGGTCTTGGAGCCGTGCTATTGCAAGGGGAGCCGGGACAGCTACGGCCCATTGCTTACATCAGCCGGAAACTCCTTCCACGTGAGTCAAAATATTCGACTGTGGATATTAATTAACTCATGGCCATGTTTGTTATGTATTGTTTTACTATTTTATGTTTTGTTGTGTTAATTGATTTTTGAGGAAATGGAAGGTACCTAGGGGGAGGAGCTATGCCCTTATAGCCAGTGGGGTTTAGAGCTCAGAGGTTTTTGTTGTTGTTGAAGTGTGTTGAGAGAGGAAGGCTGCTAGACTTGGATCTGATTTTCAGATATAGCCAAGCAAGCTTACTTTTATTTTGTTTGTTTGTTTATTTTGTATAGTTTTTTGTTTTTGTAAATAACACCTAATATTCCTGCACTGCCACCGTTCTCCACCATTTGCCACCTGTAAATAAATTCCACCATCAGCACCTCATCGCTGTTCCATCGTCTTCTGTGTCCTCCACCTTCGGTACACCCTAACAAGTAGGATCTGCATCCGTGGCTCTGGGAGCCAGCACTGTTTGTAGAGATTAGAGCTTGCTGCGTGCTTAAACAGGACCCACCCACCATCTCCAAGGAACACAGGGCCAAAGTGTGTGTGTCCCTGCTGCATCTGCTGCACTGCACCCCCTCAATTCCCTCTCAGCCTTCAGGCCAGACTGCCCACAGTAATACTCACATTTATACAACCTTACACAGAGATAAGGTCTTAGTATCTAGCATGTGCTGCGAATATAATGTGTGCAGCGATGTCTTTATATGGGTATGCCATTTCAAAAACGACATGAGATTTATTTTTCAAAGGTATAATGTGTGCTATCCAGGCCACCAATCTTTACAAGAGATTTTATGACCTGATGCCATTATCCACGGCAGCGCTGACATTTTTCTTTAGCACTGTCAGTAATCCATTTATACCAATGGATTTTTTCAGAAGTGCCTTCTCAAGCCCAGTGCAATAAAAGCTATTGCACGCTACCATCAGTCACAGCCGAGTCTTTCACAGTGAGTTTACACAACTCTGATGATAAAGGATGAATGCACAGCAGATGATTCGGGTACTTTGAGGTTTCATGCTGTACACAGCCTTTTGACATACATCTTAACTTTGGTATGAGATTTAGGAAGTTCTTGTAACGTTGCTGCAATGACAATGTTGCTGTGATGCTTTTGGGGGGTGAGAATGTTGCGTGTCTGCTGGGAAGAGCTGGAGTGAGTGAACAAGCAAGGGGCCTGGAAATCAACCACCTGTGAGGATGATGTAACTTGCAGTTGGATTCTCACACTGCAGATGAGCATCATGCAACAGAATAGAGAGCAGGTCAGGGCACTGGACTGGGGCCCAGAGCGTCTTACGATTGCAGTGCAGCTGCATACATGGGTTACAGATGGCACGTGTGTGAAAACAGACAGCATCAGAAGTCATGTTCTGTACAAACTGAAACAGAAATAACCATTACATTCCTGCTTTCAAACAGTGATTGAGGCTCTGAGTTTGTCATCACAGACACAGTGGATTAGAGCCTGGTGTCTTCTTATTTGCTGTAGCTGTGGAGCGCCATACCAAAGTGTCCCAATATGGCAGTTTCCCATTTCAATTGGTAAGAGTCTGGGATGCTGCTCATGTGCTGCTGACCCCAGAACAGCTTTAGAGCTTAATTTTGCTGTTACTACTCAGGCCTGCCTGTATTACGTGTTTCTAGAGAATGAGTGATCGCTTGATAAGTCTGTGTGTCTGCTTGCTACCTTATGAGGAAGAAGAAGACATCCTGAAGCTTGCGCTTTTGTTGTTCCTGTGTCAGAGAAGTAGCAATAAAAACATCACAGTGAATGATGCTGATGACATTGGTGGATAAATTGGCGCAATATTTGGCAGATAAAATGTTTACTTTATGAGCACAAGCTAATGGTGAGGTGAAAGAGACATTACTTCCTAACAAGCGGTGATCAGACGGAGCCACCTTGAATGCTTAGCATAAACACAGAGCTGCGAATAAGCCAGGGTACATCCTTCATTAACAGAGTAAATCAGCAAACACTGAATAACTGTGATAAAATCAAAACCTTCAGGGCTGGTTCAAATGCATTTTTTGAAAATGTGAAGTGTATCCTGTTGAGACATCTGGACCTCTTAACTTGTTTTATTCCTGTGTGCAGACAATCTGGCTGCAATTGCTCAAAGGTCCTTATTGTTGCCTGCTGAAAGATTTTAGTTTTGTGAATTACATGACATTATTACATATTTGTCCTTGAAGATTCTTTGATGATGGATAACATGTCCTTTGCCGTTTCTTGAATTTTATAGCATGGTACTGGAAGGCTATGAATGAAAATAGAAATTCTTGCATATTCCTGTGACCTATTTCTAAAGGCCATTGTCCCTGCCCAGACATTTAGGCAAATCCTACCTCAGAATTACAGCCCTAGTGACAGTATGTTTGGCGGATCCCAGGGCTGGAATCCACTGAATTGCTGCGACAGGTGGTCACACAATTAGTGCAGTGGCCTTGCACTCAGCCCGTGCTGCTGGCACCTGAAGGGGTTGGGCTCAATCCCCATATTCAAGTACGGTTTTTACATAATCTCATAGGTGTGATGTTAATCCCAAGTCTTACTGTCTCCACCATCTTTTTATCATTTTAGTTTGGATACACATATTGAAATTTGCACTAATCTGAGGTAACAGTTTTTTTTCAGTCCTTAATTGGCATTCACTTTGTGCAGGGGGTCTGTTATCAGTTTCTAACAGGCCTTCATTTTAGTATGTCCATGAAAGTCTGATATCCTGAAGAACACATTGCATTTCATTCAAAGGAACACAAGAATCCTTAACTGAATAAACTGAAGGGCTTTGTGTATTCATAGGGCATGACCATTCTGAGTCCCTCCCCTAAACTGAATTATTAGATTACTGTTTCCAAGGGAGACTTTTGTGTTGCAGCACTCATGAAACACAACACTGGTGGCAAACATAGTACAACATTATTTATGGTGAAGTGTACACACTGATCTATCATGGAATATAGAAATATTCAATGCACTGACAATGGACCTCAGTAGCTCAGCAGGGCTCACTGTCTGATCTTCTGTGAGGGTAACTCTCACTGGAAAAGGATCAATGTGGTGACTTTTTACTGAGAGAACAGATATGGTGACTTTCCTCAGAAATGGGCAGGCACAGTGGTCCTGACTGGGACCACATGGTATGGTGGCAGGTGTGGTAACTCATCTGGGAGGTACAGTGCGCTCTATGGAGGGGACCCATGAGGGAGACACCCATGCTGAAACTGTCTAACGGCTCCCATTGTTTCCCAGGCAACTGTCAACATGTTCTCTACTTGTAAACAGTGAGTGATATAAATCACAGAGGTAAACACAAATTGACATCACAGTGCACATCTTATGTAGCAGGCTATGTTACAGCTGGAAAGGCACAGCATTCTTCCTTGAGTGGAAATGTACAGTATGTGCATCGCTTTGCTCCTGGTCACATTACACAGAACGAGCGCCGCCATCTCGTTGTGAAAGAGGAAGACATTGCTACCTGCCATTAGCTTAAGACACATTAAAAAGATTAATTAGTACAACACTACTCTAAGTCTAGGGTCATAAATGATCCTCTGCATTTCAGGAATTTTGAAGCTGCATTTCCTTGTAGTCATGTTGAACATAATTGTCCCAAAACTTGCTTGCTTCTTTATATCTGGAATCCAAAAACACAACTAACATGAAAATGTAAAATAAATTGACCAGGTGCTTAAATGGCAGACCTCTTGTGAACTAACCACACTGACACTCAAGGTGAAAACGGACTTGCAAGGTTGCTGGATCTGTCCATGTGCCTGTTCATGGGCCTCTCTGTCATTAAAAACTCCTTATCAGAAAGTAAATAACTGCTTGATTATGTTATGGCATACAAAAAGCAGTACATCAAACATTGCCTGTAAACTCTGGTAGGTCCTATCATTTATTAATTTTGAGACCAGGTTGTTTAGAGGGTGTGACATCATCAGGATCTCTTCCTCACGGTCATAAAATCCCTCATTCTTGTGCAAAAGAAAGAAAGAGAAAGTAAGATATCTTTCCATCCTTGTGGCTATTTTACTTTGTTGTCTCCTGAAATTTGGAAGATGTTCTGGTCTGCAGTCAGTGGCTGTCTGCTCACCCCACAAAAACAGTGAGATTCATTACCTTGAGTAAAACTTAAGCTCTTTTTTCTTAATTTTTCTTCTGCTTTCCCCCACACAGAGTGACTCCACAACTGCAGGACTACAAACATCAAAGCCAGTGAACTGAGGTTGACAGAGGACAGTTAATACCATGTCCTCCCCACTCAGCCAACTGGGATAGCAGCCCCCCTCGCCTCTTCAAGCAGCAACATGAACATCTCCTCTGCCCCTCCAAACATCTCTGAAGTCTCCGACCCCCCTATCGATCCTCTGGGGGGTCACACAATCTGGGAGGTGGCCGTAATCATCCTCATCACAGGACCCCTGTCCCTCGTCACCATCATTGGCAACCTGCTGGTCATGGTCGCCTTTCGTGTCAACAGCCACCTGCGCACAGTCAACAACTACTTCCTGTTGAGTCTGGCTGCGGCTGACCTGATCCTGGGAGCAGTCTCCATGAACCTCTACACTGTCTACATCATCATGGGCCGCTGGGTCCTGGGGAACCTGGCCTGTGACATCTGGCTGGCTATTGACTATGTGGCCAGTAATGCCTCGGTCATGAACCTGCTGGTCATCAGCTTCGACCGGTTCTTCTCCATCACCCGGCCACTCACCTATCGGGCCAAGCGCACGCCACGACGGGCAGCGGTGATGATTGGCCTGGCGTGGGCCATCTCCTTCGTCCTGTGGGCGCCCGCCATCCTGTTTTGGCAGTATGTGGTGGGGAAGAGGACCGTGCCCCAGCACCAGTGCTCCATCCAGTTCCTCTCCCAGCCCATCATCACCTTTGGTACCGCCATCGCCGCCTTCTACCTCCCCGTCACCATCATGATCATCCTGTACTGGCGTGTCTACCGCGAGACAGAGAACCGCACACGCGAGCTGGCGGGGCTCCTGGGCTCAGTGAGTGATGGAGGAGGTGGGGCTCAGGTGTCCAGGCAACAGCCAGGTCCCTCCAGCAGCAGTAGCAGCGGGGAGACACAGGCAGAGACGAGGCAGGGGGAGCAGAGGCAGCCCGGCTGCTTCGCAGTCCCACAGAGATTGCCACGACTGGTGAGGGGGAGGAGTCAGAGGGCGGCCTCATCTCGTTTGGAGCAGAGCTACTTAGAGCCCAGCAGCAACGGCAGCTGGAACATGGGAGAGGAGGATGACTCTAGCACCTCTTCTTCATCTGGGGAGGAGGCTGAGCAGGATGGGAGGGGCATAAGAGCCATAGTAGGGTCTGTTCCTCTCATTCAGGTGGGTGAAGGCCAAAGGGAGGCGAATGAAGGCCTGGAGAACTCCAGGGTCTCCAGGGAGCAAGAATCTGAAATCTGCCGGTCTTGCAGCCAATCTTCGCTTGGACCACCCAAGCCGTCGACCTCTGGCACCCCCACGCAGCCCAAATCCAAGAAGAGGCGAAACACAACCCTCATCAAGGAGAAGAAGGCTGCAAAGACACTGAGTGCTATCCTGCTAGCCTTCATTCTGACCTGGACTCCCTACAACATCATGGTGCTGGTGTCCACATTCTGCCACCACTGTGTCCCTGACAAACTGTGGCAGCTGGGATACTGGCTGTGCTATGTCAACAGCACAGTGAACCCCATGTGCTATGCCCTCTGCAACAAGTCCTTCCGGGTCACCTTCAAGATGCTGCTGCTCTGTCGCTGGGACAAGAGGAAGTGGGGCCGGCCTCACCACAGTGCCACGCGCTCTCTCCAGCCTCTCTCTTCTAGCACCGCTGTCTGACCCTGAGTCCCAATCACCAGTACACATGGCACTCTTGATAAACACAATAAAAGCCCACAGTAAATGAGCCAACTCTACAGGTAGTTTTATGAAGGGAAACCCACTGCCTACTTATCTGTTCTACCTAGACAGAGTGCTCCTGCAAGTCCTGTTGCTTGTAAGATTTCAGTTCTGTCTTAATGAAGTCAGGACTGAGGGCAAAAACTGTTTGTGGATATCAGAATCTAAAATTTTTTTCTATTATTACTCCTAACAGGGACATGTAAAGGACTCTGATTGATGACCTCTGATTTTTCTTTCCTTATTAACACTTGGTGTTTGGGGGCTTCAGGTTGGGGTCAGAAGACTTGTTCAGGGTTTGAATACTCCTGTTACTTTATATCCAGGTGCTTTGCTTGCTCTGTGCGGGATGAGATGAATGCATTTGATACCAGATTGTGGCTGACTTCTTGTTCACAAGAAATGGTGTGTGTGTGTGTGTGTGTGGTTCAACACATACTGTCTGGTTTCTGATGGTTTCCTAAATATGAAGATGTATTGGTGGTACATGTTCAATGGTTCATTCAGACAACTGTGAGCAAATTATGAACAAAAAACATGCCAAGGTAAATCGCCGGTCAAGAACCTGATGCACGTACTGGAAAAACAAGTACGATTACTGCCACATCTGATAGATCCAAAGCACTATCACACTGCAGGGTGAAACAACTGGGATATGCCAGAGTCATGCTTCCCATTTGTCTTTTTCTAATGTCCTGTGTGTCCAAATAAAACATTTTTGGTAGAGAGGAGTCATCATAATATTTGGCTGAGGAAGACCCATGCCCATATCAAAGTACTGACGATCTTTATGCGAGCATGGTTTTCACAAAATTAGTTAGTTCCTGGTTTGCAGCAGGCCTGTGTCTTCCGATGTGTGACAGCTTGCACCAATATTCTGTACATTCCTACACTGCAGACTGTATTCTATGTTCAGCCAGACTGGAAACCTACTGTTCATACAGTAGGAACCCAATCACTCAAAAGCCCATTATAATCTGTATGAATGGTGAACCAATTTAAGGCATAATAAGCTAGTCAGTGAATAGCCCAACTGAATATGATTTCAAACTCCTACATTTAATACCTGGGGGACTCCATCAGCAGTTATTCTCACCATGAGCTCAGAACACTTTTATCCCATTCTGCCAGTCAATTACAGGGCTTGATTAGTCTTTTCGGCTTCACGGGTAGAGAACTGTACAATAAAGCCATGGTGCATCAGGGAATTAGCATGCACTCTTCGTTGAGAGTGTGTGCCCACGTGGCAGATTAAAGCTATTTCCCAAAGGGCGACTGGCTGTTATTATTGGCCATTACTGCGTGGTTTTGTTCTGAGCCACGGAGCAGCCCCACAGTTCGACACAGGATAGAATTCTCAAAGCCCATAATGCTCTGCAGTGTGCGTCGAGGTCTGCACCAATAGGGTCCAGCAATCTTAATTACTCCAATTACTAAACTGCCTGGATAAATTTAACGCAACATTCATCCAGAGCTCAATACATCCATCTTGTGTCAAGGACTTGTCAGGAAAAAGAACAACTAACATACTGGATTTTTGGTAATATATAATGGCAATGGTAGAAGGAAGACATAACACAGGGACACAGATTTTTTCCCAGATGTCTGCAGTACACAGGAAAAATGTCCACTCACATCCTCTCTGTCCATTTTCCCATAGTAATTCATGTTCAAGGTACAGGTGTAGACTGGTCAAAATGAATTACTTTTGGAAGCACTGAGTTTTACTTCTTTCTGGATAAACAAATTCACTGGTCAGATTTACTCGGTATCTTTCCACGTAAAGTTCTGAGAGTGGGCAAGGGCACCTCTGCGGGGAACAGCCACTTGGTCGACGCAGCATCTGGCCTCCCTCCAGCACCCCTTGTTTAACGCCAGGGAAAAGGGCATTTGTTTATGCCACGGTTGATTAATACTGAACGCTGTTATGAATATCACCGTGTCCGTGTGGCAGCTTGAGCCCTGAACATTTCCCTTTCATCTAGCTGCTTCTCACTCACTCTAGCTGAGTCAGACATGCGTGTCTTTCCACTTACCATTCTTTCATCACAGCCACAAATTCCTGATTCACTTTAAAGATTCTGTTCTCACAAGCAGGCACCCATTAAATGTGTACTGAACTACTCAGGGAAGGGCAACATTCTGTAGTACACTTTTAGTCTGTGGACAAGGTCAAGAACTGCAGTTTTATTTTTTTGGACAAACCATATTTGACCAGCAATTTTCTCCATGTACATGGAGAAATTGTGTTTAGAAGTAGAGGGGCATAACTGACATTTTCAAAATCTTACTAGAGTTTTGACTAAGTGTCTTCATTGTGTATCAAACACTAAAGCATGTGTTTTCAAACTGATTAGCAGTAATTGAGCAACAATAAAAAAAAACATTAAAAAAAACACCAGAAATCGGAGATGTAACAACTACAAAGTTATTTGACACTAACAAAATCCTATATATTCAGGTTTTTGATGAACATTGCGTAACAGATGCATTCAAGTTTTTTTCAAAGTAGAGCATAATATTACCTTTGTGCAAACTATGAAATGTATAGAACCTCTTTTTCATACTCACTTTTCCACATGCAAAGTCCCCCATTGGTGCAGAGTGAAAGGAAATCCCTCTCCTTCTCTGCACCTCTTACACAAAACTGAAGTTTGGTGTTGGGTCTTTGCTTTCTCATGTTACTCAGTGCAGTTAAACATTCCGTTTTCAGACGTGTCCTTTTGCCAGTAGACAGATCTCATCAAGAACTTTCATTTTGTACAATAGCATATTCACATAAAGAATGAGTTGCCCCTTATTAAAAAAAAAAAAGTCATCAAATCTAAAATCTTAAAGTCTTATTTCAGCACTGCCTGAATTGGTATTTTGATGGCTTTTTCCCCTCAAGTTTCTCACTGGTCACCTTGATACAAAAACCTGACGAGATTCTACAAGCAATATGAAGCAGCCGTTGCACGCTGCGGCTGAAGTGATTTTTCTGACGTTTGTTGTTATTCACTTGTCCTGTCATTTTAATGTAAGAGAAAAAGGGAAAGCAACAAATTACAAAAGGCTGTATTCAGTGTCAAAGTTTTATTCACCTTAAAAAAGGACAAAAACTGTACAGTACAATGTAGCATAAATCTGACAGGCTGTGGTAACACATCTTCTCAAACAAGAAACTTACAAAACGTAAATGTATAAAACAAAAATCCAACAACAATATTCAAATAACCACTGTTTCTAAAATACAAAAAAGTAAAAAATAATTGTTTTAGTAGTAATGATTAGTTGAATACTGATAAAAAAAAAAAAAACATATTACAAACATCTCAAAACCTTCAACATCCCCCACAAAAGACTAAAACTGAGAAAACAATTGTGTTCATTTAACATGCATCTAATTACAGTAAAAACGCTGTATTACCTAGTTACAGTGTTATTACTGCAATGAATCAGACTTCATGTCAGTCTTCATATCATCTGAACTCTGGTGCTTCTTCTCAAACTCTGTTAAAGCTGGGGTAGGGCATGAGAATAATGAGTCCACAGGGCTACTGGATGTAGCAAACATGTGAGTTCCTTCCCAACTACAACACTTCAGATCTGACTTGGAAGCCATTTTGCTTTTTATGATTCTTGGTGCATCAGGAATTCAAATTCTCCTTGTGTGTCTATAGTGCAGTGTTCATGTCCTCTGTAGGTTATGAGACTTGAAGTTTTGCAACACATGCTTGCCATGGGGAAAAAGAGTAAGAGAAATGGTCTGACTGCAATGAGTCCGAAGAGAGACATGTCAATATAAAAACCCTCTAAAAGCCGTCCCCTTCCTGAGCAGGCAGTTCACTAGTTGTGCAGTGGTCTCAGAAGTCTAAACTCCTGTATTTTCTCTTGCCATTCAAACCGTAAATGAAGCAAAAAGCTGTGGCAACTCCTCAACGCTTGCTTCTCAGATGAGAGCTTTCATGGTTCAGCACAAAGGGAGATGGCATGATCATTAATATGAATCCTGTGCTTTTTCCAATCCCAGAGCGCTGATCACGGACCTACGCTGCCCTCTGCTGGCCTTGCAGAAGAGGTCCCAACTACTGTGCCCTGGTGTTCACTTTGTTCCCTTAAAGCCTCCCTGCTTATCTGCTGTCCTACAAGCACCCTGCTGGTTCTCCAGCTCTCACTACACTTGGGAGGGAAGATAAACTGGTTCAATCCAGACAGTGGCCAAATGAGGTGGATTAACACATGCCTGGAAGGAAGTCCTACAGACACTGCAGCACTCCTTAAGGATGAGCAGCCCTGGTATAGTAGGTTTTAGGGTCAGGAATTTAACTGAGTTTCTCTATCAAAGGTTACCATTTATGTTAAAAATTTACCATTTATATTTTTAATTAAAGATCTGTTTAAAACATTTGACTGAACTGACAAAACTTGAGACACTTCAGAAATTTTGACTTAAGACATAAAAATGTTTTAAGGGTTAACTTTACAAACATTGTAACATCTAACATCCGTAGTTGTAGACAATCAACCTAACGTGCCAGAATAACAACTCAATGACAGCCTAAAACTTGCAAAAGGTGGAGTTTTACTCCCCAGATGCTTCAGCAATGAGCGTGTGACTGGTGGACAAGCACGTGCAGTGAGTAAAACATCACCTCTGGAGGAATGCAGTCACTGTTCAGGCTCAGCAATCATCCTCAGTGATTGGAGGACCAATCAAAAGCCGAGCCCTGAGAGGTAGGTAGTGGGGGGTCAACGACCGTGACGGATGCTGACAGGAGGGGAACCAACTTGAACAACACAGTACAGGATATTCCTCTTCTGCCACAGGAGGGCAAGGGGCAAGAATCTGGCTCCATTTCCCATTTCCTCCCTGCGTCAGCTCGGTTGGGCCTCCTCCTCTTCCTGGCATTTTCTCTGCCCTCGGCCCCTTGTTGCTGATCCACTCCAGCACAGCAACACCATCAGCTCTGAACTCTGATACAAGTAATGTTGACATAGGCCCGGCACTGATAAGGTACTGGTGTTAAGCTGGACCGGACCCCTTGTGCTTCTGGCGTTCCTGTGGGTACGCTTCGGCCTGTTCCAACCGTTTCTGTTCGCAATGACCACTGACAAGGACCGTTGATGGACAAGCTTTCTGCTACTCCACTTTTTAAACACTACTCACACTGATATACGCTTACAAATATAGAAATATACAAAACATCTACTGCTTTCTCGACGAACAAGCACTGGCATGCTGACCGACTCCAACTACAACTGTTTCGTACACATGACCGACGTCTCGACTGACTGATGAGATGAGGGGAAAGGAAGGCTCTTTAATAGAAGCAGCATGCGACTGTTGGTAATGGTTCAGCCTCTGCCATTCAGGACAAACCGTATGTGCAGCGTTCTTTGTGGCCAAAAGAGGGTGCTGTTCTGAGAAGACAGAGAAAAAGTAATGGGGGTAAGAAAAACACCACCCAGACTTTCGGGTTGGGGGTGATGTTCCAGAGAATCAACACCTGCCGGCATTTGTAACATTGTCCATGAGCACCTAATGCTGGCAAAAGCAGCCCCCGCTGGGACTTCAAAGTTGAAGGTGAACCTATGAGCTGGGATGTGGGGAGTCGTGGGGTGTGTCCGGTTTTGGACGTTTAACAGTCGTACTAAGCACAAGCCCAGAAGGGGATGTGATGGAGGGGTGAGGGTAGGCTTGGAAAAGGCAGCTGAGCTTGGGGCACTCATTCACCTTGTCCCATTCCAGGATGGGGCAAAGTGGGGTCACCTTTGTGGAGGTCTCCTGCATACCTGGCTGGCCTCCCTCACCTATGCAGGTCTGCGTGGGGGGGGGGTTGTGGTGGATGAGGCAGGCAGGGGGGGGTTTGAGGAGGGGGAACGCATCATGATGGCGGTGCGTTCTGGTTCTGGTATATCGAGGCCTTGTCTTTCAACAGATCCAGACAGAGGTGGCAACTCCAGCTTCCTAAAAGGAAGAAAAATAAAAAACACAGGACTCTTTAGGAAACATGCACAGGTTTATTCAGCTACCAGAACAGGAGACATTCACGCAATCACTCACTCTATGGTTACCTTAAATCAAATGACAAATGACATTTCTAGAGGCAATACCCACCGTAGTGGACTATGTTGTAAAAAAATACTCTCAAAGAACCTTTTATGTGAAAGATGGATGAGTTGCACTGAGCAAACAGACTGCCTGCTATAACTGATGATTCACAATAAAGACTGGTTGCATGGCAACACCACCAATCTGACGTTTGTACACACTGCACTACCAATTACCCTGGGAGAACAGGCGTGTGTGCATGCGTGCGTGCGTGTGTATGTATGAGAGTGTGTGTCTAACCGTGTGTGTTTATGTAAGTGTATTTGTATATGTGAGTGTACATCTCTGTGTGTGAGCAAGTGTGTGTGTGTATATATATATATATATATATATGTATATATATATGTGTGTGTGTGTGTGCATACATGTATGTGTGTGATTGAGCATGTGTAGGTGTTCATGCATGTGTGCATGCATGTGTGTATGTATGCAAATGTTTACATGCAAGTGTGTGTTTGTGTGAGTAAGGGGAGGCAGAGCATACAGAGAAACTGGACTGCGACAGCTCAGTCTGTGTGCGTACGCACACGTGTGTGTATGTGTGGGAGAGAGAGTGTACCCTCTGCTTCCCCTCACATACACTGAGAAACCATGTGATGGCTGTCTGTTTATGTGTGTGTGCGTGTGTGTGTGTGTGTATGCGTGTGTATGTGCGTGTGCAGAGACACATTGAGTAGAGTAGAGACAATCTGTGTACGTGGGACAGCACTGTCCCCCGCAGCTTGCCGTACCTTCGGGGGGTTCTGACATGGGAGGACTCAGGCAGTACATGTGGTAACCCCTGTCACAGTCGTCACAGAACAGCAGCTGGTCCTGAAGTAGAGGGGAGAGCGCACAGCAGTCAGCACCTTCACTACATATGCCTGGGCTGGGCGGCCATGATAAGAGACCATAAACTAAACTACGGGACACCTAATGTGACGACTAGTCATGTCAGGTGGGCATATGTGTCAGGGGACTGCACGTATCCCACCCCATGCTCCTACACAGATCCAGTGGTTGTTGTGGCAGTGATCAGCTTAATACATAACTGGCAGCTAATAAAGCTGGGAGAAAAAGGGTCCAGCCCCCAGGTTTCGGTTAGTACTGCAGTAAGGGATTCTTCCACACACTCATCGAGCAGAAGTTCAGTCACAGTTTTCTCATACTCCCAATACCGGGACCCATGCCAAGGTTAAGAGAAGATAAGATTTCATGTTCTCAATTCATCTTGGTGGCTCATATTTCTTGTGGTACAAATCCACTATTTCTCTCCACTCTAGTAGCGGTGTTATCAAGACAGCTGAATGCTCAGTCACACAGTAACTAACATACTGGATTCAGTCAGAGTGGAGCAGGAGCTAATGTACTGGATTCAGTCAGTGTGGAACAGGAGCTAAAGTTGTGGATTCAGTCAGCGTGGAACAGGAGCTAAAGCTGTGGATTCAGTCAGCGTGGAACAGGAGCTGAAGCTGTGGATTCAGTCAGAGTGGAACAGGAGCTAAAGTTGTGGATTCAGTCAGAGTGGAACAGGAGCTGAAGCTGTGGATTCAGTCAGAGTGGAACAGGAGCTAAAGTTGTGGATTCAGTCAGAGTGGAACAGGAGCTAAAGAAGAGTGAGTGCTTGAAAAGAACAGCTGTGATGCCAGGCAAAACGCTGTTCATAGAGGTACAGGGTAAGCAAGCAGCATGACACCACACTGAATCTTCCAAGTTCCCATGGCCTCTATCTCAGAGTGGGAGAAGGCTTGCATCATCGTATAATATACATTTGCCCTGGCTTCCACTGTCACAGGTACCAAAAGATGTGAAAATCACCAGTCACATCCACTTCTGTGCCTGTACAAATGATTCTGCCACATATGATCCCTTCCATAAATGAGTCTTGATTTTTATTGACTCATTGTCCGGAAATAGGGAACAGAATAGTGAAATTTCAGAAGATCGTCTGCCATGTTTATAATGGCACTAGGCGTAATTATGGACCTACAGAAACTGGCACATTATTTGTTTTTGGTGATTAGATCTACTTGCTAGCCATAAAATTTGTTTCTTTCATCTCCCACTACAACTGTAAACACACTGCAAGGCTAGCATGACTCATCTGAACGTTCGCCAGACTACAATGCCATTACTTATTACTTCAAGGAGAGGCAAATTTGGGAATGACCTACATCAGAGAAAAGTGGAAACAGAGCCTGTAGTCCTGTAACGGAGCTGCTAACCCGTTACAGAAGGCATCTATAATTGGAACAATAAAAAATAACAACATACACAGCTGTTTGCGGAATTCCAACATAAGTTTGTTATTACGCAACCGAGCGCACTGTGCATATGTTTAGAAAGCAAAGTTTTAAATTACTGTCAGGCTACACTGTTGTTGTTAGGGTGGCCAACCAACAGGGCAGTGAAGCTACAGGCTGGTAAAAACTTAGCTGAACAGTTTTAAGTTTGTTTAAATGTTTTACGGTACTGCGTCAGTGTGCCAACTAGCAAACTTCTTACCGCGCGTCTGTTTGTGTCTCAGTCAGCAGCCACTGTTTCTGGGGTAACGGGAAGCAAAGGGTGATT
Organism: Megalops atlanticus; assembly: GCA_019176425.1. Classification (NCBI taxonomy): domain Eukaryota; kingdom Metazoa; phylum Chordata; class Actinopteri; order Elopiformes; family Megalopidae; genus Megalops; species Megalops atlanticus. The sequence continues at coordinate 3,519,591 of CM032888.1, forward strand.
TGTTGCGCTGGGACTGTATTTATAATATAATGTACATTGGGTGGTATAACCCAGTTAACACCAGTTTTCATATATGTTTATTTTCTGCACCTGTGTAAATCTGAAAATGTATAAAATGCCTGTTTTAATTGAAATGCTACTTGTAAATTATTTCTGTTATTTATTGCAAAATTAACAGTTTGGGATTAAAAAGAATTCAAATTGTTTTGGATCATCCCAGCCAGCTAGGAGGGATGTCTTTGCCCTCATTTTGAGTTAGTTGGTTGGTTGAATGGGAGTGAAGACTGATCAGAGTCAAAGTGTGTACAGTGAGTGGGTATTACTGGAAAACCCTGCAAATAGTTTTACCTGTTTGTTATTTTATTTTTTGTTTTTGGTTGCATCTTTGTTGCTCAAGTTCTGTTTTTTTGTCTACTTTGATACTTTTGCCACTTGCACTGTATATAGCCTTCATCTTCACCTGCACGACTGGGAACCAATGAACACCCTTGCCACTTCATTTGTTGTTTGGCTCCATTTTTGGAATTTTTTTGCCTGGCTGCTGTAGTTGTCCAATCACAAGTCTGGACTGGTAGAGAAGCAAAACACAATGAATTTCGATGCCAAACAGTTCTCAATGCAAAAAATGCACGGAATTGTAATGTCATACTCCCATCATGCTTGTATAAACGGGCCATCAAGAGGAACAAAAACAAAAAACAGCACAGAAGCATACCCAAAAACATGCAGTATGCCTCCAGTTAAATCCCGCTGCTCACCTGAGATCTGGAACTGTGCTCTACTTTACCTGACTTCACACCAGAGCTGATGTTAGGGAATTAACTGAAATTCAAGTCATGAACTGAAAACGGCCTGTAGTTTTCTACATGAAATTTTCAGATACTGAACTGAATTCTGGGGGGCAATGGGAGGCTTACATCATTCTCGGACGTCCCGCAGACATTGCAGCACTTGCACTCGATGCACTGCCAGCGGTAGGTCTTCACTGCCGCCATCATGACTGGTGTGAACTGCAGGCAGGACGGGTGACCTGCAGGGAGTGGGCGGTTAGTCATAAGAGCAACATACAAACAGCTAACTAGGCCAAAGCAGGAAGAGGGGTGCCTTGGGCTGATGAAGGAAGGGAGTGGGGTGTGGCTAATGCAGGAAGGGGTGGGTGGGGCTGATGAAGGAACCTGCACCTACCTGAGCGGCCGCAGTCTGAGCAGGACACCAGACCCTCCGACTGGCCCGTCTTGTGGTTGATCTTGGAGTCGCCCAGGCAGAAGTCACAGTAGTTATTGGGAAGAGCCAGGCCGTCGGGTCCTTTCTTGGGGGCTGATGGGTCAGTAGATAAAGAACAAAAATCTAAACACACATTCGCAAAAAAATAATCCTGTGAGAGCAGTGCCGTACAGTTCACAGACAGCAACATGCTCAGGATCATATGTAACCACTCCCTGCATAACACTTCTTTCTGCATGTGAAATTTAAACAAAGCTGGCTCTTACACGCTTCATTACACTCTTAAATGCCTGTTGGTGCTGAACATATCCCTCCACGTTGCTAATCGTGTTTGTTTTAGGATTTGCCATGCATGTCCTTCCTGTAAGGTCTGTGTATTGACTGTGAGTCACCAAGACCTCTGTGGACCTGGGGTGCGTGGAGCACAATGAGAGTACAAAAGCTTAAAGCAAACACGTTCCCACTGCGAGCACACAGCATTCAGGCCAAACTGCACTAATGTACAGTCGTTTGTTGAACGCTGTCAAGCCTTTTTGTCTGCTGAGTAATGATATCAGGGGACTGTGCTATTGTTCTACCTGCAGCATATCCGTGTCGTTCGGAGCACAGTGTTCTGACATGCAGAAGTCACAGCCTTTTATGCTGCAGAGAACCATTAACGAGGTTCCCACGGAAGGCTGCGGTTAAAAATATTACTGCGGGACTGTACGTAGGCTGAACAAATTAGGAGCCGAACAAAGCACCCACTGCTCTTAAACATACTTGAGTCTCCTGTGACTACACAGCAAACTGTCTGCGCAATATACCATAATATCACAGTGGAAAAAAAGGCACTTGCTGTTAATAGGTCAACATAATGTGAGTGGCTGGAAGTCAGCAATGGCGTACCATTATGTCTGAAAAGCCCAATCAACTCAAATCAGGGCAACTCAAATCAGGTAGCAAGGCTTGTGATTAGCTTTCTGATGATGTTCACAGCAACAAGCCACTCCATGGCCCCATATATGCCAAGTTGTGGGGCAGCAATGTGGTATAGCAGTAAGGAGCAGGGCTCCTAACTGAAAGGTTACTGGTTCGATTCCCCACTGGGGCACTGCTGTTGCACCCTTGGGCAATGTACTTAACAACTTAGTATCCAGCTGTATAAACAGATCAAACTGTAACCTGTGTAAGTTGCTCTGGATAAGCCCATCTGCTAAATATTGTAATGTTGACAATATTGTCACGTAATGAGTTGTGCGTATGGATGACAAACGAACAGCTGAGCTGGTGGATGAAACGGACTCACTCTTGTGCTCCTCGGGGTGTGGTGTGACAGGGCCGTGAAGCTCCGCCTCCTCCTTTTCCTCACCCTCCTCATCAGCCAGGTGGGAGTGGGCATAGTGGTAGCTCAGGCCTGGTCTGTTCTTGTAGCGCTTCCCGCAGACTGGAAAAACCCAGACGGCACCAGTTAGAACGCCAGCACCTCCCTAGCTTCCCCACGTACATGTACAGGCGGTTTACACAGGGCAGTCACATACCCGTCACAAGAGTGCAGTAAAATACCAGAAACAGAACTGTATCGAATGTGTTCAAACGCTCTTCTGGGTCACAGCTAAAAAAGACCAAACCCCACCTGCAGCCCTGAATGACCCTCCTAATCTTTAGTCCTGTTGCAACAGCAGAGGAGCTGTGCTTCAAATACCTGTAGCGTATTAACATGTTCTCACCTGTGCGATTGACGCTGTAACTTTCGTAAGACTAAACCTATCAGGTGAATTGCGTGACATCCCACAGGAAACACCACTTGAAGTCCACAGTATTTGCACCCAATGATGTGTATGGGGCTGTTCGTTTAAACAACGCTGCATGAGCGGGAAAAGCAGCAGGCAGCTCCGCTGAAGGCTGCTGAAGATGTTGGTTTTTCCCTCTGCTTCACTAAGGCCATTCATAGGATGAGAGAAGGAAAATTAAAAGCCATCATGCTGCAGCCAGAGCTCCGATGATCCTGAGCTAATGGCATTTCCACCCCCTCATCGCATTCTCCAGGGGTCAGAGGAGGGCACTTATTAATCTGGAGAGAGCACAACAACGTGGGCTCCTCATCCTCCTCCTCCTCAAGTCAACTGGGGTCAGGAGAAGCCGACACAAAAGGAGGACAGAGACGGGGGATATCTAGAGAGGGTGAAAAGGATGCATGGATATTGGGAAAGCAACACCACAGTCAAACGAGCAAGACCAAAATTATGCCACAGAGAAACATGAAAATCTGTTAGTAAATAGCAAATAACCAGTCCAGATATCACCACTGAAAGCAGCGGCTTCTGGACTGAGGGGAGGTGGCTACTGCATGTTGGCTGCAATTGCGTGTAGTTTCTGGAACCTTCAGAGTGTGACATCACTTCTTGTTCCTGGTCTGCAGTGTCTGCAGAAACCTGCCGGCATGTGTGCACATTGATTTCAGTCTGAATCCTCCTTGCCTGTGCTTCCAACAAGCTTAAGTGAATGAAATGGCGAATGGGAGTGACTCACAGCAGTTTGTCACAACTCAAAAGCGCGGTCTAAAGCATCCAAGCGGCTCACACAGTAAAAGCGCCTGTTTCTGAAGCACAGGCTGAGCCCTGTGGCCCATGTCATTTCAAACTGACTTTGCATTAACTTTTGTAGCATTTCCCATAGTGCACTAGGAAAGCGAATGCCAAATGGAGCATAGGTGTCTGTCCATTTCAACACCTGAGCAGCCCACAGGAGCCAGGCGATTTGCAGGGTGTCGACAATGCAATGAGGGAACCCTGGTCGACTGCCTTCCACCAACATGGACTCCCCATCATTTTCGGCAAATGGCACAGCTCAGACTCGAACCCGTGTCTCAGCTGTAGGAACACACACCTTAGCGAAATGAGCCACTCGGGATCCCGGGCCTTATATTAACAAATATAATGACCAATTACTGCACACAGACTACTTTCTAAATCCAGTTTTCAATCTGACAGCAATCACACAGGGAAAGCAGTAACTTTAGTCAAACTACTTGACAGCACACCGCTACTTTAAAGTAATCTAAAACTACACCACAGCAACCTAAGCTCCCAGCTCTGAGTTACTGCACACGCACACACAACCACAAAGCCCTCAGGTGATAAGTAGACTAGAGGCAGAATAAGGCCATGAGAGAGATATACCTCATTCAGAAGGTACAGAAACATGGTTGTGTGAGTGTCTGAAAGAGAGAAGAGAGGAGAGACAGCAGGATTTGAGCTCAGACAGACTTAAGACAGACAGAGCCCCTTTATTTTAACATTACTCTTTTGGGACCAGCTAGCAGACATGAGGCATCGTATTGTGGCCAGCAGCAAGATTTGAAGTTTGAAGCCCGGCTCAGAGAAGTAATCAACCTTGCTTTGGAGAGAAGGAGATTGAATTTACAACCCCAAAAACTGTGGAGCAAGCCCTTGTCTCACGCTGGCAGCCACAGGCAATAAAAACATAAGGGTATGTCTCTACAAACCAGCCCTGAAATCATAATTTCCTAAAAACGATAGATATGAACACCCAGCAGATAGAAAGGTTGACTTCATGTCGACCCTGAATGAACACATTCACCCAGAGATAACAGTCTGACCTGGATGAAATTCCTTTCTCCTTTCAATTGCAACTGGCTCCCCTGACAGTCCAGTCCCTCTGCTTTAAATGCCAAACAAAAAAACACACTGTTCCAGGAAAAATCTCTATGAGCGATGATGTGGACCATGACCTAGGTCACTGACCTGTAATGGTCTAGACAACTGGACCAGGTGGCTAGGTTCTAGGTAGTCCACGTCTTCAGTGGAAATCACAAGAGGACAGCTGCACAGCAGATGTGTTTAACATGCTTGCAGGACACAGAGTGTCCACACATCCCAAGCTACCCAAGCACAACTAACATGTATAGACTATTGATGGCTTCTTTGGGATTTTCTGGAGCCAGCTGATTGGTAGTTCCTGGAAATGACTGTTAGTTCCTGTTTCATGACCTTGTACACTGCTGCCATCATTTTACAATTTGATTTGGTATTCTTATTACCAAAGGAATAAAGGTGTTTAGGTGAAGAAGGCCATGCATCAAATCGTGTTTTTAGCCTTACCTTTTCACAACAGAAAACACTAAGTGGAAATCTTTTCCCTGACACATTAATCCATCCTGCAATGCTGCTAGGCTCTGAATGAGTCATTTTGGTCCCACCTCTTCGATGCCATGAAGGTTTATATCCATGAATTTCTGGAGAGATGGAGCCTTCGTACGGTCTCCTGGAATTAAACAGCTTTTTAAGAAAATACTGAAGCCTACCGTAGCCTTAATATAAATGAGGATCTCCTCACTGTCTGCCCAATTTCTGGGGGATCTACCCACCTGTCAAACTACTTCATATCCAATACTTGCAGGTGGCGATTGCCAAGTCTTAGCATTGATGAACACATAGGACAGCAATTCCAACCACAAAGGGAGACGGATGCCACAATGACTGGAATATAACCATTCTGGTCCAAGTCTGAACACTGAGTACTGATTATAGTGAAACAGATAAATAGCTTAGTGGTCTCCGTCATTTTAAGCTAACATCTGCAGCTGGACTGTAGCATTTGGCTGAAAGTCAGCCTTTGGTTCCTGAATCCCTTGACGCACATTTCAGCTTGGATTTAACGGTTCTGTCTCCGATTTAACATGCATTATGACAGCTTTCAAATTGCTTGCCTAAATAAAGCAGTGCTTTGGACTACAGCTGTCTGCCTTTAAGTCCAGTGGGCCCTGTTTATCTTGACCTAGCCATCTCACCTAGCTACAAAGCTACAGGTGAAACTCCTGTTCCCAGTGCCCCACACCCTCCTCCTCCTCCTCCTCCAGTCCCCTGCTGCTCCCATTTCCAGCACCCCGTCCCCGCTCCCGCTCCCAGTGTCACTCACTGTCACAGGCGTACGGCTTGTCCCTGTCCTCCAGCGCAGCCGCCGCCGCATCCATCTTCTTCCGATTGCTGCTCACTCCACGGCCCTGGCAGCAGAGACAGCAGAGCTTCATCACTACAGCTCCTTACTATCACAGATAGCCCTCCAATCTGAACTTACAGGTCACAGTGACAAGCACAACTTCAAACACCAAACCATGGATGAGTGGATAAGCAGAATATGTGATTTGCACATCATCCTACAGCCAGCTGCCAGACTAGACAAACTCTATTGGGGGGGGTGGGATGGAAATGAATACAAAGATTAGGAAGTAGAGTGGGAATTTACTAAATGTAACGGATGAGAAAATTAAGCAAGGTAAATCATCTATTGATCATCTATTGCATGAACAAGTGGTTAGAATACATAGTGGACAGGCATGGCTATTTGCTAATAGAGGATCATAAATGCACAGGTACTATGAAATGTTCATCAGGAGCCTCTGTGACCTTGACATTGCATATTTTACATTGAGAAGTAAGGGTCTTATTAATTAAGAACACTCAATTAAGAAAATTGTACCTAGAAATCATTTAACCCATCAACCAACTCATTTCTAAGGAAATGAAAGTACAACACACTTCTCTGACCACTTCTCCACAGCCCCTGCTGCAGTTTTTTTTGGGCTTTCCCCCTTCTGCATATTATGGAATCCCCAACTGCAGAGGTGATGCTTATCTCACTGAGACAACTCCTGTAATGACGCAGGAGTGCTGGGGCGCAGCGAGTGTAATTCTCCAATACACTCACACACTAACCGTGACCGTTTTTCCACGCTGCAAGCCACCCAGCACAGCTCGATGAGCTAAGCACCCATTGGGGGATGGGCGCGGCTTTGCCAAAGGGCACCTGATGAGTCACAGGATGCTTAAAAACAACGAGCCGAGCAGACCCTGCCAATTTTCCTGCCCCTGTCCCTGAATGACCCCAAACGCAAGCCAGGTTGTTCCACCGCTGTGCGCTCCTGGATGTCGTTGAGCATTGACACGGCTGGGGTCTAACCCGGCCCACAGAGCTCAGTGTGCACTCAAAGCGAGCACCGTTACCGCTGAGTTATTCATGAGCACGGCCTGCTGTAGCTCTGATACAGACCAGACGACGCACTCTGTCCCTATTAATAGCTCACCTTCCCCTTCCCTTTCCCCCTCCTTTTCGGGGTGTCCTCCTCGTAGTCCTCATCATCCAGGTCATCCAGGAAGTCCTCAGGCTCCAGGATTCTCTGTGCACACAGATAAAAAGAGGGTGTCAGGGCTGGCATGCTCTGAAGGTAGGCAGACGACAGAGGCTGTTAGCATTAGCAGACAAGTTAATAACTTCTGTTGGTGACAGTGTTAGTACTGTTTGGGTTAAGTAATGTGCCTGTTTAATTTCTATATGGCTTGTTTATTGACTTTGTCCCTTGGCAGATTACTTTTTGGAATAACATCCTCTTGCCTGTTTCTGCCATTTCATTTGGGGATGGGCTCACCCTGAAAAGGTTAGCTATAGGAGGGGAAAGGTGTGGTTGGAACAGATAGATTTTGTAAGAGAAGGTTGCCACCCACACACCCACACATAGTTTCTTGAGTTGATTTTTAGTTTGCGTCTGGATAAAGCAATGACACACAAAACTATAATCACCTGGAACATTGCTTTGGATGTGCATCTCAATATTGCATTTGGTTCACTTCCAACTGAAAAGCCACTATGAAGTCTGCACAAGTGAATTTATGTTTCAATTTTTAATGCTTTTTCCACCTTTAAGCAAACCCGTTTTTGGAATTGGCAACTGTACATTCAGATCACCTCACCCTGAAAACCTTTGCAGTTACTCAGGAGTGGTGAAGCGAGATAAAGGCAGTCCTCTGATACACTTCCAGACTAGCCAAGGGCCCACCAGTCCCACAATACACCACTGCAAACTGGGTGCCAATTGGAGGATTGATGCTTCTCCACCAATGTCATCCGAGCAACTAGCAAGCACATGACAATGACCACTGTCAGCCAATGACATGGCTGGGATCAAACCTGAGCAATCAGTCTCCAACTAAGACCAGCATTTTGCTGACTAAGCCACTCAGGAGCCCTCGTTTGGAATTTTGGAATTAACTAAAGAATAAATTCTGGCATTTTTAGTTGGCAGTCGAGTCTGGCATTGATAAATTATGTTTGGTACAAAATAATCTGAACAGCTACCAAATAATATATGTGCAGAGGAGCATTTTAAACTTCTGCAAAATAAAGGAATCAATGCATTAACATTGATTCTTTTATTTTGCAGAAGTTTAAAATGCATTAATCAATGCATCATCTTTCTTCAGCATATGATGCATTGATGAGGTACAACCTCGGTGTGCTGCCACCTTGCTTGCCATGCAAGGTTGCCAAATACATCTATTTACTGTCTCCAACTACCAACAACCTGCCATTGTACTCAATTACCCAACAACAACCTACCACATGCAAGACTACTATCCCCAGTTTAGCAAGCCGTTCAAGCAAATTAGAGAATGCAGCAAATTGCTAAATTGGGATAACAGGCTGGTTCCTTCGGGCAGCTGGCAAGCCGTCTCTCAATGCCTGACCCTGCTGTGTGCTCTGTTGCAAGTGGACAGCTGTATCTCCAAAGGTGCTTCTCTTCACCTGTAACTTCACATTTAAGATAAAATGCCATTTCATTTTTCAATGCAAGACAATGAAAGACACTTCTCCTCCAGTCCAAAACATTAACAACTAAGTAAGTTGACCGATGGAGGCTTGGGGGTGGAGTCATTATCCAGCCATTTAATGAACAGTCACAGCACCTGCTCCCTGGTGAAGCAAGGAGAGCATGCAGGAGCAATCAGCTTACATATAAGCAGTTAGATAAAACTGCATCGTTAAAAGGGAAAGACAGTTCTGATACTATGCATTATGTTAATGAAAGGGATTCATTGCTCCGCATTTCATTAAAATGATCTGAATGTGCAGGACAGGACTGTATGACAGGCTGAGCACTAACAAGGAAGTGGAAGTGGGAGGGATTAAGGCAGGACACTGTCTGTCTGCCATACCCTCCTCAAGCAGCACAGGGCCCCAGGCTGTCCTCATAATGCAGGACGTGGGACTACAGGTGTGCCCTCCTAAAGCAGGCAGAGGGACTGTGGGTGTACCCTCCTAAAGGACGCAGTGGGATTGTGGGTGTACCCTCTTAAAGCAGGTAGTGGGATTGCGGGTGTACCTTCCTGATGCGGGTGGAGGAATTGTGGGTTGCTCCAGTCAACTCGGGCACGGTGGGCTCCTCTTCTGGGCCCCGTAGCTCCGGGGTGCCCCGCTTGTCCAGGGGCTCAGCCTTCAACAGCGCCTCCAGACTACTGCCGTCGGCAGGGACCAAAGCATCCTTCTTGAGCCCCAGCTCCAACTCTATGAGACAAGCACAGTCAAACACAGAGGATCTACATACAAGTACAGACACAGAAAGTCAAACACAGAGAGACACAAACTAACTTTACATACAGGTACAGATGCAGAGTCAGACGCACAGGAGCAAAGACACAGACAGTCTAACACACAGACACATTACACAGAAGTACAGACACACACATACAGTACAGACAGAGTCACATGCATAAAAACATCAGATATAGGTACAGACACAGAGAGTCAAACACACAGGAATATTATATACAGGTACCAACGTAGACAGTCAAACACTCAGGAATAGGTTGGCTGTGTCAGGTGAACACAGCCCTTGGTGCGTAATATGGTACTTGACCTGGCTGAAATGCAGTACCTGTTTTGAGGGAAGGGAAGACAAGGCGGGGGTCCTCTGGGGGGTGCGCCCGCCTCTTCTTCCTCCAGCGACGAGCAGGATAGGTGTACAGCTGCCCGGGTGCAATCCCTGAACACCGAGAGAGGGGGAGTTAAGAGGAGAGGGCAGAATCACAAGAAAGAGAAGGGAAGAGGAAGACTTAAAAACTTAACCACATTACTGATCAGTCTTAACTGATGATTGTGAGTGATGATCTTCTTAGATAAACTTACACCACACATTCTTTACACATGGAACAGATAGTCAGCTGGGTGCAGCCACACTGAAAATTCTGACTCTGCCATTGTTGAAGCTAAAAGAGTTTTGATTTGCTGGCTTGTTGTGAAAATTCTACAACTAGTCACCATAGGAACACTGACAGTTGAAGCTGAATATCTCATTGTAATAAAACATCTGTGCTTAAACATGGCAAGGAGGGTTTCAGACCTGGGCCCCTGTGTCTCTTCTCCATCCAGATGTAGCAGTTGCTCTGGGCCACACCTGTCTGGGAGTCCAGGAAAGGCATGTGCACGCTCCTCTCAGCACAGAGCCGGGCGTTATAGCTGTGGCACTGCTCCATGGCATCCTTATAGTACTGCTCTCCGAGCCTGTGTGCACGTACACATGCGCATGCGACCGCGTGTGCGCACACACACACACACACACACACACACACACACACACACACACACACACACACACACACACACAAACACCGGGGGAAAGGGTGTTAGAGCCCTTCAATTACCACAGGAAACGCTACACAAACCCACAGCCACAATTTCTGTTTTTGAACAGGGTCTGGTAAATCCTTTAACTGCAGAGCAAAAGTCTTATAAATAACAAAAGAAGGGACGTTTTAACCACGTGTTGCTTTCATCTGGTTAAGGAGGCTTTCCTATCACGCTTGACTCGCAGGACGGCATTGATCTTGGTGTGTCATGACAGGCGTGAAAACTTGTTTGCGACAGAGCCACACGCATCCAGTTGGGCCATATTCGGCTGAAACAGGAATTAGCCAGTGCTGCGTCTGCAATTTACCATGACCTGGTTTGCATAACCTGGCTATCAGGACTGAAGATATACCGCCAGTCAGTTTTTACACAGAGTCGTACATTTAAATGCTAGAAAATCTGGAAATGGCCATCGCTGCTCGTCTAAACGAACAATTTTACAAACAATGCTTAAATAAATAGGCTATATTGTCAAAGACCTGCCGCTACCCGCTCCCAAAATCTAAAATCACCCAAGTAAGACGAGGTCAAAGAACCGCACGTGCTGAATACGAAGGCTTGGTGTTGTTATACGATAAAACAGTACTTATTGCTCCTCTATCATAAAGATGGGGGCTGGTACACGATTAATACAATATTTTAAATAGAGAAATACTTAAATCTCACCGCTGTGATCATTTCAAGCATGTGTCTATGTCCGTACAGCTATATGTACATATCTGATAAGAGATATGCGTTTGTAAAACTCGCGGCAATGGGTCAACTGTAAAAATGGTTTATAAAAGTGACTGATTTTTCCCCCACCCACAAAGACCTGATAGTAACTCCTCATGATGATGCAAGTCTTCCGTCGCAGGCATAGCGCGAGTATAAACTGGGCTGTATTAGTCATAGGAAAAAATAAAACTAATTCAAACCAGAAAATGAGCAGTTACTGCATACAATACACACTGCGAGCAATTGACATCCAAATCGTAAGGGCTAAAACGCCTGGTGAGCTTTGGCTACGATATCCGCATTGCAAGCAGCAAGACCATGCTGTGCAACGTTTTCAGCATACGTGCTATTTACATAACATCTTATGTTAGTAAGCTAACGGTCTAATAGTTCGCCAAACATCATACTGTGTCATGATCAGACCAAAAGATAGCTTTGTTAGCTAGCCAAGTTCATTTTTATGCCATCAAGATTTGCGAGAGAAGACAATCACCTAGCTAGTCATCTAGCCCGCATGTTACAAACATTTCAATATATATTCAAATGTGATGCAGCTATCTACGTGAACACACTACACGCTTTTCTTATTATAATCAGAAAGACAGCTGGCTGTCTTACCAGCGTTCAAAAGATATGAGCAAGTTGGGAAAGACTTTTCACAGGCGAAGTGTGCGCTCATTTTCCAAATGAGCCAGTTTAACCTTGTCTCTGCAGCTTGCATTATAAATAATTAGCAATCTAGCTGCACAAGATCACTAGCTACCTGTGCCAATTACTACGTAAAGTAACCAATGCTACTAACTGCAGAGGTAGTTACTTAAAGTGGTCAAGCCCGAACTCACTCCTGAAGAAATCATTCAGTTAATAGGGCTAATATCTAGCTAGCTCACTAATAAACATACTACTTGAAAAACAATTAACTTGCAAATTAGCTAGTTACCTAGCGTTGCCTATTAACTGGTTAGCGAGCTAGCTAACTAACTACACAAGCATCTGGTACCTCGACACTAGCTAGACAGTCAAGCAAGCAATGCAAAACGCTAACATCTGCATTATGAGCGCTCCGGGGCAAATCCTAATTAGCAAGTTTAACGTTAGATTGCTGCGAAATCAATACTCTAAAACAACCAGTACTCCTCCAGCTCCACTAAAACAGCTAACCAGCCAGCTAATGTTAGCTGGCTAGCTAAAGTTTGAGCGGTTCTTGAACAATGAATTGCGGGATGACTTGACTGTTAGCTTAGCTACGTGGCTCGCTAAGATGTAGCTTCCCTGAACTGTCTAGGTTGTCGCCCCTTCGGTGTCTTCTCGCCGCTATTTCAACAGTCTCCTTAACTGCATTGAAGCGTAACTTCTTTCCTCGACTCGGCTGCGCTCCGATCTCCAGAAATAAAATCGAACAAGAACGTTTTAACGAATGAATCACTCACACTTTAACAACATTCTCCACGACAGCCGCCATCTTCACTCGCCCGCGCTTCACGGGAGATTTCCCCCTGCGCGCGCGGCCGTCGAAGTCGTGCTCTCGCGCTCCGACCGTAGGAGAACCAGGTACGGTCGACCAGCGCAGCCGGTCAAAGTTGAGCTCACTCAGTGAACTCCGTAGATTGAGAATGTAGCACGCAAAACTTGAGTTAAGAAACGTTCGACCAGAAATCAGTGACCACGACCAAAAGAGTAAAACTTTCTATTGCTTTATTAACAAACTTTTGTGGGTGTAATTAAAAGGCATCTTCACAACAATGAAGGCAATGAGATATAAGGTCTTTACTTACAATTGCTTACACGTTACACGTACATGCTATTAGCTGTTTTGCTGTTTGATCACAACAAAAGGTCATGAAGATAATGAAATATTATCTGGGAAAAAATCGCAAATTTAGCAGTGTTCTTGCTGTAAGATCAAGACATGGTCTTCATTACCAGTTGCAGACTTTGAGGAGCCACGGTTTCAGTTCATCAGCCTATCGAACTCACATTTCCCCATCTGACAGCTTAAGACAAATAAGCCAATATACATGCAAGCTGTGGAACTTCACATTCTCTGGCACAGAGATGTTTTTAGTGAATATGTGTTTTTTTTTTTTTTGGGGGTTTTTTTTTTTCCACAAAACACTTCTCGCAGTGTGCGAGTACTCACAATTTCATTCCTGCATTGTAAGAATGCAATGCTTTCATTCAGGCTCAGACTCAACATTCAACCCAGTTTGACTCAAATGTGTAACATGGGCAGTTTCACTAAGACTTTCAAACCACAATGATTTAAATCCTGTTGTTTAGGTGCCTTTTGCTGTCAGCATTTGTTTCATCTTCTTTCATATGGTTTCTTCTTGTGTAATTCTCGACCACGTCTCCCACTTTCGCTCACATGTGCCACGCTTATCGGTCATTGTCTGTGGGTGCTTGCAAAATCCATGCCCTGTACCAGTTCCACGGCCACACTCAGCATGGTCACCAAACGTGTTTTTCACACACCACATAACCTTTGAAAGCTCCACTCACTCATCTCTTATTTCGTGCACTTAAGTGCTCCCAGGACCTGTGCACACTTGTCTTCATACTGTAGCTCTTGCTCCCTTCCACCACCAGCCATGCCCTGCCACACCCATGAAACATGATTTTGCCATACTTCTTACAGCATTGCAATAATCCACTTCTGCTTCACTTAATATCTAATTTGTTTTATCTGTATAATGTGAATTGCAATGTATGACAGCCATGTCCCCTAGTCCTGCTGGTTGCCAGATGGAGGACCACAATGGAAATGAGTCTCTTTTGTGTTATCCTTGATCATTTATCTGGAGATCTGGAGATTTTGGAGGCCAGGGCAATACTTTGAACTCTTCATCATGTTCCTCAAACCATTCCTGAACAATGTGTGCAGTGTGGCAGGGCGCATTATCCTGCTGAAAGAGGCCACTGCCATCAGAGAATACCATTGCCATGAAGGGGTGTACCTGGTCCATGCAACCATGTTTAGGTAGGTGCCACATGTCAAATTGACGTCCACATGAGTTGCCGGACCCAGGGTTTCGTAGCAGAACATTGCCCAGAGCATCACAATCCCTCCACCGGCTTGTCGTCTCCCCACAGTGCATCCTGGTGCCATCAGTTCCCCAGGTAAACGACGCACATGTACATGGCCATCCACATGATCTAAAAGAAAACGGGACTCATCGGACCAGGCGACCTTTTTCCACTGTTCCAAGGTCCAGTTCCAACACTCGCATGCCCATTGTAGGAGCTTTCGACGGTGGACAGGGGTCATCATGGGCACTCTGACCGGTCTGCGGCTACGCAGCCCCATACGCAGCAGGGTGCAATATACTGTGTGTTGTGACACATTCCTCCCATAACCATTATTAAAATTTTCTGTGACTTGTGCCACAGTAGACCTGCTGTCAGTACGGACCAGACGGGATAGCCTTCGTTGCCCTCGCACATCGATGTGCCTTGGGCGCCCAACACCCTGTCGCCGGTTTGTGGTTTGTTATAACCTACACCTACAGTGATAACCTACACCCATTATGGTTGCTAAAGACATTTAACTCATTCATCTCACATTTGACATTTTTCTCTGGCTCCATACTCCTAGCCAGCACCAAAAGGTAAACATTAGTGTTGTCTCTACACACACAACGTTAAATTTGCAGAACAAGATTCTTCAATATCTTTCATTAGTTTGTTCAAATACATTTCTCAAACATTGCCTCAGGATGTACTCTTACTCATAGCGAAATGTCATTGGCAACTTGGCAACTGGTTGAATGCAGTACCAGCGTGTCTCTCCATTGAAAGAAAATAAATTGCAAGCATTAAAAAACAAAACAGTTGGAAAGTAACAGTATAAATCAGCGGAAAACAGAAACACTAGAAAAAGCACAAATGCAGGGTAAAATAAGAGGGCATTGTTTATGTGCTCTTGTTGCACATTGTAGGGGTGCTAAATGACATCACTTCTCTAACTGACACAACAGATACTGCACGTGTTGGAAAAAATGTAGCACAAGCAAATTACACAGTTTGTGATGTAATGGTGGTGTCCCTTCACAGCAGTGCCAGCCTCATGGAGCTATGATAGCTCTAGGGCCGTGTAGTTTTTCTGATATCATCCAATGTGATTGCCAGCTGAGTCACGGCTGTGGCTCTGCTCTGAATGGCGTGTGCCAGAATCCATGCGGCATGAGGCCATTGGAGAGACTCATTTTAATTAAATCATCATGTGGGTAAGCTCAGAATCTGATTAGAAGAGAAAAAAGGTGATTGATTCATTTAGAAAGCAGCACACACACATACACTCACACAGACATATTTAATGTTAGAAGCATGGCTTATGACCCTGTGATTTCCTGTGAAGTTCTGAGAAAAGGAGAATTGGTTGGAGTAGGCTAATTAATGTCAGATGAAAGAAAAATCAGTTTCTGAGGGAGAGTTTAAAATTAGTCACCCCATCTAAGAGGTATGTATGGGAAATGAATAACTGAACAGGGTGTGTTTGTGGTACAATTAGAAATGGACGATTGCCTTCTCATCCAGGAAGATATTGTTACAGTGAGAGTGTCACTGCTGAATGCTGAGTCTGGGTGATCCAGGTCCATGTCAGAGGCAGAGAGAGTCTGTGCCAGGGGTGACCTGTTAGAAGCAGAAAATGAAATGTGTGTCACATTCAGGTTTTTCTCTCCTCTAGTAGAGTGGAACCAACAGCCTAACTAACAGTAAGTTCTGATCACCTTCCCATCCCATCCTGAAAGGGTCCGTCTTCTTGGTCATGCCTTTTCTTTACTCTGGCCCCGCAGTAGTGGAATGAGTTCCCCATGACAGTCAACAATCCGGGACGGTCAGCAAACCACAGTCTGCCTTCCGCCTCAGACCGAAAACACATCTGTTCAAACTGCATCCTGGTTCAGTTAACACTAAACTCTGAACATATACCATATACTGTACCATCTTCGCAGCAGTATGGCATAGTGATAAGGAACAGGGCTCATAACCAAAAAGTTGTGGTTTGATTCTCCACTGAGGCATTACTGTTGTACCCTTGGGCAAGGTACTTAACCCACACTTGCCTCCAGCTGTATAAATGGATAAAATCGTAACCTATGTAAGTTGCTCTGGACAAGCATCTGCTAAATGACAATAAAGTAATGTAATATATGTTTGAGGATATAGTAGTATATTGTGTTTATCTGAAACATTGGAAAGTGGACAGTGCATGCTACCATAACTGTTCCCTAATATGTTCAATATGTATATGTATATCAACATCTACCTCATGCAATGTAATATTCAATATCTACTGGTGTGCAATGATGTGCTCTTAAATACCTCAGTAGAAAGGTATACTGTGCAATATCTGAGTAAAACACCTAATGGTTGTGCTGTACCCTACCTGATGCTGAATATTTCATTCTGCATTTACTGCGTTATTTTTACTTATTTATATATTCTTTCTACTCTCTGTATTTTATTTATTGCATGCTTGCCTACTTTATTTTTATCTCAATTGTTTCTTGATACTGTAATGTGAGAAATCTCTGGCACAATAATTTCCTTTGGGATCAGTAAAGTCTTATCTTATCTTATCTTATCTTAATAACAATAACAAGCACTATGCTCAAACTCCCTGTTACACCTACTATTGCACTTAACAGAATGATTTATGTTATGAAACCACCCCTTTCTCTTAACATTCTCCCCACAGCTCCTGGTCAAGGCTCCAGGGCTGTCTTGCTGGGGCTAATTTAAGTCTTCCTCAGCTTCGCCTCACTGTAGCCCCCCAAAACCACACTCCCTCAACCCCCCGTCTGTCTCTTTATTTTCCTCCACTTACTACTGACTGTAGACTGTTTCCACTTTAAACCATGGAGCTCGCATACCATGGCATCGACCACACCACCCATGTTTACTTACAGTAGCTGCACCATATTTACCTCCACCTCTGGCCATGGAAGTTGTCCCTCCACTATAATGTACAGCAGTAAGGATGCTCTCATTCTTCCCTTTGGCTTCCCCTAGTGGTGGTATAAACTAACCACCAGAGTCAAGACAGAATCATCTGTCACCACCGGCAAACTTGAGTTTTGGCTGCACCGGATTTCAACCAGCTCAGAGAATCAGCTCATATCAAGAATCTGTGTGGTTCCATTAAAGATGCCTGAGGGGCTCAGTTCGTAAAGGTGCTCGCTCCTGGTAGAGCCCTGTATCCCAAGCCATCATGAGCAGGCTATGATACTGTTTTTTTCATTATTGAAAGTATGGTCATGGTTATTGACAGTAGTAGCCAGCAGATTATATGTAGATGATGCATAACTGAAGTTGCCACACTTGTTAACTTATGTTCAACATTTTATCTTTCACTTCCGTCTACACTAATATATCCATTTAAACTCTTAAATCTTCACTTGAATATTCCGCTAACATCTTCTGTTTGGGAATGGCAATGAAGGCTAAGGCTGTTTGCATAAACTGGTGTCTCTATTTTGCACCTGTGTTTTCTCCAGGTCTGTAACTAACTTTGCATAAGACCAAAATAAACAGCCTGAAGGCAAACTTGGGTACCACTTTAGTGATGTACTTCCCAGACTTATCCAGAAGATGGCATTGTTAGCTTGTTTTTGAATGATTCAACCTAAGCACAAAGAGCTGTGGCCTTTAACTGAAAAATTGAAACTTAACAACTTTTATATGCAATGAAACTGCTCTGCAAAAAATGTTAAACTTAATGGAACAAAAAAACATTACCCTTGCTTAATCTAATTTTTCACGCTTACAGACAAGATGCTTTTGTGG
The DNA here is from genome assembly GCA_019176425.1 of Megalops atlanticus. Lineage (NCBI taxonomy): Eukaryota > Metazoa > Chordata > Actinopteri > Elopiformes > Megalopidae > Megalops > Megalops atlanticus. The sequence goes on from CM032888.1 coordinate 3,537,783, forward strand.
GCAGTCTGAACCTTGACCACAGTCTCCCAAATTCATGCATGTGTTATGGTTTGGGCACATGGACCAGACAATAGTTGACATCATGGTAACAAATAAGCACTTATGAAATTTAGCTTCTTTTCTGTTATGTGAGGGAATGGGAACAATGCTAAATTCAGTGTCTTGATCCCTTTAATATACAGAGGGAGGATTTGTGGAGATGCACAACCACTCAATCAGCAAGGAATGACAGTGAATAGCACGTAAACTGTGGGGGCTGATTCAGCATTACCAAATACAGCTGAGATATCATACCATCACACGACCCAGTTGTTACAATTTCACATCTTAGTGACTCTAATCCATTTTTGAATTTTTTTCTGGGGTGGCCACCATCATATGGACAGCTTCAGGTAAAACTCAAGTGCATGATAGAAGTGTGGCACTGGACACTGCACCCATCAGCAAACCAGACATCACCCATTCAGAAAGGCTCAGATCTGAGATAAGGTGCCACCCAGGTGGAGCTGTTAATGTGGGCCTTACTCAGAAACAAAGTTCACAAGTGCTAGACACGCTTTTTTTGGGGCCAGCAGGGCAGTGGAAGAATCTTCCGGAAGAATCATTAGAGTGCTAATTTCTTATTCACTAGCTCTCCTTAGAAACAGATAAATTAATCCAAACACAAGCTTTGCCACGGCCCAGACAAGCGAGCGCTTGTGCTGGAAGCTGGTGGAAGAAAAATGGCTCTCCTGGATGTACTCTCTCTCTCTGTTTCATTTCTCCTCCTGACACAAAGGGCTCTGAGGGACTGAAAGGAGCCCCCGTTGTCAGGGCCCAGCGCTTAAATGTGAACCACAGATTCTTCAGCACTTCAGTCTGGCCTTTCACACACACGGAGGCAGGACTGAGCCAAGAGAATGGCAGAGACAGGGAGGGAGAGAGAGGGAGGGAGAGAAGGAGGAAGGAAGGAGACAGGGAAGGAGGTAGAGAGAAAGAAAGAGAGGGATAGCAAGATAAACACAGGGAGGGAGGGAGAGAGAAAAGCTGTACACCATGAGGGTACAAAGATTGTCTTTGGGTCTTTTTCAGAACACAGGCAATAATAATAATAATAATAATAATAATAAGCATCAATTAAAGCAAAAAATCAATTATGTGTTTACATTAAATAAATACACTAAATACAGTCTAAATAAATACAATAAATAAAGTCTCTGCACTGTGAAGTAGGAAAACATAATTATTCACCAAGATGTTGATGAATAACAGGTTGTTTCTTCATGCAAAATTAAAATTCAATTAAGAGGCTTTATCATGGGGGTGTTGCGAGGGTGGGTCATTTTATGGACAAGGGGAGTATACAGAATATGGGGATTACACGAAGGCTCTTTTGTTGAACATGGATAATGTTTTTGTGTATTTGTTTATGCTTTGGCAATATGAGAACCACCTTGTTTTGCCAATAACAGTCAGAAATGAATTGAAATTGAGGGAAAGAGAGGGAGGGAGAGGGGGGAAGGAGAGCAACATAGAGACAGGGAGGGAGAGGGACAGAGAAAGAAGGAGAAATAGAAACAGATAGAAAGATAGGGAGGGAGAGAGAAAAAGAAGGTGAGAGAAAGAAAAAGAGAAGACACAGAGAGAGATTCACTATTATTTTATTCTGAAAAAGGATGAGAAGGAGGCTGGATTTTAAATGCTCATGCTCGAAAATGCTTTGACAATTCTGGGTAACTCCTGCCATGCTAATAAAGCCACTCTGAAAGCTTGAGAAGCAAGACAGTGCATGCATGAAAGAGGAGAGAGAGAGAGAAAGAGAGAGAAAGAGAGAGAGAGAGAGAGAGAGATTTGCTTCGTCTCTGCCTGTTGTGCACCCAATACAAATGAATTTCTGCCATGCCAATAAAGCAACTTGAATGGACTTGAATGCAGAAATATTTGTCCCAGACATCCCCCCCTCCTGTTCCTTGGCCGCAAGGCAAGGGAGGGGAACGCATTCACACTTGTCTGACCACAAAACTAATTATGGGTTTTCATTTTGCCAGTGTTTTATTTCTGGGTCATGTAAGTCGCCCCAACTGTGAGCCATTTCTGGGGAACGCCACAAAAAAGTCTGACTGTTGTTAATTGAGAGAAGTGTAGGAGTCAACTGAGTGCAAACCCTGACACACTGATGCTTTGGTGGTGCTCCAACTTGCAGAATGCCAACAGGCATTTCCCACAGAGATGCTTTACAACCAATGGCTCACTATACTATATATTGGACGCTTCGCTGCTCCCCCCTCTTGTAATATTGTATCCTGGTCAGGTCCACTGTCTGTCCTGGCCCCTATATATTTGGAATGATATGTACATATTGGACTTATATGTCAATCTAGGCATACACTTGTGATCTCAGAGCTATGTTTAACACTGACATATTAAAGTGTGGTCAGTGGTGTTCTATTCATGCAGCTTTTCATGCCACTTTTTTAGATGCACTGTCTAAATTGTTCTGGATAAGAGGATCTGCAAAATGACAATAATGTAATGAAATATACAACCCAGTAAAAATCAATGTGCTCTTCTCTCATTGATTCCAACAGCAGTGTACAGCAGAGAAAGAGGGGCAAAGCTCTACGAGCGCTTTGCTGCAGAGGGTAATATCTTCTAATTGGTGCATATCAGTGGCTGACAGAAAATGTCTGTCAAGTATAGACTGTAGTTTGCCACTGGATCTACATGTTATTGGTTCAAATCCCAAGAGGAACACAGCTGTAATAGCCTTCAACTGGGTGATTTATAAAAATCTTTCAAGTTGAAACAGCCAGGGAAATTAATTACAGAATATACACAGATGAGCCTAAACATTATGACCACCTGCCTAATATGCTGTTGGTCCTCCATGTGTTGCCAAAACAGCGCGACCTGCCGAGGCATGGACTCTACAAGACCCCTGAAGGTGTCCTGTGGTATCTGGCACCAAAACATTCGCAGCAGGTTCTTCAAGTCCTGTAAGCTGCGAGGTGGAGCTGCTGTGGATCAGACTTGTCGGTCCAGCACATCCCACAGATGCTCAATTGGATTGAGATCTGGAGATTTTGGAGGCCAGGGCAACACCTTGAACACTTCATCATGTTCCTCAAACCATTCCCAAACAATGTGTGCAGTGTGGCAGGACGCATTATCCTGCCACACTGAAAGAGGTCACTGCCATCAGGGAATACCATTGCCATGAAGGGGTGTACCTGGTCTGCAACCATGTTTAGGTAGGTGTCACATGTCAAATTGACGTCCACATGAGTTGCCGGACCCAGGGTTTCCCAGCAGAACATTGCCCAGAGCATCACAATCCCTCCACCGGCTTGTCGTCTTCCCACAGTGCATCCTGGTGCCATCAGTTCCCCAGGTAAATGGCGCACATGTACATGGCCATCCACATGATCTAAAAGAAAACAGGACTCATCGGACCAGGCGACCTTCTTCCACTGTTCCAAGGTCCAGTTCCAACACTCACATGCCCATTGTAGGAGCTTTCGACAGTGGACAGGGGTCATCATGGGCACTCTGACTGGTCTGCGGCTACAGCCCCATACGCAGCAGTGTGCGATACACTGTGTGTTGTGACACATTCCTCCCGTAACCATCATTAAAATTTTCTGTGACTTGTGCTACAGTAGACCTGCTGTCAGTTCGGACCAGACGGGATAGTCTTCGTTGCCCTCGCGCATCGATGAGCCTTGGGAGCCCAACACCCTGTCGCCGGTTTGTGGTTTGTCCCTCCTCGGACCACTGTTGGTAGGTACTCACCACTGCTGACTGGGGGCACCCCATAAGCCTTGCTGTTTCAGAGATGCACTGACCCAGTCGTCTGGCCATAACAATTTGGCCCTTGTCAAACTTCTGCCCATTTCTCCTGCATCCAACCCGTTGACTACGAGAACTGATTGTTCGCTTACCATCTAATCTACCCAGACCTTGACATGTGCCCTTTGTAGATGATCGACGTTATTCGGTTCACCTGTGAGTGGTCATAATGTTTTGGCTCATCGGTGTATGTAAGATAGCTTTGGTTAAATGTGTTTGATAAGCAAATAGGTTCAAAACAAATGACTCCACTTAAAAGATACGATTTTAACAATTAATATTGAAGGTTACTAACGGTGACAATGTTACAGTCCTCATATGCTGAGATCACTGACATAGCTGAAGTCTGGAGACCAATGTGTGTGTTACTGATGCGATTAGAGTGTGAAATCTTCTCATTAATCTCTTTCTCTCCCATCTTTTGCTCTGTGCACCATAGAAATAGACTTACAAGCCCGGTCCAAAGCTATGGCTGATCTGTATAAAACTGTCCTAGGTGATATAGTGCCCTGAGTGACTGTACAAATAGAACATATCTGTGCTGACTTTCTCCTTGGATAAAGCTTTACTTTTATAACACTGAGACAGACTTGTCTAGTGTGCCTGTCCCAGTCTTGCATTGAGGTGAGCTTTGCTCTTACAAAGACCCATTCTAGCAATTCTATCTCTGTAGTCCCCCCTCCCTTCCCCCCTCTCAGTTCCCAGACCTCCCTGCTCTTGGGGTCATTGGCTGCCTTTTTCTGGAGCCTCTGTGTTAACAAAGCCGGCTGGAGCCATTCCCAGGACTGCTCACAAAGTGAATATGCCACTGCAAACAAGAGTAAAACAGACACACACACACACACACATTCACCATACACACACTACACACATAGACACACTGAGTTAACCACCCTTGTGCCCACACTGATATTTTCATTCTCTCACATATTCTCACTATTTCCAATGACTGAGCAGATCAAATAGCATGTTGGACTAGGTATACAAAATACTGTGTATACTTGTATACTTGAGCAATCCTGTGTCTATGGCACAACTAAGCACTAGTAATGCCTGGTATCTCCCAGACTCACTGTTTGCACACATGATTAGATGAAAGAATGCCATCAGGAGAATGAGCTTTATCTGGACAAAGGAAAGTATTTATTAATCACCATTTACAGCTAACAGTCAGACCATGGACTTGTCTGAGTAAGAAATGATCAATGATCCTAATTTATGAGACAGTAACTCAATTAAATAAGAAACCGTAATGTCTCTGTTGAACTGCAATAAACACTGTTTAAAGTGCTTTTCAGGCATTGAGGGGCCACTATGGGAAAAAAGCTACACCAGTAGAAATCAATATAGGACATCAGAACTTGTCGCTGGCATATCTGCACATGGGCTTTGACTCCTTTGGACCACGAGGAAGGTTAATGTGCTTAGAGCCTCCAAGCTATTATCAAAAACCAAAAGTCACCTTTTAAAAAGTGGTAAAAACCAGACAAACCAGGATGTGCATATCCAGTTTACAAAGGTTAATCATCAATGCCTCCTAGTGACTAATTTGCTGCCTAGACAGTTCTGAGTTGATGTCAATGGGAGGCATAGCAATCCTCTAATTAGTGCTGGCTCTCCTGCAGCGCATTGTAGAATGCATAGTTTGGAAAGTGTAGTTTGCCAATGGGTGAGTGTATTGGGAGGATGGTATGTGCTTCCCTGTATCACTTCATGTACGAATGCAGGGCACATCATGGTGTGGCCAACTCAACGCTCAACTGACAATTCCAAAGTTGGGGTGAAAGGGGGGGTGCAGTGTGTTAGATTGAGTTTGATACTAGTTGAGGCATAGCCACAGCTCTCCACGCATGGAGGTAATCTTTCTGCAAGCTTAACATGAGCACCACGGAGCAGTGTGCATGTTGAGAACTCATCCCCTGCTGTATCAAAACAGTATGGCGCATCACTGGCAAAGATAGATAACAGAGGGTGGAGTGGTGGCTGGAACATGGAGTGCAGTGTGATCATGTGACCTAGCCTCTCCAGCAGACAGACACACAGCATGAGGAGCTTCCTTCTCCATCTGCAAAGGGTGGCCCTATTTCAGTTTGGCCTACTAATACATAAATTAGTTGTGGCTCTGCCTCCAGGTGTTGCTCACCAGTGATAGGGTGACCTTTCCAAGCCACAGCCCAATCAAAACAGCGACATATAGGCTGTCACCAGCTCACAGGTACATGGCGTGGTCCAACAGCAGGAAACTCAAAGCATAGATGTCTGGGCTAAGTTCAAGACTTGCCAAACAACCCATCTCACCCAGTATTGGCACATATATCAGCTTCAGACACAGCATAGTTTTAGACTGATAACTATATAGGCCCAATAACAATGGTTAAGGGGTGCTGACTGCTTAACATGCAACAAAACAGGTTTCAATCCTACACAGACGAGAAAAGCAATCATGGGGAACAGCTGTGGATTTCTCTCTATTATTAAATGGCCCAAAGCTAAATAACAGAAGTGTTACAATGCAGAACAAACAGACAAACAATTCATAGCAACCTGCGCTCAGATTAGCATGCAGTGAAGAGTTTAGAGAAGTCGGGTGGCCTGAAGAAGATAATGTAGTTTAACAGAAACCGCAATGAAACTCCCACCACACTGATGGGAGTTTGGAGATTCACACGGCCCTCTCGCGGCCCCCGTCTGACCGTATTTAGGGGCTTGGAACGGTCATAGCGCAGAGACGAGCGCACATAGGGGTTGGTGCAGAAGGGAAGAACAGGCGCTTATGTAACACCACAGCCAGTGAACTCTTCCCCGCCTGCCCCAGCCTGCTCATCAGCACATTCTGGAGCCAAATCTGGCCTCCCCCGCTCAATCCCAGCCACCCAACCCCCAAACACCACCCCCACAAGAGCCCCATGGCGGCCTCTGAACCACTGAGCAAGAGGAACGGGTCACCACCGGACAGTGATTAATGACGCTAATTGTCCTTTGCGTTTATCCAGCAACAAAGACGGGTTCTCAAAGGATCGGTTCTCAAATTTCCCAAGAGGTATTCCTCTGCAAAAAAGGGGGCAGTGGTGTGGATTTCTTGATGATTTTCATATTTTTCCATATTTCATTTCTCTGCACTAGGTGGTAATGGTGACAAGCAGACTGCTGACCAGAGTCTCAGGCAGAACACCTTTGCTGTGAGTATTCATCCCTATCAATGCATATTTGTATATGCTGGACTTGTTGAAGAATATCTGATAACTGAACATGAAACATCAACGGCCTTCAAAAGTATTTATTCCTTCATTGGAACAAAGTTTGATCCAAACACATTACTGTTCTTTGAATTTCACAACAATTCAATCATTTGATGGAACAGTGCTGCAGCCAATGGCAGCCCAGGAGGATACATTAGCATGATTTTGTACCTGAACTGTTATGAGCGACAATGGAATTCACTCTCTTCAAACTTTAGTCACTTCTTTTATCTTCTGTGCACCGCATTTTGATTCACCTTAAAATAAAAGTATCTTTGAAGTAGAGTAATATGTATTTTTTTTCATAGCATTCCATCACATTCACTGTATATTAAGGATTAACTGTAAAATCAGGAGCACTGAGCTTCATCCTAAGTGAACATTTGAACACAATATCAGGGGTGTGCAAATTTCCTGTGCCTTAAATAAGGCAGCCTTTCCTATCTGCTCTGTGATGGAATGGGGGTCCCCCTCGAGGCTACTGCTACTGTAAAAGTTGTAGCACCATGCCGAATGCCATCAAAAGTAGGTAACCCTCAAAAATGTGAAAATAGCAAGTAAAGCTATCTGGGACATGCATGGCAACCCCCTATAAGAGGATAAATCTGTAGCAGCTTGCACAGTTGCTGATTTCAAAGGCAAACTGCTTTCACATTCATATAAATTGAATCTGAAAATTGCATTCTGGGAAAAAAAATGGAATAACCAGGAACCCCATGCCTAGCTACATCCTTACAGCAACATGTACCACACCGTGGCATGTCTTTTGTCCTTGTTTATTCAATTCTTTTTGCATTATTTTGCTCGGAATTTGTTGTATTATTGAGCCAAGCTACCATAGCATTGGAGTAGTACTCCCATGTTGAAGTGAAGTCATAGTAGCTCTGTGAGAACACAACGTATTGGTAAGTTATCACTCTGTTCAGATAAAAACTTTCTATCACAATCATGATTTTATATTGGGTGGGTTGGACACCAAGAATGTTAATGACATGCTGTGGAGACAGCTGTATGTCTGGGCTTGTAGCAAGTGCAGAACAGAATGAGTACATAAGTTCACAGCTGTGAAAACCAGCGTCATTACCTTTAACAAGAAAATCATGTACTCGGCCTGAACATACAAAGCCATTTTAACCCATCACATGCAGAAAGAGTGGTGAACGCCATCCCGAATATAAAAGAATGCAGTAACTGCAAACACAAATATCAAGCACCTCCTCTGCATTGACTACACTCTTTATTAATGTGGAAACACAGGCCAGGGCTTTCAGAGGAGTCCTGGACTTTCTCAGAAATCTCCTATATTGGACCCTTACAGCTGATTGACTTCAGTGGCTCTACAAAGTTGCAACTTCTATTCAAACCTTTATCAGTGCTGCTGTAATAGACAATTATCTTTATTGCTGCTTTGCACAAATTCACTTAAAAGTAACTAACATCCGCATTTCATGTCAATTAAAAAGCTGCAAGAAGAAGAAAAAAAACTACAAAATTACAGATATAGTCCGACAGAGACTCTCTATATCTAGTCCCCTTACTTGAGCAGGGCAGTGCCACTGCAGTCAGTCATGTGACAACGTGGGCATATGTCTTCTGTTCCCCTTGTAATAAGAGTGGACTAAAGCCTCGCACCCCACCCCAGCTCTCCAGGACTGTAGATAAGGCGCAGCATCAACAAAATCCAGGGATCAAAAAGACCGCACCCAAATGCGGCTCACTTCAGCCAAACTGCTCCCCCCATCCCCCAGGCATCCCCTGCTGCTAGGTATCTGCACCCGTGATCAAACACGTTGCCGATGTGGCAGTCCTTTGAAACCGAGGGCTCTTCTGTCGAGGAGAGCTTCTCTCATCTTACTGCTGTGATCCGATATCCATGGGCTGCCCATACTTAGGGAAGAGAAAGTCACAAGAGAGTTAAAAGATTTGGGTTCTTTTCGTCTGACGCAGCGCATGAGAGCAGTTCAGAGGGATGAAGTAAAGCCTCCCTACCCCCCAGCGAGAGCCCAGTGAAGGTGCTCTCACAGAGAGGCGTTGTGGTGGTGTTGGGAGATCGATTCCCCCACCACCCCCCATTCCCTGCTCGGCAGAAACGCTGACTTCACCCTCATCAGAGTGCAGAACCAAGGGGGGGGACTCCTTTTTGCTTTCTTTGGAAAGAATTTCAAAAGACTATAAGACAAGTTATAGTATGAAAAAGGCCTCCTAACTGATGGGGTCAGATTCCAAGCCTTAGTGATGATGTCATGCACAGGTGCCTCAGGACAGAGGGAGCCGAGCAGCTCAACATTCCCTTTCAAATGTGAGCCAGTGAGTGCATCAATATCACCTTGGAGGTTGTCCTTCTCTCTGGCTAGGCTGCATATAGGATCTTAGGGAGATGAACAATATGACCTATATTCCCCAGGACAGATACTTGACTTCTCAGGAAGCAAAGAAACTCAGCACTTGTGTGTCTCTTACTCACTGAAAACCACACCAAACTATTTCAAGACTTATCTGAAAAAGAAGTTTTGACAAAAATTACAAAAGGGAAAAGGAAAAACATTCAGAAAACAGCCTAGAACAAGTGCTCTACGACCAATCCACCAGTTCCTGCCAGGCTCAGTGTTAGAAGCAAGGAGATTCCCAAGAAGCCAATGGCAGCAGAACAGGAAGAGAGGAGGAGGAAGTGGTCACGTGACTCAGGTGGTGGGCAGGTCCTCAGGTAAAGATCTCCTGCCGGCCCCCGTGCACGCAGGCCCCGCCCATACTGCTCACACGATGCTTGTCCATGATCTGGAGCACATCATCCAGGATGGAAGGCCCCAGGTCCAAGTGCAGGGAGAGCAGGGAGCCGGCGTGGGACAGGTAGGGCCGCTCCTCTGGGTCCTGGGGTCGGCGCTCAGTCTCCGGCGATGCCCCTGAGGAGGGCGGGGTGAGGGACGAGGGGGCGAGGGCTTCCCGGGGGGCACGGCCTTGTCATCCAGGTGCAGCCTGGGAGGCTTGGGGGGAGGGGCTTGTGTCAGGGGCAGGCTGGGTGCTTGGTCAGGGGCGGGGCCTGCGGTGGTGGTGGGGGTGGGGGTGGAGCCAGGCAGCGTGATGGCCTGCACACCGCCAATGACGGGCAGGGAGATGGCATTCTTCAGCAGGGGCGAGCTCTCGGAGGTGGGCGGGTGGCCACACACGCTGGCCGTGCGGGTGAACTGGAACGGCTCTCCGCCCTGGCTGGAGCGCTGCCGCCCCGGCAGCAGGTGAAACCGCCCCTGCAGGAAGGACAGGTCCCCGAAGAGGTCGTTCTCCCCACCCCCGCTCCCGATATGGATGGTGTGCCGGAAGTCCCCCAGCGGGGGGCTGATCATGTCCGATGACAGGATGTCCCGCAGCTTCTCCTTCTTGCCCTTGCGGCTGCCCCTCTTCAAGTAGATGGGGGCCTTCGCAGACATCCTGGGCCCCTTCACCGAGCAGCGATGGCTGGCCTCCCGCGCCGGTCTGTCGGGAAAGCACCAGGGGGCACCGGTGTGCCCTGCACCGGGTAGATGGGCCGCCTCGCGCTTTTTCGGGAGCACTCCGCCCGTCTTCCCTGCCAGGGGCCAAGCAGTTCTCTACAAAGGCGGGGTCAAAGAGGAGGGGACAGGGAATTTCTGTTAAGGCAGCCAATCAGAAGCAGTGTTTGTGTAACTCTACAGTGGCTGGTTTGAGAGTCTGCAGGGCCTAAAGGCCTGTGTGGGTGGGAAGTGTGGTGGCTCAGGCAATCAGCTCTTCCGTCAGGCTTTTCCAGCGGAGTCCAAGGGCAGTGTCTGCAGGCTTTCTGAAACCAAAGAAAAAATGTCTAATTAAAATCAACACTTTAATCAACATTACCTCAACTGCAAGTGTTGAGCTCTGTCTAACTGTACATTTGAAGGGGGTCCACTGAAACAAACAGGTATGAGATAAACTACAACAGTCCTTACACTGTTAATGACAGCTTTGCTTAAACTACAGAAAAGCATTCCTCTTTTGGAGCTGGATGCACAAAAGAAAATGCCAACAGAAACAAAACCTGTTATCCTTATTCATATCCCATCATTCCCTGATGACTCAGAGTGGCCTCCCAGCCATTGGACAGAGGAACAGCAGGCACAGCATGGAGCAAAAATCTGTTACAGAACAGGAGTGCGGTTTTGTATGATCTGTACCCCTCTTCCCCTTTGCCTGCACCTCGCCCCACACAGCCCTCCAGGGGAGAAGAGTCAACTGCCACTCTGTGGTCCAACAGTCAGACAGAGACAAACAGCCTACACCTGACTCTTCCTGCCTCTCAGGGTACGAGATCCGTCCCCCCCGCGCTGAAGGTCCCGCCCACATTCACATCACATGCTGCCATCACCACACAGAGCTGTGCCTGAGGAGCACTGTGCCTCTGCCTGGTTCAAGGTTATGCAAACCACCATAAAAATCAAGTTTTAAAGTTTTACATTCAGCCTTTATCCAGCGTGACTCATAAAGCAAGAGCACAAAGTGTATTTAATGGTCTGATGGGCATACAGAATGCACAGTACACAAGAGAAGGGAACACAGCTGATACATGTGACACTGAATGACTAGGATGAACAGAATAAGTGGTTTCGGTCGAATACACTTGTTCTTGAGGTCAGGTTTGGATTTCTGCAGCATGATAGCATTTAAAGCACCGCATCACAGAGGCAGCAATGGCAAGAGTTCAACGTGTCAGAACCAGAGATGAAACTCGCATTAACCTCCCACGGCAGCTGTGCCGATTGGATGGATCCGCGGGTCAGCTAGCTCACTGTACCTGGTGGAGCATGGTCCTCGGGGCTCAGACTGCCTTTGATCTACCTCCTCTCAGGTGTGGGGTCGCAGGTTTGGCACACACACCTCAGACATGTCATCACACTCCTCAGGTTACAGCCAAGAGAAATAAGGAAGAGGGGACGGCCAGGGCGGGTGGCTCACAGGATCAAATGTTCTCCAATCCTTCCCACCCCACATGGGTCCCACCTTCCTGCTTCAGTTACACCAAACAAACCAACGGGCTCCAAAAACAGCAACACCGAGAACAGGAAACAACATTAACAAGCAGAAATGCTGTCACTGATTGCCATAGCCACAAAACCTCAGCAACAATAGTTCTTATTTCACAAAAAAATGCAGGCAGGCCTCTCCTGTCAACACAAACATACCAAGCATGGAAAACTGAGAAAGACAGGGGCCAAAACAGATTTTCACATTCATTCATAAAGTACTAAAAATGTACATAATGGACTCCAAGAGTTTGTTTTGGACAATTCCGCCCAGAGGAAGAGAAAGTGCAGTGTGAGTGTATATCTCTTCTTTCCATATCAGCAGGGAACAGGGGACTGCTGGGAAAGCACATTGCAGGCAGGCAGTCATTTTGTAAACTTTTCATAACAGAAAGGTTGCTGGTTAAATTCCCTGCTGGGGCACTGCTATAGTATCCTTGGGCAAGGTACTTAGCCTGCAATTGCCTCAGTAAATATTAGGGCTGGGTATCGAGGCTCGGTACTTTTAAAGCACCGACCGAATAACGTCCGTACTACCAAGTATTGAAATCTGTTTACGCATTTGGTGCTACATTTCGGTACTTTGCGATAAGGACTCCCTATTAGCTTTCTCATTTAAGGCTTTGCTCACAAAGAAATTCTCGTTTGATCGTTCAAGAAATATCAGATGTTTTTAGAAAACTAGCCAGCGTTAAATACTTGATACCTAATGTTGCTAACGGGGAGTGTGTGGGGAATGATGAGCTAGCTAACGTTAGCTATACATGACTAGGGGCTAGGTAGGCTATATTGGGGAGCTGTGAAAGAGATCGTGTATAGAGACTGGAGAGGTAGAGCGAATCAGAAGTTGCAGACACCAGAATGGAGGCTAGCGCACCGCAACATGTCCACTCCCCATTGATTATAATGGGGAAACTGTCTTTTCCCACCAAACTAAGGGGATTACAGTCATATTTTCAACCAAGTTACACCCATAATGCATATAAGAATAAGAATCGAGGCGTGATTTGACTTGACACGATTCGACAACGAAGTTAATGCAACGTGTATAACTGAGGAATAGCCTACAAGAATTTACAGTCGTAAAGTAGATTTAACTTTACTGAACTGCGTATTAACATCGAGATATATACAGATCGAGCCAGCACTTGCCAGTCAGTGATAATGAGCGCAGACGGTCTTGTAGCGAAGGCTATCATAAACAGTTCCCATGACAAAGGAGTTCCTGGCCAGAATGTTTTAACTTTCTGAATGAATGAGAGGACAACTACACCAAGGTTACCGACATTCCGATACGTAGATATGTAGCTAGTTTCCTCATTGTAATGGGTTCTCAGCTAAAAATCTCAGACAAAAATAGAGGTAGCTGCAAATGTTTGTCAGTGCCTAAAAGCGGAACAGTGCAGCGACTGTTGTCACTTATAATTGTGCTTGCTAGCTTGCTGGGCAGCTATATTGATTTCAGTATGATTTGTTATATATATATATATATATATAATGTTATTTTAATCCCTGTGAGCTGCATATAAAGCTATTACATAAAAATTACACGTTATTCGCTCACTACAAATGAAGTTTTTTTTTTTTTTTTTTCATAATCCGCATTTTCTCTGACGTTAGCTAGTTCAGGCCACACGGATTCATAAATCATTAGCTACCTACCTTAGGCATTACTGTTATAAATGGATTGAAAATATGACTGTAAACCCCTTTGGTAGAAAAAGGCAGGAATATCCCCTTTAGGGTCAACGGAAAATTGACGCGGTGCGGCGCACTGGACGCCATGGTTTCTGCAACTTCGGCAATAAAGGGAAGCAGTTACGTTCTTTCCATATCTTAGAGTTCAGTTCTGTAAACTCGTTTATTTAGTTTACGTTAGTTTATGCAACAACGAGCATAATGAGGTACCGAAAAAGTATCGTTTTGGTACCGGCACCAAATTCCAGGTACCGGTATCGGCACCGATACCGAAAAATTTTAAACGATACCCAGCCCTAGTAAATATAGCCTACAGTTATGTACATGGATAAAATTGTAATCTACGTAAGTCGCTCTGGATAAGAGTGTTTGTTGAATGACAATAATGTAGTGTAATTTAAGGACACTGGCAGTCATTCTGTCCCTCCTTTAGGACTTCAGCCTACAGGAACAGTGTTGATGGACACTTTGCATGCCAGCACATGATGCATTGCTGTCACAGTGAAGAGCCCCCTGTCTGCAAAGCGCAGCGTCGGCCAAACTTCCAAACCGAGGCGGTGATGACTGCCATTGATTAGAGGGAGCTGTCATTACTGGTGCTGAGGTCTTCCATAAAGCCCTCATGTGTCCCAGCAACCCTCCATTAAACACACTGAGGCGATCAGTAACGCACTGCAAATCGCCTGTGCAGTCTGGTAAATTCAACCCAGAATACACAAGGACTGCAGGACCAGTGATGACCACATACCGATGACCTAATACACCAAAACATGCTGTCGACATGCCAAAACATGCTGTCGACAAACACTCACAAGCACACACTTGAATACACACATAGACATTCACATGTGAACACTCACATGCTCTGTCTCTCTCTCACTTAGACACACATACTCTCTCTCTCTCTCTCTTTCTCTCACAGACACACACACCCACACTCACAGACATACTGAAATACAGAGACTTAACAAACACACACACACACACACAAAGTTGTTATACAAGATTCGGGATGTCAGTAGTTAACACCAGAGAATTTGCTCACTCATCTAAATGATTTTCCCTATTCTTCTCCACTGGCAGCCCCTCTCTCATCCACAAGCTGTTTTACAGGTGCTCAGAATTACAAATTACACCCACCCACGCAGGGAAACAAATACAAGAACTCCAGTAACACTACACCATTCATAAAGAATCTATACATTACTGCAGAATGCATGACACCAGATGAAAACAAAGAGTCAAAATCTTAAAAGATGGAGGCCAGATCTCCCGACTCTGTCCTACCCAGAATCCCTCTGTGTGTCTGAGTATCTTCGTGCTGAGTACTGTGCAAGCGCCTCCCCTCTAATACAAACCTCAACATCAATAGAGTGATAACCAAACTGCCACAAATCCACATGACAGCTAACAAATAAGCAGCCCATTTAACAGCCCAAAGCCCTTACTCCACTTCATCACCTGCATGATGCTCCCTGCTTTACCCAGCTGTTTTGGTTCAGCTCATAAAAGCTGCATATCACCTCAGCCTGCCAAAAAACAACAGGTGGGGCATTTCTGATGTGGGATGGTGAGTTATTCTGGATAACTGCCAAAAGTAGAATAAATGTAAAAGGGGAGACCAGTAAGGTTGTCTGATCAGAGCAAGCTGTAACAAGTGATATGAACAAGTGTTCTGCCCCAACCCTTTCCAAGTCTCCAGGACAGGTTTCCCAGCCAAAGTGGTTAAGATGTTTGTGCTTCTTTGGGACAGTAATTCTCACAGGGAGTTCATATGGTATTAGTCATCTGAACCAGAGGCCTTACTACTGCATGCACAGGTAATAAAAGAGATCATGTAGTGAAGACAGGGAAACAGGAAAAATAGAAATAATGATATAGGATTGCCTGGGTGCAAAGAAAGGCTCCTCTCTGGCAGCAACAAAGACACATCTGCAGAGGGTCTGTAACTGGCTGTTCTTTCTCTAGAGATATGAGTGTACCAGTGCATGATTATAGCAAAAGCACCCCAAGTTACCTCACAATGTTATAGCATCATTCCTGCAGCTTGGCAGTGTGTGTTAGCGCATTACAACAATGTCACAGTCACATTGTGAGATCGTTAGGCTGAGGATGTTTGTATGTGTGTGTGCGCATGTGTGCATTTCATCAGCACTCTTCAAGGACATCTTCCTTCCTTCACGCATTATAGCAGTGAATGACACACTGAAAATGTGTTGAGTAAAAGGGGCCTGGTTGAGCCTGGGTGAACTAACTGGGTCATGGTCCATCCCAAATGTAGCCAACCCCAGGGTGATAATAAGACCAGCCTATTTTGGTAATGTGAAGCACCACAGTGGAGATGTAGGATGCAAACTTGCAGCATACTGGTGTCAGGAAGATACCAAACCATGAACCCACTTAATGCACTTAACCAATGACAGAAATGCACAGCTAAGGAAATCAAAGTCACTGGGCTGGCTGTTGGCTGACTCTGAGGGGCACTGCTCAAGCCACCTCTGCTCAAGCCACTAAAAGACTCCCCCTCTGCTCAAACCACCAAGACTACCCCAATCACCCAAAAACAATTTCAGCCACAGAGAAGAATGCATCCTGCTCTTATCCATGCCATGAAAAGGACTGCATCACAGAAGCAGTGAGTTTGGATGCCAGCATAGGTAATACCATGCAGTGGGCAGGGTATCACAGGTGCTGACTGAACTACTGGGATTGTGAGCAGGTGGTCATGGGGTCTAATTCAAAGTGGGACACTGCTGTGATTAATGGTAAATTGTTTAATAAATTAAACTGCAGCAGTAAAAAGAGATGGGGTCTGCCCTCTTTCTGCCCAATCTGCTGTAAAGATTAGCCAAGCACAGAACTTCGACATGATTCACTTATTTGAAGATGTCTGTATGTCATTTCCCAAAAAAAAAATCTACAGGGCAAACAATGAAAATGTTTCACTTCCAATTAAATTTTCACTTCCAAAATGAAGTAGGCTACTGTACTTACATTCTGTATAAAGGTGTCACGACACTAGGTGACAGTCTTTCATAGTATCACCTTCAGGTAAATTTGAATGAAAACTTAAAATTCGCACAAATGCAATATAAATGCATTCATTCATTGGGGTGTATAGTTTATGATCACAACATTAGTTTTTGTGGGGCTGGGGTACTTGCGTAATTTAAGCCACTGCGGGGCACAGTGACCCAATTTGAGAAGCTTATTAACTTATGAGCTAATCGACGGGAATTTTTGCTTCGCTGCCATAGAGCGCGCACACAGAACGCTGTCTCGTATTTGAAACTGCCATTGTCTGCGCAACGCGGATCGCAACAGTGCGTTTGGAACAAAGCTCTCACTGTCACCATTCAAAGTCCGTAGTCAAAGCGGTTGAGGAGTTACGCGACCGTTTATGCCCCTGGCAATCACGTGATCCGAATATTTTTACGGAATTTATTCATAATAAACCCCTCCAGGGATATAAAGAAAAAACGGACAGCGGGAAGCCTGTAGTCTTGAATACAATCAATCAAAGGGTTCCAAAACATGAGTTTGAATGTTTGGCGTTATTTATGAGTACTTTTGGTTTAACCTTCGTTTTCACTTTTAAAATAGCCTAGAAAACACTAAAATGTAGCCTACCTTGCATTTCCACGCTTACCTATTACTGTATTTAATGTCTATAATTTCGCTAATGTAAGCAACAAAAGAAGAAACACTCATGTTTATATTTGGAAAAGTTCGCTTAAGCCATCTAAGATTGTCACATATGCAATCAAGACTCTGTGGTCAGATGCAGGCATTGAAAACATATGGGAGAACTGTATCCACAGTTTCTGAGAAAACGTTACAAACCTTGGAACCAACCGCGGTGGAAAACCGGGTAGGGGCCGCACTGCTGTTGAAAATTGCAGGTTAATCCATATGTGAAAACTCTCATGTTGAGTCGGGACTCCTGACCTCCGATACGCCTGCAATACCAAAGTCAATGTGACATGAGGGTCCACACAAAAAAGTGTCGTTATTTAAGATTCCGAAACTTTGAGAAAACAGAACGTGATGTTCTTCATCCAAAGACAATTAATTTCCTGTATCCTGTTGTTTATAGAGCTAAGTATCAGGGGACAAGCTCTGCAACTACCAGACTTCCGAATTTACGAGGCTACCTTTTTAAAGAATATTTGGAGGATAGCCCGTTGAGGAATCGTTTCCGATTACTACATTCTTAAACGCTGGTGCTAAGCGGGGTGTTTAGGGATGAATAGACCTACAACACTTTGATTTAAAAAAATACTGCTACTGTTTTAGACCAAATAAATATGACAGAGCATCTTATTTTTACGGCACTGTTACAAATGCAGTTTTTCATTTGTACCAAACCAGTCATCCCATCCCCGCACTGCCCCTCCCCATAACCCAATTTTACACAGGTGAGTCAGGTCACCTTAAAACAGGCTTAAAAACTGCACGCTCTTGGCACGCATTCGCATCACGCTACATTGTCACACATGCACAATCGTTTAGTAAACATTGACTACCAGCGGGACACTTTACCTCCACATTCAGACATGTCCGTTTCGACGGCCACTCTTACTCTTTTACATGGAAGATCTCTTGTAACAGTAGCCTACAGAACCCTTGAGGTGTCCTTTGCCAATGCGACTCCTGATACAGTTCAATATCACGGACTCCGTGTTCAGAGATGCTGATGAGTCTGCCGCGTCTGCTATAAAAATAACCCCTCCTTCATTTGATACCCGTACAGGCAGTGGCCAAATGCTGATACGGTTGAATCGGAGACCTGGTTCACCAATACCCCTCCTCTCTCCCTCACTGTGTATCCCTCTTTCGCCAGTGGCTTGTTCGCGTTCAATACACGGTACATATGAAACCACGGCACGGGAATCCGCACAAAGCATTCAAATACACGACACACACGTTATCTTCTGGAATAACTGGTTCAGAATGCCAGGGACTTTCAAAAGGTTAAAAATAATCTTTACCAGCAAGGGAATGCTGTAAACAGGACTTGCGTTAACTCGTTTTACCACAACACAGCGAGCCAGGACTTGTTACGAATGTAAAGTGTCTAGGAAGCGAGTAGGCTACTACCAACACTACAGTAAATGTGTGGGTACTGCCATAACCAGGAATAAGCATAAAATAAGCTCAAAGTCTGTTTATTATACTAGTCTTGAAACGTTTTTTGATAAGATGCATAGGAGATGGGATCAGCAACGTCACTGCCGATAATCAGGTAGCCTACACCTAGTTGTTACCCGTGCTTTTGTTTAAGTTGCTGTTTAAGGCGCTTCCAACGTGCCACGGATGTTTGTTTCGCTTCCATTCTAAATTCCAAAGCAATTTACCATACACTTGTGTTCCCTGTTAAAGAGGTTACTGTCAAGATCTGCTGACCAAAGAAGGACACGGTAAGCTGTAGCTATTATAAATCTGAGCGCAATGGGATGTATAGCAGATACGAACACACAATGATCTTAGTCAATGATATGGCTTCAATGTGTTATTTCACGCAAAACAGAAAATGCGGCAATATCTCCAGCTGCTATTCCAATTCCCTGGATCTCCGCACCAGAGTTTCAGCAGCTCCTATAAAATCCAGAACTCCTTCCTCATTGCTGGAAGTTCCAGCACGGCCATTCAGCGCCGAGGCGTTATCACTGACGCAAAGCCGCACTTTAGGAGAGGAGCATGCATGCACCGGACCCCCGCAGTTTCTCGAACTCCGTGAATGAACCCTGACGTCACAGGTCCTCCGTGCCAGCACATAGACAAAATTCAAGCACCCATTCAGGCAGTTGGCTCAGGCATGTGAAACAACTGACTCCATGTCCTTAAGAACCTGTGAAAACCTGGTCTGATATTAGATCAACTACTCCTTGGCACCTTCCACAAGTTCACAGTCTTATACACCAGAGGTGACCACTCATGGAGATCAACAATCCTGAAGGGTTTACCAGTCTTTATACCAGCAGCAGATGGACACCTGGGCCAGCTGGTGATCCCATTCAGTCAATGACTCCAATTAAGCAATTACGCTATGAGTTGGAAGATAAGAATCTTGAGGATATACAGTTAAATATAACACAGTAACACACAACTGGCCTTCACACAACAGGGTCACAAAGACACAATAATAGATTTTAACTATCCAGGGCTAATCCACAGCTGGATGCTCACCTTCCCCAGGTGCTCAACAGTCCTGCAGACTTCAAAGTTACCTTTCAAATTGATTCACTTTGTGAAGATCAGGCAACTTTCAGTCCAATTAATGACCTCAATTACTCTATTAAGCACCATGTGTCAAAAACCAGAGAGCACTCAAGGGCTGAAGCTTCTCATTTACAGATCTAAAAAGATTCAAAACCCATAAATTTTATAAATATTACAAAACATCTACCTATATATAGAGAAGGCGAGGGTGATTGACTAGCAGTACTAGCCAGACTAGCAGTTAATTAACATGTTAATTCACAAGTCACAAATATTGACAGTACTGGTTGCAAACTCCATCGGCTGTGTTGATTGTACCTGCATAGATTACTTTCTCACTGTCAGTGAATTGAGCTCTTATTTCAGATAAAAGTGTGTACAGACCTCAAATTCACAGAACACAACAGCCATTTTGAAGATTTTATTAAAAGATTACAGACTGAATAAAATCTTCAACAGCTGAATAGTTCACAGAAATTTGTGGAATTCCACATCCCACAGCATTGCCCAAACATGCTTGTGAGAACGCATTCTCGGAAACACACACACACGCGCACGCCGCACGCACGCACGCGCGCGCGCACACACACACACACACACACACACACACACACACACACTCTGCAACCCTCTATCTGCCAGAATATTTCTACAGGAAGGAAACGGTTGGAACTGGTTGCCTCCTTTTCTGATTAACAATGCAGAAAGTGCACTGTGTGGCAGAGTTGTGCCCTCATTTTTGGGAAGTGAGCTCAGCACCTAGCCCGTATGGACACCCTCTCTGATGACCTCCCAAGCTCAGGTCAGAGCTCCTGAGGCTAACTTGCAAAGACACACAAACAAATCTATCAGGCAGGCAGCCAGATCTTGGGTGGGTGAATCCATGTTTTTAATAACACATCACTCATTCATGTTTCCTCTATAACAGCTTGTCATTTACCATGACTGCGGGGTCCACCCAGTCAAAAACACCAACACAGCAAGCATCAGCACTGTAGAGGGAGACCGCCTTTCAGTCAGGCATTGATGTAAAAGAGGCATCTTTTAGACAGGGGCATGGGTGCAGCATGTGATCTTCACCAGCCAATCAGCAAGGGAGCCCTATCTGGGGAGCTGCAGGAGCAAACTGACTGATGATTGTGAGTCCTGGTTCCTCTGTTATCTCTGACTTTGTCACACCAACAACAAGGATTCAGTGGGTTTTCTTGACAGGTTCATAAACTAAATCAGCATTTTGGCCCATCTGGTAATCTTAAATAACTGCTTTTTTACAAACACTTGCCAGATGGCAGCTTGTTGCGTGCTGTGAAAGAGAGTGCATGACGTGATGCTGGATTGTGTTTAATGGATAATCTGTTCATCTGGCGAGAAGATGCGAGTAGTCTGCACCCCCTGGTGTTATCGACCCATTCCTGTCCGTATGGGTGTAACCGCCCAGAGGCCATCAGTGCTTCTACATGCTGAGAACATCATCTCAGTGACCAAACAACCTTTCACAAGTCACTTTTTTGTGACTTACACATTTCCTTGTGTTTCCAGCATTGTTTAACACAGAGGCCAGGGTTATGAAGAAAGGCAACACTTCCTTATATTTGCCCTTCAATTTATATTATACTGTGCAGGGACTGCACTCCACCTCAGTGGCAAAAGAGACTGCAATATTAGTCATAATGATTTATCTATAATAATCCATCTACATTCCCACAGCCTTGGTGGTGTCTAGAGCAGCTTCATCTTCAAGGTGCTGGTCTTGACTGCAGGCTGAGCCTCCCGGCCCTCAGTACTGAACCAGCATGTGTGGACATTCTGCTGACAATGACCTGGAGCTCAAAAATTGGCTTTGTTCTGCCAGGGAAAAGGGTGGGAACATCTGCCTGTTTCCTTGTCTTGCCACTCCTATGCACCCTGCTATTTGAGAAACCTGCAACTTGCTTGGATGACATCAGTGAAGTAGTGCCTGTCCTCCAATTGGCAGCCATGTCTCTGCAGTTCAGTGTGTAACTTGCAGTATGAAACATCACCACTGCCTGTGTGTGAGTGTATCGAAGGATTGCATTTGCCTCACTTCAGCATTCCTGAGCAACTGCAGAGGTTGTCACAGGGAGCCTTGTGTGTAATTGCTGACTCTAAAACAGGGTTTCATAAAAGAGCATTAAAAAATGAAAGCAAAGCGCGGCCATTTGTAGCAGCTGACAACTGACCTCTCGCTGACTGGCAAACAAGGCCTGCTTTACAGTTTCCTGGTTCACCAACATAATGAGAGACGCTTTTCCCCAACAGAGACCGAAATGGCCTCCTGGACAGCAGGACGATGTGGGCACACAGTGAACCTTTCAGGGTTGGGATGTGTCACATACAGTTTGTTGCTGTTCCTAGATAATATGCAGGGAATACACAAATAGAAGACCAGGCTTAAACAACAGCATTTCTCAATCCAGCAACACTACAGCCCCTTAATAATATCATAGCCCCACACGCTCTAAATTTAGCTTGGCAATTTTAGGCCAAACTCTTACGCGAGCACATTTTTTGCAGGAATCCTTCATGATCTGCATAAATAAACTTACCATTCCAGAGAAATGTGTGGAAATAAATATCCCGTAGAGACAAGATTTAGGAAATGGCTGGTTTGAGGCTGTTTTGGGGGTGTGTGTGCTGTGTGGTTGGTTGGGGGTTGTCCCGGACGAAGGCCAACTGTTTTTCCTGAGTCGGGCCTTCCATCCCACTCTAAATAAGCTCCAGATGCCATGAGCAAACAGGCCAAAAACTAACAGCATTAAACGGGTGAGAAACGTGACACACCGACACAAAGGCCATCACAAGCGCTGCCACACAAAAAGCAAACAAAAGACTGGATCAAATTATCGCACTCACATCTGTCCCCGACTGTGGCGGAATTTAAACGTCGGAGGCTGTGCCTGAACTGCAGAGTCCCTGCTGAAATTCCACAAGACCGGAGGGCTATCTTGAAATAGCATTAAATCAAAATGCACCTTCACTTTTAAAGCCTGTGATATTGCACATTCTATGCAAAAGGTTGTAGAACTGTGCTGCAGCTTTGCCTCAATCTCATCACATCAACACCTCCACTCTCAACACTCCAAATCAAAGCATGTCCAAATCTTATCATCGGTCAAACTTTGTTTGACTTGGAGAGGACAGCTCAAAGAAAATCTAAGATTTTATAAAAACATGGCATTGTCATTTAATACAAAATATGTTCCTCACAGAGGAATGGTGGATGTTTCTGCTCTGATAAATAAAGAGGTCTTCATTTTGTGCACTCAGATGTTCTTGGAAACATTAATGGCATTCATGCACGGCTACAACCATTGATCACTTTACATTACATCAAATTTGGATGGTATTCAAAATGAGCATTTCTAATGATGTTACTGAAGACAAAGCTGATTTTGCTGTACATTTTTAGTGAACTTTCCTTAATGAGCTGACAATCTTTCAAACAGGACCTTGAGAGAAACACGTCACATTTTCATCAGCAATGATCTCACTTGAAGCCAAGTGGCTCTCACTTGAAGCCAATTGACCCCTCACCTGACTTCAGCAGTAGATATAAAAGCTTGCTATGTCCCAGGGATGAGAATTTGTTGAAGAAGTTTAATTGGATAAATTGCATGCAACCATGGAAGTCCATTGGTTTCATATAAAAGGTCAGATATGGCTTGTTGGACAGTGGGTCATTTTCTTTTTTTTTTGTTTTCTTACACAATTTCAGTGCTTATATGCAGAAACCGTAGAATTAACAAGATTAAGACACAGTTACTACTACTTACAAGTTACCACTTGCAAATCAGGCCCATGGATTTTAGACACGTCAAAGTATGTGTCTTAGCCAGGTAACGTAGTGCTCTTACATACGGCAACTACAGTGAATGTAGACATTCATAAAATAAGGTGGCTGAGGGGTGACAGTCGCTGGAACATTCAAACGCGTCTCTAGT
Organism: Megalops atlanticus; assembly: GCA_019176425.1. Taxonomy (NCBI): domain Eukaryota; kingdom Metazoa; phylum Chordata; class Actinopteri; order Elopiformes; family Megalopidae; genus Megalops; species Megalops atlanticus. Next base: position 3,561,735 of record CM032888.1, read on the forward strand.
GTTTCACACATTCTATTGAAGCTTCAACTATATTATGTAAGAGTTTACAAGGTGGTAAACCAGGTATGAAACGACAGTACGACTCTTAGACGCGCACAGTTTAGCTAGCCACCTATCTCCACAACATGCATAGTAATATAAAAGCTACAAGGATTTAGTCCACGAGTTCAGAGTCAAAAAGTGCAAACTCGCTCTCACTTGCAGCAAGACGTGGTTGATTAATGCTGGCTTGCGCTTGGTATGGATGTGCCTTCACGAAAGACCTTTAACTATTTAACTGTCTAGCTCGGCAAACCTTCAAGTGTTAACAATTAGAAGCCGACGACCAACTTTTGCTCTTGGCGATAATGTTTGATTAAATAAACAAACCAGGTCATCAGTTTAAAAAGTAGCCCGCTATTTAAAAGAACTTTTCACTTTTAGCAGTGGTAGTAGCATTAAAAAAAACACTGACAACAATGCGATTCGTACAACGGCGCTATGCTGACGGAAGGCGGTTTCCCCTGACAACCCATCCAGCACCCTACGTTATTAGACTTTGACAAACTGCAGCTACAATTTGAAAAGGGGTCATTCTCCCCTTCCCAGTGCCCCCCAGAACACTTGTCATGCGTCATTCCTCGAGACAGAGCAGTGGAAAGAAAGCAGAGAACGCGCTCATCGGGGAGCGGTGAACCCTGTTGCGCAGCACACATTCTTGACTTGTAATTTAAGTTAATCAACAAGGATATAGAACAATACAATACAACGTCAATAGTGAGATTCAGGGGATTTTAAAAAAACAACATACTCGTTATTTTTTAAATAATTACAGAATAAAACTTTTCTCTCATCACAATTCATCAACGAATTTGCCCTTGCTTCTCTCTTTAACTTGTAGAATGTTATCTTTAGAGCGCTGTCATCCTTAAAATACCATTCTTTTCCAGAAAAAACAGCTTTGTAACTAATTTCATAACGTGTAGTTTCCATCGTCTCGAGTCTATCTCCTGCTTTGGCTAATTATTCATCTTATATTTACAACTATTAACGCAGACTGTTATATTCATACCTGATGTGAAGTTAGATTTACTTCCTTACCTCCTTCCCAAAAATGCTCTAAGTTTAATAAACTCACCTATTTCTTCTGTCTGACCCGTAGGACATCCGACACTGTGCTTTGCATTCCCGCTACATCCATAATCACTGCCTCGGAGAGCCTGGATAAATGCGACGACGGTTCGAGTAGCGTCCAGCGCTCCCCCCGCTCCCCTCCGCAAACGGTCGCTTGGTAACAGCCTATTGTTGAGATTATGAAAGTGGGAGAGTCAGTGTGGGCTCCGGGTAGGAGGATCAATGACCTTTGTTTAAACTGTCACAACACGGCTCCTGTTATTACCGACAGCGGGGCTTTATCAATGGGAACGGATCTCGCGGTGAATGTAGCCCGCTAATTTAGCACAGCTGATACAACAGCAAGAGTCCTTAACGTCCTTAAACTCACGCTATTTTGAGTAATTAAAGGGGAATACAATATCCATCATGTAGCCTATATGATACATTACAAATAAATTAGGAGCATTTAAATAAAACCTTGCCCCATACCCTAACTCCTCAATTTGATACCGCAGCGGGTCCAATGGCATTCTGCTCGAATTTGAGTGTGTGAAACGTTTAATGGTTTTAAACCAAAATCGCATCATTCGAAATTCAGCATAATTTGCAATCACTGCATGACATTTTGGAGAGTTAACTCAATATTTGATGGCCCTCTTGAAAGACCATCGCAATTTAACGGCCCAACAACGTGGATCTAGAACACTTCAACATTAAATGTGCTGCCGAAGATGTGCGATAGTGTCACAGTCGGCCAGATGGTGCTTGTTAACCCGCCGGTTTGAGCTTCCATAGGAGGATATCCTCCTGCCAGTCCCTGTCCTCTCTTCCCGTCCAGGAAGCGCCTCCCCTGAGCCCGTACGAGCTACACTCGCGGATTTTTCAGTTTCCCTGCGGCCTCTGACCCCATTCGAAAATTACCAGCTGGTTCTTTTAAGATCTGCGCAGCTATTACCACTCTCACTGGTCATGCGCGCCACAGATCCACTTCCTAGTGTCTCCGTGATAGTGACCTCAGATCAGCGCTCAGCCCATCTCGTACCTTTTCTCATTCGGTGGGCTCTCATCAGTATGTCCTCACTTTGTTATATTCACAACCTAAAAGACCTGCGCGCGCACACACACACACCTAGACACACAATTGTACCCAAAACATACACACCTACATATTCTCTCTCACACACACACACTCTCTCAGGTACGTGCACAAAAGTTGATTCACCATTCAGGACAATTACAGGAGACCATATCAAAACTCAGAATTCATAATTTATTGAAAAAAAACATTGAAATAATTGTCCAAAGGTTTGCAACAGAAAGAATTAATTCTCTGCATGCATGGTGTCCCACTGATGACAGTATTTATGATGGCAGTCTGGTTACAACAAACACAACGAACACATTATGGGGTCTTTTCATCTTCAAGATGCTTTAACAAGACATGGAAATTAGATGGAAATCTTGGGCCACACTGCAACTTGCACCCTATAGTCTCAGTATTGTCTCTCTCAAATGAAACCTGTGTACTTCTTCAGGGTCAGAGGTCAAAAGTGCCAGGGTGTTTGAGTCCGGGAATGAATTCAGCAGCCTGGTGGGTACTTCAAAAACCTTTACTCAAGTTTACATTTTTTCTATACATAAAAAAAAAATCAACAGCTATATGAAATCCTGCCACATTTAGAAGCCCATTAGGTGAGTCCAGTGTATTGGGGAATGGAGGGGGTGGGGTTAGAACAGGAAACGGTACTGAATGAATGAGGTCACAATCAGATCTTCACCACCTGACATGCAACAATAGGACTCTGCCTCCTCCCTTCAGCCAATGGGGCCCGTCGCTGTACAAGCATCCTTCCATAAGTCCCGCCCACCTGTCCTTTGGTTAATCGGCCAGGATTCATGCATATGCAGCCAATCACATCCTAAAGAGAAGAGATGACAATGACTTTGTTATTATTCTTGTAAGTTATTTCTTGGCTACATTGGTAGATGTGTGCCTTAATTATGCAAAAACATCATATAACTCACAGAATGCTAAAGGACAAGAGATGGAATTGCTGAAAGTCTCTCAGATACCCCTTTTCCACCAACGCGAACTAGGTGCTAGTTCTGGGCTGGTGTTAGTGCCAGTTCGGAGTTGGTTCAACTTCCAAACCGGTTTGCTTTTCCATGGGCTAGAGAGCCACCATAGAGCCACGTCATTACGTCACTGTATATGTCTGTATGTCGTCGCTTCACGTAAATAGAGTAAATGATTATGCTCGTGAAACAAGTCTCTGTTCTAAAAGTTGTTGTTCATTGCACTCCAACTAACCTAAAAGTTTATAATCTCAGTAATTTAAATAGATTTAGCTCTGTTTTGTAATTTGAATTTTGTAACACAAGAAAGCTATAATGTGAAATATTTAAGAGAAAGCTACTTACTTGCCACTTAATTATTCAAATTGCCATCCTTGTTAATTAAACAATCTCATGCTGTAGCTTTCGCAATAGCACACAAATTTCAGACAATCTGCGGTGTTTTGCGAGCATAAGCATTTGTTCTAATTACACGATTGGTGTTGATTATTCTGTGAATTTTTTGTTTTATTGTTAATCAAGGAGGATAAAGGGGAACAGGTTGAAAGAAATGACAGATTTAAAGGTAGTGTTTTGGCTTTCCCCGTTTCCAGCTCACCAGCTGCCACTGCAAGCTAGCGGGAACAAACAACAAAAACAAGAGAACAGCGCTTTAAAAAGCAAACTTGTCCACTACACTTTATGCAATGTTAGCCTTTTGTGAAACCAAATGTTAAGTGACGTTGGTAGGGGAGTCAATGGCAATGTTAGAAAGTAGCATGCTAACTGTCAGCAAGGTAATTGGCTAGCTAGCTGTTGGTCAGGTAACCAACAATTACCCAAGCAAGCATAGCTACTAATTTCTCACATCAATGATACTAACGTCGAACGTAACACTGATGGCCCTCGAACTGCCTTGGTGGAAAAGGGGCAAGAATGAGCTCCCTCAGTCCAGTCAGCAATGCCAATCCCTCCCAGATCAGTACATAGCAAGCAGGCACTTCAGACAACCACAACAATTTTGCACTTCTACTGGTCTGAAGTCAGTGCTGCTGGAGAGAGTAGGGAGCAAGAGACCAGAGACACACATTAAATGTTTGGGGACTTTTTACCTTAATGAAGTAACGCAGTTCAGAGGGTACTATGAGCACGTCAGGCGTGAGGGGCATCTGGCCATAGCTCAGGAATCTCTCGTAGTCCATGTTGATCTCCTCCGCCGGAGGGTACAGTGGGTAATAGCTGGTCACCAGCAGGAACACAGGAGGAAGTGAGGTGGGGAAGGAAATTAGTGAGACACAAGGTGGAATGTTAAAAAGAGAGGATCTCTGGCAAATGTATGAGTAAAATTACCAATGATAAAACCAGACTTTACATGAGTACTATGTCTAAATGCTGTCATTCTGTCAAGCAAAATTCAGCTCCCCCTCATCCAGAACACCACTGTGTAAGTACTACAAATCCCACACTGCCACCAAAAAGTGAATGATCATACAACCCAGTCAAAGAAATTACAGGCAGAGTGCAGCAACTGCCCCCTCACCTCTGATGTCCCTCTGGCCCTAGTGTCTTCCAGCTCACCCCTGAGTCTCTGCATACCTCTTCCCCTTCTGCCTCTCCTACTCAGCCCCCAAGTCTCTGCCCTGCCCCGCCCCCTCACCTCCTCTGGGCCAGCATGTGCTTCAGGATGCGCGTGAATCTGTCAGAGCCGGACGCACTGAAAAACAGCAGAGATAGGGGCTTAAACAGAGCCAGGGCACTGTAGCCACACCCACACACACCCACACATAAACACCCACACACACACACACACCCACACACACAACTGATGCACATGAACGCAAACACACGCATACACGCACGACCCTGAAGGCAGGTTAGGTTTTCACCATCTCTCCACTCACCTGCTGATCTCCTCCGCCCCCATGTGGAAGAGGATGTCTGTGGAGGTCAGGCCAAAGGTCACACCACCAATGAGGAGGGTGCAAGGGTCAGACACCAGGGTCACACGCTGTAGGCACATAGGCAGGCAGACACTCTGGGGTTAGACAGACGACCACACGCTCGAAGGTTAGACAGGTAATCATATCCTCAGGGGTTAGACAGGTGACCGTGTCTGTGTTCTGTGCCTCCTCTTCATAAATATGAACACTCAGCAACACTGAACATCCCCCCCAGCCCAAATCAACACACATCCAAGATGCCTAGAACCATTCCCTCACTACATTAATCACCACAACAATCCAGCCTCTACTAAACCATCTCTCACTCTGACCACAACTTCCAAATAACCAGTGACATCACTCACATGTCAGGACACAGGGACAGAGCATCAACACTCAGATAAGAGGTCACATGTTCCTCTTTCCCTGTCTCTCACACACATACACACGTGCCCAGCATTAAGAGCAGGATCCCTGTTATCAGCTGCACGTTGACAGCTGTGGGACTCACCTCGGTGTCCTCCTTGCTGAGGTCAGGCAGAGTGAACGGGGTTGTGGGTAGATGAAGTGATGGTGGACGTCTCTCAGAGAGGGCACAAACACCAGCTGACAGCCTACCCTGGGGGGGAGCAATGGTACCGTTAAGAGTCCAGCGGACACTATTAGAGGAGCCTGCACTTCAAATGAAATATCACCAACATGCTTGTTCAACCACTGACACAGGGCCACTCACTCATCTAACTACATAAAGCCACACATGAATTGTGGAATGAGATGAAAGCCAATCGATGACACACACAGAATGACATAAGTGGATTAGCACTTGGTGGTGGATTAGTACTCAGTGCTTTGCTCTATATACCATTACATTGAAATTATTGTCATTTAGCAGTTGCTCTTATCCGCAGCAACTTACAATTTTATGCATTTATACAGCTGTTGCCCAAGGGTACAACAGCAGTGCCCTCTTAGGGAATCAAACCAGTGACCATTTTGTTCTGACCACAACTGAACGTTTCTGAACGCACCCTCTTGTTCCTTCCACGATGCTCTCCACACATCTTAAGAACACAGCTTCAAAGGTCTCTGTCAGCTGGCATTTCTGTTAGACAAAAACAGGGCTTTTGTTAACTGACATCTACCTGTCATTTCCCGAAGTACTGAAAAATACAGCTATCCACCATTTACACAGAAACAGATTATAAACTATTAGAACAGTTTACAGATAAAATATTGTGGATTGTAACTGATTATTAATAAAATTTAAGTCTGTCTACAGTAGACAGCTGTACTCCTGCCTCATTCTTCACATTCTGGGTCTGTCCTGCATAGAAGTGGGTTCAGGACAGGTGGACACACTGAACACATGGAACAACTGTTTGTACAATAGGCCACAATGCCTAATGTGAACTAAGCTGCTATATTTTCTCAATAATTATCATTTGCTACCCAGTTTGTCTAGAGGTGATGAGGAAACTAGGGGAGAGTCAAGTGAATGTGGTCATTTAAAAAGAGAAAGCCAAGAGGACCAAGAGGAAACCTTTCCTTTCAATCAAGAGGAAAGCCTGAACATTAGCATTAATGTAAGGCATGTCAAGGTAACATTCAGCTGTAAATCACGTTGAAAAAAAATTAAAATAGATAAAATAAAAATAATTCATTTGTATCCTGTTCAGATTGTTGCAGTTAGGCTTTGGATGTGTTTCAGCTCAATGAAACCTTTCAGGACTAGTCATACTGGTTTCAATTTTATTATTATTTCTCATAAAGGGTTTCGTAACAAACAGGTTTTTGGGTACATCAATGACAGATCGCGCCCTGCCAAGCACAATCACATTTTTTGCTGTGACATGCTTTTTATTTTGTTATCTACAAACTTTACCATGCTTTAAAAACACAGTTCCACCACATTGATGAGATGCTCCATCTGAGGATTTAGCAAGATCTCTCACAGGAGCATTAGCGACTTTGCTACCTTTTTTATTTACTCCAGCAACGTAATGCATACACCGCACATGATATTTCAACATTTACAAGAATCCTATTGGTTTAGTGGCCAAGTACAAACCAAGAGGGTACAGCCCCAATAGTGCTCAGCGAGGGAGACAAGTCCATTTAGCTCTTTAGCCCCTTTAGCCACTTCTATTTACTTTTTGTTGGTAATGTGATTTTAAGATTTGGCCTCTCAAATTTTGCTTCCCAAACTTAAACCTTGGACATTGACTGAAACTAGTCCAACAGTTTGTAAACATACACATGAACCTTCAAAGTGATTGTACTAAGTGAAAATGAGGTTTTAAGTGAGATCATCTCACTGGTCCTCACCTCTATCTGCTCATGTTTGGAGTCTAGGAAAGGGCCAAGCTGTGGGAGAGAAAAGCAGAGGAGAGATCAGAGACACCTTGTAATGGCCTCATGAACAGGATTATCAAACTGCTTGGGATGAGCATGGAATACACTGGCTTATCTTCACAATCATCATCTCACTGGGAGGAACGGTTTCACTGCAGGGTGGGGGACAACTATACCAATCGTAGGGGTAGAAATGGTTGGAAGATCCCATCTCACTGCATTTCAGGGCAAGGAAGGGATGGAGGAGATATCATCTCACTACAGAGCAGGGGGGAGATACCATCTCACTGGGGAGTAGGTGTGGGAGGATAGAGCGAAAAGTAGGGATTGAGTGATTTTACCAGTATGCAGATGTCAGGGCGGTCCCGGACAATGACGTTGATGAGGTCGAAGAGGGGGTCATAGCTGAGGCTGTCGGACGGGGTATATGGTCCACAGGCAACCATAACCATCTGGGGCTCACCTTCTAGTGTGTGTGTGTGTGTGGGGGGAGAGAGGAGGAGGGAGGAGGAGGGAGAGAGGGACAAAGTCAACATTCATAAAGCACACTCAGCTAACGGTCACTGACAAAAGGTACACTGTATAGAAACACAGAGGAACCACATAACCACTTATCCAGTCCATTTTGAATTCTCTCAACTGTAACATTCCCATTTTAAAATTGTAAATATGGAGGAAAATTGCAGGTTGAATACTCCTAACTACACTGTGCAAGTTAAGGTGAGAGGGAGTCTCATTAATTAATAAAACTGGATTTATTACAACACCGTACAGGAAACGGCCACACATTACAGTGCTAAGGAGTGAAGGATGCAAATGACAGGTATCGGGTGTAGCTAGAGAGGAAAACAAATTAGATTTGGAGCAGAACGTCCTCCACGTCAAACTGGAGCTATACCTACATTTAAACTGGAAGATAACAGAGCAGAGTGATGCAATTCAGAGTGTTCCTCTCACCTTCAGCCATGTTGTCTGTCTCCATGCCTGCAGAGTGGAAGGGCAGAGGTACCCCCTGAGAAAAACAATTGTTACTGATCTATACAAGAGCACTGATCCAGAGGAATCAAATCACACCTGTTTCTGATCTATACAAGCACAATGATCCAGAGTAATCAAATTACACCCACTGCCGATCTACAAATGCACTGATCAAGAGGGCTCAAATTACACCTGTTACTGATATGTACGACCACACTCATACTGAAGGTCTGAAACACAATCAGTCATGAAACAGTGGTTCACTGGGCTGAGTAATTCCAGTGCATTTTGATTAGAAGTGAACAGATCAATAAATCTGTGGGTGAATTTCAAGGCTCAAACTAACCACTACAATTATATGGTTATCAAATAGCATGTTATTTTTTGTAATGAATCCTGATGAACAAGTGACTGCTCTTTGTTTAAATGTACAGCAGGCCCACTGTTTTAATTATAAACACTACAACAAGTACTATACAGTAAAAACTGGAAGAGTAATGGGAGTCTCCAAACAGGGCTTTTTCAGTAATGGGAAAGATCAGTGTGTTCAAATCCCCAGCCATAACAAAGCAATAAACATTTACATTTGCGTGTTTCCCAAAACACACAGCTGTAAAACAGAGCCATAAGCTGTCCACAGCTGTGATTTATCATGTAAAGGATAAAAATGTCAAATGGAGTAATTGATGGGGGGAGTTAGACTATTCAGAGCCTGAAGCCTCCCCAAGAACAGTGCAACATGCCTGCAATTTTCCACAAACTACAGAATGGCAGTTCTCAGCCTGGCCTCAGGGCAGCGGCAGCGAAGGGGACAGGGTCACAGGGGCACGCTTACCTCACACAGTTTGGAGGCCACCAGCTTCCTTCCTGTGGTGTTCATCCCCTCCATGACAACCACCTGAGGAAGACAGCACAGTCTCTTGACTAAGGCTTCTGCACTGCAATGGCCACGGAGCTGTGGCATCAGCGGGAGTCGGACGAGAAAGGCCAGGCCACGCACAGAACTGCTTCCAAGAACCATGGGCCGAGCAATTTGCCCGGCACAAGGTTCAGACAACTAGTAGCGAGCCAATATCGCCACGCAGCATTGCTAAGTTAAATGTAGCTAGGTGGCTAGCTTTGATTAGCATTTGTGAAAAACTGTTGGCCATATTATTTGGCTGTGTTTAGCTTAAATCCTTTTAGCAGCATAATAATTTCAATAAACAATAACTTCAGCTTCACTAATGTGCCCCTTGTAATCCTGGGTGTGTTAGACCAACCCCTATCAACATGTAGCTTGGAACTACTAGCTCCTACTGTGCTAGGCTTTTTCAAGACAACTTTAAAGTTTGTCCTCAACCTTTTTAAAACATGTTAAAGCATTTTTAAAACCTGTTAAGAGTGAAGAATAATTCTGTGGAAGCTCCAGAATCACACAGATGACTGTGTCCCTAACACAAACATCAGTGAACAACCTCTTACAGACGGCTGCTCTTCCCTCACAGACTATTTGAGCTACCATCTGAACTCAACCATCACTGCCAAAATATGCTAATGTACAGACAAAGCAGTCTGGACAGTTCTTTTCATTTTTGGTCAAATACGCAGTGAACATGTTTAAAAAAATACCTTTTAAACTGGAACCAAAGAACAAGCCCCTCTCAGAAGCCAAATCTCAGTCCCCGCTTCTTGAGGCAAACTGAACCACATTTAATATGGAGGTGTTAGAGGGCAGTGATTCAGCTGTTGTTTAGCATTCCAACTGCAGAAGAGGCATGCACTGAGAAATAAAGCACCAGCTTCTCCACACCAAAGCGACCACATGTGCGAGTTCATTATCTGAAGACACAATTATATAACGTCAACCTCACATTTCCTGGTTGCTTTACGTACTGTTTTTTGGGCCCAGCATTTAATATGTTCACCCTCACATCGAGAAGCATAAATAACACTTACTCAAAGTGATTTTATATTAAGTTTGTGGCTCTTCTGGGGGGAAATACCTCCTACTTTAGCACCCCCTACATGTTTTAATGAGAAAACAAATTTTAAAGTTATTTTACTGTTTTATTTATTTATTTATTTTTATTTCACTGTTTTTTATTTTATTAATTATACAATTTGATGTGAATTCAATCTGAAAGGCATCTGGCCTTGTGTCACATGGCTCCTGCTCACATACTCCATTGTCCTGATTGGCTGTGGTTACTGCCATTTCTCTGCTCATGTCTCCAGGGTGCAGAAGGCTATTGGTTGATTTTCAGGGCGGTTGACTGGTTGACTCTCACCTGCCCTGGGAAGAGCGAATACTCCTTGAGCTCTGACAGGTCCAGAGGAACCTGCCGGCCACCCTGGTCCTGCCCTGCCTCCAGCAGCACAGACTGGGCATTCAGCTTCCCATTGCTGTCGCAGCACACCTGTCCCAGCACAGTCACCCTGTCCTGCGGAGGGAGAGGGGGTGAGTGAGGCCGCATATCAGTCACATAACTGATGGAATTAGCTGATCACTGATGGCATTGTCTATATGTAGCCAGCCTGTTTGGGTCTTTTACTGGAAGAGCTACCCTCAGCCCCGATCCAAAGTGAGAGACAGACAAACCGACAGGCAGATGCCATCAGCCCTGGTACACACACACAGACACAGACACATGCCCTGTTCACACTTGGTATTAACATGCGTCTTGGGTGATCCGATCACAAGCGGACAGCTCTAAGTACGTCTGTTCACACCTGGCATTAAAATGTGTCTCCACATGCGTCCAGTGACCACTTGTGATCGGATCGCACTTCCCCGCTGTATATGCAAGCAAACATGTACATCGTTTCCATTTGCAAAAGTAAGTTTACACATCATTTAAAGGTCTGTTTGAACGAATCTTGTTGTGACTGTCACTATGAAATAATGCGTGTTGTATCTGTAAATGAAAACCTAGTTGACTAGCAAACTAGATTTCGTTCATCACTGAAATTAATTACCCTTAACTCAGCTGCAGCTGATCTTTTGTTAAATTCTGTTTATCGTTGGAAAAAAGCAGAAACACTAGATTAGAACAATTTGAACTTCACTGTATTTGTCTGGCACCTTGCCAGTATGGTTGAATTAAATAGGCTAAGCAAGATATTATGTTTCCAAAGTTTCTTACGTTATTCACTGCAATGAAAATGTTTAATAATGTAGTTTAATATCAAAGGATGTTTGCTGGTTTGCTAGTATTCTGAATACATTTATGAATTACTTTTCTAAAACCGAAGCATGCTTGTTATGGAAGAAGGGACATTCTAAAACTCTTAAAACATGAAAAGGCTTAACGTGGCTTAATGTTCCAAAACAGCAATCAATGATCACCAAATTTCTCGCGGACATGGCTTGTCATAAACACTTCCACTTGTCAAAAAATCAAAACCGAAATCCTTTGAGTATGGATGTTATGTTACATTAAGCGTTTTCCTCTCCATTGACGCCCATTATAAGGAAAAGGCTTAACGTAAGATAACGACCATATTCCCTGGATTTCGGTTTTGATTTTTTGATATGTGAAAGTGTTTATGACAAGAGATGTGTGAGAAATTTTGTCTCCTTTGATCGATGTTTAGGTACATTAAGCCACGTTAAGTGTTTTAGAATGTCCCCTTGATATTCATGATATTGTAAATCTTGACTCCCACAATAGTCTACTAACATTTATTTGTAGAACTACAACACTTCACGTATTACTCATAATACAATTTTCCATGTAATATATTGCATTATACCTTTGGGGCTTGGAAGCATTTAAGGTAGCTTGCGAACGCTAGTTGTTGTTGTTGCCTGTTGTCGCACTTTACAACCCTTTCGCATATAACTTATTTTTCATGCTATGTAGCGCGCGTTAGGCTACCTTACATGGTTTGTTATGTTTTCATTAGTGTTATTAAGTTTCTCATAGCTTTCAGTTAGCATTTTCTATTTTTTTAACGTTAAATCGCTGTTTCCTCAAAGCAAAAATTGGCTAGAATTTTTTGAATCTTGTGTTCTAATCGCACCTGTTTTAGCATACGCGCTAAACAGCTAATCACACCGGTGTGAACATCATTGGCGCGCGAATGAGCACGTACTTCCGCTTACGCAGAGAACGTCAGTTGAGTAGGCGGTCCTTCAATGTGGCCCAGGACACATTCACGTTCACACTGCTAAAAGAATGTGGCCATATGCGGCCCAGACCACCTCCGAATGTGATCTGAGCGATCGGATCTCAATGTGTCTTCAATGCGTCTTGGGTGCGTTCACACCTGTACTTAGCGCTGTCCACTTGTGATCTGATCACCCGAGATGCTTGTTAATGCCAGGTGTGAACAGGGCCACAGGCACAGAGAGAGATGTACAGATGGAGAAAGAGAGACAGAGAGAGATGGAATCAGCTCTAGTACAAAGACAGACAGACAGAGACATAAACAGAGAGAGAGAGAGTGACAAACAAACACAGACAGACAGATGGACAGATGCCATCAGCCCTGCTACACATGGTGACAGACAGACAGGTGCATGAGTACCTGTGCTGGCATTCCGAGAGGTGAGAACTCCTCAATGTTGAAGTGAGACCTCAGCTCCTCTCCCAGCTCCTCTATCCTCTCTGTCAGAACTGTAGGGACCAAACAAACACCACACTATCAAGAGACACATCCCAACACATGCCTGTGTCTCACAGCAGAGCAGGGCCACCTGACTCTCCAGTGCCCCCTACCTGCAGCTCTGAGAAGTGCAGCAGGGGAATGATGCCAATATTACAGGGGGACTGGTTTTCCATTGCAAATACCCTATGAACACCTTGTGAACAAGGTAAATTGAGGATAAAACATTAAAAAGTCAAGTTTAACAAGCAACAGATGTAATATGCAAGGCCTGAACACTAAATACTGTAATTGATATTCTAATGCGAACTTCTTTATTCATTTATATTCCACCTTTCTGAGTGATATTGAAGCTGAGTAGAATATGCATACTTCTGCTAAAAACTTTACTTTCATGAAGCAAACCACTCAAACTAATAAGAAGCAGTTCAGCTTCAAGTCCATTAATAAAGTTATTATATTATTAGTTATTATAATAGTTAAACTATACTAATATGTGAAGTGCAGGAATACACTAAGTACACTGGTATGTTAGTATAATATTGAGCATAACTTATATTAACAAGACACATGCAGACCAGAAGCCTCTGTGGAGACCCACCATTACGGACATCCCGCAGCCTCTGAAACATGAACTTGTAGCTGCTGACCAGGGAGTCCTCTGTGCCCTCCAGAAGCTCCACTCTGATTGGTCCGCTTGCCCTCTGTCCTGTCCAATTGGCTCCCTGGACAGCACCAAACGTGGACACCACCTCACCCCGCGCTGAACGTGCGCTGTACTTCTGGGAGGGAGTGACACTGCAGGGATGAAAATGGAGGGGGAGTTGGGTTAGTGGAAAGGCTGCCAAAGGGGTGTGGCAGGGATGCTTGGGACGAGTTTCGAAGTGAGGTGAGGTGAGGTTGGAGTGAGGGGGTTTACCTGGGGGAGAAACAGGCGGGGGAGAGGAGCTGTCGGGGCTGGGTGCTAAAGACACGCCCCTCTTGGAACGAGGGTGCTCTGGAGTGGTCAGAGCCCGCTTCTGGGATCCCTGCAGACAAAAAAAAAACAGCACAGCATGAACGAACACACGCACACACAGCACAGTTTGTTCTAGCTAAACTCTGCCAGGCTGCCAATAAAGTGAAAATTAGCACAGGAAGTCATTGACTTATATGTGCAAAATGCTTACTGCCAAGAACTGAGCTCAGCACACACCAACATGCTGGTTATGTAATTCCATAATGTGGAGCAGTTCTGCTGTCTGGCTCAAGCTGGGCTCTCTTCATAAATCAGCCTGCCTGCCTCAGCACAACTTTAATCCTACTTGGATGTGTTCATTAGTATATCAAGCATAAAGGAGGCAGGAGAGGAACTGGAGGCACTCCTGATTCTCATAGAATGTGCTATCACTTTAACCAAGAAAGGACAACTAAGGCTGTGTCCAGAGTGCAGCTAAAGGTGGCACTAAAAGTGGATTTTTTTCCCCCTTATGTGACCCAGTTCAGATCTTTTTAGGACAGCATGAACAGCAAAAAAATGTGACGTGAACATGTCGAAATAAATGTGACATCTAGCCTTGCAACTTGGATGTGACCTGAGTGTGGATGTTCAAATTGCGCATGTTTACTGTGGCACAGGTGATTTTTATGTCACTCTGCATGTGATAGGTTACCCTTGTCATTATGATTCCATCTGACTAGACAGACATGTTTTGTTGTTGTTTATGTGCCTGCAGGACATTTCAAAACTGAGGTCAGTTCACACTAATTGCGGATATGAGCCACTTTTTAAATGAATATGACCAAACAGACAAAAAAGAAAAATCGGATCTGAGCAACAATTTGGAACTGAGCATTAAAGCCTGCAGTCTGAATGTAGCATTAGATGCCACTGAGGAGGACAGAAGACAATGTTTCCAACTCAACCTGACCTGGAGTTGGAACTTCGGTTAGTCTCTAGGCCCGGTCAACCATGTAGTACTGACACAGACTTAAGTGTCCACATTGCAGCAGTAGCCTTGTACTCTAATCTACTGGATTTGTGTGTTCAAAAGGGCTGGTGATACCATTGTGCTGTTTCAAAAGGTGGAGGAGCCGATACCTGTCTTTATGAATGACTCCCATAATCTTATTTCTTCTGATCATACTCTACAGTACAACTGTAGGAGCTGTCTTGACAATGGATTATCACTGCTTATTTCTTGACACTTATGTTTGTTTTCAGCTGTATTTATGTATATATCTATGTAAAATGCAGTTAGGTAGCTCTGGATAGCATGTAATAATCTGAATTCAGAATTACAAGCTCCCTAAAAAGCTGTGAGGTGATATGTTTCTTAGGAGCCTGGCTGTGGGCCATGAAAACCAGACCAGCATGGAGCATTAGCACCATCTACTGGTTGAGAGCAGCACAGTGACTGCCAATCCTAACCCAGAGATCCACCAGTTTCCCCTTTCCCCAAGCAGCTGCAATATGGGTCAGAATGTGGAGGGTGTTAGAGGAAAACAAATTCCAGTCCTAGTGCCATACCTTTTACATGATAAGAGCTGTAACAGGTGTGCCAAAGGGGTCTGCCTTACTGACCAATCATAAAGCAATCGGTATGTGATGGACGTAAGCCACCCTGAGGCCACGAGTAGCCAATCGTGGCTCTACTTACACTTGCAGCTTTCCTTCCACATATGCTTTAAATATGAACTTTCGGAAATCTTATTCCTTCACTGCTGACAAATATTTTCGCTCAAGTAGAAATACCTCTGTTTGACTGCATTTCAAACGTGCTGTGATTGTAACAGGATGGAGGGTTTGCTTCAGTCCATACATGCACACCCAGAGTCTGAGGGACTGGGGGTACCTCGCTTCACCTGCCTCTGATGCACATGGGTATTAAATTGCCCTCTAGGGAGAGGGTGTCAGGATGTGTCTCAGTTGGTGCCAGAGAGGGATCTACGTTCCCAAAAATAAGCAAATGGTTCCTACATGATTACCTGTAAACTAGCTCAAATGATGTTTATAACAGATTCCTCCCAGTGCTGTCTTGCTCATTACATATGTTCAGCATATTATTGTTCTTCGAAAACTCAAATCAAAGCAATAAGCAGTAAGCCAAATTAAAGTGTTCCTGATAAGGGAACCTGTTCTTTTGCCTGTGAACACCAGCGGACACACACAAAAGACAAAATGAGGAGGGACAGGGGTAGAGAGCAAGTTAGTGCAGGGTAGGGTGTGGTTGGGGTTAGTGTAATTGTAGGTGAGTGTGTATGTGGGTAGGGTTAGTGTGAGGCCAAGTTGCAAAGTTTCCATTTGTATAAATTTTCATCCTTCACAATGACAGACAGGGTTGAAAATTCTTTCCAAACAGTTTCATCAAATGTTAGCACACCACTGTTTCATTGGCAGCTATCAAAGTACATCCAAAAAGACAGCACGATACAAATATGTCTTTCAAACCCTTGGCAATTCTAAATTGACCCGCTCTACACTGAATATTTCAGTTAGGCTGTTCCTATAATTTTCACTCCATTTCACAAAGTTCTCTGAGCAATAGCATGCACTAGCCTCTGAAATGCATGAATCAATAATTCAAAAGCAATAAATTAATTCAAAACATCTGTGCTTAATGTTTTAAAGCTTAACCTGGCTAAGACTGAGATGCTTTCCATTCCCTTCAGAACCTCCCCTTTTCAAGACCTCTCCTCAGCCTAGACACTACAGGCTATTTCACCAATAGCACTACTACTGCCAAACGTCTTGTGGTAGTGCTTGACAACCAACTGTCCTTCTTCTGTCAGATTGCAGTGGTGTCCATCATGCAGATTCGTTTTGTACAACATTCAAAGGATCCACCCCTACCTGAGTTTTCTGTTCAGCTCCTAGTTTAGGCCCTGGTCCTCTCACATCTGGACTACTGTAACTCCCTCTTTGCTTGTCTTCCTGTCTGTGCCAAAGACCTGTAGCTAGTCCAGAATGCAGCTCCATGACTTGTCTAAAACCTCTCTAAACGTAGTCAAGGCACACCCATGCCCACCTCACTTCACTGGCTTCCTGTTACCGCTCGCATCAAGTTCAAAATCTTGGTGCTGGCATACAGGACTTTGAATGGGACACCCCCATCATACCTCCAGTCTTCAAACCATATGTCCCAGTCAGATAACTATGCAGCTGACTGTCCCCTTCTGACATGGTTGCTCCTTTCGACCACAATGCCTTTCTGTACTGGTCTCCCAGTGGTGGAAGTCTTCAGACTGCATCTCGGTTCCACCTCAATCCCCACCCCCCAACAACTGCTTATTATTTGTTGCTTATTTTACCTGTTGCATTACGGAGCGTTATGGGTATGGGCACGGGCGCCTGCAGCTGTACGGCTGTACGCACAGTGCGTACCATGAGATTGTCAGCGCTCCACGAGAGATTGAGAGATGTGTATGTGTACATTTGTCATGACAATAAAGCTCTTTGGAATTGAAATTTGAAATTGAAAATTGAGAGAGAGAGAGAGAGAGAGAGAGAGAGAGAGAGGTGTCAGAGACATTAAAAAGGAGGAGACAGACCACTCGTTGAAATATGAATGGCATTGGCCGTAACACTCAATGTGGCGGTTGCATTAAGGGAAGTCCGCTTTTACACCAAACGGCCAATCGCTTTGTTGGTAAAGGCGTAACCTGGAAAAAGGCAGACCTATCATATTCTTAAGGCGAAAAATGAACGCCCACAGCCCACTCTACTGTCACCATTATAGCTACCCAGCACACAAACGGGGCAAATATACACAATGGGTAGCCTAATATTAAGTACCAAGCTAACGTCCTATATAATGTAAATAGACCAAATATTACATGTAAAAGACGACACAATTGTGTTTGACAGAATTAAAGTATAGACCATTTTTGGATTGTATGATCGTAATAGCGTGAGCATTTATTAACATTTGGAATTTATTGTGCTTTTTCAATTTCTATCGAAGTAGAAATTAGTTTGCTAACTTGGCGTATCAATTAGCTAACTAACTTGCAAGCTAAAGTTAGCTTGCTAGTCACCTGCGGCTAGCTTTCAGCACACTGAAAAAGTAGCTATAAAACAAACAATTAACTGTGATACACTGACTTCATTAAGTACCGAGCATGACATGGTGACCACCTCTGAGTGTTTACTGATATTCACAGATCATGTGCGAGTCCACTTCATATTTCGGGACATTCTAAAACGCTTAAAGTGAAAAGGCTTAACGTGGCTTAATGTTCCAAAACAGCAATCAATGATCACCAAACTTCTCTCGGACATCTCGTCAGAAACACTTCCACCTGTCAAAAAATCAAAACCGAAATCCTGTGAGTATGGACGTTATCTTACATTAAGTGTTTTCCTCTCCATTGACGCCCATTATAAGGAAAAGGTTTAACGTAAGGTAACGACCATATTCCTTGGATTTCGGTTTTGATTTTTTGATATGTGAAAGTGTTTATGACAAGAGATGTGTGAGAGAAATTTTGTCTTCTTTGATCGATGTTTAGGTACATTTAGTCAGGTTAAGCTTTTTTCTTATAATGGCAGAAAAGCCTTAATGTTCCTTATTGCAACAGTAGATCTACACAGTGCTGATCATACACATTGCTGATCACCACCCCAGTGTAGGCTGTAGCTCAAGTGATGTCGTAAGAGGTTAAACATGAATATTTGTGTTAAGCTATTCCCTATAGGCCAACTGTAGGCCAGCCGCAAGCAGTGTCTTTATAATGGGTTCCTATAGGGAAAACTTCAATGAAAACATCAGTGTTTATATTAAACCCATGGGGTCGTCGTATTGGTTCTTGAATATGTTCATGATCAGAAGTGTGTTAGAGGAGTCTAGTCCGGGTACGTCGCTGTTTGGGTCCATAATGCTATGTTAAGGTTTTCCCTTATAATGGGGGTCAATGGAGAAGAAATGGCTTAACGCAAGACAGTTACCCCTTTCATTGGATTTCAGTTTTGCTTTTTTGATAGGAGATAGTGTTTTAGGACATGTGAGATGTCAGACAAATTTGGTGATCATTGATCGCAGTTTTGGGACATTAAGGCACGTTTAGCTTTTTCCTTATAATGGGCGTCAATGGAGAGGAAAACACTTAACGTGAGACCATACTCCTAGGATTTCGGTTTCGATTTTTTGACAGAAGGAAGTGTTTCTGACAAGAGATGTCCGAGAGAAATTTGGTGATCTTTGATCGCAGTTTTGGAACATTAAGCCACGTTAAGCGTTTTAGAATGTCCCGAAATATTTCTGCTCCGACTAAACGCTCTTCAATTAGGCTATGTGATCAAAGATCTGTGAGGAAGGAGACTGAACTTCAAATAGGTAGGCCAGATTTAATTATTCATTAATCAGTCAGTGACGTTTCTCTCTCAGCTCTCTCTCGATGTGTGTGTGCGCGAGTGCGTGCATGGTCAGGTTTCTGTGCGTACCCTAAGATGAAATCCTGCAGGCGCCCCTGGGTATGGGTATGTGATCTAGTAACTGTGATGTATGGTAGTGTGTCTCCCTGGCTTCGCTTAGGCTGTCTAGTTTCAGGTTAGCACAAGTTAACTGTCTCACCTTGGCTGGAGTGGAATACGAGTCAAGCAGATCCTCCTCCTCCTCTTCAGCTTTGATCCTGAACACGGCCAGTTAAAGAGCCAACACTTACACTTCACCTGATCTGCGTGATAAAGCATTACTCTGGATTACAGTCACTTAGCAGATGCTCCAGAACGACTTCCATAGCTTATAGTTTTACATGTTAGTCATTTATGCAACTGCATATTTACTGAGGCAGGTCAGGTTAAGTACATTACCTAAGGGCATCAAATTGACAACTTTTGATTTAGAAAACTTGGTGGACCCATATGAACATTCACTGCCTACTGCTAAGAATATATACCATATCAAATCTATCAACAAAGGACTCTGGTTCAGTTGTTTTTTACCGTCTGCATTTTTG
Organism: Megalops atlanticus; assembly: GCA_019176425.1. Lineage (NCBI taxonomy): Eukaryota > Metazoa > Chordata > Actinopteri > Elopiformes > Megalopidae > Megalops > Megalops atlanticus. The sequence goes on from CM032888.1 coordinate 3,581,681, forward strand.
CTGTTAGCTATGGAAAATATTTCCATCTGAAACCCTAATTTCTTTTTCAGGTAGAGCTTGCACAAAGTATCTGAAAGCACACCTCACAAGTCTCGGGTAAGACTCCATTCCGTGTTTAACATACCGGTTTGTACTAAGTAATCTCACTGGAAAAATAATTCAAAGATAGGGGTTGTCCAACCTTGACAGAGCACATTAAAAGTGGACCGAGTTAATAATGTGAATAACAGCGAGGATACAAGTCATGAAGAGAGTTCACGTCTCTGGTTCGGTTCAGCGGCTCCTCCTTCTTGGAGAAGCTCGGCCTGGACTTCTGTTTCTTGTTTAGCACCTGCAGAAAAGGATTACATAAAGCGACACTCTATGGAAGATGGTGCCTCCAAAATATCATCCTTTCGCGCGGCATCGCGATTTAAACTCAGCTACAGCTTCGGCCGCAGAATTTCTGAGTAAAACATATGGAAAGAGATCGATAAATTTGTGAAAATGACCGGAGGTCAGGGGGCTATAGATTTCGTTTCTTCTTCAACCCTTCCATCCATGTGAATCACCTCGTGCTCGAACTTCTCCAGGGTGTCCAGGGTCAGCTTCAGTCCGCCCTTGGTAGTGCTGAACGCCACCCACTCCAGTACGATCCCGTCGCTCTGTAGCCGGTGACACACGCATTGCTCCAGCACTGACAAAGAAATAGATCAGAAGACGTGGAAAGTGGAGGGGGTTTGCTTCACGTCAGCACGCTGTTTAGTTTGTTTGCTATTTAGCTGACTTGTTTACTATTCAAGCAGAATTTCCAACAGTCGGAGAGGTAGCTTGCTTCACCTACCTGTAAAATATGGCAGTAAGTAGCGTCAATGATACCTTAAAAGTAGCTGGTAACTAGCTAGCTGGTACAGCATCCGTCGATACGTACCATTTTAAAGACACCGACAGATATTACACCGCCGAAATCATTAATAAGAAATTAAAGTCACTTACTTTTTTCCAATACCGTCTCGTCCTCACAGTCGATGTCGAACACGCCGAGCTCCGTCTTGATACTGTCCACGTCTAAAGATGCCATTGCCTTTGTTTGCAACACTAGCTGTGTTAATTGATCTTACTAAACAGTTAGTGCTAAGTAGCTGATACGGTGCACACAGGGTAGCTAACCAGATACCTGTAACGTCCCCAAAATAGTTACCTTGCAACACTCCTGTCAATTCGATACAGTTCCACGGATCTAATAGGAAGCCAGTTTGCTTCCTACCCAGGTGTTTACAGTTTATGCTTTCAAAAAACCATACGTTGAACTAGCAAACCTAAGGAGCTTGCTCTCTACTGCAATGCCTATGCATGGTACGCCAAAAATACATGCACACTTATCGCAGCGCTATCCCAAACTTTTAAGAAAATTTGACACTATATCTTCCGGTTTGCCGCGAAAAGAAAATCTCCCGCCGTAGTCAGTAATGCTTTACGGCAGTATGGTAATAACCAATCAAGTGACAGTTTGTGTCCATGTGGCAACGCCCCTAAAGCGCCTTATTCGGCTACTCTCTGCCGTAAATGCGCTATCTAGGATCAGCACGTCAAGCCTTTATTATGACGCAAACATTTTTTACAAAAATGTAGAGCTGATCCTGAATCAGCGCTCAAGGAAGGCTCGCTGGTAAGTATTGATACAGGTTCACTCTTTAGAAAGCTTCAGCCTGCAAGGAATTCCTTTTTGAGTCTACGGGACAATAGCCTAATTACACTAAATTCTCTCCGCCGTTACAATAACCACCTCTCAGTATCGTCAACTCTGTCGCAATGCAATGTAAAAAAAATCTCGCAGGCAGAAGGCGAAATATTTCGTTCTGTCTTTCACGTGAATGTGTTCCATTCAACACTGCAGTTTTACCACTTGAACTTAGTGGTAAAATCGAGCCACTCAAAACCCTCTACTTTGGAAAGAAATTTATCTCCGAAGAGAAAAAAAAGCTTTCCCAAAGTATTGTTTCCGCGGTTTAATCTTTTCTGTCCGTAATTTAGCCTCAATACGTATTGCGTTTTCATGATAACTACGTGACCTGGCTGTGCACGTAACGGCCCGGATCCGATTTGGACCCGTTCATGAAGTGGCTTATTCGGTCCGGACCCGTTCCAGATCCCTTATTCAAAATGGAATATCTGGCCAAACTAGCTACAGAAATATCTAAAACCTAGCTGACCAACACCTAGATTCCTCTATAAAAGTTTGAATATTTCTTATAACCAGTCTGCCTTAAATATAAATAAAGCATTCAATTCATTCAAGACTTGAAAAAAAATCTAAACCTACCCTTTAAGCCACCCTGCAGTTCTCCAGTTAAATGCATAGTTTCCTGTAAATCCTTCACGCAATTTTTATCCAAAGGTGGACTCTGCCAGTAGCAAGGAAATCCTCTGTAAAAAAGAGGTCATTACAGACTAAATACATTGAATAGGTATTACTGGAAAAATGAAATGCAACCATAAATAATATCAAAAACTCTTTTTATTTAATGAAAATCTTCAGGATCTTAAGGCTGATCTTGGGTAGGGACAGGGGCACGCCTCCTTGAGGTTCCCCTATCTGCTGCCAGGTTGAACCACCTTATTGCATGCTTCAGTATTTCCTCATCAGTGGCGGCACGGGAGATATGACTCTTTCTCACGGCATCTGTAATCACACAAGCAGATTTTCATACAAAATTTCATGAACCCCCATTGCAACCACCAGTTTTTATGTTTTAAAAGGATACACATAACCACTAGCTTTTAAACTGAAAGTCTGCTGTCTGACATTTAAAGGAGAAGTTCAAAATTTTGGGAAATGTGCTTATTTGCATTTTTGCCAAGAGTTAGATTACATAATCTCTCAAAATTGAACTGTAAATATAAAGCTACAGCCAGAAGCTGGTTATCTTAGCTTAGCATAAAGACTTGAAACAGGTGGAAACAGCTAGCCTGGCTCTGTCCAAATGTAACAAAATCCACTTAACTGCACCTCTAAAGCTCAATAATCAACACTATATTTTTTAATGTGGACAAAAACCTAAGTGTAACAAGGGGTTATGTAAGGATTTTACAACTCTGGAAAGTTGTCATGGCAAAAAGTATTTCATCTTGCGTGACAACAATCTTAATGTAGACAGTAAAGTCACAGAGTCTTCCAGAAATGTAGTTCTAATGTCAGTCTGAACACTGCCCAAGACTGCTGTGTGACTTATTTTTAATATTTATTACAACTTCTTACGCAGGAGCAACGTCTTTGATGCCATCTGGCTGAAAGATGTTTTCCCATTTATCCCTTTCCAGTTAATCCTCCTCCCAACATCATCATGGAACATTCGGGCAAGGATGTTCCATGTGACACGTTTTGTGTCATGGCCCCCGATGGTTGCCAGGGAGGAGATCTAAAATGGAAAAAAAAATCCTGTCAATATTCTCTAGAATCTCTCTAGAATTTAATGTAAAATTAAATTGTAATGAGATGAAAACAAACAAACAAACAAAAAAACTCACCGCCCTCTGCTTTAGTTGAGAATTGGCAGGATCTTTAAACCAGTCCTCAAAATCCTCCACTTCCTCCATTGATTCCAATGGAACCTGTACAGGGTCAGGCATTTCCATTGCTTGGCCAGTTGGGTTCAGCTTGCTGGTCAGATAGTTCACTTTGGTAATTAATTGGTCTTGCTGCTGTTTTAAATTCTCCAGTAAACTCATAATATGGACTATTGAGCTGATAAGCCTCAATAGCTACTAAGTGTGCTAAGTTGTACTTGGTGGAACTGTCATCCAAGCAAGAAGGACTGCTGCCAGGTACTGACCCAAATCTGTACAGCGGTGGGTCAACTGTACACCACCCAGCTTTTAGTTTTAGCTGAATGAGCCCATGTTTGTGTGTGTGTGTGCGAGTGCATATTTGCTTTAGTGTACACCATTTAAATATTTGATTCTCCCGATATATATTTTTAAATATATAAATATATTTTTAAAAAGTCTAATAAAACACACATCATAGATCAAAAGCTGTGGAGTTACTACCCTAAAACTGGACAAATGACAGACATGGAGTTTTTGTTGTTTCTCACTAAAATGCATGAGACATCCCTAAAATGTATGCAATAGGGGTATGGCCACAAAACCATTCCTATGAACCATTCCTATTTTTGAACAAGCTCTAAAACTTTAACATACTGGATGATGTGAATACTGGTGTGTGTGAAATTGTATGAATATTCAGATAGTCGGAGTTGAATGGGTAAGTGAAGAACAAGGACTTCTCTGAAAATTCCTTGTATACTACATACACTCCATCACTGCATTCTACAATGTTATGTATGCAACAAATGTCATTTCCAATGACAAAAACACTATCCCTAGTTGAAACTTTAGCAGTCCACTTGTCACAGGCCATCTCGCCATACTGTGCTTTCACTGACAGTCCACCTACAACTGGCCCAACAAAGTGTTGCTTTTTAAAAGAGGTACCATTTAAAGGAGCGTCAGTAATTCTCACCTCTGACAATCGACGGATAATTTGGGCAAGGGGAAAGTCTGGTTTTCTGACAAGCTTTTTCAGCTTGTGCAGGTAACTTTCATAGGGAAATGCAGAAAACGAGTCAAGGCAACCATGTCGTTGTACTTCATCTGCCAGATGGACCAAAGCATGTACATTATAAACAATTTGATCTTTCCCATATATTTCACCAAAGTGAGTAACAAAAGATCTAAGTAAGGTGTAAGCATACTGTGTGTGGCAGGATAGTGTAGGGGCCACATGTATCAACGGTGCCTACGCAATAAAATCGTGCTGAGCACTTTTCTACACATAAAACGGTATTTATGAAAAGATACTTGCCGGGAAAACATGCGTACCTCTGCGCATGGTCTCGAGGTGGTGTACGCATAAAATTTGTAATTTGCAGATTGGGGACACCAAGAGGAACTAACGGTGATGCAAGGAAACCGGTCTTGTGTCAATCATTGATGAGTGTTATCGTGCCAGGATGAAGTGACTGAGTTAAAAATGATTAAAAATGGCAAGGAGGCAAATCTTTTTATATAGTTAAACAGTAGGTTATCATCCTGCTATGCCTATTTCGGCATTTTTTTCATCCTGCGGGTGACAGTATAGTGGCGTTTTGACTAGATACGAACAATTCCCTACCTTACCTTTTCCATGTGTTTGTGCATCATGGCCATAATATGAAATAGGAATATTTGGGGCAGATTGCCAGGTCACCACCTAAAATTGGTCTGGTGGTAGGTTTAATGAAATTCATTGATTGCATTCACCATGCAATAGCCTCTGAAAGGCTAAACAACAACAACACAAAACTACTGTTACAAAATCAAATACATTTATTTCACAGCAGTGGTGAAGCCAGTATTAAACCTGAGTGTCCTCACACCATTTAGGGAATCGGAGCACTCGGAACGTAGGTCTACAAGATGCAAAATAATACAATTTATGAACAATTCTAACCACCGAGAGATGATTGCTAAAATCAACAAAACATTAGCCAACAGCTACAAAAAAAAGATGATCAGATCGTTTTGTCTGTCTTTCTGCTCATGCCATGCAGCTCTCTCGCTCTCTATCCCTCTCTCTCTTTGACCGAAACTTCACTTCCGTGTCGTTTCCAACGAGTATTCCAACGTTTCCAATATTTTTGTTGTGTTTGCTATTTTTCTATAGGGTACATAAAACTTAAAGTGGTGGGCAGAAAATACAACTGAGGGGGCAAAGCCCCCTCTTGCCCCCCGTGTGCCATGGACCGCGGAACGCATTTCGAATTGGTCGGGCCCATCAGCCCATCAGTAGTCTATAGTCTGAGTCCTATGCTATCATATAGAACTTAAAAAGAAACGTCAAACTCACCACTGCTTTTTAAATATTGCCGAAGAACTGTCTCCGTCTGTCGTTGTGCTGGGTGAAGTCCCTGGCAATCCCCAAAACATCCACTGTTGCCAGAAAATCCCTGTGTGTGTGGGCGCACATCAAACGATTTAGTCTTTTTTGGGTCATCGTTGACCTCAGATATGTTTTTAACCAACGGAGGGACCAGAAATACGACATAGGTGTTTTGTCCGTCATTGATTAGAACGGACGCATCTGTGCATTGCATTACATTATCATCAACTTACAGGTTACAAAGTTTATTGTAGATGTTCATGTGCTCTGTTTTTCCTGTCGTTGAATACATAATTTGGCCAGAATCTCTTGTTATAAAAGAGTGTTATGAACAGGCTATTGAAGACAGTATTGGCTATGACTAGACGGCAAATGCTAGGCTAAACTGCACTCTAACCTACCGTGGTTTCCCTACACGCTTCTCCGCTCCAACGTCTCAGGCCTCAAATACATAAAACATTAGCCTTTATAGACTTAGTGTTTCTTGAGTAATGAAAACGCTATACTTATTCAAACAACCAGTTCTTTATTTAGCCATGCATTGCAGCTCTTGCATTGCAAACAACCAGAGACTGTCTCCAAACAACTACTTACTACTGCTGTGTATTCTTTTACAGTATAGCTAGCTGCTATACTTCATTTATCATCGCCATTTCAATAGTGGACAGAGTTTTAACTGATTTTTGTAATAAGTATTACTTTCTATGAAGTAGGGATTGATCTAGCTAGCGAGAGAAAGGCTATGAATAATCTGATCATTTCTTGTCACACCGCTAGCTAGCTAGGCTAGTCTCCTCAGCAAACACTTCCATCTATAATCACAATGTTAACATCAGAGCTAAATTTGATAAACAGGTGCACTGCATAAACTGAGTGTGCAACCTCGGGCTAATTTGAAAACATTTTATTGAGCTATTTGTCTCAGACAAAGTCAAACGAAAACGCCTCGTCACTGTCTACCTTCCGCTCTGCTGTGTGTTGCACTTCATTCAAGATGGAGACGGGGTGGAGCTATGAGGTTTTGCCAACAGTTTGAGGATCCAATGGAGTTACGAGATTTAATCACAAGCTCTTCTTACTACTTTTCATTGGTTAAATATTTGTAAAACCCACAGACAGACGTAAAGGGTGACGAATAGCGTTGATTTATGAAAAAAGAGGAAATATGGAGATACGAGGTTTCCGCCCGACAGCGACGATATGTGGCTACCGATGGATTCGATATATATATAATTTTTTTTTTTAACATGTTTGATATTCAAAAGTAGGTAGGGCCCGGGCCCTACCGGCCCTACCAGTTCCGCGGTCCATGGTGTGTGCGCTTATTCGTTTTTTGGCCTCTCTTGTAAAATCTGACCACTTCTTCACCTCCTCCACCGTACGCACCTCTGGTGAAACTGCATTCATAGCAGTCACCACTTTGAGCCACTCCGCATTTTTCCATCGATTTGAAATGCCGCTAGTCTGGCCCCCAAAAAGGACATTTTTTCTCCTCTCCACCTCATCAACCATCACCTCTATCTCCTGTCTGAATAATTTTTCTTACGTCCTGCCATTGATCCTCAACATCAATCTCTGCATTTCATTCAGATTTACCTGGGATCTTTATATACTAATTCGACTATTTAAAGGCATGTCTCGGTCCATATAAGAACAATTGTGGAAGTGGACATTAAGTGTGTTCATGTGCACATAATCTCAAGCTGATTTGATTTACGCTCAGATTTATGAAGACAATCAGGCGTACATGGTGTTTAATAACTCCGACGAAAAACCTCCGTACACTAATGGTGAGATTGTGCGTACGCATGGTTTTATGGCAAGTTGTACACAAAGATTGATACGTATGTCCCTAGGACATACTAAAATAGCAATACCAGAGAAGAGTAGCATGAAATTCTTGTACATATTTCTGTCCAGAAAGGTACCTAGCGTTACAGGTCCTGTGTACAGCAGAAACTGCCTTAATTCAGTGGCCTTCCAACGATCTAATTCCCTCAGCGATCTGGGCCTTCGGGCAAACTCCACAGGAATATAGGAACACATTTCTTTTTTTTTTTTTTTTTTGTTTATTGGATTTTCAACATAACCGTCATTTACAAAATACTCGCACTGGTAAGTTATTTAGTAGGAGTACAAAACACATCCAAACAACAAAACACCAAAATGAAATATGGGACAAGAACATTAAAAAACATATCTCAATACCATTGTCCACAGGTCAGCTACTTCAAACAGTACATTTCACCTTGGTATTCTGGGTGCCCCATACACATATACCAGGCCTCTTGCATGACCGCAATGTATCATGTCCTCATCCCCATCCAGCAACGGTAAAAATACAGGCTACATATAAAAATAGTTGTACATCACACCAGAACTGCAGGGAGGTGTAATCGCTTAACATAAGAAAAGAAGGGGGTCCACATTACACAGAATGTGTTAATGGATCCTTTAAGTGTATGTCAAATTTTTTCCAGCTTTATGCAATTTAAAACAGCTTTAACCCAGAGAGCATGGGAAGGGGGTGCCGGGCAGTGACGTGCGGTCAGGGTAGGCAGTGCCTCACCTTATCATAGCTAGTATTTTAATTTGTTTTATATTGTAACGGAGCTGCTAGCCCGTTACGGAATGTGTCTATAATTGGGACAATAAAGAAATAACGCCGTACATGAATAACTTACCCGTTTATGGATACAAAAACAGTTCGCAGAATTACGGCGCAAGTTTGTTAGTTTGCAACTGAGCGCACCGCGCACGTTTAAAAAACAAAGTTTTAAATTACTGTCAGGCGACACTGTTGTTGTTAGGGTGGCCAACTAACACGGCAGTGAAGCTACACGCTATTAAAAAAACTTAGCTAAACAGTTTTAACTTTGTTTTAAATGTTTTATGGTGCTGGGTGAGCGTGCTAGCAAGCAAACGCCTTACCGCGTATCTGTTGTGTTTCAGTCTGCATCCACTCTTTCCGGGTCATTGGGGAGCAAAAGGGTGGTACATTGCGCTGGGACTGTATTTATAATTTAATATACATTGGGTGGTATGGTCCAACTAACACCAGTTTTCAGATGCGATTATTTTCTGAACCGGGTAAATCAGAAACTGCTGTAAATGGGCTATAATTGACATGCTATTTGTAATATAAATTATTTTGGTGTTTCTTTGTCACTGTATTAACAGTCTGGGATTAAAATTGTGTTAAAATTGTTTTGGATCATCCCAGCTGGCTTGGAGGGTATATAAGGTAGTCCTTGCCCTCATTTTGTGTTGGTCGGTTGGTTGGTTGGTTGTTTGATTGATTGAATGAATGAATGAATGAATGAATGAATGAATGAATGAATGAATGAGAGGAAGACTGGTCAGAGTCTGTGCAGGTACAGTTAGTGGGGAATTATTGAAAACCCCTGTAAATAGTTTTGTTTACCTGTTGTTGTTTTATTTTTTTGTCTTTTGTTGCATTTTTGTTGCTTAAGTTCTGTTTTTGGTTTATTTTGATACTTTATTGCCACCTGCACTGTACATAGCTGTCACCTTCACCAACACGCCTGGGAACCAATAAAAACACCCATGCCACTTCATTGGTTGTTCGGCTCCATTTTGGAATCTTTTTTTTGCCTGGCTGCTGCGGTCATCCCCCCACATATTATATATATATATATATATATATATATATATATATATATATATTTTTTTTAATTTATTTTTTCCTGAAATTTAATGTTTTAATGTTTAAATGTAAAAATGAAAATAAAAACGTGTATGCTGCATGCCCTGGCATCAGAAGAACTTGCTTCCAAGTTCCAAGAACTTGCTTCTTGCGTAAATCTGGCTCACGCTGAGGCAGAGTCTCCTTGTGCCTCTGTCCGCCTTGAGAATAACAGCAAACGGTTACATAGTTTTGCGCATGCGTACTGTGGTCTTACAGTGTCTTCAATGATCAACCTTGAGGCACTGTCCTATGCTGCTTCTCAGGTCTTTTTTTATATTGACAGTTTAGGTGCATCTCGCTTGCCGTACAATGACGTCCCCTGCTGTTTGATTAAAAAGTGCGCTAATTGTAAGCAAACAGTCTGTCGTTTCGCTTGTCACACTCAATATGGATTCCATCACTTACCTTAAACAATTTACTACACTGACATTTGAAGAGAAAAAAAATGTCATTTCTAATGGAAGGCCAACACCTGAACTGAAAGCTTTAACCCAAAGAAAGGGGCAGAAGATTATACGAACATTTAATACGAAATGGTACCAAAAGAAGGACTGGCTGTGTGGTTGTAGTCATGCTAAGAAGCTCTTCTGCTACCCTTGCTTACTCTTCTCTAGCTCTGATAGCGTGTGGGTGAAAGGGGGGTACAGTGACTTAAACAAATTGCCAAGGGCTTTAAAAAGCATGAAAAATCGTCAGCTCACATCCACTAACAAACTGCACTGAAAACATTCGGTAAGAGCCGTATAGATCTCTGTTTATATATCCTACTTCTCTCTTACAGATGTCGGAGTAATTCTCTTTCTCTCTCTCTCTCTCTCTCTCTCTCTCTCTGTTTGGGTCAATAATGAACATTTTGGTGTGTTGCTGCTATGGCGTCGTTTTGTCTTTAAAGCAAGCTGTGTTATTCTTTTGTAAACTTTTGATAAATCTGCTGCGTTAATTGACTACATGCTTATAATAATACACTGCCTCACCATCCATGGACCTCACCGCACGTTACTGGTGCCTGGGATTTCCATCTAAGCAAGATTAATCACCTCGCCAATAGAGTGACAAAGACAATTATATCCTTATTTATTCTGGTCAGTTGTGATGTGGGTGATGAAACCCAAAATAGCGCGATGAGTGGGTCTGGTTCGATCTGTGTGCCACTTATTTCAGAGAGTGTATTAAATATATCTTTCCAAAAACCAACGAGAGATGGGCAACCCCAAAACATATGAACATGATTTGCAGGAGATTGGTTTAATCTTACACAGTTAGGGCTAACATCATTATAAATTTTGGATAATCTTGCTTTGGTCCAATGAGCCCTGTGAACGAGTTTGCATTGGATGAGACCGTGTCGAGCACATATAGAGGAGGTGTGCACCCTTTTGAGTACCTCTACCCATAATTCATCAGATATTTCCTCACCCAGTTCCTCCTCCCGTGAAGATTTAATATCATGTAGTGAGGTGGCTTGTAAAGAACACATTTGTCTATAGACTATTGTTAGGGTACCTTTCAGAGTAGGAAGGGGGTAAGAAAAGTGTCGAACTGTGTATCACCAGGAAGAGTGGGGAATTGAGGATCTATGCTGCGGATATAACTCCAGATCTGTAAGGACCTAAAAAAAAGATGCCTGGGAAGACCGAATTTAGCTGACAGTTGCTCAAACGTAGGAAATGTATTGTTAATATAAAGATCCCTAAACCTTTTAATACCAAAACTAGACCATGTTGAGAAGGCACTGTCAACCACAGATGGGGGAAGCCGGGTTTGAGGCCACCAGGGCAGAAAAAGAGGTTGTCTGAAACCCAAAATGGGGTCTAAATTGGTTCCAGATCCTCAATGTTGTTTTGACAAATTTTTAGTAAAGAAATGATAAGGACCTGTAATGGAAGAGTGAGCAAGGGAAAACAATGATGCCGGTGCAGATGAGGCGGCCTCCATCTCTAGCCAAATTGGGGGTGTAGATATCTCTTTGCTCTGCAACCAGTACTGGATGATCCTCAGATTAGCAGCCCAGTAGTAGGACCTGAAATCCAGTAGCACTAGACCTCCGTCTGGTTTGGGCCTCTGCAAGAGCTGTTTTCGCATCCTAGGAGATTTTCTATCCCATAGAAAAAGGTAGAATTAGGCCATTGACCTTTTAAAAAAAGGTATTGGGAAGAAAGATCGGTAGGCACTGAAAGAGATATAGGAATTTAGGGAGGGTATTCATTTTAATATTATTAATTCTTGCGACTAAAGAGAGGTGCAGCAAAGACCAGCCTTCCAAATCGTCCTTAGTACAGATTAAAAGAGGACAAAATTGGCCTGAAAAAGGTTTTCAAATCTGTTTGTGACATGCACACCAAGATAAGTAAAACTGTTATGAACTATTTTAAACTTTTTGTGGCCACATTAAGCAGCATCAATTCGCTTTTACTAAGATTCAGTTTATACCCTGATAAGTGACCGAAGGATGTGAAAGAGGCGAGGGCCACGGGAACCGAAACAGAAAGGTCGGATATGTACAATAATAAATCATCTGCATATAGAGACAGTTTGTGTTTGTGTCCGTATCTGACTATGCCTTTAATGAGAGGGCTGGAATGAAGTGCTATTGCCAGGGGTTCTATGGCGAGGGCAAACAACAAGGGACCTAAAGGGCAACCCTGGCGTGTCAACCGTTGCAGGGGGAAACATCCTGATTGAGTGTTACTGGTCCTGACAGAAGCTTGAGGAGATGAGTACAAAAGTCCTATCCAAGAAACAAATTTGGAGCCAAAACTGAATTTGTTTAGGGTGTAAAAAAGGTATTTCCACTCCACCCGAACGCTTTCTCCGCATCTAGGGATATGATGGCCTCAGAAGTGGTTGTGACAGAGGGATTATATATAATATTAAACAACTGTCGCAGATTGAAGAATGAGTGTCTGTTTTTAATAAATCCTGTTTGATCAGGTGAGATAATTGATGGGAGAACTGTTTTGAGATGCGTTCCCAAAAGTTCAGCTGGTCTTGGGGAGAGTGCCATTTACAAATGCTTCATTGTACATTTCAATTAGAATAGGGGCTATTTTGGACTTCTCCCAGATTGAACGGAACTGACAGCATTAGACAATTCTTTGACAGAGATCGGTTGTTCTAATTTTTTAACCAAATCCTGGCTGACCAAAGGCTCATCAAGAGTGGAAGAAATCATTCAATTCTGATTCATCCACCTCATTTTCAGAAGTGTATAAAGACTGGTAGAATCTCTTGAATTCATCACTGATCCCCCTAGGGTCTAATGATATCCCAGATGATGTGTGAATTTTAGGAATCTGATATGATGTTACTTGATGTAATTTGTGAGCTAATGATTTACTGGCTTTATCCCCTTGTTCGTAGTAAGTGCTCCTGGACTTGGCAAGCAGTTTGGTGACCTGGTCTGTTAGTAATGTATCAAGTCCTGCTTGTCCAAAGTTAAACGCTCCTTATAAATATCTGGAGATGGTGAGACAGCATAAATGTCATCCAACTGGACAATACAGCATGTCAGCACAGATTGCCTATCCTTTTTAAGTTTGTTCTCGTGTGCGGTGTAGGAGATAATTTCGCCTCTGACATAGGCTTTCAAAGTTTCCCAGAGAGCAGATGCAGAGATATTTTGGGTTCTATTTGTATTAATAAAAAAGTCAGTTTAGTCCAAGGCAAATTTGATAAAGTTTTCATCACTAAGCAGTTGAGTATTTAATCGCCAAGGTGGTCGCAGGTTATCAACAGATTAAAAGACTACTTGCATAGTAGCAGGGGTGTGGTCAGATACAACGATTGGGTTATATGAGCATGAGGATATGGAACGGAGAAGTCTATCATCTACAAGGAAGTGGTCTGTTCACGTAAAAGTGTGGTGAATTGGTGAGAAAAAAGAATATGCTTTTCCATATGGGTTATAAATTCTCCAAGGATCTGAGACTGCAAATTCAGACATAAAGGATCGAACAACCCTAGCTGAGGTTGACAATGTGGTAGGCTTAGTGGAGGATCGATCTAAGTGTGGGTCTAGCCAACAATTAAAGTCACCACCTAAGATCAACATATGGGAGGACATATCAGGGAGTACAGAGAAAACTGATTTAAAAAAATCACCACTGTCCCAGTTGGGAGCGTAAATGTTAACGAGAAGTACATTTGTATTGAACAGCTTACCGCTGACAATCACATCCCTACCACTGGAATCGGCAATCACATTAGAATAGGTAAAAGGTACTGATTTGTGAAGTAAAATAGCCACCCCTCTTACCCTACTCTGAAATGAGGACTGAAACACTTGGCCCACCCATCTACACCTAAGACTTGAGTGAGTGAGGTGAGTTTCTTGGAGAAAGATGATATGAGCTCTGCAGTTCCAGGTGAGGAAATTAAAGCCATTTCCTGCAGCTGGATGAGCTACACCAGGCTGAGCCATGTCTCAAAACAGAGAGTATGTGTAAAGAGCAAGGCACAATATAAACTAAAGAACTTAGTTGACCATGGTAGTGCAAATTTAAGACACAAAAACAAGCAACAAAGTACAAGAAACATATAAAAACTATATACAAACAAACCTCCCTTGCAGAAGCATCTCCCCAACTGAGATGCAAGCAAAACCCTAAATACAAAAACGTTTAGAGCAAAACATAATAATTCTTACTCTTTGTTACCTGAGACTTGTGACCATTGATCTGAAATAAACCCAACAAGCATAAATTCGTCACCAGTAGAGTTTAAGGAAGACCAACATTAGCCAAAAAGAGGGGGTTAATGTCAATAGAATGGCTTAAGTGGCAAAACTGCAACTGAACTATACTAGCAGCCAAGTATAGGCATTCAAGACGGCTTATATCAAATTATATTATATTATATCTTATATTATATTATAATTTGAGTGAAATAAATTTATATATATATATATATATATATATATATATATATATATATATAAAATCGTGCATATCTGCATTATATCACATTATAGTATAAAGTCAGCTGTGTACTCACCATCATGGATTGGAGGTGTAAAGAAAAAAAAACAGTCTTCAGGTATCAATGAAAAACAGGAAAACCAGCTTTCAAATATCAATGAACGCAGCAAAGCTAGCTTCGCAAGCTAACCAACCTGCCAACCAGCCCACTAACTAGCCCACTACCAAGATCAGCTAACCAACCATTTGTTCTACGCCATGCAATGCAACAGTCGTTTTCAGGCTTTTGTTAATGAAGTCGGCTGCCAGAGCCGGGTCCTCGAATCTGTGTAAGGAGCCGTCCGGAAGACACAATCTCAGAACCGCAGGATAGGTGAGGCCAAATTTTACGCCCGGGCAGGCGCGTAGCTGGCGCTTCACATCATGGAAACCAGCCCACTTCCTAGCCACAGCCGTGGTGTAATCTGCAAATATCGAAACTCTCCTACCCTTATAGAGGAGAGAGGATGCTTCTCCAGATCTCTTCAGTATGTCATTGCGAACTTGAAAGAAATGCACCCTGATAACAAATGGTCACAGGGTTTCTCCATCCTGGGGTCGGCTACGCAGGGTACGGTGGGCCCGGTCTAGCAATGGCTTCTCCTCCAGGCCGAGCAGTTCCTGTAGCAGCTGGGCTACAAACTCCATCGGTCGTGGGCCCTCCGCTCCCTCCGGTACTCCCAGAAGACGAATATTGTTCCTCTGCATTCTGCTTTCCCAGTCCTTGCATCTGTAGTCCAGGTATGCCTGGAAACTGGTGATGGGTGATTGAGAAGTGTTCTTGTTAGGGAAGATCTGAACCCCAAGCACTCAGTGAAAGCATTCAATATACTGATACAGAGCTTTGATCGGGACAGACAATAGAGTACATGTGGTGAAATACAGGAGGTTTGGTAATTAGATTGTCTTCCCTAGCAAGAACACTTCTCAATCACCCATCACCGGTTTCTTTAGAAGTATCAATTGGTGCAACGGCTAGCTGCAGCCAAAGTGACAATTGAAGAAGTCTGTGAGCAGAACTGTGGTTACAATAAGGCCATCTAGACAAGTGAATACAGGATGTGCATACCTTAAGTGAGAGGATGTGTGCTCTCTCATGCTACACTGAGTGAGCTGGTTTAGGGATTTGGACCAAAATCTTACAAATAGTTGTCTTATTTTGCATACCCTAGTTTTGCATTGGTGTAAAGATTGACATTGACTCGAGACTTGATATTAGCAAAATATTTTAATTTGAACATTAAGTTTCCCTCGTACCGCAACCCGGGCACCGCATTAGCCATTGTGGTTGAAAGTAGCACTTTTTCCTTCTTCACTGGTCGGTCTCTCCCTGCCTGCACCTACAGTCTCATCATCAGCTGTGTCTGAGTCGGGATCCTCTTGGCTCTCCCTCTACACCAGCCTCCTCCTCTCTCTCCTCATTTAGTTTTTAACCCTTTGGCGCCTATGGTCACACCGGTGTGATTAGCTGTTTAGCGCATATGCTAAAACCGGCACGATTAGAACACGATATTGGAAAAATTCTAGCTAATTCTAGCTTTGAGGAAACAGCTAGCAATTTAACATTAAAAATATAGCAAATTTAGCAGTGAAAACTATGAGAAGCTTAATAACGCTAATGAAAACATAAGGAACCATGCAATGCACGCTACATAGCATAAAATAAGTTTTGTACGAAAGGGTTAAAATTCATCTTTGGAACATGGTAACAGGCAGGGAAAGTGCAGGTAGGGAGAGACCAACTGAGCCAGTGAAGAAGAAGTACTACTTTCAACCACAATGACTAACGCAGTATCCGTGCCGGAGGGGCACCAAAACAGCCTAATGATCATCATGCAATCGCACAAATGTGACCACGTGAACTTTTAACTCACACACTCTCAAAAAATGGTCACATATGCTTAACAGGGAAATTCAGTACTCAAATCTAGGTTAGCTAATGCTAATGTGCTGTAAGGTGAGCTAGCCACAATCGCACACTTCAGAATTAAAACAGCAAACAAAGCAATTAACTAACTTACGTTATGGCTATAATCTTACTGGCAAGGCAAATAAATAAATAGATACAAATTTGTACAAATAAAGCATATTTTGACATATTTACCGTGTTCATGTCCTCAGACGCAACTCTTCCAGTCCAACCACCATCAGCGACGTACGTTGAACTGAGGAAAACAAAGGCGCGTTCGATGTGCGCATCCCCAGGTGTCTGCACTGAGTCCCCTGTTTGACAGTGCGCTGTCCGTAGGCGGGCCAGGTGTTCTGTCGATTTGCCCTACCCAGACCCATGTAGACAGAGAGTCGCGTCAACTCCGTTCTTTCCAATGGACCATTTTTACAGCGATGGCGGATCGTGGAGCCTCTCAATAGTTCCCGGAAGTTAGCGGCAAATACTAGCAGCGCAATAGAGTTGCAGCAGAATAGACCGTTTGTGATGCACTTTTAAAGGGTAAGACGTTTAAAGAATCAGATTGTATATTATCAGCACATCAAATTAACATGTGCATTAAAGCATGTTAGTGGATTATCCCCCACTAAATTAGTAGATTTAAGGAACGTTAACAGATAACAGGTTAGGCTAGGATACTGAATAAAGTTAGCAACACACAACATTAACCATGAACAGCCTATTAATTGTAAATTCCGTTCTCTTAATGCCATTTCATCCAGCGTTGTGGAATTAGAGAAAAAGGCTTCTAAACGTGATTTTCTGCGGGGTGGGGGGAGTTAAATATTAGTTAAATATAACATTGGGGCAACATATATCCATTTTGGAGTACGAGCTAACGTTACACAGTTATAAGGAAGAGAGCTATTTTGTGATATATCGCTATTGATATGGATTTAGAGTGTATATTTGAGACTTCAAAACAGTAAACAAAACGTTGTCCCTGTTCCTTATTTTTAATAAACCAAACATTAAGCTATGGTGTGGTCTTTGTTTGTGAAGTGCAAATGCAGGGTTTGCATATGATTACCTCACATATTTTTTGTTGTAATCTTTAGTGATATTAAGACTGCTCCTGCTGACTTGAGCCAACCATATTTTTCTCCTCTCCGTGTCGGTGGGGAAACCGTACGTTCGTACTTTCTCCGAGCGATTGGAGCATCCCCATTTAGCACAGCAAACCATGGTGGAGACTATATGCAGGGACAACTCAGAGGAAAGGGCACAGACAAACTGCTTGACATGCTATTCATGTTTCAGAATTTATTAGAGATTTATTTAATGAATTCATGATAATCATTGACAGTCACCTGTCGGTCTCCTTCTATTCTATCTGAAAGTCATAAAGATTACATTAGTCATTAAGATTACTTAGGCCCTTGGTTACCATGGGATTACTGAAACCACCATGAATTAAGGAAATGTTAGAAAATTAATCTGATCTGAAATTTGAAACATTCCTTCCCTTCCCCTCCCTCTAAATATATCAATAAACATTAGGATATGATTGCTCTTGACTACCAAACAAGTTTAAGAACATAATAAAAAAGAATTCAAAGCAATAAACAACAGCAACACGCTCTTTAACCAAGGTAACGTTAGCCTAAAATATGTCAACAAGGCAGGTAACGCTAGGTGTTCACATTAATCCTTAAATAGTATCGAATTTTACTTTAAAAAACATATTGATGTAACTACATACACATGTCGGTGTGCTATATAAATATTGTAAATCAATGCATTTATTGAGTACTAAATCGCAGTTCTGTCTCTGTATGTACGCATTCAAATTGCCCGCCAAGAACTTCCTGGAACTACCTGAAGTCCACGTGAATCACGTGACGATCAAGCATTTTGAACTTCCGTTGACGCGACACTCTCTACATGGCTGGCCCCACCTACCGAGCGGTCCTACCAACGGTTACTGCGCATGCGCACATCTCAATTACATCATGTTTAGCGGGAAACGTGTAGGTTTATGTTGGTAGCACTTTCTGATGAGGTAATTTAGACTATCAGAACATTGTATAGTTATATCCTGGTAGTCTTTTCTGATAAGGTTTATACTATCAAAATATACTTCTTAAAGTTTTACGCAGGTATTGATTAGAGTGTGTTGATGGACAAACTAGACTACAGATTTACATCTCAGCATGTAAACTAGACTGTCGAAATACATACAGTTTATGTGATGGATAAATTAAGTAGGCTATGCCTATTATTAAAATTTACTTGACAGCATTTTCGAAATTGCTGCTGGATGAATTAATGAAAACAATAATGTAATTAGCTTAGAACCATTTTCTGACCTTTTTTGGCTTCTAAGGTAGCTGTGACGGCTCTGGTTGGCCTTGATGGGCCCGCCCTGCTCTCTGTTTGCTTGGTTTGTGTGCTCTCTGGTTTTTCCCGCAGTGGCCTGCAGGTGGGATGTGGAGTTGGTGCTCAGGTGTGGGCTGTTGGTGGAGAATGAGGGCTAATGAGCGCGAGATAAAAGGAGCCAGGGATTACAGCTGAGGCGGCTCCCCTTTCCCCTTCCTCCCCTGTTGGGTTTCTTTTATCGTTTTGCATACATATCCATGGTCTGACTTGCACTGCATTTTTTTTTGGTTTGTCTCACAATTACTGACTTTTTGCAATTACTTTATTTACTTAATAAATTTCTTTAGTTAAGATATACTTTGGTGTGGTCTCCCCTTCATGTTGCTCCACCAAGAGCCAGGTGGTTGTAACATAGCACAACCTACCTGTGGTAGTATTTCCCAAAAGGGTAGCAAAGATCAATAGATATGACTATCAATCTACGCTACAGTAGGACATTTCGATAAGGTAGGACAAATCAACAGAACACCTGGATCTTGTGCACATGGCTGAAATGAGTGAGACAGTACAGCAGATCTGCTGACTTGAGGGCGGATCCACCCCGGTTCTACTGCTATCTGGAAGTCTCAACAGTTTTTTTTTTTTATCTTGAAATAAAATTATTAGTCTATGACAAGCAAGTTTTTCTTTAAGTCATCATGCTTCCATTATGGCACCTGCATGTTTCTGTGTCTGATTGCTGAAAATAAGGCAGGGTTCCTCCACTTCATTTAGCTCAGATGCGAGATTTGACACAGTCCCGACATTGCAGGAAATGTTCCCGCTGCCAGTTAATTCGGTTCCACGTGTGCTGCAATCTCTTCTGTAACTCCAGATCAATTTCAGCATTTTACTCATTTACCAGACTTGGTTTTTTTCCAAAACACAACAGAAGCAGGGGTGGGAACACATTTATTGTTTGGCTTTAGAGAATTCATTTTACAAGTATTGATTCCAACCAGTAACAACAAAAGACAAATTATAAGAAGAATTTTTTTCTCTTTAAATATTCCATTGTATATGTATAGTTAAGAACTGGTGATATGTAAATACTTATATGAAGAGAACCAAATAGATCCATGCAATACTGGCAGGGCACTGCTGACTGCCTGATCTCTGATCAGTGTGTCAGAGTATGTATGTCCCATTAGAGTTAGGTGTGCCCTCCGCTAACACATAACATTTATGTCCCAGTGTATGTGTGAGCTAGGGCCCCCATAATTCCCACTCGCACATGTTTGAGATCTCCTGCAGCCAGAACATGTCCTCCTGAGCAGAATGAGACAAAACCGAGACAGAAATGAGCACAGACTCTCAAGCATGGGAATGCTGTCTGTGTGTAAATGTGTTTAATAGACAGCAGATTATTAAACCCCTGATGTACCTGCTGGTTCTCCTTGCTGGGGTGAGGTACAGTGTGAACAGAGGGGCTGTGAGGATTCTGTGAGGGCTGCAGGGGGAAAATGGCTCTCCTGAGACTCCTTGTGTGGTGCTGCTTGGAGGGGGTAGGGTTTGAGTCCTGCTTCTCCACCCACAGTCTCTTCCCTGTACAGCACACCCTGGCTGGATGCTCTACTCTTAGCCATGGGCCAGAGTAGAGCCAGAACCAGGCCATGACACAGACACATGCAGTTACCACTGTTAATATACACTGCATTGATGCACAGATCCAGAGCAGTTTATAATGCTCTGTTTGTTGGGGGGCGTTGCAGCATAGTGAGAAGGAACAGAGCTCGTAACCAAACGGCTGCAAGTTCAATTTCCAAGTGGGCTACTGCTGTTGTAGCCCTGGACAAGGTACACATAGGTTACAGTTTTATCCATTTATACAGCTATACATTTACTGAGGGGATAGTGAGTTAAGTACCTTGCCCAAGGGTACAACAGCTGGGGGGAATCCCAACAACCCAGTAGGGAACTGAACCAGCAACCTTTCGGTTATGACGCTGCTCCCATAACAAGCAGGGCCCATGACTGTCTTGCTGAAAATCTAAAAGCGCGGTGTGTGGTATGTGTAACTGCAAGCATACATTATCTGCCTATGGCCCTGTATCAACCCAGCTGAAAGCAGGGCAGAACACTTTGGTCTGACACTCACCCTGACTGGGATGAGAGAGCACTGCACACATCCTCTCCAAATCTCCCTGTGCCTTTGTCTTTGCCTCTCCTGGGTCAGAGATGTCCTCAGTCTCCAAGTGAGCAGACTGCAAATAAACACACAAGCAGCAGCAAGCCTGTCTGAGCCAAAGGGCTGCAGTCTTATTTCATCCACTAGGGGGAGCCCCTGTATTTGCTCTCCTTCCAGGGGAGATGAATCGGTCGGCCTGTAGTGGAGTTTTCATACAGTGAAGCTTCTGTGGAGTTGTGATTGGTAAAGGCATTACCGTGCTGTGGTCACATTTGTGGCTGGGAAGGAATCGGCCCTCTGTGGCCTTCCGAAGGGAGTGGTCAAGACGGACAGCCAGCTCACGCGTGTCCCGTGCCTGCAGCCCGACCACACACACACACACACACACACACACACACACACACACACACACACACACACACACACACACACACACACACACACACACAGTCAGCCTTCAGTGCCATGTAAGTCTGGATTGAAAACATTCCACTGACATACCGTAGAGAGTAGCAGCTTTCTGCCCTGACATTACAATTTCTGAGGCTCCCAGTGTTTAGTGAACAGCTCATTCTGGGGTCAGATTAAGCAGTCAGACTCAATTTCTCAGAAGTGTTCTGTGTGTCCAGTGCAGGCTTGTTGTACCATCATGTGGTCCAGACAGGTGGTCCTGAAGTCCAGGCTGCTGCTGCTGGTTACCACACTGCACACTGAGTTCAAGATGACTGGCAGAGCAGAACACAGCTTCCTCTGAGCCTGCAGCACACACATGTACACAGAAGCAGACATACATACATGTGTGTCTCTTTGTGTTGGAGTGTGTAGAGTGTATAGACTCTACACACTCCAACACTATAGTACCTTATACCGTATAGTACCGTATAGTGTGTTATAGTGTGCAGAGAGAGCAGGATTTGTGTATGTGTATTGTAGTGTATAGAGAGTGTTGCGTGTGTTTCTGAGTATGTGCATTGTAGTGTATAGAAAGTGTTGAGTGTGTGTGGGGGTATTGTAATATATGGAGAGTGTTGAGTGTGTGTGTGTATGTGTGTTGCAGTGTATAGGCAGCGTTGAGTATGTTTCTGTGTGTGTGTGTGTGTGTAGTGTATAGAACGTGTTGAGTGTGTGGGTGTTGTAGTGTATAGAAAGTATTGAGTGTGTGTGGGTGTTGTATAGAGACTGTTGTGTGTATGGGTGTTGTAGTGTATTGAGATGTTGAGTGTGTGTGGGTGTTGTAGTGTATAGACAGTGTTGAGTGTGTTTCTGTGTGTGTGGGTGTTGTAGTGTATAGAGTGTTGAGTGTGTGCGTGTGTCTTGTAGTGTATAGAGAGGGTTGAGTGTGTGTGTGTTGCATAAAGAGTGTTGAGTGTCTGTGTGTGCTACGTTGTCTCCTCGCCTGCTGTCTCCTCTGGAGGCCTCTGAGTGTGGACTCCAGCACAGCGTGCAGAGCAGACTTCACTCTCTCCATGTTGTGCAGCAGGATTTGGTCCAGGCGTCTCTGCAGGACCTCCTCACTGGCTGCAGGGGGACACATTAACCATTAACCAGAGACACTGCGTTCTGCATGCCCACTCCGGGGCTCTGAGTTACAAAAGGGGAGCAAGGCTCGGGCATGCATGTCATATGACTACAGTGACCATGGGGAGTGGAATGAGACTAAAACTGGCATCACTGGATGGGCTACAGGGTGCAGACCACACTGACAGAAGAGGTGCTCCCTCTCTTCAAATTTGTGAAGCCCTGTGGCTGAACAGGTGTGTCAAGTTCTCAAAAATAAATAGCTCCTCTTCATGTTATCGTACTTAGGTCTGCTGGGACAGAGGAAGGCTCTGAAACATACACACATACATAGCTCATCTCACATCCTCTCTATTTATATTTACATTTGTCATTTGGCACACATCTAGAGCAAGGAGTGAGTAGTAAGCGCATCTAATAAATTGATGGTGTAGATGGATCTAATAAAGCGGCCTGAAAGACGTACGGTACAGGACACTACTGAGCATGTGCGAACAGGTGGGGGTCACGGCAGGCAAGCATCCTGAAGCTGCAGAGAGAAGTGGGCTGTCTAATGTGCTGGGACACAAGAACATTCTTTCCAGTGCAGTTCACAAGTGTTCAGAATGTTTAGTGCAGTCCCGGCACATCTTTTTTTGGTTGCGTTTACAAATATCACTGCACAAGGAGACAGTAAAGCAAGAGACGAGACTTGGTGGTCGTGATGATGGTCGAGATAACGCAAGACAGTTGATAGCCTCTCCAGAAAAAGATGGAAAGCTGCCCGAGTTATTCAGCTGCAGGTGTTAGGATGTAATCCAGGAGGCCCAGCTTAAATTCAGCTATGAAACCTCAACGCTGCCTGGCTGATTAACAGGCTCCACTGCTCAGCCATGAGCTGTAAATATTCAGCCAGAGTAGGACGCTCTCCCTTCAGCCACTGCAGAACTGCTGACGGCAGACCAGCACATTTCACTTTTGTGATGGACTGGGAAGCAACTTTTCCACTTGCTGGTTCGTCAGAGAGAGTCCACTGACAGATTTACAGCCGCTATTTTCTTGCAGAAGTGTGATATACCTCTGGCCAGCTCTGGCTCACATTCTTTAATAAAAAGCAAAAAATAAATGCAGTTTTAATAAGTACAGCATGCTGTTGCTGAGCTGTGAACCCCAGTTTGTTCCCTGCAGACACCCCCCTACAGTTCTTAATCAGTTTTTCTTTGAGGGACTTGTAGTGTGAAAAATAGTGACGACATGGCAGGCGAATGTATCAGATGACTGCACTCACTATTACTTACTGCCTAACAGGTGTGCACACTACATATGTGGGAAATGTATTTTCTCAACATCCATGTAGGACTTCAAGGTGCAACTTCACAACACAGGCCTCTGTCATTTTGTAATGTACTCAATCTCAATACGTGCATTTTAACATGTCTTAAAATTTTGTGCAACACAAATATGTAGTTTACAGCACACAACTTTTTGCTTTACTTTAACAGTCACTCATCATGCAGCCCAAGCAAGACAGACATTATGAATATGACTGCCGAGGATCTTACAAGACAAAACAGCACT
Source organism: Megalops atlanticus (assembly GCA_019176425.1). Lineage (NCBI taxonomy): Eukaryota > Metazoa > Chordata > Actinopteri > Elopiformes > Megalopidae > Megalops > Megalops atlanticus. The sequence goes on from CM032888.1 coordinate 3,605,756, forward strand.
TTCTGATGCTACTTAGTTGTGAAACTGTTCCCCCGTTAAGAAAATGTTTGGTAATACATGCTGTACATTCAGGATGATCAAGCTGCTACAGGTATAGCTTAGCTAATCACTCGTCGTCGGTCCTTTACATGTGTGATATAAACTCACAGTTAATTTCATGTTTTGCAAAACAGACCCAACCCACAGCAGTACAGTATCCCTGATTGACATTGTATTACATTGTGTTACACTGTGTGATACTGGGTTTTTTATAGAGGCTCCACTTCCAGTGTGTTCCACTCAATGTGGCCATCTGTTGCGGAGAATACCTGAATGGTTGTCTATATTGGTTTTCATTTCAATCAAATTACTCATATATTCAGCTGAGATTACCTGGGTAGCTGCTTCTGTTGTAGAGGCTACTAAGATGAGAGTAGTGTAGTGTAACGGAGGTGTTCACTGGTCCTCACCTATGAAGTCAGAGAGCTGGGAGTGGAAGGGGTCTCTGTGCTGGATGAAGATGAACAGGACAAGTGTCTGCTCTGTGACTGCTCTCTGTACAGTCTCTGGACTGTGTTGGAGATCCCCATCCACAATGTAAACCATCTCAGAGCACAGAGAGCCTGTCTCACACACACATACACACACATGCAGTGTGAACCATCTTAGAGCATGGAGAACCTCTCTCACACACATACACATACATATATACACACAGGCACACACACATACAGTGTGAACATCTCAGAATATGAGGAAGCCTCTATACCCTCTAAGGTGTGTGATTCTGCACATCGCACCCCAGAGAGACCAAACTGTTCCCAGGACAGTGAAGCAGCCAGATCATACAGGAAACCTAGGGGAGCTTCTCCGCTGTCACAGAGTAGGGGAATGCAGGAGGAACCATACAGCAAAACCTGAGAGCTGTTAAGGAGAACAAACATCAATCTGGAAAAAAGATCACATTATCAAAATGCATATCTGTATTGTAAGGTCAATTGTGTTCTGTATTTAAATCCAGAAATAACAAGATTTTTTTATCTTAATCTTTTAATCTTGTCTTGTATTTGTACGTAGCTGAGTGCTGATGAGGATCAGACAGATTAATGAGAGCTCAGATATAGTGATGAGTGATGATGGTGTAGAAGAATCAGATACAGTGATGAATGATGATGGTGCAGACTCTAGGTGAAGGATATGCAGATTCGGGTGAGGTGGGTGGCCCAGTTGGGGTACTGGGCCACACAGGGGCTGAGGGTAGCCAGGGGGACCAGGCTGGTCTCTCCACACAGGCCGGTCTCCGCCACCTCAGGGGGCAGCAGGAGGGACACTGTCCTGCTCAGAACAGGGTGTAATCTGCCACACTGTGGGCGTGGTCCCACGGAGATCGGACACCTGTGGAACAGCAACAGTATCACGATCACACTGCCATCCAATCACCCTGCACAGCCCAGAATGTACACCTGGCAGGCAACCAATCATACTGCATTCCTCAGAATGTATACACAGCAAGGCAAGCAATCAATCACAGTGCACACCTCAGAATATACACCCAGCAGTCAACCACTGCATACCTCAAGAATATACGCTCAGCAAGCATCCAATCACACTTCGCCTCAGAATACACACTTGATAGGCAGCCAATCAGACTATACACCTCAGACTATGCACCTGACTCTCAGGGCACCAACTGAAATAAACAAATGTATTATTATCATACTATACAACTGACAGCCAGGTATCAAATCTGACTGCACTATCAATAACTATTGTTAAAAAAACCCATCTATCTACATCCTTCATCTCCTGTATTTAAAAACGAATTCACACAGAAATGACTCATGAAAATATGGTGAATCTGTGGAAGGTTAAATGAGCCTGAACTTGGCTAAAGATGGCTACAGAAGCAGCAGCTTCTCTTCTGTAATTAGCTACAACACCAGAGGATCCTTGGCACTGCAATCTGCCAGGAGTTCCCATTCTGGCTCTACGCGGCTCCAGCTCGTTTGCGCTTTGGAGGATGGACCCACGAGGCCCTGAGAGCTGCAATGAACAGCATGCAGGAGTCACATCTTACCCAGTGATGCGATACACTCACCGCAGGCAGGGGGTGCTGTCCACCAGCACACAACCGCCCTCCAGGGGGAACCTGTGGTCCGGCCTACAGCTGGAGGGGGAGACATGGAACCAGAGCAGAACTTCAGCTGCAGATGTCTGCATCTTCACCCAGCTTCACCCAGCAGTTTGTGTGTGTGTGTGTTCTGTTTGTGGAATGCAGCCTTTTGCAGCCATTCTGCTTATGAATGCGTTATGTTTATATATGTGTTCTATTCAATAAAACTAATTCTCCATAGGTAAGTTTTTATTTGCAATAAATCAATACAAAATTCTGCTGTAGGATAAGTTAAAAACCACTGTCTACTAAAACCTGACCTTGAGGAAATGTATTTAAAAGGAATAATAATTAAAAGTTAAAAGTTATGGTTCTTAAATACAAGCAAAGGACTTAATTTCATCTGAAAGCATTATGGCCTTAAGAAGCAAAACGTAGGCTGAATCAGTAATAAGTACCTGAAGACCTGCCGGGACGTTGTTTCATTAACCTTTAATATGAAATGAATCTCCACCTGCCGAAACACAAAGTGACACTGATGCACAAGATTAAACACACTCCAATGCACTTCAGCCAATGAAGCAGTCGGCTCATTCTGTGTTACTGAGTGAATACAGTCAAGGGCAGTTGGCCGTATCTGTATTACTGAGTGAATGCAATATAGGGGAGTCGGCTGTATCTGTGTTACTGAGTGAATGCAGTCTAGGGCAGCTCACTGTGTCTGACTTAATTAGTGAGTTTATTACCATACATGTGGGTAATTCTTCATGCACTTAACAGATGGACATTCTCAGAGCAGAAAGCCCTTTGAGTGCATTAAGGTATTAACCAGCACAGCCACTTAGCACTCCCACCTGCCCGAGACGTTTGAGCTGCAAAAGTTGTGAATATTTTATGCCCCTGACCTTAATTTGGCAGCTTTTGTAGACAGCATGACAGACGAACATTATATGACCTCATTTTTGCCTCTTTAATCAGAACTTGGGACGAAGTGATCTGCTGGGCACTTCTGTGGAAGTACAGCTTCTGAAGAATAGAGTTTACCAGTAGGCAAACGATTAGCTATCGCTAAATCTAAAACAACAGCCCATTCTTCGCTTTTTACCAGCCAACAGGCAGTTGATTGGGCTCTGTATTTTAACTTTTAATTGGATTAGTCATTTTAGATGTGATGTGGCAAATGTAAAGCTGGTCACATTTGCTGTTTCTCAGCTGTACAGGTGAGCTCCTACCTGTGCATGGACCAAGCTGAGTCTGTGTAAGAACTGCTCTGTCCTTAAGAAGCTTGCTTTCATGGGCTGTCTCTCCATGCGCAGCTGGCAGGGAGAGGCACACAGCTATAACAGCACAGTTAACGCAGTCTCACACAGCCAGCAGAGAGCGCAGTCACATCCAGCCAGCAAACTTAGAGCACAGTGAGAGTGAGTGAGTCTATCTGGAGAACAGCAGATTCGGCTTTAGCTTTTAAGAAAATGTGACTTTTGTTAGAGAACACAAGATTGACACTCCAGGCTCAACTTAGACGTGTGTGTGAAATCAAGGCAGAAAGTGAAGCTACTGATAATTTTTAAGAGAACAGCCCCTGGTGCTGTTTTTAACAATGGATAACAGATGCAGCTGAGAACACTGTGTTTGTGTGGGGTGCCAGAGGCCGAACTCGGAGTTCACCCACCACCCCGGGCACATTAGGGGATCAAGATGCACCTGGAGGGAGAGGTGGAAGTGTAGGGACCCGCAGGTCTTGGTGAACACGCTGAGCTCCTCGGGGTCAGCTGGTGGGCTGAGGCAGACAGACGAGGGCAGCCTCTTTGCCACTTCTAACACACCACCCGAGACACACACACACAGCCCACAACACACACAAAAAAACACACACACAGCCCACAACACACACAAAAAACACACTGTGAGCTCATGCTCACAGGCACAGGACAGACCAGTATGATTTCTGAAAAGTCTGTGAGGAGGTTCTGTCTGACATGCCCACTAGTTATCTGCCTTCCTATCAGGCCTTGATGCTAGTTGCACAGTGGTGAGGTAATTTCTTTCCAGATGCCTTGCTTCATCTTGGTTGTGCTCCAGTTTCACAACCACACAGATTCTCATTCCTGAGCGGTTTCAGTATTCTCATCACAACATTTACCTTACATTTGTGAGATGTTTACCTTGTTTCACCTCCGCCACAGCGGCCCCTGAGCACCACACACCTGCAGCTGCAACTGCACAAATCCAGAGAGAGGATACAGCAAAGACATGCTTTTAAGGCACATATAGCAAGTAGATATAAACACTCAGAAGGAGACAGAGAAGGCTAGTTGTTCCTGCTGTAGATCTGTTGTCCTATACCTGTGCAGGTGAGGTGGTCGGGGAGTGATCCGCTTGTCTCTGCTGACACTGAGACCAGCAACCCTCCTTCTACAGCCCGTGATCCATGGTTCCACTCCCGACGAATTTGAAACATGAGCAGCGTGACGATCTGACACACACACACACACAGAGAGAGACAGAGAGAGAGAGAGAGAGAGAGAGAGAGAGAGACCAATGACACACAATCTGTAAAGAACCACTTTACAATAATGCCATTACACATTTCAACTGAATTGCAAGTTTCCCATTTTCCCCACTTATCTAGACTTTAGACAGTTGGTTATATTTTGTTGGATAGTGGCTACAGTGGCTGACTGAAAACACTGAACACAGAAATCTGCTTATTTACACATTTGAACCCTACCCAAAGCAAGGTAGGCAGCTTCTTTTCAAAAAATGTTAAATGGTGAAGATGAGAACTAAAGAAAGCTACTGGAATTCCAATCAGTACACAATCTGTGTAGTTACTGAAGTTAGCTAAAGAGCAATTACCTAACCTTTTTTTGTCAACCGTATGAGCCCGGAAGTGAGTAGCAGGCGAGCTACATGGCTAACTGATTTGGCTTGCTAGCTGCTCATAAACGGGAGTAGTTCGCTATCTCAGTCGCATGTATGCTGTTTACTGTTAGGAAGCATGCTTCATACCTGTTCTATCCCTTTTTGCATGTCTTCCTTTGCCCCCATCTTTGAACGGCTTTAGGTTTTGTAGTTTTCTGGCGTTGGGTAAACGTTAGCGAAAGAGAACGGGACGAGTTAGTACTGAGGCCATCGACACGCGCGACTTGACGCTATGACTGAGGCAGGTTATTGGGGCGCCAGTTTAGAGGACCTAACGTTTACTAGTTTGGAGGAATGACGCTGGAAATAACATTATTTCTACGGTTTTCTACGGTTTCATAGGGTTAGAGTGCAAATAAGTACTTGATAATGGTTTCCTCGACAACATCTCCATTTATAATCAGATCTTTATTTAATGCACAGTGTTTCATTGCTGACTAAAGTCAAACCAATTAACCAGTATTCAAATAAACACAGAATACTGCATTCTTAGACTTAATAGTATTTTCTGGACACTAGATGTCGCTAAATTAGCTTTTAAGATCGGTGTGAAGAGATTAAGCTACGTGGTATTGTGGACAAAACAGAGAGATTGAGGTTATATTAGTATATAGCATAATAAATCAAGGGAAAATATCTCTGGCGAACTTGCCAGAATGTATTTCCCTTGATCACCTTTTATTTAGTCCATTTTTATGTCATTTTGAATTTATGATACTAGATAGCATCTTTGTCCAGATCAATACATTTCTCCTTGCATTTTGCTTATACATCTTTTTTTTCTGCATTCCACTGTAAAGCACACAGAGCTGAGCTGACATTACCATTCTGTGATTTGTGGTAATAGGTTTTCAGATTCATTTTCAATAATGTCTGATGGAAGCTCATGGAACCTTCTGCTGAAAATACCTGTCTGATGTAAATGGTTGGTGCTCACAAGAACATCTGGATCCTACCTGGACAGAATGAAAAGAACATCCACAATAACTGTCAGCAATATTGTCCAAACCCTGTCTGACTCATTCATGGAGACATGGTCTTGTGAAATAGTAGTTGAACAGAATTACAGTCTGTATGACTTTCCCAGGGAAAAAGGTTTCCCGCTGACCTGCAGCAGCCCCCTTGCCCACTTGGCAGAGTCCCACCCACAGTTCAGTGACATCAGCTTTCACTGTGACAACCTCAGCTCACCCCCTTTTTTTCCACGGAAACAATCTCTGCAGAATACTCCTGTTCTGTGCTCAAAGCAGACCTACCTGTAACAGAAGGGAGATGGAGGCCTTCAGCTAGTTTGGGGTAATACTGAGTGAGGCCATTAACAGACATATTAATAGACTTGTCCTTTTCTGGCAACTGCTCTGATGGATTTGATTTGATATTAAAAAGACCAGCCCGTATCAGTCATTCTCAAGTTATGCGGCTCTTGTGTTTGAATGTTCTGTAGTATTCCGTCATCAAAAGCATCTGTTTAACAGCTAATAACAATGATATTGTAATAGTTCTCCTGATGCCCAAGGACACACAAGGGGAATGGCTGGCTAAAAAGAGAAGGGACCCTATCCAGAGGCAGTGATCCTGCTATATAACTCTCTCAAAGAGACAATAAACCTCATGACTATTTTGGTGAGGAGTAGTCTGTATAAATTGCATCCTTGGAAAATACTTTTTAGCATCCAGTGTTTGATATGTCACAAATAAGGAGCTTGTCACTCTGGCCTGGCAGTAAAAGATAGGTCCGTACAGTTACAGCTCCAATACATACATGTACTTTAGGCACACTCGTTTCCCCCTGCAGCCAAATACATTAGAATGGAAGTGGACACAGTACTCTAGATGGGCTGTGATAAAGGCAATGTATATCATTAGTATAATAGCCTTTTCTATTCAGTTTCTATTCAATCTCTATTCAGTACTATTTCACCATACATTTCAGCATCCTATTGGCCTTTTTAACTGCTTCAGCACACTATCTTGGTCCAGATAAACTTAGGTGAACTGTTACATCCAGGTCTTTTTCATATTACAATAATTTAATTTGGTACTTCCCATAAAATAACTGCCATTGTTAGAAATTTGCAACTTTATATATACTTCAAATTTAATTTGCCAGGTGTCTGCCCAATTCTGGATTCTGTATAAGTCTTTTAAAATTATGATAGTAGCTTCCAAGCCATTTGCTTCACCTCTGAGTTTAGTGTTAATGACAAAAATGAACTATTTTGCTTTTCATGTCCTGTAGGAAGGTCAAGGTCATTTATGTAAGTAAAGAACAGCAGAGATCCCAAAACAGTGCCCTGGGGGACTCCACCTCTCAGTTTCTTACTCAGGCAAGAATCTACTTAGTTTTACTCTTTTAATTCTGCGGTGAAGCCTTTAATTTGCTTTGCCATATCATTCTTTAGTATTTATAAAAATATATATTTATATTTCTTTATTTTTAACATTGGCATGTGTTTTACAATACACAAACTTGGCACTCTCTGAACCCTTTCTTTTAAGCTGTGTACAGTCTCTTCTTGCACTCTGGTGCAGGCATTTATTTGTCAACTGTGGAGACTGCATTATGAGGACAAAAAATAACATAAGCAAAAATAAATAAATAAATTAATAAATAAATAAATGAAAACTAAATACATTTTGGTAATGAAAAAGGCTATTTCTGTATTTATTTATTTATTTATTTATTTATTTTTTATTTATTTCTGTATTTCTGCATTTCTTCATTTATTTAAGCATTTCTACATTTATTTATTTATTTGTTTTTCTACATTTCTACATTTATTTATTTCTGTTGCCTATTTCTACATTTCCACATTTATTTATTTATTTATTTAAATCTACATTACACAGGCTGGTTAGCTAACCTTGGTATTAACTCCATGAAATGGCTCGTACAAAACTTTCCATCAATAACACAGGGCTACATTAAAACTAACTCGACAACTCAGTTTAGCTAAGCGGCTAGAAGCGAGCTATAGGCAAACCTCCCGTATAGAGGGTACGTACCGACGTCACTTTCCCACCGGAATACGCCCCCTCAGTCGGACTGAGTGGCAAAACATGCTGCAACATGGCTGCCTTTAGTAGGGGCAACTGCAAAGCCGGGAGTAAAACAAACGCTTATCTGCCTGCATTAAAGGCAGTTGGACTCGACAGTGGTCCTTACAACTTACCAAAGAACATGTGGTCCATGGACATTGACATGTGGCCAGGAATCGGGGTTTCTTGACATTTATATGTACGTGATTTCGACCCCGGGGAAATACACAAAGCAAAGCCTGAAGGCATACAAAAGTCTGGACATTCTAAAATGCTTAACTTGGCTTAATGTTCCAAAACTGCGATCAATGATCACCAGATTTCTCTCGGACATCTCTTGTCAAAAACGCTTAATGTAAGATAACGACCATACTCACAGGATTTCAGTTTTGATTTTTTGACAGGTGGAAGTGTTTATGACAAGAGATGTCCGGGAGAAATTTGGTGATCACTGATCGCTGTAATGGATATTCTGGCTGTATGTGGTTCGTACAAATATTTTTATTTTATTACAACTTTTATTTGGAAAACTGTAAGCTACACGTTTTGGTGGCTGGATTCCAGTTGTTTCTGCGAATTGCAGTGCAATTCGCCACCATCCTCTGGTGGCGATATGCAAACATTGTGTGAGTAGAAGTGTTACGTGCTGCGCGCTTTGTGCACTCGCGTTAGTCCGGGCCGCGTATGTTTTTCTCCCCCCCCTCCTTTCACAGAAGAAGTCTCGCAGAAGAACCGACTGCCCCTGTCTTTGTGGATTAGCATTCAGTCTGATACTCACTCAGGCTCCCCTACATCTTAGTGGCCACCAGGGCCACAGCTGACTTGAATTCCATTAGCCTAGCTGTTATTTCTCTTCCTCTCACTGTTGAAATGTGTTATATATCATAACCAGTCTCCCTAAAGAGTGTGGATCTCCTTACACCTTACTATACCCCTGAATCATCACAAGGTTAGCTGGTATTACCTGGATTCTATAGCTATCCCTCTGGTTGGTCTGAGTCTGCATCTGTGCCACTATCATTGACAGTGATGGATTAGCTAATTGTAAACAAGTAATCCACCAGGCAATGAGATAAAACCAAAAACATTGTGATTGTTGAATCTCCTACAAGACCAAGCATAAAAACATATACACGAAAATGTTTTCTTTCACATCATAACAGCATGGCTCTGTAACTCCTCTCTCAGCCATGATCCCACATCTCACAGAGAGGAACGAGAGGAGGTCTGTCCTCTCGCATCTTCGCATCTGTCCAGGATAGACCTCAATGACTGGACTCTGGGCTCTCAGGGACTTCATGGTGAAGCCGCACTGATAGCTTGCTGTTTATGAGTGGGAGTGTCAAGAGTGCGGCTCCTCTGAATTATGGTTTTGTTTCATCTGAGCTGTGTGCGTGGCTCCGGAGGGGTCGAAACCAAGACAGAAAAAAGGGCAGCCTCTCTTTTACAGCGGGCATCATCCTCAAAGGCCACCCTCCCCAGCCCCCACCAACACCACCCTGTATCCGCTCTCCTCCCTTGTTTGGTCAGACCCCTCCAGCAGTCATCCTCTTTCTCTACACTCACCTCTCTCCTTCTCTCATTTCCATCCTCCATCTACTTCACCTCCACTTCCTTTCCTTTGTGTGATGCAATCAACCAATGATTGCTCATTATGTGCATGTGGATATGCATGTAGGTGTATGTGTGTGTGTTCCCTTAATCAAGACAAATATGAGTTTCTGTGTCACAGCTAAGAACTTCAAAGACAAACCCCCCCACCCCACCTCCCACCTCCCACCCCCCACCCCACATACACAGCGTCTCATCTTAAGCATCATGAGGGCTCTTGACTTGCCTGTGACCCTGCATGAGAGAGCCACAAGAGCCCCGTCTGATCTGTGCGTTCCAGGAAGTCGCCCCCATTCTGGGTATTGAAGCCACCGCTCGGTGGCAAACAAAGCCAGCTGCTTTGCCCCCATCCCTCACAACACCATGAGTTTGTTTATCTCTTTATTCAGTACAAGAAGCACTACCACACACTGGCATACGGGAAGAAGCACAACATTCTAAGCAGGTAGAGAAGGGCCAGAGCTAACCTAATTAACGACCAGGCCTTCATGTCGCTGTTCCTGATCCCCCCCAACCTTCAAATTGTGACCTTTAAATGTCTCCGTCTGGCAGCGAGAAGGACTTAAAAGGGCAACGGTGATCGTGGTCCCCGTCCTTTACTGCCAGCCAGCCCGCCATGGGACAATAAAGCGCGGCTGGTTTTAAATGGCCTGCCCTGCCTGCTGTCCATCTGCTTTTTTCCATTACAGCAGGGGGTACGTCAATAGTAAATGAGGACCTCACAAATACATAGAAAGCATGGCTTCAAACTACTGTCCGGGTCAGGCATCCAAGTGCGAGGGTAGAGCTGTGTGCTGTAGACATGTGTGAGTGTATGTGCCCATGTGTACAAATGCTTATATACAGTATATCACAAGCATAAACCCAGTTTATGTCGGTGTGGTCCACTTATGGTCCATATGAGTCTCTGGTGGTGCAGTCTATGGTCTGGCTGTACAATGCCTCTGTCAGTGGGACGTGGGGGGTGCCGTGGAGTGGTGGTCCAGTGTAGTCCTCTCGGGCGTCTGCGGGCGTGGTCGGGGTGGGCAGCGGCGGAGCAGCGCCCGCCGAATGTAGCGCCCACTCCGGTTCTTGGCCAGGATGAAGAAGAGCGTGTTGATGATGCTATTGCTCATGGCGATGCACTCCACCAGATAGTAGAGGGAGACAGAGTGCGTGACACGCAGCAGCATCCCAGGGAAGAAGTCCCGGATGATGGAGTAGCTGTAGTAGGGTGTCCAGCACAGGACATAGGTGACCAGGATCCCCAGGAGCACCAGCACCGTCTTCCTCCGTGCCTTCAGCCGCCCGCGGATCTGCTCCGTCTGCACACCAGGAAGGTCCTTGAACCAGAGCTCCCGGCAGATTCGGCTATAGCAGCCCAGCATGATCAGGACGGGCAGGAGGAACTGGGCCACGAACAGGAAGAGGAAGTAGGACTTGTAGAGCACCGCTTTGTCAGCCGTCCAGATCTGGACGCAGTAGGTCTTGTGGCCCGCGGACTCTTGGAAGGAGCCGAACATGGTCTGAGTGCTGAAGTAGGCTGAGGGGAGGGCAACCAGCAGGGAGAGGAGCCAGATGGCAGCCAGGACACAGCAGGCCCTTTGGGAACTCATTCTGGGCTTCAGCGGGTGCACTATAACCAGATACCTGAGAGAAAGAGAGACACTATAACCAGATACCTGAGAGAGAGACTATAGCTGGATACCTGAGAGAAAGAGAGACACTATAACCAGATACCTGAGAGAAAGAGAGACATTATAACCAGATACCTGAGAGAAAGAGAGACACTATAACCAGATACCTGAGAGAAAGAGAGACACTATAGCCGGATACCTGAGAGAAAGAGAGACACTATAACCAGATACCTGAGAGAAAGAGAGAGACTATAGTCGGATACCTGAGACAAAGAGAGACACTATGACCAGATACCTGAGAGCAAGAGAGAGACTATAGCTAGATTTCAGAGACAAAGAGAGAACATTACTGGCAACTATAACTACCACTACTTGCTATATTACTACAAACAACAGATATATTAATCACATCACGAAAGGCAGCTCTGCGTAACATGAATGTGAATGTAATGAAATATGGATACTAAAATGATAAAGAGATTAGAGAGGAGAATTGTGGGAGGAGAGCAATAACACTGCTCTGTCCACACACACACACACACACGCACACCACAATTGCATTCTAAATAAGTGTTTCTCCTCTCTAACTTACCCCCAGATGTACCTGCAGGGCTGAGCTCTCGAGACAGAGAAGAAATCAATGCTACAGCGAGATCAATCAATACAAGGGACACAGGGCAGACAAGCGCTAATCTCATGCACAGATCGGAGAACGTAGGAGTGTGTCAGAGTGTGGGTGTCTGGATGTGTGCGTGTACAAGGGATCCAACAGCAGTGTCATACGTCCAGGGCTCTGACCACAGTGCAACCTCCAGAAATGTGCTTGTTAATCCAGAAAAGGGGTCAGCAACTCATTGCATTTGATGGCAGTCACGGCAGTATAGTAATCAAGACACTGAATTTAATGCTGCTCCCACTCCCTCACATAAAAGTGGTGTGGGAAGTTAAATTTCATAACTGCTTATTTGTCAGTATGATGTCAGCTATTCTCTGATTCATGTGCCCAGGCCATTAGCCATGCATGAATCTTTAACACTGTGGTCAAGGTTCAGACTGTCCACAAATGGGTTTTGTCTGTAAGCATGAAAACTAGATTAAGCAGGGGTAATGTTTTTGTATTCCATCAAGTTTGAAGTTTTTTTTTTTTTTTTTGCTTTTTCTTCCATAAAGTTTAAGATATATGCCTAAAAAGGAATAAAAAGCATTGTGTATCAATAGTATGCATGTCTCCTAAGAAATATGTACAGCCTGATAATGGCAGAGAGGGGGTTCATCAAGGAACGCTGGTGTAGCGTTGAGGGAACGCTGGGAGAAGGGGACGGCTGACCCTCACCTGTCCATGGCGATGGCGAGCAGGGCGTCGGTGGAGACATAGAGAGACACGGAACGGAGGTAGGTGACAGCTGAGCACAGCAGCGGCCCGAAGCTCCAGGACAGCTCGCGCACCACATAGTAGTGCATCTCGAATGGGCAGCACACCAGCGCCACCAGCAGGTCTGACACCGCCAGGTTGGCAATCAGCAGGTTGGTGACGCTGCGCAGCTTGCGGCAGCCCACCAGGGCGGCAACGAAGAGCCCGTTGCCCACGCCACAGATGAGCATGATGCCCACCAGGGCGACACCGATGAAGACACGTGCGGTGAGGTGGGCACGGTCCCCCGTCTCTAGGGCCCCGCCGCCGAGGACGTAGGCATAGTCGCAGCTCGCGTTCCACCCAGACTGGTTCCCTGCGGGGGCCTGGGGGTCGAAATAGTCGGCCAAGCCAGGGCAGGGGTCCTCCATCATGGGGGGGCGAGCGGTCTCCTCCCCACCCCCAAGACCTGTGGGGACCACCAGGAGTCCTACAGTTAAACATGCTCCTATGCAAATGGGATCCTTTGCGTTGCCTTAGCACACTGACACCTCCACCAGGAGTGGTTGAAGCACTAATGGGAGGCTCATTTGGTCAGTTAACTGGAAGGATGGTGGCAGGTCAGTGTTTTCTGGCAGTGGAGTAGCAGTGGTAACCGTAGTAACCACAATGCGTAACTGCTTGACACAAAAGGAGGGAAAAAGTAACAGTATACTGACACACACTAGATGCCTCATACACACACACAGACACTGATTCATGTTCATGTCATCTTACTGTATTGTTTATTGATAAGGTCTTTGTTTCTGTATTTGTTTATGCTTTGGGGAAACAAGAACCAACTTGTCATGCTAGTAAAGCAGTTTGAATTGAAAAATTGAATTTATAGTAAGGTTCAGCACTTCTCAAGGTTACTGGTTCAATTCTCTGCTGAGCCATTGCTGTGTTTGGGTACTTAACCCAAACTGGCTGAGTAAATCTCCAGCTGGAAGAATGGATGACATGTACTGTAAATGTTGTAAGCTATGTAAAATGTGAGGTGATGCAATGGGACATTAGTGAAGGAGTTGCCTCAGTCTTCATTGTTTTCTGAGCCATGATGCACTCAAGTTGAGTCAGCCACAACCGAGCCCCGCCCAAATCCTGGACTCACTGTGGTCACTCGGACAGCTGTGTGGGAGAGGGGTGTGATAATGACAATGATGTTTAAAGTATGTCCTGGTGAACATGGGTAGCTTTGTTGCGCTGGCCTTTTGGACGGTGCGTGTCTCCCAAGTGCATAGGGGGGCAGGGTCACTCAGTCAGGTGACGTGCCGTGCCATTCAGAGGGATCCTGTGACACCATGGGCATCAGTCAGAAGCTGACGCAGCAGTCATTACATTATTGCCATTTAGCAGATGTTCTTATCCAGAGTGCCTTGCATTTTTTTCCATTTATACAGCTGGATACTTACTGAGGCAACTGTGGGGTACCTTGCCCAAGGGTACAATAGCAGTGTCCCAGTGGGGAATCAAAGCAGCGACCTTTTGGTTACGAGCCCTGCTCCTTACCACTATGCCACAGTCATGACTCACAGCCATGCGAACAATGTGAGGCTGATTCCACCTGCAGCACCAGTAATCACAGCAATCAGACCCTCTCTGAGGCTGCAGGGAGCCCTGGTCCCCCACTGCTCCCCATTGTTCTCCAGCCTTTCCTATGGTATAAGGCAGGGGTGGGCAACTCCAGTCCTGGAGGGCCATGGTACTGCTGTTTTTCTTGTTGACCAACTAAATACAATCTCTGATTGGCTGAAGAGCAAGCACACCTGTTTTCAAGGTGAAAATCAACAGGTAACTAAGAGATGAAAACAAAAACCAGCAGGACACTGGCCCTCCAGGACTGGAATTGCCCACCCCTGGTATAAGGTGTACCCCTCCTGTAGGCGCCCACACACGCACTGCTGCAGGAGCTGATTGTGATTGCTGTAAACAGTACAGCTGTGTCCTAATCGTTGTTTGCACAATTTCAACCCTCCAATAACAGAAGCCCTGCAGCACACCGATCACACTTACAAAAAAAACTCAAACAGCACCCTTGGATAAGAGTGTCTACTAAATGACAATAATGTAATGCAACTGTCATTTGTATGCCTGGAACTTTGTTTTTAGGAGTATCGGTTTGGTTTGGTCGGACCCACTGAAAGCCAGTTCCCCACGCCAGGCTTATCTAGTACAGCTCACGTGCTCAGTGGGTATGTGTTGCTAGTGGACTCACAGTGTTAATGTGGGTCCCCGGAGGCTTGTTAAAAATGGCAGGGGTTCTTCTGACAGCGGAGACAGCTCCGGCTCTTGATGTGCAGAACAAGGATCTGTGCAGGTGTGACAGCGGAAAGGTTTCGTTGAGGGGGTGGGGCTGGATACGTGTGTGTGTGTGTGTGTGTGTGTGTGTGTGTGTGTGTGCGCGTGTGTGTGTGGGGGGGTGCTAAAGAGTGTGAAGACCAGTGCCTTGCAGAAAGCAAGAACAAAAGCATCAACATTCATATCTTTCACATAATCACCAAATGCTTAGAATACTAAACATCCTATTTTTCCATCCCTACCTACCACTTCCACTGCTAGTTTTACTTTCTAAAATACTCCTGTGCTGAGAGCATTCACAATAAACTAATGCCATAAAGAAGCAGAGAGATGGAGATAATGAGCAGGTAATGACTTTCTAATGCTGCCCCAAGGTACAGTATGTACAGACCAATAAAAAAAAAACATAAAATCGATAATCCTGATCCATAATCTATTATCCTCACACTGGAATTGTTACAGTAAACCACACACACACACAGACAAGCTCACCTAACACGCAGGTGTCACAGGTCCCACCTATAATGGTCCTGGTGTAAAAATGCCGGTTTCCAGGAGTGAGCGACAGAATTAAGCCTCAGACCAAGAAAGACGTTTCTCACTGTAAAGGTCAGTGTATGGTCACAGTCCAGCCAGATAGCCTGTGGTCACAGTCCAGTTGCATGACACTACAAAACGGCTCATGGTTCAGAGGGGGGAGCTTCTAGTCATGATTCAGCCCCTGGTAACCGGTTCCTCTTTGATTTCTGAGCGCCAGTTCCCCGTCTTCCTTCCCTCCTTCTTCTTCCCTCTCTGCCTCTCTCGCACACATCCTCCAGGTCTGATCTGTGACTGGGACTGATGCACTCCTGTCAGTCTCCTCCTCTCCTCTCTCCCCCCCCCCTCTCTCTTTCACTTCGAATGCTCTCCTCTGTCATTGCCTGCTCCCTGCCTTCTCCCTGCTCCGGAACACAAAGGTGACATTACCAAACGAGCAAGTGAAATTCACCCAAAGCTCAGTCTCTTTCTTTTTTTTCTTTTTTTTCTTTTTCTTTTTTTCAACCAGAACTGAAACCTGTCATTAACTGTGCATTTGACTGTTTTATTCTGAGGTCAGTGAGTACAGGTGAGTGCAATGGTTCCTTCATCTGTGTCCCGCCGACCAAATCTGCATTTTTATTGTGCCATGTCCACAGGATCAGGGTCTCACGGAGTGGCATTCAGAAACACGTGTTGAAATTGCTCACGTCCTTCACCTTGCTTTGCTAATGTGTACGTGTTTGCGCCTGGCGCTGGCGTTTTTATTTTAATTATATATCTGCCACTGTGACTGCCACCCCCCGACCCCCCGGCTGAGAAAGAAAGCAAAGGAAAATAAGCCATGGGAACGAGCCACGGATTACCACCGAGCAGACGGACCATCGGTTTGCCTACACCCCCCAACCCCCCGACCACGTTGACCAGGAGTTTGTCCAAGATGTTGTTAGCAGGGGGCTCATTGAGCAAGTGCCTTTATTCTCATCCCTTTTAGGGCGACAGAGATGAACACAACAGATTTACCATGTGACACCAACGGATCCTCTTGGTACGTCACACCATTCACATGCATTCAACAAAACACAGGATGCTCCCATCTGTGCCGTTGCTTCTTAGGCTACAGGCAGCCAACAGAGATCACAGTTTGGAAAAAAAATGGCCGTACAGAATGACGAAAACACACTTTGCTTCCTAGATGTCACCCAATTGTTTTCTGTTCAATGAAACAATGAGAAAAAACTCAACGATCATAAACAAGACTGGAGGCATGAATTTTTCTGTCCGCAGGATTGAAACTGATGGAAGCGGCTTGAGGGAACAGACTGCGTCCGTACATGGGCATGTGTTTGAGATGACGGGTGGGGGATGAGGGTTTCATCCATGGTCAGACTGTCATCAGGGGGTTAACCAGCGTGAACAGAACGCAGTGGAGCGTTTCCCTCTCTCTCTCCCTTGGAGCTGAAGAAGCAGCCCGGGAAGCCGCGTCAGGCCGGCAGACTGCCGACAGATGAAGAGGAGGAGGCGCGCATTTCTCACGCACAGACAGAAAGTGCTAAGAATTCTGCGGACACTTCGTAGAGGGTACAGAAGGGGGGAGAAAAAAACCCGCTGCGCCAATCCTAGAGCCAATGCCTCAGCCGTGAGACACAGTACAAGCCATGTTGCAGGTGCTAATTACGCCTGGCAGCCCTCGCAAGCATGCTCCGTGGTCCCTTGACTGTTATGAGTCATGCTTCTTTAGAGGAGCTCTTTGGTGGATTTGCAAACTTCAGAAGGTCAAAGCCCCACGTCTCCAGTTCTCATTCTACAGGTTGTCATTTTGCTCAAGTGATCTGATTGGACTAACCTCTGCCTTGGCTTGGCCAAGTGGAATGCCCTTCTCAGGTTTCCGGGGTCTGAGGTTTGAAAAAGAAGCTGATGAGCTGTCAGAACCAAATTGGACCAGTACCTAAAGTCTAATGATCGCTGGCAAACCGCGCTGAGCAGGTGAGAGAGGCAGGTGTTGCATGAATCCCATCAGGCATGACGTCACCCACAGTACCTGGATTGTCGGGACCCATGGACTGCCACAGGATGCCTGGAGAGCTGCTTTCCAATTGGAGCTTCGTTTACAGCCCGAATAAGCGCACAGGAAATGTGTGGCTCATTCAAATCCCATTGGCTGGGACAGAAAAGGAG
The DNA here is from genome assembly GCA_019176425.1 of Megalops atlanticus. Classification (NCBI taxonomy): domain Eukaryota; kingdom Metazoa; phylum Chordata; class Actinopteri; order Elopiformes; family Megalopidae; genus Megalops; species Megalops atlanticus. Next base: position 3,623,424 of record CM032888.1, read on the forward strand.
AGCCTATTAGGAGACAGAGCATGAGGGCCTGGGGTTCTGTTCTGCAGAGAACAAAAGTCCACAACTGGCTCACGCGTCACACTTTGCGTCGTCGGCCGTGGGAGTGCTGTGCTGAGAAACAGCACCGTGAATATATGGGCAATCCATCTTTATCGATTCAGGTTCGAGCCGAGATGCAGAGACAATGGAGAGCTGCCACTCGTAATGACATGGTTTCACAGTGCCCCCTGCTGGAACCATTCAGAGCTGCGGCCTGTATAATGCTGTGTCCACGGGCAGTGGTTGCTATGTGGGCGGTGAGTGGGCGAGTTAAGAGCTGGCACTTTCCACACCAAGGACTCTTGTAAGGAGAGGAAATGGGGGACTGAGGGGGAGTTGAATGAATACCGCTAGTCAGGAGAGGGCCCAATTAACCCTCCCACAACACAACAAACCATCAAAACTGCCCAAGGGTGTGCCTCAGGTCCTTGTGAGGCTCTGCTCTCAAAATGCCACTACGTATTTTAATTAGGTCTGAAAAAACACCATTAATCCTCACATTCGTTTTTTCATGTTCTTTGCAAAAGGTCCACAGCTCTCGCAACCACTGATTATCCACATAGCTCAAATAAGATCTTATTCACACACGTCTTTAACTGAGACCAGATCAGTCAATGTGGCAGCTATGGCCAGCCCTCTACCTATGTTTTGTCTCAACCAAAGAACAGACAAAATTGCTTCTCCAAGTGTTTACATTATGAACAACTTTGGTCTATGCAATGTTGAAAAACAACATTGATTGTCAAAATACACACACAAGAAGGCATTAATGAACAACCATAGCCATATTTCCATTACATTTTACAGAGACAATAAAAGCTGTGTTTTCTGATTTCATTCTCCATTGATTCAAATTAAACTAACGTATTCATGAATTGGACATTTATTCTAAGTTTAGACATTCAAAATTAATGTTATATGATGTGTTTTTTGATGTTTATTTTATGACTAACTCAAGAGGCAATTATTTAATGGCAGTTCGTGTATTGGATAAGTGGCAGCGTTATTAAATGTATTGACATTAATGCAACACAGCACTTCATTCAGTCTTTTGCCTTTTTTGTGTGTGCTCCTCTGTGAACACTTGCCAAATATGTTCCATTTGTGGACTGAATATATAAATAACAATGGCAACTCATGAATCCCACCCCTGGAGTCGCGGCTAATTTTCATTTTAAACAGACTGAGTAAGCCTGGACTCCTCTGATAACACCAAAATAAACACGTTTGCCGTGAAATTTGCCTTTGAACAGCAGAAGTCAACGGATGGGCTGCTCGGCCGAAGGAGCAATTTCTGCTTGATTGAATATATTGTATTTGAAAGTGGAAATCTAACAGCAAAAACATTCCACTTTCTAAAGCACCTTTTTTCCCCATATCAAGTAATATACATGAACAACAGGACTGTGTGTGTATAGGTTGGTTACACACAGCTTTTGGTGTGAATTAGTGATTTGTGCAGGTGTTTTTATATTGTGTGAAGCTGCATGTTGTGCGTCATGTATTACGTGGACATGACCATATTTCCTGTTCAGTCAAAGCATGCCTGCCACTTAGGTGTTCCCACTGAGACAGGGCTGCAACCATGGAAATGTGGCTGAAGAATTAACCCTACAGCAATGCAGCATGCACTGTCTCTGTACAGAGAGACCAGCTATTGCCATTCAGTCCACCCTGTAAAAATAGGGTTTCTGTACCAATTACACACTAGCAGCTATACAGTGCTCATGAAGAGGGCAGCAGTGTGGTGTAATGGTAGGGTGTAATCTGTGTAACCCAAAGGTTGTTGGTTCAATTCCCAGGTAGGGTACTACTGTTGTATGCTTGGGCAAGTTCCAAGTAAATAGCTTTAGTAAAAATAATGTATAAATGGATGACATACACACAATGCAGGCTGCCCTGGATAGGCTTATCTCTTAAGCAACTATATGATACAACTCAGTGTGTGCGCTAGGTTTCATTCCATCTGAGCTCTCACTTATTAGGCTGTTGAGTACTGATTTCTCTTTGGCTTCACTTAAAATCTGTTGTTAGTCCTGTTACAAATATGGATGGTCGGAAACACATTTGCTCAAATGGGAGTACATGTTTCTATTCAAGTCCCTTAAATAATTAATCCAAACAAGCTTTTACCTCCATTGATTAATTAACAGTAATTAACTGTTAAATAGGACCTCGAACAAGAATTTGAATGACTAATTATCTTTAATTTGGATGGCTGTACCAAATCTGCTCAAGGGGCAGATATTTGTAAAAAATATGCTGAACAAACAAGTTCCCTTTTTCCATATTAGTACAAACACATATGTATCAAGAGTACTGCATTCATAAAGGATTTATGTAAAATTAAACATCCAGATGTGAATGAATGCATATATTTATAAATTGCAGTATTCAGCAAACAGCTCAATCAAACTAAAATAAGTGAGAGCTCAGATGAGATGAAAGCCAGCATACACAGAGGGTCCCCAGGACCAGGATTGGAGAACACTAATGTAACATTGATGTAACCTACGCTGTGAGTTGCCCATCCACAGCTCCCTCACTGAGCTCTAGCGTCGGAGACGCCACACGCTGGTGTCAGTGCGTGACGTCGCCATGGAGACTTCCATATGGCCCTTCAGTAAAGATGTATACTATACCATCAGCTTAATGAATGTTAAATTTGAGCTTTTGTGTTTATGCTTAAATGTGAGGTACCTTTGTGACCAACAAAACATGCCCTCTTTAAGAGTTCACACCTACTGAGAGACAATATTTAACGTTTCCACAAACTAGCTCAAGAAAATGTTAATGTGTAACAGACAGAATCTCCACTAACCCCCTCCCAAAAAAACATAAAAAATAACCAACCTTCAATTAAACAAGCTCTGCTGATTGAACCAAAGAAAGTACGTTAAAAAAGATTACTCCAAATAAATGTTTATTGTTTGTAATCACAATGAAATAAACAACAGCTTCTAATTTATTTCCAGTTTTTCTTTTAAATTATATTTTATTGTGAGTTTTTTGCATTTGATATAGATACACAAGTCAACAAATGTTCTCCTATCTGTAATGAAAATGCTCCACAGCACACTCCTTGTGGAAAAGTCTGGCATTACAGAGGTATACCTGAAAATGGACAGCACTTATAACTGCAGTGGTAAGTAACAGTAGTAACTAGTAATAGTATTTAAAAGTAGCAGAAGTAGCATTAATCATAGTAATAATATGAAACTATATAAGAGGAATCACTGGCTTGGAATGAACCATTTGCATAAAACAAACCGATATTTGTAAAGTTGTCGGGTACATAGCATAGTGGGACAGGACGATGCTGGGGGAGACAGCAGCGTCTGTGTACAGCGCCTCAGACTGCCTGATCGGGGGAAAACGCACTGAGCCTCTGGGGTCTGCTTTCTGGTGTACTGTGAGGGGGAGATCAGTTACCACACTTGCTTTACAGCTCAACAGCTCTCCATGGATGAAAAAACAAACAGGCTATCACTTGGTTTCCTCGGGTGATTTCATCAGAATAAATGGCTTAGTTTTGGGGGACTGTGAGCCTTCCCCTCGCATGAGGAGCCTCCAGATCCTCTCTGCTTGATAGCAGGTAGCTCTGCTATAACTGCGCCTCCCTCTTTGGTTCCCGAAGTCCCTACTATACACGACTCACATCTCACACCTTAACGCTGTCATCAACACCTGTGCTTAACACATTCTGCCTGGCATATGTGTGAGAATGTGTGTGAGTGTGTGTTTGTGGGTTAATGTCTGTGTGAGTCTGTGTCTGTGTAAGCATGGAGGTGTGAATGTGTGTATATATATGTGTGTGTGTGTGTGTGTGTGTGTGTGTGTGTGTGTGTGTGTGTGTGTGTGTGTGTATGTGTGCAGAAATGAGTCTGTATGTGTGTGAACCAGCGACACAAACACAAACGAACTTCTCTAGGACTCTGATTGGAAGGCTTTCCTCCACTTGAGCCTGTCCTATGCACTCACAGGAAGGCTGAGCCATGCCCAAAGCCACACCCAGGCAAGGCTGTGATGAGGCAGTGCAGTAGCCAGGCACCGAGAGGTTGCGAAAAACCCCAGGTGAGTGTCGGCAGGGAGGGGAATCCACTTTGGCTCTTCATTTGACCACACATTCTGAGGTCCTTGGTTCAGTAGCTTTGCTCTATGGAAGAAGGTAAGAGACAGAGAGGACAGGCCAACTACATGGACAGACGAGGTCGGTGTGCTACAGTCCCTGCAGGGCTACACAGGAGCACCTGCCCGATAACCTGCCCCTGCTCTGCTTAAGTGAATGATCATCAGGTCTGTGTCTGATAGAAACTCACGCTGTCAGCTCAGATGTGACATCAGAGCAGAGAGCCGCAAACAGCGTGCACAGTCACAGCATGTAAACTGGACACAGGAAGGTGCAATGTTTAGCTGCACCCCGCCTAGCCACTATACTCCTTTGCATGAGGCCTGTACACTGCACAAAGCACTAGAAGTGCATCTGCATTTCAGTCACTTCTCTCCCCCTGTGCTTCAGATCCAGCAGGGGATTGCAACGCGCTGCTTTCGCCTCTTTGGGGAAACATCAGCAACAAAGAGGCAACCTCACCCTGAAAGTCATCAAGCAAGACACGTGCCTGCAGAGCGACGTATGTACAAACACATCCTTACGTGTGTGACATCACAGATAATTTTGGAGACGCACGAGGGACACGCCCTCGTACCACTTACTCCCCCAGCACACAACACAGCTCAGGTATGACATCACTTCCTGCCGGAGGCAGCTCTCCTCAGCCCATCCTGGTGAATACTGTATGTGCTTATCGAGCTCACCCGTTTACAGACATCACTAATACACTAGCAATAATCTACTTGTGACTTCGGTCTGAGTCACGCTATACAATCGCAGAACATCTCAGTTTGCAAATTCATAAATACACAGTACCATAAAAATGTATTTGTTGTTTTTTTCACATTTTCTTTATTTCTCCCCAGATCAAATTTTGCCAAGGAAACTGAGGCATCGAAAGTGGCACCAATGGAAGAGTTAAATGCATTCAGCGTTCCCTCTATTTGACTGTGGCCGGGATCCGTTAAAAATGTGGATTAATCACAGAGGGGGGCATTTACTGCCCTCCTCATCCAGTCCAATCTTACCCAGGTAAGCCCATGCCCCACCCAGTGCACCCCTCCCAAAAAGGCAACACACCCCTACCCCTCTCCCCTGTTCTCTTACTCCCCCTTTTCATTCATTCATTTCATTATGTTCTTTTTTTGAGTTTGATGATACACACCCTGCTGTAGAAAATAAAACAAGAAGCCGCACTTCAGAAAGAGAAAGACACAGGGATAAATTAGCTTAAAAACAGTGACAGGAGGTTCAAACCAAACCCTCCAGAAAGTCTGCAACACGTCACCCCTGTTTGACTACGGAGAGGGAAAAACTGGCGTCCAGACGGAGATGCCTTCGATCCTCAAAACATAAAAGCTTCAAAATTGAGCAAAACTGAAATGCTCTTCCTCATTAAAACTCTAGACACATCTCTCTTTGGAGAAAGGAATTCAAAAAGAATCATCAACAAAGAATGAAATACAACAATTAATTTCAAGTAAAAAAAAAAAAAAAACATATAATTTTCCTGCTGAATTCTCTCGTTCAAAAACCTTAACTGCTTCGGGTTAGTCTGTGCTTTTTCAAAAACACTTTGAAAGCTGACTTTCCTAAAAACGAGCAAAAAAAAACCCCAAATAAAACGATTAAGACAGCAGTGACCAACATGGTCTCGTAAGAGCAGTTCAAACAACTTATTTTTTTCCATTTCACTTTTCTCTGCAACAAAATCAACAAAATCGATTTTTACGTTAAATCTTTCCTCAAAAAAACGCAACTGCCAACAAATGATAATAATAATACTCTTAACAAGAATACCGAATTTAAAAAAATAACAAAGTTCTTCAAGCACATTCATAGAGACGCAGAGAAGAGTGACGATCAGAACGTGAGCTCGTCCCAGGGGCAGTTTTCTAAAAGGATTTAGAATTAAGAAAACACAACCTTTTAAGAGTTGGAGAGACAGCTGGTCCCCCGGCTTTAGAGGAAGGATCTCTGAAGGAGGGAGCGACTCCTTTAGCCCTGCAGGCTGGGGATGGTGCTGTTAGGGGGGGCCGTCTGTGTCCCAAATCGCTGTCTCATTGAGCTCTCTCGCTGCAGTTGCTAACGCAATGCCGCCAGTCACTCAATCAAATCCCATTAATCAACCAGAGAGGAAACCGTAGGCTAGAGTAAGGAGCTGGTGACGGGGGCAGGGTTTCAATGGGGGAGATGAGAAGCTCACAGCACAGAGTAGGGACTGAGGGAGAAGATTCTGATGCCACACCTTCACTTAACTTTCTGACTCATTCTGTTGCTTGGTGTTTTTTTCTCATTTTTATTATTTTTTTAAAGTACTTGTGTGTTGTTTTTATTTCTTCTTGCTGAAGAAGCTGAACCTCTTCTCGCGGTCGCGTTCCTTGCCCTCCTTGTTCCGCAGGGTGACTGAGCCAGTCTCCCCGGAGCTGGGAGAGATGGGTGGCATGGTCATGGCCCGGGTCAGGACTTTGGGGCCCACAGGGGAGTCTCCTGCCCCGCCTGCAGCCGCACCCGCCCGAATAGAGGTGTTGATGGAGGACATCCAGGAGCTCATCTCAGCCTGAGAGACAGAGAGAGAGGGGGGGGTGAGCCACGCTCTCTCAGAGAGCAAACCAGGCCTCATCTCAGCATCACTGCACCACTGCATAATCTATCACTGGATAATCTTTCATTGCATCACTGTATAATGTCACTATCATCATCACTGCATCACTCCATAATCTGTCAGTGCATCACTGTATAATGTCTTTAATGGATACGTTCTCATCGTTTCTGTATAAGCTCTGTAAAATGTGGCTCTGCACAGTAATGAGAAGCCATGTCACTCACCTCGTCTTTGGCCTGGAAGAGGTACTCCTTTCCGTCACTCAACCTGCAGAATAAGATGATTGGCTACTGTTAAGAAGGGTGGAGCGTGCCTCGCCACCTTCACCAGCCTTATTTTTGCCTCTTTACTCAACTTTCCTTTCATAATTTCCTTCACCCAGGAATCTCACTGCTGCCCCCATCCCTCCATCTTTCTCTCCCCTTCCACTCTCTTTCCCCATCCCTCTCTCCTTCTTCTTCCCTTTCCTTCCGCTATCCCTCCATCTCTCTCTCCTTCCTCCCTCTCCTGTCCCCCTGGCCTCTCACCGCAGCTTGAAGACGTGTTTCCTCTTCTTGTAGTCATGGGCGACATCACAGACAGCCTCGGCCAGGCTGACGGGCACCTCTCCGTGATAGGGGATGCCAGTGCTGGCGCTCTTGCTGTCCTTGTAGAATCCCAGGTTTCCCTTGCGCAGCACGCAGTACACATTCTGCCAGGATCTGTAGCCAAAGAGAGCTGGTCAGGACTCCAGGGCCATAGCCAAACACCTTCAGTTACGATGGAGTGTTTTGGTGACAAGCGGGGGCTGCTTCCCCTAGGCCCATCCTACCCCACCTACTGCCTATTTTGTCCCTCCTACTAGTTAAGCCCCTCCCACAATATCTCCCTACCAGACAAGCCTCTCCCGAAACTTCTCCCTGCTAGCCTGTCAGCCAAACCCCACCACACCACAGCCTGTCAGCCAAACCCCTACCACATACATCACCTGGCATTGCATATCACACCACAAGAGATGCCCCTCCTACACTGCCTCCAACCAGTTAGCCCCCCTCCACCTCACTAAATAGCCCCCTCTCACCTTGCCTCCTACCACTTTAGCCCTCTACACACAGCTTGGTCTACTAGATGAGCCACTCCCTCCCACCAGTTAGGCCCCTCCACTCCCCAGACCCTGCCCCCTCCCTACCTGCTGGCAGCCTTCTTGGTGTGCGACTCCATCTCCTGCTTGCGGCACAGCAAGCCCTCCATGTCCTCGGCAGCCGGCGGTTCGGTGCTGGCCTTGCTGGGCAGTGTGGCAAAGGCAGGGGTGGCCTCAGGGTGGGAGGAGGACGGCAGGCCACTGTCCCCGCCCGGACCATTCACAGACTCCCCCTCAGACCCCTGCAACACAAGAGAGTCACCGTCATCTCACCTGTACCACAAACACATTGGCCGCCACGACCGCAGGTGCACCAGGGACACACGACCTGACAGCAGTCACGTTTTGCACACATTACTCTGTGTGTCACTCCTGTCTGTCACGCTATGGCTCGGCTTCACCTGTGTAAAGGAGAGCATTCACCTGTTCCCTAGAATCTGAATGCTTGTTAATTGTTAATTTTTGTCAATAGTTAAATTTTAAACGTTCAAAGGCCCTTTGTTTTCAATGCAGTTCGAACCTACCAATAGCAGATCATTTTATCAAGTACATCGAAATCTGTTCATTGTTAATAGTGTAACTATTTGTCATTGTAATTATCTGTGTGCATGTTAAGCCAGCCACTGGTTAATGGACCACACTTGCCTAATCAGAGGCACAATAAACACAGTGTGTGGGTGCTGCTAGGAGACTCTTGTGAGCAGATTGCAAAGAAACCCAGTTTTGGACACAAAGAAATTATTTGATTTTTTTTTCTCTTCTCTTGTTTTGTGAGAAGCGTTGGCCACCTTCCTCACAACCTGTGTGTCATTGTTAATGGTTTACCTGTGTATCGCTCGTGGATTCACCTGTGTCACTTTAACTTTCTCTGTGGGTTTATTTGTGTGCTTGAGCTTCCATGGCACCCCCACAGGGGAGAAAGAGTTTCATTCTGTGACCTATACTGGAGTTCAATGAGCCATAGAGTGTTTCTATATCTGTCAATGTCTGCACTTAACGCTGGCTTTTGTTTAAAAGGGAGAATTGGACATCTCCCAGTAATTACTGCAATTAAATCCGCGGCTGACATTCTGAAAGACCATCAGACCAAAGAGACGCACTTAGCTTTCATCTCATTCCAACACAACACACCCAACGATACACAGACTGAGGGAGATCAGCCTGATGAAGTTCTGCACACACACATACATACACACAGACACACACGCACACACAGCCAATGGTCTGGCAGCATTGCATCATGGCAGTGCAAGGCGCACATGGAATGAGGAGGGACTCTGGGGACTCTGGAGTCAAAGGGCAAACCCTTGCGTCTGTGGAGGAATCTCCCCTGTGTTACACGGTGCTGTTTTAGACAATGGAGAACATGGCCGTTTATGATGACTCCAGCTGTAACTAGCAGGTGGAAACAGGGCCCTCCAGGGAATGGGTAAAAACTTCTGTGACTGCCATGAAGGGCAGCTCTGGTTGCAATAGCCAACGGGAAGCCTTCCTTCTGTTTTGACTCAGCTAATCCTCTGTGTAACTTAAGTTTGGTCAATACCCAGTGAATCAAATACTGGCTCCCCCTCTGTGCCAAATGGCCCCAACAAACTCCCCCATAGTCAATCCTTGCAAGTCAAAGAATGGCAACACCTAACAGTCATTAACCGGGTAAAGTAAAAAACAATTACGTTTTTCTGAGCGTGAAGATTGAGTATTTGAAAAGTTGAAAGTCTTGACTTTTTAAGCTTTAGCCACAGAAATTATTCCCTGAGTAGACATGTTCTCATTTAAAGTGTGGGGTTTTAGACCTTCAGGGCCAGGACTGTGGACCTACAAATGATGAAAACATTATGTTTACATCTGAAAGACCCCCCTTCAAACCAAACAACCTGCGAATGTCGTCCGGTCCACAGTGCAAAGACGAACAGAGGCTTTCTGGGCTAAAGCTATTGATCAGAACAGGGCGCCAATCGTCGACACCCTTTCAACACAGACCCTGTAACCTTGGACAGCACAGAATCTTCACCAATCAGATTTGGGCAGAAGAGGCGTGAGCGATGGTAGAGCAATGATAAGTTTGCAATGGCGCCCTCTGGCGGGCCGGCCAGTGGTACTGCAGTGGGCTGAGCACAAAGCGTTAGAGGTGATTGGATGAAGGAGCAGCTCTGCTCAGACTGTGTTTGGGTACTCACAGGCTCCGGGGACTGTGGTGCAGGCTCAGGTGTCCTGCCCACGGACACTGACTGGGGACAGAAACGCAACAGGGACACGTTAAGAGACTGTTTGCATGGGACTCCCAGCGTAGCGCAGCTCCGTGACTCCGTAGCCATGGCATTCCGGTACGCGCGCACACCTCACACCCCACGCCCTCCCGCAGGCATCAGATCACAACACCTCACCTGAATGTGCGACACTAACGGTAAAGATATTGACTCTGGTTCAGCTGAACATTAATTTCACAGTTTAAAACGGAACTAATGCACTCAAGTGTTCAAGTCAGGATATTTTTACTGATCTCACAAGTAGAAATATATAATTGCAGCTGCTTCACTTTGATTTTTAGAGATGTGTGACTACAAAGATTTATCCTTTAACCACTGATCATTAAATGTTCCTTTCCTAATCATTTTAAAGAGCTCTTAGCTAGCTAACAAATTATCAGACACTACTGCGGGGACAGTGGGCGATACAACTCAACTTCCGTGCCAAAACTGGTTTGGGTAACTATGACAACAGCCAGCCTGAGCTAGCATCTTCACAGCAATACATCAATTAGGCAGACAGTCTGAAAATGTCTTTTTACGGATGGATATTTATAGTTTGATTATATTTAGTGAACCAAATCTGAGGTTCCCTGACGTCTCCATGACTACATCAGTGATTTATTAAAATCCACTCATTATCAATGAAATTCCAGGAACTGGATGAACTGTGATAAACAAACCATTTCACACTGACACTTCCAAGTCGTCATATTTTTCAGGGCTTAAAAAGAGAGACATGCTCAGCTCTGGATAATCCATAGGACGTCCGTCAGTCACTAAGTTCCTCTTTCAGCAAACAGGAGTCAGAATGGTACAACAAAAATGACTTGAGTCATGTTAAATGTGTTCTATGAAAGGTCCTCTGCTGGTCAGTTTACCTGTGAGCTCTGCCCAGACAGATGAAGATGAAAAAGAACAGACAAAAACAAACAAAAGAGGAAAGATCATATGAAGAGACAAGACTGACAACACCGGGGCCCACACACGCATATCAAGTATGGGGAGGGGTTACACAAGAGCTGCCTTGCAGCTGAAGGTGGCTCCCAGTGCACTCCCATCAGTTTCTGCACTGGCCCAACAGGAGAAAAGGTTAGGAAATACCAGCTGTAGACAGACAATTGCAGACAATGTAGACAATACCAGTGTGTTGCCAGGACAACTTCCTGGAACAGAAATGTGACTTCCTCCTTTCTGACATCCCAGCACCACAGTGCTTATGTGTGACCACTAGGAGGAGCACTCACCTGTGAGGTGTCCTGATCACTGTGGACCCCGTTCACCGACACTGACTGGTTCAGAGTGGTCTGGTCCAAGCTGGTCCTGCGGTGCGGCAGAGAGGACGGGTGCATTTGCTTAGAGAGTTTGTGAAGGCAGTGAGCTGTCAGCCCCTCTGTTGGCAATTCTCCGTTCCCCTCACCTGGCCTGGCTCTCTGCCTCAGACTGTACCACCTCCTCGGCAGGGGGGGGTGTGGGAGGCCGGCGCGCCCTCTCCTCTTCCTCTCTCCTCCGCTGTAGCTCCTGCTCCTCCAGCTGCAGAGGGGGTAGAGGTCAGAGGTCACCTGCAGGTCTGGAGAGCGTCCCACACCTCTCTCTCTGACTTCAGCGCCCCCACCCCCCTGCCCCCTTTCCCTCACCCCCCTCACCGTGGTGAGCTTCTCCAGCAGCGTGAAGCGGTCTTCCCAGCCAGCGGCCAGCTTCTCCAAGGCCTCGTGCCGCTTGATCAGGCTCTCCACCTCGTCCACGTTGGCGCCCAGGTCGGCCGCGCGCACCAGCGGCTCCTGCCCTACCAGCCACGACTCGGCCACCGGAGCGTCCCGTCCAAACTGCAGCACCTCCAGCACTGGGGTGGAGGCGAAGAGGGGAGACAGCAGGTACGGTTAGGCATGAACACATTACCACAGGCCGAGAAGGACAGGAGGGTGACAAGGAGAGTCGGAGAACAGGTGGATGAAAGGAAGAAAACGGAATGCATCAATACGGGCTGGATCTACTAGAGTACACGTGCAAAAGCACAGACGGATAAGCAACACGCACCCATACATGTGCACACACGCACACACACACACGTACTCACACATACACACACAGGCCTTCCATCACTCACAGACTTGAAGGTGCTCCATCTTGTCCCTCCACTTCTTGTTGATCTCGTCCCTCTTGGCCTGCAGCTGGTCCATCTTCTCACGTATCTACAGCAGGGGGGAGAGCAGACATTAGCACACAGTTAGCTTACAACCCGCCTGCCCGTCAGCGTATGTGCAGACTGGACCCTGCTCTGGCTGACCCCCCCGTCCTCGCCTACGTTCTGGCGGGACAGGGTGGGGGGGGGCGTACCTCATCAGCGGCGTAGTGATTCTTGGCGATGAGCGCGTTGGCCATTTCGCTGCAGGCGTTGAAGCTGTCGGCCCTGGCCTCGATCTCAGACTTAATGTCCTGGTGGTTGTTGATGACAAGTCCGGCCGAGGACACGTCTCTGAGGGGGCGGGGTTAAACAGAGAACGTTTCACATCATGGGGTGAGAGCAGCCGCACGAACAAGACACTTCAGGGAGAGGAGATAAAAAGGAAGGAACAAAATATACAACTGGCAAAAGACAGGAGAGAGGGGCCTGGAAGGGGCGAGGCTGGTGGGGCTGGGTGGAGCCTGGAAGGGGTGGGGCTGGTGGGACTGGGTGGAGCCTGGAAGGGGCGGGGCTGGTGGGACTGGGTGGAGCCTGGAAGGGGCAGGGCTGGTAGGACTGGGTGGGGTCTGGAAGGGGCGGGGCTGGTGTGGCTGGGTGGAGCCTGGAAGGGGCGGGGCTGGTGGGGCTGGGTGGGGCCTGGAGGTGCAAGGCCTGACGGGCCGCTCATCACCTGGGCCGGTCGTGGGCGTCGATCTGCAGGTTGACCCCGTCCATCCACAGCATGAGGTCGCGCACCATGCTGAAGAAGCGGAACTTCTCCACCGTGTCCTGCAGGAGGAGCCGGCGGGTCTGCGCAGCCGACAGCAGGGCCTCCCAGGCGTCAGACACTGCCCGCTCGTGCTTCTGGATGTCCTCGGCCTTCTCGCCTGCGTAGGCCTTCTGCAGCCGCGCCGCGTCCTCCTGCACCTGCCGCACCTGTGGCCAACGGTCAGGTGATCTGAGCTCTTCCGCTGTCCAGAGGAGGGCAGGGCAGTCTGCCTTTCCCCCTCTGTCACAAACTTCTTCTACACACTACACAAGCGTCTAATGGACCATTTTTAAAGGATAACAGTCAGCTTTACTGATGCCGTCTATATGTGCACCCAAAATCAAGTGTGGCCCAGATTTCATTCAATTTTTTCATTGTTTTTTCAACTATCTTTCCATTAACGACTACTGCAGGTGACAGCACCCAGTAACACTCCATTCACAAAGCTATATGTGCATCTCAAATAACTATCCTCCCATTATGAAAATCACTTTGATGTTCACACAATATGCAATATTAAGAACAAGCAGCACATTCCCCTTACAAAACTAAATCCTTAGTCTTGTCATTTTGAGTCAATGTTATTTGCAACAGTCTGATACGGGATTAAATCACAGAAGAACCAGTCACATGACCAACAAAATGCCTCAGCATTAAGCTGACCTTGTGAGAAAGGCCATCTACACCCTTTTTCTCTCTGGTCTGGCTGCGCCAGTTACTCGGTTTGCCCCGGCGATTTTTTAACCCGTCTGATGAAACTGACCCATTTGCCCATGACACAGGTGAGCGTGTGCTACTGGGCCCTCACCTGTCCGCTGAGCGCCTGGATGTCGTGCTCGAAGGTGGTGTGCTGCCGGTGCAGGTGCTGCACGGAGTTGAGGTCGCGGCCGAGCTCGGCGGACAGCGCCTCGCGCTTCTCGCGCACGCGGCCCAGCGCCTCGCGCGCGTCCTGGTGGAAGCGGTGCAGCTCGTAGGAGGCGGCCAGCATCTGCGTGCGCGTGTCCACCAGCTCCAGCAGGTCGGCCCAGGCCTCGTTCAGCCCGTCCTTCCACTCCGCTGCGCTGGCGTTCTCCGGGTGGCCCGACTCGATCAGGTCGTCCGCCAGCGCGTTCACTGCGTCCACGCGCTCCTGCCCGATGTTGCTGGTGTCCCGCGCAAACTCCCGGAACTTGTCCCGCAGCATCTGGTGGGGGGGATGGGGAGGGCAGAGTGAGGTTCAGGCACCTCCTTTATTACAGTGTCATCAACATCAACATCAACATAACCAACCATAAAAAAGATGTAGAAAGATGTAAAAAAATGTAGAAATGTGCATGAGTTATACATACTTCTGTATACATGCATGTCATCTTCACCTCTACCTAACTGTATTCACATTTAATATTGCTTACATTATTGCTTTGACTTCTGTTTGTCCTGCCAATGAAGCACCATTTAATTCAATTTAATCAACAAGCAACGAAAGAGAGAGGGAGAAACAAAGAGAGACAGAAAGAGAGGGGGAGAGACAGAAAAAGACAGCAGGAGAGAGGGAGACAGAGAGAGGCAGATGCAGACAGCGAGAGATGAATAAACTAATATACGATACTTCTTCCTTGTTATGTTTGTTCATACATTTACGTAGTTATATATTTTTTGGATCATTACTCTTATTATTAATGATTAGAAGTTGTATACTTTGTTCTACATTATCGTTCATTATTGAATTACTGGTTACTGGTTACATTTCTTTTTAGATACTGCTTTGGCATTATGAATATACACGTTTGTCATCCCAACAAAGCACACCGAATTTAATTAAATTGGGCTGATCTGAACTTAACTGAACTGAACTGAACTTAGATGAACTGAACTGGTGTAACTGAACTGAACTGAACTGAAATGAAATGAAATGAAATGAAATGAAATGAAATGAAATGAAATGAATAAGAGAGAGAGTGGAGGGGTACCGTGACGTGCTCGTAGTCCTGGCCCAGCTCGTGGGAGCCGGCCACCACCTCCCTCTCTGAGATCCACTGCTCCAGGTCGTCCACCTCCCTCTTGAGCTGCATGAGCCTCAGGCGCTCCTGAAGCCGGCCTCGCCTCTCCTCTGCCAGGTCCTTCAGCCCTGCATACAGCTTGTCCACTTGCGCTTGCCGTAGCGTGATCCGCTCGCTGCAGGAGTGAGAGAGGGCACGTTCTGACCCTGCACTGGTCTTTCTGCTGACCTTTTGACCCTTCTCAGCCCCACTTCACACCATCCATCATAGACATTACATATAAATACATACACCTTCCTTCCTGTGAAAAACTAAATTTGGAAAACCACAAAGGAAGCCACGCTTTCCTTTATGCAAATATTAAGTGGAGGAGAGACACAGAGGGAAAAAGACCGACATGAGGTCAACTTTTTAAATTTTGTAAATTTGCCCTTGGAGCAATGCAAATTTAGAAGAGTTGCAGTTTTAGGAATACGCATTTAGACTGTGGCACATGGTGTGACTCAGGGTGAGGTCACTCCTATCAGCCGTAAGGCTCTGCATGTGTCTGCCCGCTCACCTCTCCGGGTGCTCGTTGGTCACCATGAGTCTGCTGCTATTGGCCAGCTGGTGGATGGTCTGGGCATAGTCCTCCAGGGCCTGCTCCACTGTCTGGTGCTTCTTTACCATCACCATAGCGCTCTGTTCATCCTGCATGCAGACGCAAACATGGATGTGGTTTAGCATGTAACTACATAGCTGGAAGTGTTGTCCGTGTACAGTGTGCACGTATGTGTATACGAGGGTTCACTGTTCCACAGCTTAGCTTTTTTATTCTCTCTGTAAATTGTGCTGTTAATGTGTGAGTGGTCTGAGATGTGACTGGTTCTTCTGTGATTTAATCCCATATCAGACTGTGACAATCTATCTGTAAAGGGCACTATACCAAATAAAAGCTGCTTGATTGAGGTGGTGGTGCTGTAGTTTTCTCCTCACCTTGGCCTTATGGTAGTGTCTGTGAGTTGAATGTGTTGTAGTGTCTGTGAGCTGCATGTGTTGTAGTGTCTGAGCTGCATGTGCTGTAGTGTCTGTGAGCTGCATGTGCTGTAGTGTCTGAGCTGCGTCTGTTGCAGTGAGTGTCTGTGAGCTGTGCGTGCTGTCTCTCTCCTCACCTTGGCCTTCTCCTCTGACATCATGTGCAGCTCCTGCTCTCCCATCCAGGCCTCGGCCTCGGCTGCGTCCGCGTAGAATTGCTGGGCGCGGTTGGCCTCCAGCAGGCGGGTGTGCCGCTTGTCCGTCTCAGCGATCAGCTGGTCCCAGGACTGGCGCAGCTCGGCCAGGCGTCCCTCCAGAGCCTCAGCGCCCTCCTCGCCTGGCCGCATGGAGCGCCCGTGTGCCTGAATGTCATCGATGCGTGGCTGGTGGCCCTGGATCTCCTTCTGCAGGGTCTGGCAGATGGAGCAGGGGACAGATACGTCACACGTATGAGCTAGCCTGCCCTGCACACACATCTGTAGTACAGGATACTTCTCCCTTCTCCATACCTCCAACCTTCTCTCACTCACCCTCTTTCATACCTCCATCCCTCATTCTCACACTCCCTCCCCTTCTCTCTCTATACCTCCAACCTTCACTCTCGCACTCATCCTTTCTCTCCATACCGCCATCACTCATTCTCCCACTCTCCCCCTCTCCATCTCTCTTATTCTCTCCCCACCTGGTTCTTCTTGATGAGCAGCTGAACGCTGGGCAGGTCCTTGCCGTGGTCAGTAGAGGTGGCCAGCGGCATCTTTTCCTTCACCCACAGCTACAGCATCACAGAGAAAGACAGAGGTGGGATTAGACAGCAGGCCTGACCCCTGGCCTATCCCCCAGAGAGGCGGTGTGGCTGTGGGCCACTTACGATCTCGTCCTCCAGGTCACGCTTGAACTGGTGGGCCTCCTTGGAGGCCATGAGGCGCTGGTGCCTCTGGCTAAGGGGCTCCTTCAGGTGAGCGAAGCTGTCGGCCACGCTCCGCTGCTGGCTGTCCACTTCCACCAGCCCCGCGTCCTCCTGGGACAGTGCCAGGGCCTGGGACTTCAGCGCCTGCACCTCCTTCTCCCGCACCTCCATCTGGTGCTCCAGCATCTGCCAGGGGGAGGAGAGGGGGAGTCAGAAAGGCCATGTCTCAACTGAGGGTTCTCAAGCATAAACGCGCTGCATATCAGGAGCACACATATGGCTCTGCGGGAGCTGGAGCTGGAAGCTTGTATCCAACTGCATATATCCTTCACTGTTCTTGTAGCACGGGTACTGTAGGTATAGATTAAATCTCTCACTGTTACTGTAATGCTGGTACTGTAGGGATGAAGCGAATCCCACAGTGTTACACCTGTAGTACTGTACCCACCTGATGCTTCTTGAGCAGGATGTTGACGCTGGTCAGGTCTTTGCCGTAGTCGTCGCTCTGCAGCTGAGTCGACAGGTTCTTCACCCAGCCGTCCAGGGCCGAGCAGCTCTGGGTGAAGAGCTCCGCCCTGTTGGCATCGAAGAGGCACTGCGCCTTGGTCTGGGTGGCGGCCTCCAGCTCCTCCCACTGCCGCTGCAGCCCCTCAAGCGTCTGCCTCACCACGGGCTCCAGCTCGGGCTTCTCAGTCACCAACGCCTGCCCCTCCTGAGGGGAGCAGCCAAAAACATTCCACTTACCCATCATCCTTCCTGGCTCTTCATTCCACTCACACACCAGCATTACTGGCTATTCATAACACTGATGTCACAGGTTTCACAGGTTTAATCCAATCTACTCTTGGTTTTGGCATTTTTATTGGTTTGGGCTATCACTGGTCATTGGTCATACTGCCTGATGACTGATCCTGGCAGGAATGCACCGCGCCCCTGTGTGAGCATGTTCACGAAAAGCACCAAGTTTTCATCCGAATATTTTCTGTAATTATGAAATTTTAGTCCGTAATCATTTTCATATATCAACAAATCATTACTATAATTAGTGTCATTAATCATTACTATCATAAATGATTACTGTCATTACTGTTGAATAAAGTGCCGGTTTGATTACCTGCTGGGGCACTGCTGCTGTACCCTTAGGCAAGCTACCTAACCGAGAATTGTATCTGTAAATGTCCAGCTGCATAAATGGATTACATGTAAACCTGTAACCTATGTAAGTCGCTCTGGATAAGAACGTCTAACAGTAATGCAATATAATGTAAAGTCAAATAAAGTATCACTAGAAAGAGCGTGATTCAGACATATTTTGCAAAGTCTTCATAATTCCACTAAATTGACTTCCTGGACAATGCTCAGTTATACAGCAATAACGCCCACTATGGCTCTGAAATGCGTAAGATGATAATGCAATGACAGTAAGAGAATTCAAAGCTTCACTGATTTTGGTGCTTTCACTTTCAAAATTAATTCTGAACATCAACACCTGAATACCAATGGGACATTTAAAAGACATTTACGAACGCTATTGATTTGGAAAATGCAGAATTTTGTCTGTCAAACTGACAGATGGTTTTAAAATGCTATGTTCGTAAGTGACGGGCACCTTGTCGATCTTGTCCAGCCAGTCCTTGTTGGACTGCAGCTCAGCCATGAAGGCCTGGTGCTTCTGCCACTTGCTGTGGAGGTTGCGGGCCTCATCATATGACATGTCCTGGGCTGTCAGCATCTTCTCGTTGATCCACAGGCTCAGCTGCGGAGAGGGGGGGAGGGAGAGAGGAAGGGGTTAAGAGAGGCCCGCAAACCCCCGCCATTCCCCCGCGGGTACGTCAAACGCTCATGAATCACCGACTCTGTGATTCAAGCCTGACTCAGAGCTAGCAGATTTTGGGTCTCGTCTTGACGAAAGTTCCTTTTTTTAACCTTTCGGGTCACCTTGGGCAACGCAGTCCATCTGTTGTACCCAAAATACTTTGTCCCAAAGGGGACAGTGTTGTTGCAACCTTGAGCAAGTGCTTTCATGTTGCACCAAACATCCAGACATAGAATTAGGTTACACAATCAGCTGAGCAAATAGATTATGCAATACAATTCTCATTCTGCCAGGTGTCAGGAATCAATTCACTCATCTTGTTATTGAAAATGTGTAAAAAGTAGTAGGAATGCAATACTGAGACACTGCAGCCACGTTATGTCAGTGCATTAACAGTAATGTGTTACGTTGCAATACTGGGTTACGTTGTTTCACTTCCCTGTTGTTTCACCCTTGGGCAACAGTACTTAACCCACAAATGCCTCAGTAAATATCTAGCTGTATAAATGGATAATTTTATGACATATGTAAGTCAATCTGGATAACAGCATCTGCTAAAAGACAAATGACAGTCTTAACAGTATTGTGTTATACTGCAGTGCTGATACTATGATTAATAGTTATGCATGAAAGCTGATGTGTTGAGCCTTGGCCCTCACCTCCTGTCCATCCTGCAGGAAGTGCTGTAGCTCACGGTTGTCTTTAAGTTTTGCCAAGAGTTCATTGGCTGCCTGTTTGTTCTTCTGGTGCCTACAGAGTGAAGGAGAGAGATATTGAGTCACCTCTGAAACAACATGTTCCGTGAGTAGAGCTGTCCTCTCCAACAGCTCTTTATTAAACTGACTTTTTATTAAAAAGTCTATTAAACCATCAGCTCCCTTTATTCAGCTGACACTTCTCCATCACCTGCTCCTTCTTTTAATATCCCTCTAATATCCATCTTTCAGCATCTTTAAAACACCCGTTCTCTCCCTTTCTCTCACTCCCTCCACTCTCCCCTCCTCCCTTTCTCCCCTTTTGCTCCTCCCCCTCTCTCCCTCCCTCTCTCATTCGCTTTCTCTCCCTCCCTGTCTTTCTCTAGCCCTCTCTCCTGCCCCCTCTTCTCCCTCACCTCTCCAGGATGGAGTCGGCCTTCTCCTGGATCTTGTCAGCGTTGGCATTGTGTTCCTCGACCAGGCGGCGCCCGGCCTCCACCACGCCGAGGATCTTGTCCTCACTGGCCTCCATGGTGGTGAGGAAGTCCTCGTGCTTTTTGATGGCATCTTCGGCCCCCTGCAGGCTGGACGGCATCTCTGTGTGGGACAGCACGTACTCCTGAAGGACAGGGAGAAAGGGGGGTAGAGGGGTTCCGTTACAGCCACTTTAATGAATGCTCCTTCCATCCATTCACCCACGCCTTTCTGATTGTACTTTCTGCTGCGAATCATTCACTTAAAAGAATCAAATCACACAGGTTGGATGCAATTATGCTTATACACAGAGACTATACGCTGCACTAACACTGAAAATGCACTGACTACCAGTCACTGTACAAGTGCACTGTTGAAGTCCGGAGAGAGACATCGATGTGCACATTCGTCCTAGCCTTCTTAAATCTCTTCTCCTCTCCTCCCATATTATACTATCAGTGTATAGTATCAGATTTAAAAACAATGCCACAATTTATGAACACAAAAACAGAAGAATACATATAATTACCACACAATGCCTCCATGGAACACCTGACAGGAAATAACCCAGAATTCTTTTCTACCCTACAGTAAATTATCAAATATTAAACTACGTACAGTTAAAACCTCTGTAGACTGCATTGCACAGTGTCTCTTCCTGCACTCACCTGGCTGTTGAGGAAGCCCTCGGCCTGCTTGGCATCGCGCAAGAAGGTCTGAAGGTCCAGGGCCTGGGCCAGCACGCTGTGCCGGCTCTCCCACATGCGGTGCAGCTCGTGCCAGCCCGTGTCCAGCGCCTGCAGCCGCTGGCCCAGGAACATGTGCTGGGCGTCAGTCTGGCCGCGGGTCACCTCCTCGCCCAGGGCGCGCATCCTCTCGTAGTCCTCGCGGTAGTCGTCCAGCTCGCTGCGGATGGCGCGGTGCTGGGCGAGCAGCCGCTCGGCCTCAGGCGGAGAGGTGGGCTCGTCCTCGGAGGCCACGGCCGTCGTGGTGCGCGACAGCCAGGCCTGGAAGTCGTCCAGGTCGCGCAGGAAGCCCTGCAGCTTGCTGGCCTCGCCCAGGCTCTCCTCGCGCCGCTTCATGGTGCCGTTCAGCTCCTCCCACACCTCCTGGATCTCCGCCAGCCTCGCCTGGATCTCCTGCGCCTGGTCCGGGTGCTCACAGGCCAGCTTCTCTGCCTCCCGCCGCAGGTCGTCCAATTTGCCCTGGTCGTCAGGTGTGAGTGACAGCCCAGTGATGGTAATGTTAAACCAGGTCTTTACAGTTTGTATCACACGTCATTCTGTCTTAGACAGACACCAAGAATCCATAAAATCCTACACAAGTTTCAAACACTGGAGCAATGTCTGCTTGGAAACATGCAGTACTCAACCCAGCAGCCTCCTGTGGAGCTCAGCTTAGTACATTTCTGACTTTAATAGTGTCCAAGTGCAGATGAGTGTGCCTGCATGTCCACAATGTGGTGTTATAAGTCAGTACAGGTGATATGTAACTGAATGGCCAGCAGGTGGCGTTGAACGTGTAAATATAGGTGTTGTGTACCTGTATGGCCTCCAGGTCACGCTCCATCCCCGTGAGTTTGCGCTGCAGGGCCATGACTCCAGCCAGGTCGTTGCCCAGGCTCTGGGTGGATTCAATCACCTTGGTCTTCTCCTTCATCCAGGTCTGGATCTCATTGCACTCCAGATGGTAGTTCTGGATGTTGAGTGCCGAGTCCAGCTCCTGCCTCCTCTGGCCAGCTAACTGCTGGAACTCCTTCCATCTGAGGGAGCAACCCACTTGGGTCAGTAATCTGCATGGTACTATGGATTCCACAGTGAATGAAAGAGTATGTGTGTGTGTGCAGTATGTATGCATGTGCATGTGCGTGTGTGTGTATATGTATGCGGTACGTGAATAAGCCTACAGTGTGTGAGAGAGTGTTTCCTGGCATTGAACTGATCCTGGGTCAGGTGGACCTGCCACTTGTGTGGAGTAGGTAAATAGCCTATGGTGTCTGAATGTGTGTTACCTGGCATTGAACTGATCCTGGGTCAGGTGGATCTGCTCCTTGTCTGGAGTAGGTAAATATCTTAAGGTGTATGAGTGTGTGTTACCTGTCATTGAGCTGATCCTGGGTCTGGTGGATCTGCTCCTTGCTGCAGTTGTCTGTGCTCAGCAACTGCTCGGCCACCTGGTTCACGTCAGTGATGCGGTTGCCCATGTTGTTCATCTCTGTTTCCAGGGTCTCGAACCTGCAGTCAAATGTACGTTCAGTGAGAAAACACCAACGCTGGTCACACACTCACAAGTTTGTAATTCTCACACACATCTACACCCGCAATGGCTGTGTGGGAGACACATCAAACATGTTTGGTAAGGGGGAAAGCTGAGGGTTTGGGTGAATAGTGTTGATTGAGGGTTTGTTGCGTCCACGGGCAGATGGTGAGTAGTACTGAATGAGGGCGGGTTGTGTCCATGGTGCTGTACCTTGTCTGCACCACCTCCAGGTCCTCCAGCTTCTCTGGGATCTCCATGCTGTTGAGCCACTGCTCCTTCTCTCCCACCCACAGCAGGCAGGCGTCCGCCTCGCTGAACATGCGGTACAGGGCCAGCGCCCCCTCGAGGGCCTGCCGGCGCTCTGCAGACAGGGACTCCAGCTCCGCATAACGCTGCTCTATGGCGGGCAGACGCCCCTCCACCTGCAGCACAGGCAGGGGGGCGGAGAAGGGAGGGGGGAGGGAGAGGGAGAGGGAGAGAGGGACAGGGAGAGAAAGAGAAGGGTGAGGCAGAAGGAGAGGGAAAGGAGAGAGATGGAGAGTGAGACAAAGGGAGAGAAAGAGAGAGAGGAGGCACAAGAGCAACAGATAAGTGGGAGGGAAGGAGAGGGGGGAGAGGGAAAGAGGGAAGGAAATGAAGAGAGACAGAGAGAGAAGCAGGGGAGAGAAAAAAAGAAGAGGGGGTGTAAAGAAAAGAATGGAAGAAAAATACAGAGGAGAGAGAGAGAGCCAAAGAAACAGAAAAGAGATGAGTATCTATGATGCCAGATCTCAGTACATGACAGGTTTTCACTCCTGACTATAGGCACTCACATCACTGAAGTTGGAACTTCGTAAAGCCTGTTTGAAAACTTAACCATGTAATTGCTGCACTATGTACTCCCAATTTAAAAGTCACTCTTGCTAAGTGCATCTACGAAATTCCTAAAATGTAAATGTAAAATGTAATATCACAAGCACAAAGTTTTTGGCCAAGTTTATGTGGGGCGTGCATATGCAGGGGATGAGCAGGGGCAGCAGGCTGTGCGGACCTCGGGGGAGCGGGCTTGTTCGGGCGGCAGGGAGAGCGCCTGCTCGTGCAGAGAGTCGATGAGCGGCCGGTGGCTCTGGATCTCCTCCTCCACCTCGCGCTGCTTGCGCGCCAGCGTCTGCGTGGAGAACTCGTCGTGCCCCACGTCGGAGCTCGTCACTCGGCGCAGCGTCTCCTGGATCCACGCCTCCATGTCGTTGGCGTCCGTCTGGAACTGGTAGAGCGCCACCGCCTCCTTCAGGGAGCGCTCGCGCTGTTGGGATGTCTGGAGATGGGGGGGATGAGGGAAAGAAGAACGGGAGGGAGTGAGAGGGGGAGGGAGAGAGAGTGAGAGAAGGAGGGAGAGAGGGACAGTGAGGTAGAGACGCAAAGAAAGAGTGGGTGGGAGGAAGAGAGAGGAGGAGCGAAGGAGAAATAGAGGGAAAAAGAGGAAAGGAGGTAGGGAAGAGGGAGACATGTATGGAGGGAGAGAGGGAGAGAGACGAAGCGATTGAATGAGTCAGACAGAAGGAGAGGAAGACAGAGATGGGAAAAGACGTTATAGATTTGCTCAGCACACATACAGAAGTCATCATGCAAGAAAGGAAAGCAATGGCTCACATAAGCGTTTCTACATTTCTACTCTGTTGCAGTTACAGTATTTTTGAAAATTAGCACGCTATTAATATTCATTTAATTTTATTAAAACTGCTATCATTACTAGTGACTTCAGTGAATCCACCTTCAGTTTGGTTGTATCTTTTTTTTAACCCCTGAGCCAGTCCCAGAGACTGTAACTCTGTAACTTCACACAGCATAAAAGCAGCCAATAGAAGCGGGGCGTGTGGCCCTGGGTTCTGCCTTACCTGCTCAAGGTGCTCCCACTGTGCGCGGATGTCCCTGATCCTCTCGGTCACCTCAGGGGCGCCGAAGTGGCCCTCCTGCACCAGGGCCTCCCCGGCGGCGATGCTGTTGCCCAGCGGGGCGTAGCGGGCGGCCATCTCGTCGCGGAAGGCCTCGTGCTTGCTGAGCAGGTGCAGTGCAGAGCTGAGGTCGCGGCCACAGTCTCCGCCCGACAGGATCTGCTCCTGCTCGCGGATCCAGGCCGCCTCCTCCCCCACCTCCCACAGGAACTGCCAGAGGCGGCGCGAGTCCTCCAGCCGGCCTCGCCTCTCTGCCGCCAGCATGCACAGCTCCTCATACGCCTGGCCCAGCAGCGCCACCCTCTCTGCCACCAGCCCCGGCTCACATGGCTTGTACCCTGCGGGGAGGGAGGGGGTCGCATGTCGGCACGGGAGCACAAGAGCAAAGCTGGGGAGGGTCTGTATCTCTTTCCGTAATCGTGTTTATTAAGATGTGTGTTACTGTTACTCATTGCGTCTCACTGAACTGCTTGTGTCTGTCTCTTAGCAGGTACCTGCACTGACTGAGTGTCACTGTGCTGCAGAGTCTCACGGAGTCTCAGAGAAAGTCTCAGACTGAGTCTCAGAGCTGATGAAACAAAGGTAACTGACTCACACTGCTCAGCATTCATGAAGCATGACTGACTCACCCTGCTCGGCGCTGGTGAAGCGTGACTGACTCACCCTGCTCGGCACTGGTGAAGCGTGACTCTGACTCACCCTGCTCAGCACTGGTGAAGCGTGACTCTGACTCACCCTGCTCGGCGCTGGTGAAGCGTGACTCTGACTCTGACTCACCCTGCTCAGCAATGGTGAAGCGTGACTCTGACTCACCCTGCTCGGCACTGGTGAAGCGTGACTCTGACTCACCCTGCTCGGCGCTGGTGAAGCGTGACTCTGACTCTGACTCACCCTGCTCGGCGCTGGTGAAGCGTGACTCTGACTCACCCTGCTCAGCACTGGTGAAGCGTGACTCTGACTCACCCTCCTCGGCGCTGGTGAAGCGCTGGGCAGCGCTCTGCACGCTGCGGACCTGCTCGGCCTGGGCGGCAATGTCGGCCTCCACCAGCGTGTGCTTCTGCAGCAGGTCCTCCACGTCGTGCAGGTGCTTCCCGATGTCCTGGGACTGCACGCGTCCCTGCAGGAAGAACAACACGTCTCATTACAGACCCCTTAGGGGAACACACTGTGTGAACACTGCACTGCTGGTCTCAATGTTGTAACAGTAAGAGTAATAATAACAACATTAGTCAACACCATAAAGAATAATAACAATGCTAATATTATTATTGTTAATAATAGCCATAATAATAATAATAATGTTACTCTTAACAACTGTTACTTCTACCAATAATAACAGTCCTAATAAAAACAGCACAACTGCTACTGTAACTACTGCTACTACCACCACCACTAATAATATTAACAATGGTACCACTACTTCTACTAATAATAATAAATTATACCATGTCTGACAATACAAGAAGTACTATTAAAAACAGTATAATTGCTACTACTACTGCTCATAATACTGTGTGAGTGCAGGGTTGCTGCTCAGCACCTTCATGTCCTCCATCCAGTCCATGATGTATCTCATCTCCTCCAGCAGCCTCTGCAGGTCCCTGTGGGCCTGCAGCCTCTCCCTGCGGGTAGCCAGCAGCTCCTTCAGGTACTCCCAGAGGCGCAGCACGTTGTCCCGGCGGGCCAGCACCCTGCGCACGTCGTGGTACCGCTCCTCCTCCAGCTCCCGGGCCACCGCCTCCACGGCTGCCACGCGCTCGCCGTACGCGCCGATGTCCGTCTCGATGGCCTCGTGCTTCCTCGTGGCCGCCTCCACCGCGCCCAGGTCCGTGCCGGAGTTGTCCTGCAGGCGGGGGCGCAAGCGTGAGCTCCACGGGTTAGGATGACGGTGAGGGTTGGGAACCCTTGAACTCTGTGAGTTTGCCGGAGCCATGAGTTCTTTAAAAATTTAATGTAAGCCCAACAGAGGTCTGCTTTTCCTGTAATATCTGTTTAAAAATGTGTGTGTGTGTGTACCTGTGAGACCAAGCGCTGGTTCTCGCTCAGCCAGGTCTCCCTCATGGCAGCCTTGCGGTCGAAGCGTGCGGCCAGCATCTCCAGCTTCTCCTGGCGAATCAGCTCGTCCCGTAGCGCCAGCTCCCGCTCATGCTCCGCCTTCTCCAGCCGCTCCCACGCCTGGCAGCCAATCACAAGAGTCAGATCACAAGGGTCACTGTCTTTCAGGCACACAGCCAAGTGCATCACAGTGTCTGATCGCAAGCCTAGCCTTCTTTCACACTCACAGCCAATCACAGCAGGTTTATAGCATCACTTTCTGAGTCTTTCACACTCACAGCCAATCACAGCAGGTTTGTCATACTGGTGTCACTATTTTTACATTCACAGCCAATCACTCATTCACAGCTCTGTGTTCTCTCTCTGACTCACTGCTGTGTGGGGCAGTGATCTTAAACATGCACAGTTCCAAAAAAGAGCAGATACAGCCTGAGAATCTGCCTGAACTGTGTAAACAAGGTGTGTAAACACTGCATTAGGTTTGTTCTCCATTCATATACCTTCTTTAATGTGTACAGTACAGTGTGTGTGTGTATATGCAGTGAGTCTTTAATGGCTACAGTAGACTGGCATATGTGTATGAACAGTGTTGATGCTGGGACAGTACCTTGTTGATGTCGGAGATGAGCTTGCCCTCTCTGGGCATGTAGACCTTCTGGTTGTTGGCTCTCATCTTGCTCTGGATGGTGAAGAGCAGGACCTCCAGGTTTCCCTTTTCTGTGAACCTGTGGCAAGCAAACATGCACATAGTAGAGATCAGCCCCCTCTCTGCGGCACACTAACAAACTCCAGTTCCTGCTCCTCACACAAACTTTGCTGGGTATATTTTCAAGGCTGCACTGTCAGTTCCAATGCAACCATGGGACTAGCAATCCTATCATCTCAACCCCTCTCCAAAGAATACCCCATGTCCCTTCTCCGCCCCCTTTCCCGCTCATGCCCCGCCCCTGCCCCGCCCTCACTTGGGTGGCTTCTCCACGGTGCGGTAGGTGTTGAAGGCCTGCAGCTGGTTCTGCACGCCGCTCAGTGAGTTGGCCAGCTTGCGGTCGTTGAGGGTGAGGATGGTCTGCTCAATCCACAGCAGCAGCTCCGACGCCAGGGTTTCATACTTCTCTATCAGCTGATCCGCCTCAATGGCGTAGTCCAGCACCTGGGACAGACACACGGTCAGACACACACGCATGCATGCATGCACGCACACACGCACTCACACACACAACCACACACACACACACACAGCACACATGCACACAGGCATGCATGCACTCTCAGACACACACACGCATCAGTATAAGAGGATGCAGGTAAAGAGATAACCTACCTTCCCGATCCTCTTCCCCTCCACTGCCAGGGCCTTCATCTTGGAGAAGTAGTGGTAGTAGGTGGCCACATACGTGATGATTGACTTCTCGTCTGGCTGGTCAACGTTGACATCTGCGTCCAAAGAGGCAGTGGAGTCGATCTCTTTCTCTGTCTGTATCCTCAGCTGACTTATCACGCTTTAGAGTTTAACCAGGCCCAGCTGGTGTACTGGGGACAGAAATCCCCTCTAGCTCAGCTGTAAAGTGCCCTGGCTAAGCCCTCACACCCACCCCAGTCTGGGTGCTCACTGCTTAATGTCACCTAAAGTGCAATTAATCCCTGTGATCCAACACCGAGTCTACACAGCCCACAGGACAGTATATGTGACTCTGCTCAAAGTGCAGTGTGTGTGTGTGTGTGTGTGTGGGTGGGTGTTTGTGTGTGTTTGTGTGTGTGTGAGAGACAGAGAAAGAGAGACAGAGGATATTCAGAGTATAGTGTGTGTGTGGCTGTTCTCAGGGTGCAGTGTGTCTGTGAGTGTGTGTTTGTGTGTGTATGTGTGTGTGTGTGTGTGTGTGTGTGTGTGTGTGTGTGTGTGTGCGTGTGTGGTGTTTGTGTGTGGGTGAGAGACAGAGAAAGAGAGACAGAGGATATTCAGAGTATAGTGTGTGTGTGGCTGTTCTCAGGGTGCAGTGTGTCTGTGAGTGTGTGTGTGTGTATGTGTGTGTGTGTGTGTGTGTGTGTGTGTGTGTGTGTGTGCGTGTGTGGGTGTTTGTGTGTGGGTGAGAGACAGAGAAAGAGAGACAGAGGATATTCAGAGTATAGTGTGTGTGTGGCTGTTCTCAGGGTGCAGTGTGTCTGTGAGTGTGTGTTTGTGTGTGTATGTGTGTGTGTGTGTGTGTGTGTGTGTGTGTGTGCGTGTTTGTGTGTGGGTGAGAGACAGAGAAAGAGAGACAGAGGATATTCAGAGTATAGCGTGTGTGTGGCTGTTCTCAGGGTGCAGTGTGTCTGTGAGTGTGTGTGTGTGTGTTTGTGTGAGTGTGAGTGTGTCTGTGAGTGTGTGTGTGTGTGACAGAGAGATTCTGCACTCAGAAGGCAGTCCAGCGCGTGGAGCTGGGGGCTGGACTCACCCTCAGGGTCCAGCAGCTTAGTGAGGCCCAGCTCCTTCTCCGCCAGGTTGAAAGCATTTTGCAGGTTGTAGTGAGCATTGGACTTCTTCAGAGTGTCAAACTCAATCAGGTCCGGTCTACACACCAGGAAGAGAGAGCACACTTTAATAACAAATACTCAGTCGTGTCAGGTTTCCACTCGGGGAAGAGAGGACACGCTTTAATAATGAATACTCAATCAGATGTAGTCAATGCACCAGGAAGAGTGAACACATTTTAATTACACAGCTGATGTTAACTAAACGGTTGTTTCTTTTTTTTTTTTGTCATTTTTCCATTTTCTCCCCAATTTGGAATGGCCAATTCCCCGAATTTGGAATGCCCAATTAGTCATCGATGTTCGGTCCCATTGCGCAACCCCCACTGTCAATCCGGGAGAGCGTAGACAAGCACGTGCCCTCCTCCGAGACACGTGATGTCAGCTGCTGCTTCTTTTCACTCTGTGGTCCACAAGCCAAGCTAGCACAGAGATGAGTCGGAGGAAGACATTTCATATGCAGCTTTTGGCACGTGGACCACAGGCGCCCGATCAACCAGCAGGGGTCACTGTTGCTAATGGGACCGAAGCCCCTGCCGACTTACCCACCCCTATCCCCGGCGGAACGAAGCCAATGTGCTCCGCCTGTGAGCTCCCGGTCACTGTCGGCTAGTGACACGGCCGGGATCGAACCCGGGCCGTAGCGTTCAGTCTACACTCGGAACGAGTGCTTTTACCGACTGAGCCACTCGGGAGCCCTATACTAAACGGTTGTTTCAACTGTAAATAATTATCTCCTGCCTTCATTTAGATTTCTTTTGCCCTCTGTTAGAATATTTAACAAGGTGCTGCACTAAAACCGTCATACCTCACACTTCACTAAAACACAGACTGGAACACACATCTAGAAGTGTGAAGAAAACCCCAACATCTTCAAAGATAAGCCCACCAAAAAACTCAAATCCTCTCTTTAATTCTACCACTGACAGCATTTGTAAATGCAAATACCAACATGTAGGAAATGGCAGACTACTGTGATTTGCATTGGACTGACATAGAACACATGGTAAATTGTCACTAATACACTCCCTTACCCCTCGGGCTTCAGCCCCGAGAGCAGGAGCCTCCATGTTTTGCTTAAACGCGTGACTGATGCTTTCATTCAAATTCTCTGTGTGACTATGGACAGAGTCACAATCAAATTCATCCCCCAAGGGTCCTGCTGCAATTCAGTGTTAGCCAGCAGAGGGTGCTGGTTAGCTGTCATTCAGATGTTTAGTTTCATTTCATGTGTGAGGAGAATCTGGATTTCCAGGTCAATGTCCTTATGCTTTTTAATCCTTCTGTTGATATTGATTTTTGTGAGCTGTTATGCAGGGAGGGAAATGGAGGAAGAAAGCAACACCATCGTGGTGGAGTCATGTTTCAGTGCTTCAATGTTTTTAAAGTTTTAATGTTTAATGTTCTTCAAACACTATACACAAATTGCCCTTCAGAGACAATAAAGATCTCCTGTACTGTACTGGCTGTGCTTCTGTGTGCAATCTTGTGCCAGACACTCCTGTTTCTGTTGAATGAGAGCTTACCGCTGCAGGGAAAACCTGAGACTGACCATGGCACACCTTCAGCAAAAAAGATGTGAATTTCACTCACATCACCAGAGCTGTGATCACGTACTGCAGTGCGATGGAAAAAAACATGAATTGCCCATAACAACGGGCACCTGACGATCACAGCCTATCGTTCCTCAGGCTTGAAACCTGATCCCCGGGCAGGAGTCATACAGGCTGGGCGCGTCGGGCCGCTGTGCGGAGAGGACCGGCTCACCTGTGTTTGTGCACAATGGCGTTAAAAGCCAGGCCGTCCCTCCAGCTGGTGGTGAAGTTGTGCACGTTGACGTTGGGGTAGCTGCAGGGAGGAAAACACCGGGAGGGCGAGAGTTACGGCTCTGTTCCCAGTCCGACTGGATTCCCTAAACCTTGACAAGCCTATGAAAAACAACAGATTCTACAGAGCAGTACTTCTATCTATAAAATAATCATTGGATACCAGCAAATAAAGTGTCTTGAAAATGCAACACAGACCTAGGGTCGACATGCATTGACAGGTTTTTGAAAGGTGCTTTTAGCACCTCTGTGGATTTGCAAACCATGTGCTTTAGCCCACCAACAACAACTGTACCATGATCACATTATAAAGCCAAAATATTTGAAAGCCACACTACCATGACATAAAAGGTACAGAGCAGGGTTTCTGACCCAGAGATTGCTGGCTCAGATCCCAGGTGGAGCATTGCTATGATACCTTTGGGCAACATACCTACCCTGAAACTGCCTCAGGAGAAATACCCAGCTGGGTAAATGAAAGATTTGTAAATTGTGCAAGTTACTCTGAAAGGTACTGAAACGTTGCTGGGATGATATTTCATACACAACAGTGTTGCTGGGATCATATTTCACACACAACAGTGCTGCTGGTATCATATTTCAAATGGTTGTTTCATTTTTCCCCCAATTTATTAGAACATTTATTTCTAATACATTTTATTTGAATGCACTGTAGGACACTGAAAGACTCTGGTGAGTAAATTTCATTTGAATGCACTGTGATACTGAAAGACTGGTGAGTAAATTTCATTTTAATGCACTGAATGACACTGTAAGACTGGTAAGGAAGTGTAAGGTGTGACTCTCTCACCCAGCTGTCTTCATCTGGCACCAAAGCAGAAGTGCATCTTTGGCAGATTTCTTCTCCTTGTTGTCCTCCGTCTCCACGCTGATGTCCTGGATCTGTGGACGGAGACATCATGGTCACGCCCCTTACAGATGCGGTCGCACCCCCGTGGTGAGGGAGTGTTCTGGGGGGCGGGCCCTACCTGGAAACGGAGGATGATGGTCCAGATGAGGCCCAGAGTGAGGCGGTGGTTGCCGTCCACAATGTCATGGGAGCCCATGTTCTCCAGGTGGACCTTCTGCTCCTTGAGGAACTGCAGCGCCTTGTCCACGTTCTCCAGGCAGTGGATGCGCATGCGGCCCTTGGTGGGCTTGGGCTGAGGAGAGAGGGGTGGAGTGAGGCAAAGAGAGGGGCGGAGTGAGCAGGGAGAGGCGGAGTGAGCGGGGAGGGGGGCGAGTGAGTCAGAGAGAGAGGCAGAGAGAGGGGCGGAGTGAGCAGAGAGAGGGGCGGAGTGAGCAGGGAGGGGGCGGAGTGAGTCAGAGAGAGAGAAGCAGAGAGAGGGGCGGAGAGAGGGGTGGAGTGAGCAGGGAGGGGGGCGGAGTGAATCAGAGAGAGAGGCAGAGAGAGAAGCAGAGAGAGGGGCGGAGTGAGGCAAAGAGGGGTGGAGTGAGCAGGGAGAGGGGCGGAGTGAGCGGGGAGGGCGGAGTGAATCAGAGAGAGGGAGGGTAGACACAGGAGAAGTAATAAAAAGCACAGTGAGAGTCAGACATTGAGACACACAGAGAGATGGAGACATAGGACACTGAGAAACACTGAGACACAGTGAGACAGAGAGAGAGCAACAGACATACTATACAGGAAAACCAAGAGACACAGTGAGACAGACAGAGACACAAACACACGGCGCACAGAACTGACCAGCTGCTCCCCGGACAGCACCTCCAGCAGGCGGATGAGCATGCGGCCATCGCGTAGGTCGGTGTACAGGTCCCCGATGCGGCAGGTGACCCGGCCCAGGTGAGAGTTCACCCACTTGGTGAAGGTCTTCTTCTGCACTGCCTCACGCTCGTCTGAGAACAGCAAGAGGGGAGGGGGTGTGTTAATCACCCTGCCCAACTACAGGCACATTGATGGGGAACAGTCTTCAACCCCGCATGCGCAGCCTATGCAATCACTTACAGCATGGTATAAACACACACAACATTATTCATGGTATACAGACAGAGAAACACCACCAATTAGGTTAGGTTACATTATTGTCATGCTCTTATCCAGAGCAACTCACTTAGGTTATAATTTTATCCATTTATACATCTGGATATACTGGATATAATGAGGCAATTGTGAGTTAGGTACCTTGCCCAAGGGTACAACAGCAACGCCCCAGCAGAGAATCAAAACAGCAACCTTTTGGTTATGAGCCAAGTTCCTTACCACTACACCACACTGCTGCCTCGAACACTCAACACTCAATCAGCCCAACCTGTCACTTGCCAGATGACCTCATCGCAGGCTTGCCTGATCTGTCCACTGTCAGACTTCCTCAGCGTCACAGCAGAAACACACGTGCTTCTACAACCACAAGCGCTCCAGTGCCAAGAGACACATGCTCGCACAGGCCACCGCTAATGCGCGGGCTCGAAAGCTTGCCGTTTACCCTGGGGGGACCTGCTCCAATCAAAAGCAGCCTTGTTGACTCCGCTGCAGTTGAATGCGATCTCCCCGATTCCCCCATGGAGCAGATCAAGGGCGTTCGTCCCTGCTGTCGCCTGCTTCACAGAAGCAGGCATGGAGGCTGGACTGGGCGGTACGCTATGCTGCGTGAAGCCTCTGTGAAGATGTGGTGCTGCACGCTCGCGGCCCTCTCAGCTGGCTTCCAGAGTGCCTGATTTCGCAAACGTTCCAGGACCATTAAACAGGATTTGGCATCTGCGCCAAGGAAAATATGTGGGGGAAACTGCACCATAGCCTGAGGAAACACATCATCAACCAGGCTGGCTGACTGAGCTTGAACCAGATTTAGAGAGGGGCTAGGATGGGCAGTGTGTTCAGGCAGTGAGGTATTAAAGAGGGGGTCAGGTCTCTGAAGGAGACAGGTATCACCACTCATGACTGAGCACTGTGCCCCGCTCGCCAAACCCACTTTCCAATCCACTCCTATTCAATACAACCAACTCATGCTCCAATCCACTCCTATTCGATTTAACCAACCCACTCTCTGACACACTCCTATTTGATATAACCAACACACTCTCCGATCCTACTCTATTCAATACAATCAACCCACTCTCTGACCCACTCCTGTTCAATACAATACTTCAGTGCAATACTCATCTCATTCAACTTCTTTATACAACCCTCGTTTTGGAATCACAACTTGTATACTAGGCTTGCCTCACCATGACAACCTGCACTCATGCAAGAGCACTGACGTGACATAAACGCAATCCTCTGATTTCCTTGACCTTTTTTTCCCCACATTTCAAGTCCCACGGTGCACTGCAGCGGAGTGGCAGCTCATTAGAGGATGGCGAAGACATAAGCAACGACTGCCAACATACTCGCCCCTACCCACGGCAGAATGAAACCAATTGGTTATGCCGCTATAGGCTCCTGGTCATTATCAGTGTCATCATGGCTGTGGTCAAAACCAGACTGATGATTACACGCTGAGCACTTTAATCACTGAGGTACTCGGGAAATGGTCTTTAGTTTGAGGGCTGGCTGAAAACACATGCTGCTACAGTTTTCAAGTTCTCAGAAACAGAAAAATTGCAGGAATCTGACTGCAGACTGAAAGGAATGTGTTTAATGTGTGAACCGTCTGAGGAATTAGAGTATTCAGAAGTCATTAGGAAATGGCACTTCCGAAGAGTCAAGAGTCATTACGACATAGCTTTTCAGCGCATTCTTCAGCAGCTGACAAAGGTATAGGAAATTGCAGCAAGTAATGTTCATGCAAACTTCAACAGACAGCCCCAAACAGCTGAAACCATACAGGCACCAACACCATAAAGAGTCCAGTGCCATTCACAAATAGTGCGCGACTCCATGCTAGATGTGGAAATATTTAATAACCGGTTTCCACACACAGGACGGTTGAACACATCATTCTCCATTAGTCTCGCTTTGGTGGAAGCCTGTATTTTACAGACGTGTCATATGACTGCTCCAGGATTCTCAGTCTATCTTTGTGATCTTTCAAAACCAGTTTGGCGGGGAGACGCCCTGAAACAAAATATGTCAGCTATGGCCATCAGTCAGCGCTGCCCGGCCAGGCTCAGGCTTCCCACACAGGATCCCAAACCGTTCTGAAGAGGAGTACCTAAAAACCCCATTTACTGGCCCACAAACATGTTTACGGTTCAATTTGGGAGGAATTTCAGCCTTGTGGGCAAATGCCCTTTCCTGTGCGCAGCTGTTAAATCTGGCCAAGGCACAAATTTCCTCTTCCCAATTCTAATGGGAACCACCTCTCCCCAGCCTGAGCAAACCCCATTAAAATCCCTGAGTCCCACGAAACTTCCACATGCTCTGATAGATGGAGGGGCTACGGCAGTGCTGCTCCTTTAAAATAACCTTCAGCACGTTTATGCTCCTGGCTTGGCCAGACCTGTAATCCTTACATATACCTGTACTGACAAAATAACACTGTGCCTTGCAATGAATGAGATAAAGGGAAAGCTATTAACACATATACGGAATTCCTGGAAGGTGACCCAAGTCCACAGCCCTCCATTCATAGTGTGAAATGTATAGGCTCAAGGGTGGAGCTGTAAGAACAGCTCTAGCAGTGGCACAGTGTGTTGTGCAAATGTCAGGGGAGGTGTGTATATCTCTACAAGTGGAGTGGAGGAGGGCTGGGGAGAGATGTGTTTGGCTCTAGGAGTGGAAGAGTGTGTTATGGGGATTACAGAGGGGAGTTGTATAGCTCTAGCAGTGGGAGAGTGTGCTGTGGAGACGACAGAGAGTTGTATAGCTCTACAAGTGGAACTGTGTATTGTGGAGATGACAGGGACCGCTATACGGATGGGTTCACTGTCCCTGGTCTCCTCATCTCTCTGGCCCATTTAGCTGTTGAGCCGTGACTGACACCACACTTTACACGGTTCCAGGGCTGGAATGTGAACACAGCCACTACTGCTGCACACATGCACTCCTGGTCACACTCAGAAGGCAGAGTTTGTTCTCATTTATAATGCAGCACAAGGCTTTCAGGCATGGAATTATGGAATGTATTTGACTCCTTCCCAGAACTCCTAGATTGTCTTAGTTTCAGATTAGCATGAGTTGATGCTTGAATGGTGGTGTGCATGCACTTGCTGGTCTGGGGGTGTTGTTAGCCTGCTCTGACACTGTTGCTCATTTAACTTGAATGGATACTCTTCTGTTCTTTTATGCTGGAAGATTCTGTTCTCTTACACTCTGGATAAGAGTGTAGATGCATGTGACGTAAAATGTAATGTAATTAAAGTGAACTGACTACATCTACTGTATCTACACTGTATCTCCATTGTAGCCAAACATAACATTTGTTTTATTGTATAAACATGTGTTGATATGTATGTTTTTGTATGAGGTCTCAGCTGCCCACAATGTTAAGTGATGTTGCTGTAGACACATCTCATTAAGTAATGTAGACTCACTAATCTGTATATTCTTACAGCAACAGAAAACAGGGATCTACCTTACCACAATCAGTGCAGTAAAAACCCTACGGTATGTACAGTATCTGTGTCAGAATATTGTGCAATATGGGTCCTGTAGGTGCTGTAATTCATTTAAAGAGACAGTAACTGCGTAAGCACATTGTTCACATAGCTCTAACACTGCTATCAGGTTGCACCCGCAGGTATATTGCATTACATTACATTACTGTCATTTAGCAGACGCTCTTTTCCAGAGCGACTCACATAGGTTACAATTTTCTCCATTTATACAGCTGCATTTTTCCTGAGGAAATTTTGTCTTAAGTACATTGCCCAAGGGTACAACAGCAGCACCCCAGTGGGGCATTGAACCAGCGACCTTTCGGTTACAAGCCCTGCTCCTTCCTACTACACAACATGGCTGGCCAGGTAGACAGTAACAAGGTGAGAGAAAAATCTGAGGTTGACTTTGGTGTCAATCTGCAGTAGGGTGAGAGATGGAGATGGAGTGTTTGCGTGGTGCGGCTGCTCGAGGTGCAAGGTGATCCTACGCGGAGCTGCGGCAGGACCCGCCCGGCAGAGAGAGGAATCTGGCAGAGCCAGGGCACTTTGCAATGCAAATCGCACGCTGCCATCAGGTGCGATAATGTCCATCTGCAGACTCCCAGACCCCACCTGTGAGATTGTGCTCATGAAGCAACAAAACAACTGAACAACAAGACCGAACAAGACCACAGGGAACATCTGTGCTTGTGAGGTCTGTAACCAGGAACGGTAAAACTGCCACATGTGATAGACCTCCGTCTTGAAACAACAAAACAATAAGACCGAACAAGACCTAACAAGACTGAACAAGACCACAAGGAACAGTTTCTCAGGCCCTGTGCTTGTAAGGGACTGCACCCTTGTTAAGAGACAACCGAAGAGTGCCAGGAATGGTCAAACCACCACCTGTGATGGACTGCACTTTTTTAGAGAAGCTGCCACCCCAAACAAGACTTTGGGGAATTGGCCATCCAAAAGAGCTACTGTAACCTTCACCTTAGACTGTGATCAGCAAACAATTCCCAATGAAACCACTGGGAGCAGTATTTTGCCCCTTGCATACAGACCTCATGACCCAGGGACAGGAAAAAGTCAAGCCCTCTAACCTTAGATGAGAGGAAGTTTTTCAGTAAAGGGAGTGATGGAGGATTCTGTAAAATTGAGCTGCTATCCAGCATGTTTTACTTTGTATGCATCCTGTTTGCTCAGCACAGAAGAGCTGCAGTGCGGGAGGGAGGCCACACTGCCTTTCCGGCGACTCTGGACGGCTCTGACTGTACCCTGCGTCCTGTCATCTCCCCCTGTGGCCAGCCCCGCTCTCTCTCACACAGCTATGAGCGCACGGACGCCCTGACCGGACAGACCGGTTCCAGC
This sequence comes from Megalops atlanticus, assembly GCA_019176425.1. Classification (NCBI taxonomy): domain Eukaryota; kingdom Metazoa; phylum Chordata; class Actinopteri; order Elopiformes; family Megalopidae; genus Megalops; species Megalops atlanticus. Next base: position 3,660,797 of record CM032888.1, read on the forward strand.
TCCGGAGGGGACAGCTCAGCACACCGGAGCACTGAAATAGGCAAACAGTTGTCATGCGTTTGCCTGATGACCACGCCCATGCTGTGTATAGATTACAACAGTAGATGCCAGGGGCCAACTGAACCACACTACATACAGTGCAGGAAGGAGATGGCATCAACGCTGTAATGTAGCTTTAATCTGGAGGGAGGCAAGGGGACTTAGAGAGGGAGGAAGAGAAAGGGAGAGAGAGAGGGAAGAAGGAGGGAGAGAAGGAAAGAGGGAAGGGAGGGAGCGAGAGAGAAGTGAGAGGGAGCGATAGAGTTAGAAAGACAGAGGGAAGCGAGGCAAAAGAGGGAGAGGGAAAAGGGGGGAGAGAAGGAGAGAAGGACAGGAGGCAAGAGAGTTAGAGAGAGAGGGAAAGGGAAAAGGAAGTGAGAGAAGGAGAAAGACAGCAAAGTGACTCTTCTCTGTCAGAGCATGGCTCTTCCCACAGAAGAGTTCCATCCGTGCCACTGCTAACATTACTATGTGCCACTTTCCATATAAGGCCACGGTCCAATCAGACCACATTTCAGACATAGCTCCTGTCCAACGTGTTCTCATTATCATCATTTCTGGATAATGGGATTGCATAATAAGGTACAGAAAGCTACTATCTGGAGCTCTGTAGGGGATGATGGGAACACTCTCCACCTCTGTTCAGGTGCTGCTGATGTGGGCAGGATTACTATCCATTTAGTAAGAGGTAAAATGATCCATTCAGCCATTTTAAATCCAATGGGTCTGATTCTTCCGAGGAGATACGACCCAGGAAACAGAATGTTCCGGCAAAGTTGTGAAAATACTGTGCATTGGGCTGGGAAATCACTGTTAATGCACACCATTCAAAGTAGTCCAATAGCATGAACGAGGGCCTGCGGATTACAGAGCTAATGCTCTTGTTTATCCTGATATTCTCTACAAAAACTGTTTTAAAAATGTTTATTATGTATTATTTTGGTTTAAAACCTTTTGTTTTTCTAACTCCAGAGCAATCCCAAAGCCAGAATTAAAGGGATTACAATCAGTATGAGCCTCAAAGTCCAAGCCCAAAAGTCAGCTGTCACAAGTTAACCACCCCTACAGGTGTAAAATCTACATACGCAGAGGCATTTATCTATCAGTGCATCCTCAGCTCTAGTGATTTGGAATAAAGCTCGTCCATGCAGTGAAACTGAAACCTTGCTGCAGTAAGAGTGGCTACGAACAGGGCGGGCTGCTGTTTCTGGCAGCCTCAGTAGGGCTGAATGGAACCCTCATCACAGCCAGACTCAGAAACACACCTCACGCACCACTTTGCCTTCCTGGCAACAGGAGGTCTGGGAGAGTAACAGCCCCTGGGGAGAGGCTCGGCTGGGACGTTAGACAGGAAGCTGAGCTGAAAGGGCCTTCAGGCCGAGGCTGAGGATCATGGCAGTACTGCCAAACCCCCTTGTGTTGCTCTGTGACGGGGGTCTCGTTTCTACTAGTTTACAGAATGACAGTAGTGTGACACTCAAACAGTAGTTAAAAGGAAGTATTTTTTCATTTTGAGCAGGGTATGAAGAAGGCCAACAGACTTTGGTGTTTCACTGATGACTGGTGTTTCACAAAGGCATGAGATACTACACCTGCGCGCGCACACACACACAAACAGCATGCTCATGCAATCTCCTATGAGGGTAGAGGGCAGTTTGTCAGGAACAGGGCTGTTTCTTACAGTCATGCTACGACAGCACAAAGTCTGGGAGGCACTCCACTTTGGACACTCCCAGATAATACATTCAGACAGGAGCATGAGACACAGACAGACAACAACAGAAGGGCTCTCTCTCTCTCTCATGCGCGCGCACACACACACACACACACACACACACACACACACACACACACACACACACACACACACACACACACACACACACATAGAACAGACCACTCAGGAAACAGATGCTCTGGTTAGGACAGGGGACAGATGTAACCCCAGTCTATACTGCAGCGAGGAGTTGTGGGGGAGGTAGAGCGACCTCTTTTTCAACTGAAACTTTTTCTCTTAAACAATACCCTATCACTAGCACAAATAATAATGATGTAATCTAAAGAAAATGCAAATCGGACTCAACGTCCTCTCCTGTAAGATAAAGCCGTTTATCAGTCTGACACAGATAAGGAGACACCAGGGAAAAGGGTGGCTACCAGCAGGTACTGGGGAAGCTGAGATGATAACAGCCTAAAGAGGGGGGCCTTCCACCCTTTCACCCTGAGGCATTTCTTATATACCTACAATATGGCAATGCCTTTCACACATACCCACAATAATCTAATGCCCTTCATACATAGTGATAGATTACTGTGTGTATATGTGAAAGGTGTTCTATCACACATAACCATAGTAACCTAACTCCTTCCATGCAGATGTATAGCATGTGACAGCCTTTCATATATATTCACAGTACATTAATGGCCTTTCAAATATACAGCAAAATAATACTTTTCACATATACCCACAGCATGCAACTGCCTTTCAGACTTCTATACATTCATACACCGATCAAATGTTTATCCGCTTGCACTCAGAACACGGACAAGGCGCTTGGCTAAGACAAAAGCCGAGCGGAGAGTCGCCTCTTGAGGGTGTGAATTTACAAACAATTTCTTTAGCAAACTCATCCTGAGCAGGAAGTGTGTCGTTCACTGCCCCTTGCTTTCTCCATTCACTTCCCCATTACAGAAGTGAAATCTACTAAATTATAATGTGTTTTTAAACGTTCAAAGACTAATGAACTAATGACAAAAAATACATATATATATAAGGAGGTTTGTAATAACACACTATTGAACAAGCCTACATTTCTCTATATTTCACATTGTTTGCAAGAGTTTAAGTAACTGTGATATTGTGCTGCCTCAGACACATCGAGTAGAGGGTGCAAAAAGCATGCTCTACTTCGTTTTTTGTTTATGGTCCCATTTTTAACAGAAATTAAAGCAATTTATCAACCAGCTGATTGGTCATTAGAAATTCACAATTCTGAGGAGCTATGCATGCTGGGAACTGCCATTCAAAATGGACTCATCATCAGAAATCTTCCAGAGGTGGAAAACAGAGCATTTACCCCATGTGAAACCACACAAACCTCTCACACCTTTCAAACTTAAGAAGACGATTGGCTAAAATTGGAATGCCAAATGTGGAACGCTTATATGACTGATAGTCACGCACACACCCCCACACTCTACACACTCCTGGGGGCTAACGAGCAGTGTGTAATCAAGGCAGTGATGTTGCAACAGTCAGGGAATCCAGAGTGTAGATATGAACTGAGCTGTCAAAAGACCACACGCATACAAATCCACCTGCAACACGTTCGATGAACACATATACACGACACCTGTGCACACTACTATTATAGATTCTTGTAAACTGCAACCCTGGAACGAGTTCCAGCATGGTTTGGCCCAGTAGGGTTTTGTCATTTGAAAAGAGGTTGTAAACACCTCCGCACAGATACACTCACACTTAGACACGACCTGCCATAAAGTTCCTTACGGCAAAAACACACACAGACTTGTGTATACACCCATGTACAGACACACGTTTGTGGAGATCTAATCTACATTGCCCTTGAGACTGCAGACTGTGGTTAGTCCCCTCTTCATGGCCCAACTCATAACAAGGGCTGTTAGTCTCACCTGAGTAGAAGGGAGCAAATTCCTACTTACTGGACTCCCAGCTGTGACGAATGAGGAGGAACACACCAACTGAAATGACACTGTTAATACCTGGCCGTGCTTACCATAAAGGGGGGGGGCATTTGTGACATTGCAGTATTAATGCAGGGAAGAATAACGAAGGCAGACATGGAGTGGGGAGTTTGTTGAAACGCTACACCAAAAGGGAAAGCTGGTGTGTGAATCCTGTTGGTTTTGTGTTAGGGCGGGAGCAGGTGGGGGAGACACCTGAGAAGGAGGAATTCTGAGGGAGGGAGCAGTGATCGCCTGGCGTCCACTCTGCAGGTGCGCTGGCACCTGAGAGCTTCGCAAGGTTTCTCCATCTTTATCAGCAGCGTCACCCGCTTCCTCAGATACGCCTCCGACGCAGGGATGTTTTTTTACTGTGAGCGGCGTTTTTTCCTGCGAGGAAAGTATGATTGAAAGTATGATTGTGACTGCCGTCTCAAGTCTCTCCTTCATGTTGACTGGAAACACAGAAACACTGTGTATACAACACGGCCTGTTCAGGGCTCAGAACGTGACGCCAGGCCTGAGGCGCTCATTCGTGCCCCGACGCTGAAGCTGACCCAACACTTCCTCTGCGCTGACCTCACACAGACACCCATTTATCAATGACACTGTCTTTACACCGACACTGTTTGACACCGACCAGTTCCTTCACCTCCTCTTCTTCACCTCTTGACCATGGAAAAGATGTCCTTCAGTTGCCAATCAAATAGAGTATTTTTAAATACTGCTTTGCAAACATATGTATTTTTTACACCTCATGAGTGCGCTGTTGAAAAATAACTCCCACTTCCATTTTAAAATGAAATATGTCATAAAGCAGTACCCACTCGCCTGAAATAGTGAAGTGGGCGATTTCATCCGCTGCTACTTTCCCAGGATTCCCCTTGGACCCACCCCCTCTCTTCCCATCTCCTGATGTCACTTGGGCAGCTTGGTCCATGTGTGGTGGAAGTGCCCCTGTGTGAACTGGAACTCTGCCACAAGTAATGAACCTACCCCCACAGGTAATGGAACTCTCCCCACAGGTAATGGACCTGCCCCCATGCATAACAGGACTCTCCCCACAGGTAATGGACCTACTGCCATGCATAACAGGACTCTCCCCACAGGTAATGGACCTGCCCCCATGCATAACAGGACTCTCCCCACAGGTAATGGACCTACTGCCATGGTTAACAGGACTCACCCCACAGGTAATGGACCTAGTGCAATGGGTAACCGGACTCTCCCCACAGGTAATGGACCTGCCCCTGAGGGTAACTGAGCTGCCTGTTGTCCCAGGGTAGCATGCCCTCTGTTTGCTGGACCTGTCCAATGTCAGGCTGTGCTGTGCAGTACTGTTTCCCAAACAGCAGCTCAACACTGCAAAAGCTAAGCCCGTGCTGATGGCACTGCTGGTGGTGGGGCACGTGAAGAGCAAGTGTGCCCTGCCCTTCACCTGAGCATGAACACCCCTCTCTCTCACTCTCTCTCTCGTATATATATACACACCTTACATATGCCTTTCTATACAATTTAACCATCTGGCTCTTTTTTAAGGGTCATGAGTTAGCACTAGACAAGAAGAAAATGGATCAGCACAGTTAAAGACAGGGTGCAATCACTCCTGAACTTTATGCTAAGCTGCTGGGAAAAGAGTGGCTGGAGCAGACGGCAGGTCTTCCTAAACATGTTCACATGCTCACGCAAACTGCTCCGCAGTCTCAGCCACAGAGAAAAGAAATTAATAACCTCCAGCCATCCATCAGCATTTCTGCCTTTATGACCAGACTGTCAAAAACCACGGGGGAGGGGATTATGGGAGCCCCGCGTGTCCATAGTTACCGCACTACTGCCAGAACATTTTCGGGAGTAGGCGGGGCTCAGAGCGGGGGGTGCCAGCGACCCAGGGCGGAGGGAGCAAACGCTGCACATTTTAAATAGGGGGGGGCAATCGGTCCTGGTGTCCCCTCCCACAGGGCCTAGGCTTGCCCTCCCATAGATACATCGGTTCCAAAATATGGTCGTGAGAAAAAGCACACGCGTGTGGTAATTACATGCTTCAGTGTCACAGCCAAGACTACGGTCACGCGGAGGGGCAACCGGCAGTCACACTACCAGCGATGCAATTGGCTGATAAGCCAGTGTGAAGTTCCACAGATGGAACACAGCCAAACTGCTGTTCGCGTTCATATGTGGATGTAACTGGTCGTGAGTGAATTCTTTCGTCGTTGTGCCAGAGAGATTTACTGCATGTCTCCAGCGCCTCAGATCGTAAGATAAGTCATGTTTCAAGAAAACCGCTGCACCTGTCAAGGAATTCTCTACAGCCAGTGCCTCATACCCGGATATGGCCCAGAGCTGCAAGCAGGGCTTGGGAATCTCAAATGACAATGACACTCCTGCCTGACCGAGCCCACAAACAGCCAGGAGGAGAGGAGAGGTATCGCTTTCGCAATCACAAAAGCTGCTTTAGGACACAACAACTCCTGATGCAGGGGAAACCAGTAAGGAGCTGTTTGGTTCGCTTGACCTGAAGGTCTTGGAAGAACATTAAAGTCAAGCCTGGAGAGAACACCTGTGACTGACACTTCTTATCATCTAGAAACCAGGAATCAACTGGATGCTGTCATTACCGTCTACAGCATGAGTAGTCATTACAGAAACTACACACACACACACACACACACACACACACACACACACACACACAGCAAGCCCACTCAAAAACACAAAAACACACACAGACACACAAACACACACATACGCACACAGCACACGCACACACATCCACAAAACCACACACATACACAAGCACACAAACACACGAACATTCATACACACACTGAAAATGTAACTGTGTTCTGATTTCTGTGTGCCCTCGGTTTACCCTCTCTAATTTGCGACTGAGCACTCGGAGTCCCTGCTTTTGGCTGAGGCCAGAACAGCCCTGCCACAGGCCATGTTGAGATTTTACAACATGAAGCGCTACCGCATCCATAGCACACCAAAGCACCGAGTATCACACTATAACAGATTCACATACATGCACACAAGCAAGCACATACACATGCGACAAATGATATGAATGAGAGACAACAATGGTACAAATACAAAGGTAAAAACTACAGACAATCAATGGCAGGGATAACATTCCAATGTAGTGTGACTCACTATTAAAGGGTATTAAATGTGACTATACAGTACTAACTTTAGCCCAGTCCCTATATCATTCTGTACTGATATTAATGCTTACTCAATGCATTCAGCTGCACTGACATTACAGCTAAGTCACACGCTATCAAAGTGACTGTGGCCTACTGACTATATGCAAAGATAGATGGCATTTTGCTTTGCAGACTTGGCGTTCTGATAGCACAGCCGCTTAAATGACACTGCAGAACTTCCAGTACAGCAGTGCTGAAGTCAATGATAAAAGGCTCTAGAGTGGTCGAGTCCCCAGGGAGCACATCTCTCAGTGGTAATATCTGGCTAACAGTGGGGCGATGCCCAGCTGATGTGAGACAGAAGGCCCCAGCAGAAACAGTTCAGCCAAAAACACTGTCCCCATCACAATATCTGGAAGCGTGGTCGGCTCCAGTGGAATGTCAGAGGTCAACCCCACCGCACTGTGGCATGCTTCCTCTGATGTTCTCTTCTGATCACAATACCAAAAATAAACACCTGCTTACAGGAGATGGGACAACAACACTGCTGTGCCATGCTACTTCCTCCTTTGTCACATGACAAGGTTCCACAACCACGCCCACTTCTGCCAAAGCTGGCATGACGATGGTCTGGCCTCACTAAGTACCAGGGGACCAGCTCTACCTGGAGCTGCCTGCTTTGATTTCCCCCTCACCTGCAGATGGCTGTTGGATGGCTGCAGTAGAGCATCTCGCCACAGAATAGCAGAGAGCAGCATTATGGGAAATTAGAGGTAGCTGCCAGGTTCAGATTTGATCAGAGACACAGTGAGTGTCAGTTTGCTTTTTCCACTGATAAGCAAACACCTGCCCACAACCAGGGTGTGGTGGGACTGCTCAGTGTGGCAGCTGACAACTTCCTGCTGGGCAGGGCACCAGGTGAGATGCCACTGTCTGCTGTTGTTGTGTTACTTGTTCACAGGTATCACAGTAGAGATTCACTCACTGTGCTCCATGGAGCCCTGGTGGTCCATCGCAAAGGGCTCTACTATCAAACCATCCACAAACAGGTTTTTTGTTTTTATCCTCTTTGCATGAAACATGCATTTGCATCTGATTGGTCCAAATTCCCCATGCGACTTGTTTGGTCCAATCAGAGATTAGTAAATGGGGTTGGTGCATGATAAACATATTTGCTCAGGGGTGGGCTAACACGTGCACCAGCTCACAGTTCTACTTGCTTAAATACAGCAGCCAATAAGAAAACAGATCTTTAGCCAAAAACAAGCCAGCCGAAGGAATCAAATGGTGAGAACAAGGGACAGTGTAACCAGTAAGATCATAACACAGGCTCTATCGTGCACCCTGGGTATGCTCCTGCCACACTGTCAACACCAACGCCACGGTCATCACAAAAAGCAGATGCACTGCCATAATATCACTGGATACGAGCCAACCATCGCACAAAGCCACCTGTCAATCCCTTCCAGCACAGACAGCCAAAAAATACAGCTCCAGAGCACTGAACGTGCTGAGTCATTTCCAGCCAAAAACTCACAGGGCCCATACGTGCTCACCAACACCACACCTAACACAGAGGCTCCGGAATATTCTTAGTGCCTTCCCACCGCCAAGGTAGAAACATGCACAATCACAAAGGAACATTAGCCCGCAGCAACAGAAATAATGCTAACGCTATCGATCACAGACGTTTTGTCATCCATCCATCTTGCTGAAAGCGTAGAGACAGTCACGCAGCTAATTTGACTGTCACTTCCTTGATAAGGGCTTATGAGCAAAGAGAAAAATCCTGATGTTGATAAGTAAGCAAATTACACTAGAAGATTTATTTACATCCATCTTATTTGGGACAGCCTTTAAGGTACCCACTCAGAGTGCATCTTTCTCTCAGCCAATAGCAGACAGGCACTTTTTCCTGTGCTTGTACTCGGTGGCGAACTGGGGTGGAGATAACCCTGCAACCACATTTAAACAATGGCTCATAGGATCCCAACCATAGACTGATTTTTGACCAGACCTTTACCTGCAAAAAAAGGCAAGCCAATATACTCTCAGAGCTTGGCTGCGATCAGCATCTTTGACACGTGAACTAAGCTAGCGGGTGCATTGTGGGAGGCATGCCGAACCATGAACATTTCGTTTATGAACCCTGCTCCTTACCGCTACACCACACTGCTGCTTCGAGACAAAACACTTTTCTAGACGAACAGTGGTGACTGCGGTCTTTAAACGAGGAGCCGCTAAAACACAGCCCTTCCTCCACGGCTCAGCACCCACGTCCTGATCTACTGCCGCAAATGAGCCTGGCCTTGTGTCTCCACTACAGCTCAACTATAACAGCGCTAATAATATTTCAGCAAAAACAACCCTGAGCACATGCACAAATACTGAGCAATGCGCACGTCACGACGTGGCCTTGGCAACAGGATAATCCAGTCCTCAAAAGCCAGCATTTCTGCAGGATTTTACAGTTGTCTTCGACTAGCAAGTTGGCGCGTTTGAATGACAGGCAGCAATTAGCCGCGGCAGTGGGGGAATGGAACTGGGCTGGTAAGCAGAGGGGAGGGCTGACACTGCCGGTAAACAACCCGCGGTGTAGATGAACGGCATGTAAGGCTACTGAGCGCGTCTGCCATAAGCACATAACATAAGAAGCAGTATTTTCCACCTGCACAGTGTAACCACTGCAGATGCATTTGCTGATAAACTGGGAGGTGTTCATGGTGGTGAGAGTCTGGCATGCTGGCTGCATTAAGTTTCTGACAGTTTCTACCCTGACAGGACAGACATCCACCAGTACTCAGAGACCCTGTGAACCCCAGAAATCACCCGGTTCCACACAACTTTGGTCCTAAAAAACAAGCCTAAACGAATCCTCACGAGTGACTTTGGGTTCAAGGACAATCAAAGTGACTTCGGACATTGGTGCCTACTAAGAGAGTAAGAGAGACAAAGTCTTGTGCCGTGTCTGATGTTCTGATAATAGAATTTAAACAACAAGCAGTGGGGAAAATCCAAAATCCCCAGGTGGGGTTTAAATGTTCCCAGCCATCTCTGCACCATCTCCTCCAAACCCTCCTATCCTCCCGCCGGCCCCGACAGGTCACCCTCATGAAACATGAAACAAAAATGAGTGGCATGATGCTGGGTGTTTCACAAGGGTGTGTCAATCAGGTCTTCCAAGTCCTCTTCTTTCTCATTACATTGCAACTGTGTAGGAAACGCTCTTATCCAGAATGTTTCAAACCGTGTATATTTTCTATATGTCATCTATTTAAGGTTTGATATTTACTGAGGATATACCCCTGGTACAAGAGCAGTGCCAACTCAGGGCTGAACCAGCAAGTGCTAAGGACAGTTGTGACCCCTGTTCTTACTACAACATCTGTCCAAATGTTTGTCTTTTTTAACAAAATAATGCCCCATCAAATGCGCACACACACACACAAATGTAACATCACTGCTACCCATCCTCTGATTGGCTCAGGGAAGTCCGACAGGTCTCCAGCATTCTACATGTCATCAACTCCAGTTCAATCCCAGCAACCCTTGTCGGGTGGAGGTGCAAAGGGCTTTTAGAGGACAGGGGACAAAAGAACAAAGGGACAAAGGGAAGGCACAGCAGTCCTGGGTAATCTCCAGTCCTGACAGACCCGACCTTAGCCCTGTCACTGAATATGTGAGCGGGGCTATCAGGGAGATTGTGTTGCAAAGTGTGAATGGCTCTGATAGAGGGACAGTGGGCGGATAGAGTGCTTCTGTGGCCTGCAGCTGGAGACTCACAGACCAAGGGAGCACTCCTTCAGCTGAGGATGTGAGGGACCTCAGCGTCACGGCAACGGAGAACAGGTGCATAAGGGGACAGAGGTGTTGCCGAATGCATGGCTGTGAAGTGGTGTGGAGGATGAGTGTGTGAGTCACACTGATAGTAAATGGGATTCTCACCCTTTAGCTCTTGCTATCTCTGCACTGATAGACCACAGCAGTTCACATGGAGCTGAGACACTCTGTTCCCATTACATACAAACATACCAGCACACACACAAAAACAAATTCGCATAAACAAGCCCACACACATGTACACACACACACACAAACACACATGCACACACAAATACACACACATACACTGCCAGAGGCACAAGAAAGAAAATACTAAAATAACATCACAAAACTAATTTTGGCCTGATCGTTACCACACCCTAAAAACCCCAGCAAGAGAGAAGTGCAGATAGTGATCAGGTGCAATGCTAACGGCCTAGCTGCTGCATGATGAGGAAACACTGTGGGTCTCTCCTGCCTCAGTCATCACACGTGTGCCCTTCCTCTGCCTGCTGAGTCACCAACGCACATTAGCCAACGACATGCACGTTAGCCCTGTTTACAGGCAGGGCCAGGGACTGGCAGCCAGCTGCTCTCACTAGAGACTCCAACAGGCTACAGCAAGTCTGCATTACTAATGCTAACCATACGGAAGCACAAGTGCTAGTGTTGCATCATTTTTATTGACAGCACTGCTGTAACCCTTGTGTTTGGTTAAGTATTTTTAGAATTCCTTTCCTTTCCTTAATTTGTTAACATTCAGAATCTTTGTGGTCTGCCAAAGCAGCAATGTGAATCTGCCACAGAGAAACAGAGGGGCTCTTTATTACACTCTATACACAGTTACACATTTATAGTGCATATATTTTATATGTCATAACATAATTACTAAACACATGTAACAAACACAAGACCAAAGCACTTCAATTATGTGAAGTGTAAGCAGTCTGTCAATTCATAACCCATTCCCAAGCCCTCTCAATCTCCTCTCTGCCAGTAGGAACCACCTGTGATGCACCACTCCTCAAAGGCCAAGCATCCAACAAATTTATCTGCTAACACCAACCAGAGGTGTTAAACTTGCTGATCTCTGACATGACCATAAATGCTGGAGTGCTACCGGACAGTAGATTTAACTATTCATTTTATAAAGACACAATAACCTTAAGTAAACTTGACGAGGCCATAATCATCAAACATTTACCACAGTATAAGCTTAGCCTTCCAACATACAAAGGAAGACGTTTATCCACAAGAGCTTTGGTTAATCTTTCAACAGCTGCCTAAAGGAGAGCAGAAAGCTTCCTGCTCCCTCTTGCCCTCCTGCAGGAGTGAGAGGTTTCCCTCATTTGCTCGACACCACATGTTGCTAGTGAACAGGGTGTGGTCTGAGCTTGACGGCAGGCCAAAAACAGGCTTGTGACGTGCCGCTCCAGCATTAATCGCTAATCAGACCGTCATGCCAGCCGTCCCACAGGGAGGAAAGCTTTCAAACAGCACGTCACATTCCTGCCAACTGACAGCACGGTGACGCACTCGGAGCACAGGTATCTTACAGCAACAGGAATGTACCGAACGCGGGACGGCCCCTCAGTGTCTTTTCGCACACAAGTGAGAGCCAGCGCGGGAGGGGAGTGAGGGGGCTCATGGGGGATATGCAAAGTAGGTGTCTGCAGAGACACTCTGGGCAGTGCAGCTCTCTGAAGGTCTCTGAAGTCCTTGTGTAGTAGCTTTTTGAACACGAGAAGCTTGGCCAAGTGCAAAGCTTCTGCTTTCCCTGATCGATTTTGCGCATGTCGTCTGGAACATGCATCCAGCACCTTTCTCTTAATCTCTTCATCAGAACTACATCTCCACCCATCCGGACTGATGCTATGATCTGATGGCAGATGACAGTGATACAAAAGAGACTGTAGTGCGTTGGAGACAGTGTAAGCTCTGTATAAGCAAGGCTCTGGTTTCTAGTCTCCCACAAAGTCCATGCTGTTATGCTCCAGAAGAAGTGTGGGAGGGATCAAAGGGTCTGCACTCTGCCTCAGCAGAGCTGTTTGTGTGCTAGAGGTGTGGATTTGTAGTAGAGGTGTAAGTGTGTGCTGGAGGTGTAGGTGTGTGCTAGAGGTGTAAGTGTGCAGGTTCTGTGAGAGAGCAGGATTTCCATGTCTGCGGTAATGAGCTCAGTCAGGCTCCATCAAAATGAGGTCACAGACAAAATCAGCTTCAAAACCCTTTGAATTTCGCCACGTGGGTGAATTTTTGGGCGCTTTCATTTCAGAGGGGGCTGAAAAGCGTCCACAGTGTTTTCGACACAGGTAGGGTGGAAGGCCAGCGGCGAGGCTGTGCTGCTGCTGCTGCTGCTGCTTTACACAGAGGAGGAGAGGAGGTGCGTGCGTTTTCGGCTCTCAGAGGGAAAGAATTGGCCTGGGGCTGCCAGACCTGCTTTTCCAGTGCTGTGCCTCGGCAGGGAGCTCCTCGGGCTGCCAGACTTGCCGAGCCATGGAGGGCCGGCAGGGCGTTACTGCGGGCTGCAGTCTAGGGGAGCGGCCATCAGAGCGGCGGCTCTTCACTGGGGCGGAGATGAGCGCCAGGTGTACTGCATTTGACTGGACAAACCTCCAGTCCATTTACAGACATTATGCTGTTATGCCATCTTGTCATCATTTTAAACTTCTCGTCTTTCCATAATCTCTTGTCACCATTTTAATATCTTTTGAATTCTCATTTTTTTGCTTTGTGAAACACTTTGTGCTGTATTGCTAGAAAGGCACTATACAAATACATTACATCGTTGTCATTTAGCAGACGCTCTCATCCAGAGCGACTTACACACACTGGAGCTCCTTAGGCAGAGCAGAGAAAGGTACGCAACCATGTGAGATGGAGTGTGTTTCAGGGTCACCAGTTCAGACGTGTGATTGGGAGTTGCTGGTCCGAGGGCTGGGCAGGACACTAAGCTGAACAGTTATTAGGATGTGAGAGAATGACACAGGAACGAGGGTTCCTCTTGGACCATCACAGCGTAACCTTACCGGGAGCAGTAACACCACGGCAGCTTTAGGGGTGCAGTCTGGCCTCCCCCCCTCTTGCGTGCACTCCTCTCTGGAGCTGGACAGGTCATGTGGATTATAATCACAGTCTGGGTGTCAGGGGAGAGGCGCAGGCCACATGCCTCTTGTCGCGGGACAGGCAGAAGTAATAACACAGCTCTCCGCCGGGCTGTCACTCAGAGCCCTACTGAACACACTCCTCCTAGGCCTCACCTTAGAGCTGGCAGTTAAATAACATCTTGCTGTTGCTTAGGTGATAATCTTTCCTTCATTAAGTGGACTGAGGCAGACATGGACATTGAGATACACAGCTATATGTGAGGAACCTCAACAGGCCTAAAGTTAAGCAGACTAGAGCAGATTTACTGTGTACAGTCCCTGCCTAAAAGCAGCACCATTCCTGTGGGCACAGCTTCCTCTGACTGAGGAAATGCTAGGGATTTAATCCAAGCAGCTCCTGCTCACATGCACCAGATCACATATGTACTGGACCACACATGTACCAGATCACGTACATAAAGAATCACAGTGCTGGACCCTCCCTACACCAGATCATATAAATATATACTGGATCACAGGTGCACTAGATCACATATATACTTAACCACACATGCACTAAATCACACATGCACTGAACTGCATGTGTACTGGGGCACAAGTGTAATGGACCAGAACTGCACTGTATTAAACATTTACTGGATCCTGCATTCACTGGAACACACTCACACCACGGGTCACATTGCATTCCATGCTCAGCAATGTCACTGTGCTTGTCACTGCTCAAACCACAACTACACCAATCTGCCACGCCCAGACATCCTGTGAAGCAAGATCCCTTCAGCAAAGGTCAACATTAATTTGAGAACTACAGAACGCAACCGATCCACAAGCGCTATTATTCAGCACAAACACAGGGACGGAACTACAGAATGCAACAGATCCACAAGCGCTATTATTCAGCACAAACACAGGGACAGAACTACAGAATGCAACAGATCCACAAGCGCTATTATTCAGCACAAACACAGGGACAGAACTACAGAATGCAACAGATCCACAAGCACTATTAATCAGAACACCACAGGGAGAGAACACTTTAAATAGGTTCAACACAATGAGGCAAAAGAAGGCAAAAGACCTCTAAACATTCATTTCCACAATTCATGAACAGAACTGCAGATCATGAGATCCATGCGCATTATAAATCTCCGCTGCAGTGAGAAAACCACAATATGAAACTACCTGTGGCATTTTCAGTGGCTGAGCCAGACTCAGGTGGAGCGTTGCTAAGGTGTCAAATGTACCCAACTCTCCTCTCAAATCCCGGAACGACACTCTTCTCCACCCCTTTGACCATGACACCTGAATTCCTGTCTCGCACCCCCCCCCCCCCACCTCTCTCTGCAGGATCGTGCCACCAGTGATAGGCGCGTGTGGCCCCGTCCCGCAGGGAGCATGTGCACACTCACCCTGCAGCTGCTTAAACCGCCCCTCCAGGATGTTGGAGTACTGCGACTGGTTGACAAAAGCAGCCGGGGACAGGAGAGACTCGCTATGCCTGCGCTCCAGCTCCATGTCCCTCCAGTCCGTCCCTTACTGTCACCAGCTCCAAATTAAGAATGCTTTCTGACGTTGGCGCTCCCCTTTTGAACGCAGACCCCGAGGAGGGAGGACCAGGAATGGTTTCCCAAAGCGGAGGAGACCTTCCCCCCAGCTGTAGCAAGCCGCTTCTCCTCTCCTGGTTCTGGCACAGTGTCCTCTCTCTCAACCCCCCTGTCCTCTGAAATCTACGGATGCGTGACAGCAAACAAGGCCATGCTGCCACTCCTTCAAAGTGTCCCCTTCCGCCTCTGCCCCCGTTCCCTCTAGCTCTCCTCTAAAAAATGAAGAAAGGATGAGACCAGGAGGGAAGGGAAGAAAGGAAAGATCAAGGATGAGTGATTGTTTCTCTCCGTCTCCTTTTTCAGATTCTCTTCCACTCTCTCTCCTTTCTCTGGACTAGCTGATCCTTAGCCACAAGCTCTGTCTGTCCCACGCAAACTCTGAATCCCACAGAAGCAGCCACAGTCTGTGTGCTGGGTACACAGAGTTCGCCGCTGGCTCTCGGGAGTTTGATCATTACCACAAGGTGTGCTCTGGGAGGGGAGAGAGGGGAGGGGAGGGTTAGGGGAGGGGAGGGGTTAAAGGGGCGATACCATTCCCAAAGGTGTTACAGGGTGAGAGTGGTTTGTTCCACTCCTTGTAAATTTTGAGGAGGCGAAGTATATGCTGTTGTTTGAGAGAGAAAGAAAATACAGAAGGTCTCCCCATGCTAGGCACTCTTTGTTGCTCTTCTGCAGAGAGCTCAGTGGTGAGACAGGAAGAGTTGGTGAGACAGGAAGAATGAGACCGCTCTCATGAAAACATGCCAGAGTTTGAGTTGCTGTTCACTCCTCTGCAAACACCTGAGGCGAAGCCCCCTGCTGGAGACTTTGGTAACTGCTGGCCATGTTTGAAAGGCCAGCCTTCATTTAGTGCTGTTAAATCCACAGTCAGAAGGCAGAAGAGAGCTGTGTAGTGAGTTATTTATCTGTCCCTTGACTGGTCACAGTGCTTTGTGGAGGAACTTAGTGTTTGTATCTGCCTTTCTGTTGCTGGAACACTGGCTACAAAAACAGCTACACTGTGTAAACTGTTCTGTGTGCAGTCTGCTGTTTACCTTGAAGTGACTGACCTCTCCACCGGAGCCAGAGCAGGCACACACGCACACACAAACACACACACACACACACACACACACACACACACACACACACACACACAATCGCGCACACACATACACACAAATACACATGCATGCTCACACACACATACACATACACAAATACACATGTACAGATACATATGCATGTGTACATACACACACACACACTCGCCAACATACCTGCATGCTGGCGTGTGCTCACACACATGCACATACAAAAGTCAGCTGGACTTTGTGACGTGGTACAGACTGTGCTGTTCTCTGGGGCTTGTGCAGGGAGCCACAGGGGCTAGAGCCTGCCTTCATTAAGAGGCACAACCACCTGCAGAGACAGCTCTTTAACAGTGGATCCAGGCTGCTGAGACACACACACACACACACACACACACACACACACAGAGCTTTCATTAAAGCCTACAGCACACTGCACACTGGCATCCCTGATAATACCTGCTAACAGTTTAGCAGCAGTAACTACACCTTTGCTGTGGTCACTGCTGGAGCTCTGTACAGGGATCTGTAAGTGTGTGAGGTGCTTATGTGCAATGGGCACCAGCAGGCTACCATCCAATTTCAAACAATTTGGTCCATCTACTGCATGCATTCAATACTACAAAGCACAAGGTTCTGGCCCAACTCCATAGACAGTGAGCTAATGAATTAGCTGTCTATGGTGCTGGGCCATAAGCTTGCAGAGCATAATACTAAAGGCCAGTGATAAATGCTTTTGTTCTACTCCCTATAATAAACTGAGAGAGGACACATTTCTAAATATACTACACGTTGGAGAAGTGAGTTTTATATCAGGTACACAACAAAAATGTACAGTTCGTTGTAATAATTGATACAAATTCAAAACCACAGAGGAGAGAGGAATTTAACACAGTCCCATGACACAATTAACATAGTCCCATGACAAAGGCTTGAAATTTTCTTGCTTGTTCAGTTTTGAATAATGTGCCCTCTCTACCTTCTGTTACTGTCCAACAGGTTGAGGCAGAGTAAGGTTTGGGTAGGTTAATGTGGCTGGTCAGGTGCGCCTTTGACTATGTTCAGGTGTGAATAGGGCGTGTGGACACAGGTACAGGAGCCTGGAGTGTTGTTTCAGGTGTACGGCTTCATAGTGCATGGCTTTATGATGCACGATGGCCATTTTGGCTCTATGGATGGCGCCCAGATCATGTGTTGCCATGTCCCGGTGCAGTGTGTAGACAGTGAGTAGTGACTCCAGAAAAACCCTGTGCAGAATGGGGCCGGCGTGCTCGTCATGCACCTGGCAGAACCTTGCACGGTGTGAGCATTAGGGCATAATTACAGAGGAGGGCTGCTTTCCCAGGCCAGACCAGGCCAGACCAGGCCAGCGAGACAGACAGGACAGAGAGAGAGCAAATAACTGGGAGAGAGACAGGACGGGGGTGGGGGACAGAAATAAAGCAAATTACAGGGAGGGGGAGAGAGAGAGAGAGAGATGACACCAAGAGGGACGAGCTAACGCCTGAGAAAAGGCCACAGGGGGAGGCGGAGGGTCAGCAAGGGTCACAGGGCGCTGTGGGGCGGAGTCTGTCCAAATGGCTGCACGCGAAAAGCATTCCGATGGTTCCACATCTCCCACACACTTCCCTGCAGTGGGAGACAGGGGCACGGAGCGTTCTCAAACCCCGTCAGTACTCGGCCTGCTATTTCAGGTAATCCGTACAACCGCCCCCTTACAGACCCACCCCTTCCCCTGCTGTCCATGGGACTCACTCGCTCTCTCCTAATTCAAATTCAAATGCTTTATCAGCATTGCCAAAGCAATTACCATTCAACACATTTACAGTATTCTTTCTCATGGTAACATTCAGCTTTCAAAGCTTTCTGCTTTCAGCAAAAACACTAACAAAACTGAACAATGCCGTTCAGTTGATAAGGATTTCCTTGACAGTTGCCACAAACATTTATACTGCTGAAGTGGCATCAAATTATTTCTCAGCCCCACTGGGTCGCACTCAGCAGCTCAGCCGGTAAGAATTCTCATCATCATTTAAGACTACCTTGACAAGTTGCAGTCAGTTGCTGGAGTTAAAAAAATATGTGGCAACAAGAAGCAGCTAAATGGCTAACACGGCTCTGAGAAGAGGAGTTATTGTGACAAGCTTAAAGGGAACATTCCACAGGTCTGCGGAATTTAACTTTCGCACAGCACGCATTGTCCGTGTGGATCAGGAGCGAGAAGTAGGCCATCAAAAACACGCTGAAAACACCCTGCACACGAGCACTTGCCCTAGGGGCGGGGCAGAGCCTCTAAGTCACACAACAGGCGACCCGCTTGCTGAGAATGCCATTCAAGGAAGAGATTAAATTTAAATCTAAATGACCGGTTCTGGTTATGAACCTGCTGCCAGCTTTTTCCCACCAGTCTACATGGCATTCAACGCTAACCAGGCCAAACACCCTGAGAGCGTCAGAATCTATTTCTGCATTTAAAGAGAGTCGGCCTCTGAGATGTTTAATAGGGCCTCTGAGTCCAGGCAAAACATAACAGGCTCTCTCTGCCTGTTTCTTAGAATTTCTGAACAACATGCCATTTCAGGGCTTTTGCAACAACAGCGGTAGCCTTTATATCATATACGGATTAAAGTTTAAAACGCTGGCACTGATGACTTAATTTCCTGCCTTCTGCCCATGTCAGTTGCTGAGACGGGTTCTGACTAATGTTTTTTCTTAAATGTTGGACAGATCACCCTGAATAAGCACAGCATATATCTGCACACAGTGAGGGATCAGATATAGCCCAACACACAGGACCCGCTATGTGAAAGCCAGGGGCCATGACTCAATGGGTGCGTTTACATGGAGCCTAATATTCCGTTAATAATCGGATTCAAGCTCAATCGCAATGAAAATACCTCATGTAAACAGCTCGATCGGAATGAAATACCCCAATCCGATCGAGAATTCAAAGAGGTGGTGTAGATTTCTGATAATCCGTTCGATCGGAAAATATTAGCCATGTACCCTTCTGCACTTGGAACTTTCTGCGCATGTTCATTACATGAAGTAATGACATATTGACATTTTACTATGCATGACAGAGTTTAAAAAAACTTGGCGGCCAGTGCAAAAAATTGGTTGACAACGGAGACCACGCTTATGTTAAACATTATGTCCCATTTTTCTTCCTCATTTGGCGATCGGATCAGCTGCTTGATGGGTCCATTCACCATCCCCTTACAAAACATGTACACAAACTTTTTCACAGTGCTCTCGTGGACTCTGAAATAATGCAGTATTCTGCACAGCTACCCAGTTTGTATAGCACAATTGCAACTCGCACTGTGATAGGAATGGGAGCTCTAACCTCCTCTGGTGCCATGTACCCCTCCCTCATTGAGCATAACTTCATGAATTACTGTCGTGTCTTCCTGAAGTTGTCTTTCCATTCCAGATATGTAAATTCATGTAGGACAACTTTGTCCCACCAGTCCTTGCTTCGGACTTTCATCCACATCCGTCTCGTGCTCGCCTTCTCTCATTCAATATCTGTACGAAGAGGAGGTTTCTTTCGAATTGTTTCTTTATTAGAATTGAGAAAAGAATTGAGAAAAGTTTGGCTATAATACGTGGCACGTCCATATTTGAAGCCAGCTACGCGGGAATCTGGATGCGGGATCTTGCGCATTTCAGAGTATCTATTCCGATTGTACGCTTGTGACATGTAAACGTGCACACACTATCCGTTCGCCTTCATGTAAACAGTACGTTCGGAATCATCAATCGGAATGATTTCAATCCGAATGAAAAAAATGTGTGCATGTCAACATAGCTAGTGAGAGGGAATATGTTGCCATTTGATAGCTGATATATAACAAAATCTGCCAGCTCCAGAACACAGAGCTTCAAACACTCCTGAGTGTGACCGAAACCCACAGAAGACAGGGTATCACATGTACTTACAGACATACCAGCTGTGTGGGGATGTTCCCACACAGGCATCCATTCTAGAACCATGACAGGCAGGACAATTGCCTTACATATGTAACATAAATACTCTGCAACCAAGGCAACATAAAAGAACTTTGTCTGTCACAGGGGTATGAATGAGAAAGAGACAACAAAGAGCAATGTATCACAGGTGGCAGCTGCAAAAGCAAACAACACATCCTCCTTTACACTTACATTATTATCATTTAGCAGACGCTCTTATCCAGAGAGATAGGTTACAGTTTTTACATGTTACCCATTTATACAGTTGGACTGAGGCAACTGTGGGTTAAGTACCTTGCCCAAAGGTACAACAGCAGTGCCCCGGCAGGGAATCCAACCATCAACCTTCTGGTTACTAGCCCTGCTCCTTACCACTATGCTATACTGCTGCACGTTAAAGATCAGCACTAGAGAAAGCAGTTTGATTACACAGGGCATTACATCCTAACGCTGTAAATTTTCTCTCTTTACCATGCAGAAGCAGTCATCTGGACCATTGATACATCTTACTGAGCTACATTACATTACATTATTGGCATTTAGCAGACGCTCTTATCCAGAGCGACTTGCAATGTTATCCATTCGTACAGCTGGATATTTTACTGAAGTACCTTGCCCAAGGGTACAGCAGCAGTGCCCCAGTGGGGAATTGAACCAGCAACCTTTTGGTAACGAGGCTTGCTCCTTAATCACTATGCTACACTGCCGCCCACTTTGTTATCCATGGAAGCCCAACTGTTAACTCATGCATACAGAAGGCTGTACATTGCATAATTGGCTTACACTCTACTTTACTAGTGGCTACATGGGCCGGTGACACAATGAGAGGTCATGAAACAGTGAGCAGGAGAGACTGCAGGGGGCGGAGACACAGTGAAGTTACTTCAGGGGGTGGAGACAGAGCGGGAGAGAGCCATTTCAGGTGGGCGGAGACACGGGGAGAGGGAGTGACAGCAGGGGGGCGGAGACACAGAGAGAGACTGTCTGACAAGCACACGGAGAGAGGCCGCACCAGCAGGCCCGGGCCCCAGGGCTCCCACTGCTGCAGCAGGCGAAAGAATGCGCTCTACAAGTCGCTGCTTGCCTGGAGGAGATGCATCCCTCCCTGAGAGAGACACAAAAACACTACCTCCACTTCATGCCCTGAGCAGGCCTGTTATAACCCCTGACCTACTAGAGGAATCGACAGCTGCCCGTGAACAGCTTACCCCACAGTAGCAGTCTCAGCTGTGATCCCTACCAACCACGCTGGCTGCAGTGCAGTACACATATGCGCCTACATGCATTAAAACACGGACAGGGCTGTGCGCACTGGCTGTGGCTGCAGCTGGGACAGCGTGTTCTGCACGCCGCTGATCTTAGCCTACATGAGAGAGTAGCAGCTTCCTCATCTCTTCTGGTTCCTGAGGTGGAGACGCCTCCACAGCAGGCGGCTCCCTTTGATGTCCAAGCCGGCGAGGAGGTCTCTGTGTACCTGTGCCAAAAGCAGCCCGTCACAAAGCCCAACAGGGTGCGCCACTCAAATCTGCACCTACTCCCCACATTCCTTAAACGTGCCAAAAGCCTACCATTAGCTGAACTTCAAAATGCAAAAAGCTGACACTGTGTGATGGCTCAGTGATTGATTGATTGCTTATGTCTTCTGTTTCAATTTTGTTATTAGGAAAAGCCTGCCCAGACTGTGCCAGTTCACGTCATTTAGCCTACCAGGCTGTCAAGGGCATGGCTATTTTACACTCATCTAACACAATCAGCATTTGTGCTCATACCATTCCCTCATACTATTCGCCCAGAACTTAATGCCCATCATTACATTATAAACAGAAAATCCGTAGTAAAACTTGAACATTCAAAGATTAGGTATATGCAGTAGCTGTTTAATACTGCACTATCCCTCTGCTTTACAAGCACCCTTGTTCATGCATAGAGCTGGTTGAGTACCATTTAGTCTCTCACCGGTACTGCCCGCTGCTGCCCTCTGCTGGAGCCTCACAGCAACTGTAGGCACAGTTCTACCTGTCTCAACTGATGCCATCAGAACAATAACTTTTCCTTTACATTTACATTTACATTACATGCATTTAGCAGGTACTCTTCTCTTACTTCCAGCACAACAGAAAATAAGTGTATCCATTCAATTTAAATGAGTAACAGTGTCAGACCAGGCTAACATTTCCAGACCAGTGAGTGTGAGCATAACACTATTCAAGCCCTACCACAAGTTAACTTGTGAAAGCTGATGGAAACCAAGTATACTACGATACAACACTCCCTAGAACACTAAATCCAAAATACATCACGATACTACACATAAGCATTAATCCTAGAGGTAGCAGGTGTTAGGGGGTGGGGACTGAGGTGGAACCGAGATGCAGTCTGAAGAGGTGGATCTTCAATCTGCATCGGAAAGATGGCCAGTGATCCTGCTGTTCTAATCTCCGTGGGGAGTTCATTCCACCACTGAGGGACCAATACAGACAGAGATCGTGTCTGAAAAGAGCGACCCTGTTGGGTCAGTAAAGTCAGTTGCTCTGTAGATGCAGAGCACAGTGATCTTGAGGGAAAATAGTGTTTGAAGAGCAGTCAAACGTATTAGGGGGCTGTCCCACTCGCTGTCCTGTATGCCAGCACCAAGGTTTTGAACTTGATGTGAGCGATAACAGGAAGCCAATGAAGTGAGCTGAGGAGGGGAGTAACTTGACTACATTTAGAAATTGATTGTAATGCAGCTGCACGTCTACAACCAGACTCTTTGATATGAAGTTTAAATTGACCACTTACTGTCAAGGAAGAGCACATAAGCCCTGGAGTGGCGCAATTCAGAATCTAAATGGAATCTTTATGCCTACACATCCAGTGATGCAGAGATGTAACTTTGTAGCACAGAAAACTCCAGTGACACAGACACTGTAAAGAGGATGCATTAGGGGTAATGCCCTTTAAAGGGTGTGAATGTAAATAAAGAGTTTTTTCCTTTTATGACCTTTTATGGCCATTCTCCAGCATGCTGGCACCACAGTGACAGACACATAAGATGGGTTTGTGAGTAAATAAATCAGCCTCTATATTCTATTCACTGGATGAATGAATACTTACACTAGATATGCCACTTAGGGGGAAATAAACTGTACTGACCCAATAATCATGTCACTGAATCATTAACCCTTCAGGAGAAGTAAAGCATACTTACTCGGTAAATGTCACTGACATGTTAAAACCTACAGGAGAAGTAAAGTATATTCACCCAATAAATGTCATTTAAATGTTAAAACCTTCAAGGGGGATAAAGAATATTTACCCATTAAACATGTTACTGAAACATTTCAACCTTCAGAAGTACAGAATATTTACCCAGTAAACATGCCACTGAAACATGTACATACTTAGGGGAAGTAAAGCATATTTACCCAGTGAACATCTCAGTGAAACATTTAAAGCTTCAGTAAGTAGGGGAAGTAAAAATATTTACCCAGTATAACATATTTACCATGTAAATGTCACTGCAATGTTAAAACCTTCAGGAGAAGTAAAGCATATTTACCCAGTAAATGTCACTGAAATAATAAAGCCATAAAGGGAAGTAAAGCATATTTATTGTTAGTGAACTATAACAGTTATAATGTTGATGAACCTTGCATGCCACACCTTGACCCTTGTTTATAGTTAGAACACCTAATTAGCAGATTAGCATCCAACATTATGGTTCTACAATGGATCTACTTCCAGATCATGGAAGAGACTGTCCCACTTTGCTGTTCATCAGCTCATAGCTCTAATGACATCACGTTGCCAGTATCTCCTAGCTACATGACATCCCCACCTTACCTGAACTCCCTTTCAGTTCTAATGCTGTGATGAGCTGTACTTCCTGATGCCTGTTCACCATTCACTGGGAACAATCTCACAAGGCAGCAATTTCAAAATAATGTTGTGATGGAGAGCTAGAGTGACAGAGAGAGAGGAGGTAATGGAGAGAAAGAAATGGAGAGAGGGAGCTGGAGAGATGGAGACAGGAGAGATTGAGAGAGAGCAAGAAGAAAATGAGAGAAATTGAGAAGGATAAAGAGATACTGATATGGATGGAGAGAAAGGTGGAGATGGAGAGAGAAATAGAGAGGGAGACTGAGAGGGGGATGGAGGGATGAAGACAGAAGAGAGATGGAGACAGAGCGAGGAAGAAATGGAGAGATAAATTGAGAGAGATAAAGAGATGGAGAGATGGAGGGACAGAGACACTAGCGGAGCTTTAATGGGTGCCTTGGGTGCCGCGCACCCATGGCCGAGTCCCACGGGTGGCAAAAATAAATTCTGGAGTCAGCAGCGTTGGTAGCTTACACTATGATCACTTTTAAAGATGAGTTCAACAAACGCGTTAACCACAGTTTCTGGTGGATTTTAATCAAAGATTCTAATCTGTAGTCCCCTCTAAAACACACACACTCATGGCTGCCTGCAGAGGGAGAAATACGCCGCACTGTGCTCTGTACTTGTAAACAAACAATTACTGCTCGGGTTCCGCAACGTTCTAGAGCGATTTTCAGACACGAGATCTATGGCCAAGAAATGTCAGGCGCTTAACCCGAAATACTTTAATTCCAAGTCAGTCCAAAGTATGCACAAGTTGGCAATATATTACAGTAGTGATGTTTCTGCTTCCGATGTTCCTAATGAATACTGCTCCTTTTGCGAAATGTGCAGAAGTCTGGAGATGGATGAGCTCTCCACTGGCCAGATTTTAGGATTCTTATAGCCAATGACATGGATCGAGCGTTCCCAAATCTGGCTACCCGTTACAAAATATACCTCACAATTCCTGTGAGTAGCACACTGTTAAAAACGTACTTGCGTGCCACCATGGGCGAGGAGAGCCTCTCACAACTTGCGTTACTTTTTATCGAAAGAGTTAGCTGCAAACATCGATTTGGATAAGGTGGTCAACAAGTTTGCAGGAGTGAAATGTTGCAAGGTGAATTTGACAGGTTGATGTTGCTACACTTAATATGTTGAAAATTAAATCTGTTCTTTTTTTTTTTCTTTACCTTACAGTTCAGTTATTTGCGCTTGGCGCATGATGATTATGGCTACGGCCTGCGTGTGCTCTAGCATATGTGTTTGTTATGTTTGCAGTAAATAAAGAAAGCACACACACACTAACAGATGAACATAATAAGCTAATAAAAATGTTGATTTCATGCAATTCACTGACTTTGAATTAGTGGATCACTGATTTCATTTCCCACCAAATTGTCTAGCCTAAACTACGACTTAATTAGGACAGCTGCTGTCTAGAAATAGCGTACTTCAGTGTGCAAACATGTTTTCCTTGGTAGTCTATAGACTATCAGGGACAGAAGGTTGTGTGCGTAAAAAGAACACCAGCTGTTCCACTGATTCTGATCATTCGCACCCATCAGCAGGAAAGGCAAGCTCCGCCCCTGGACAGAGAGAGGGGGAGATGGAGAGAGATGAAGAGATGGAGTGAAGGAGATGGAAGGATGGAGAGAGCAAAGATGAAATGGTGAGAGAAACTGAGAGAGATAAAGAGAAGGAGACATGAAGGGGGAGAGAGAGTAAGGAGGAGTTGTAAAGAGAGATGAATCGCAGAGCAAGAGGGAGAGAGATGGAGAGATGGAGCAATGGAGAGACAGATTGAGACTGAGAAAGAGAGAGGGAGACAGAGAGAGAGTGGCAGCTGAAGAGAGCTGTCTTACCTGCCAGAGCCTTGATGCGCGAACGCTCGAATAGTCGCGCAGAGCTGTTCTCATTGTCCCAGTCTGTCTCTGCGGCCAGGTCCCAGCGGTTGTTGATGTCGTTGTACTGCTGCTGGATTTCCAAGCTGTCGTAGTCGGTGGGGGAGATGGTGCTCATGGTGACTGGAGCAGGGGGTGCAACATCCACCCTGAGGGCGGGAGAGGAGAGAGGGGTGAGACCACGGCCCCGAGGTGACAGACTGCGGGTGTACGCAGTCACACATACACACACAAAGACATAAACACCGACACACATAGACAGAGAGACACAAACACACACACACCTCTAAACCATTCTGTCAGATATTGTCACTGCCGAAGTCACCAAAGTTACAGTAAAAGTCCCTTTAACTAGTGTAAGTTACACATACTGCTGTCAATAACTTTAGTTACTGGATCGCTGTTGCCTTTAAATGCCAGACTTTCCAAGACAGGTTGCTTCACTTGTTTGTTAGCAAGTCTGATAATTTAGCAATGTTCCCTGTAAAAAAATGATGCCCTAATCACATGCTATTTACATAAGCATATATTCAGACAAACACTGTAACCCCTGATATTTCAGCAATTCATATCTACCATTATTTCTACTGCTTGATAAAACAGTACTGCACTATACTAAATAACTGTGACTATTTACTTTTATGACCTGTTGGTGTCTATGTGTAAGTTTGTGTGTGCATTTTCCTGTCTGCATATAAACCAGATTGGTAAAAAGGAAATAGATGGAGCTGGATAAAACTTGCAAAATAAGACTGTGATCAATCTGGATCTGCTCTGTCTTATATTAGAATTAAAGTATGACACTTACTAAAGATGCAAACAATTCCAATATATTCATTTTTCTTTTATAGCAGTTTTTGTTCTTGTTTAATCAGGGGTATGAATACATATGAAAGGCACTGTAGGTACACAGTGTGATGGTTGGGACTTATGCAGGGTGTGGAAATGGAGAGATGGCAGGACTTGGCTCTAGATACTGGCTGGATGGGACACCTGCACAAATGCCTGCTCTGCCAATCCACACCCCAGCCACTCCCACCCCGCTTTGAATCGACCTATCAGGTTTCACTGCAGCAAACCCCGCCCATGCCACTAATTAGGAGAAAAATACTGGTAGTGGGAGAATGAGTGGCCTCCTTCTGCAGCCACTCTCTGCCCCTCCCGCATGTGGGTGGCTGCGTTTTTTAAATGGAGGGAGAGGCAGAGACCACAGAGGGATAGGTTAATCCCTGCAGAGTTATGGCACTTATTTAGCTCTTCCGCCTGTTCTGTTCAGACCGAAAGCAAGCAGTGACTGGCACAACAGAGCGGCAGGGAGAGAAAACACAGAGCGTGCATGTGTGTGTGTGTCCGTTTCTGTGTATGTAAGTATGCGTGTATCTGAGAATATGGTGTGATTGTAAGGGGGTCTGTGGGTGCTGCGTATCATGTGTGTGTCTACATGTGTGTGTCTGCATGTGTACGAGTTTGTGTGCTGTGATTGAGTGCATCTGTGTGTGATGTGCATATGTATGCGTTTGCTTGTGCATGAATGTGTGTGTTTGTGGTTTATGAGTGTGTATCTGCACGTTTGCCTATTTGTGTATGTGTGTCTGCATGTGTGCCGGCGTGTGCAAGCGACCAGTGTGTATGGTGAAAAGCAGGCAGGATCCCCATGTCCCGTGTGCGTGTGTCTGTGTGTGTGTGTGTGCTGTCAGTGTATATACTATATACAGTCAAAAGCAGAGAGGATTCCCACGTCAGTGCTGAGAGCTGGAGACGCTCTCTTTGAGAGCTGTCACGACTGTCTACTCAACCCCTGATGTGTCTTGTTTTGACATGTGCACGCAGTCTGGAATATCCTGTAGTACAAGCCCAGTGAATGAAGAGACGCACAAAACAACGGTGTGAAACACAAACCCAGCACCATGCAGCCTCGTCCTGCTGGCCCACAGTGTACACTACATCAGTACAGTGCAGAAGGAGGCTGTCTTTGAATCTAGGACAGCCTGGCTTACATAAAAGAGCTCTGTGGGTTTAATGGCTCCTGCTGCCATTCAATGAGTTCCCTCTCCCATTCTTCTTATACTTCTGGTATACGAACAGCCATGCGTCACAGATGTTTGTTGATCTGTTTGTAGGGAAATTTGCATGAAATCCTGCCAGGACGGACTCCCCCTGCCTGACTGCATCCAGTGCTATGTCTCACTGTGAGATTATATTATGTAAAAACCGGGAAATTGATTTATGAAAACATGGTTTAAAAAACTGGTTATGTATAGTATAATATAGTATAATATAATGGGAAATAGCAGCATTAGGATGTGCTGGAGGTTTTTCCAGTACACAGCAGTGGTAAGTGGTGGTAAGGAGCACTGCTGTTGTACCCTTGGACAAAATACTTAACCCACAATTATCCAAGTAAACATCCAGCTGTATGAATGGAAAAATTGTAAAAGATGTAAGTTGTAATGTCATATTTGAAACTTCAGACCTTTTAACTTCAATAGGGAGCATTTTCCATGCATGTGAACCCATGTACAGCTTCGTGTGCACTTTGCAATCTTATGCTGCAGTCCTATTGGAGAGACCCAATAGCAGCAATCATGCAGTGCACTGGCAATTATATTCTGTGTTGAGTAGCCCTGATAACCCCCCCATCATAATATGGGCAGTACCTCTTAAATCACACATAGCCCCACTCTAAAATATGCTGTGCTCATATAAGAGTCTTCAGACCATTACAGCATCATTTTAACAGAAAGAAAAAGTACTTTTTTATTATTAGTAATTGTGTTTTTTAAATTTGAAAAATAAAAATCAAAAATGCATCAGGGCACACTGATAACCTTACTTTTGACACCTAGACTGTGACTGAATCAACCATACTCAAAAATTCCTTACAATATGAGTTAGTTTGCCTCTGTTTAGAGCCTCTGTATGCACCAACATTCAAGGAAACCACAAGGGATGATGCCAAAGTCAGACCCATTTCACACTTAATAACCCTATATATAATTCAGGACTTGCGCAATGATTCTTAAAAGCTAGCTGCTATGCAGCTGTTTAACTGAAACAACTGAATGCTGCACTTAAGCGGCTCGGTTAAAGAACCTTTCAGAGTTCAGGACTGAAGAGACCCTGTTGTACAGCACAGGTGGGTGCCGGTTGCATGAGTTGCTTTTATCATTGGCTGTGGTTTCATTGGCTCTGTTGGGCTGGGGTCAAAGGGGGTGATGGGTGCTGTGTGTCCCGCCTCTGTAAGGCTTACAACCTTTCCCGAGAGCCCTCCCAGCAGGAAGCGGGTTTTGTTCACCTGCATTCCCGCCCACTCCACTGGGGGACATGCCCCCTGGAACCCCAAGCGCTGTCTGGGGCATGGAGGGGAGGGCCCCTCCATCTCCCCCTGAAGATCTGGACCCCTCTTCACCCATGCAGAGTCTCGGCACCGCTGTGAACTCTTTACCCCGAGTGTTATCCCTCCAGGTGCACAGAGGGCCAAATCTGCTGATCCACAGGGATAAGGGCTTTAGCACAGTGGCGCCTAAAGCTCCCGAGAGGGCGCGTGCACTCTGCTGCAGTTACCACGCACTGCCCAGGGCTCACTCACAGGGCCACGTCCTGGGCTCACTCACAGGGCCACGTCCTGGGCTCACTCACAGGGCCACGTCCAGAGCTCACTCACAGGGCCACGTCCTGGGCTCACTCACAGGGCCACGTCCTGGGCTCACTCACAGGGCCACGTCCATGAGTGCGGTGTGAAACAGGGTCACGCATCCAACAAGTGCCTCTCACACCCCTCCATCTGAACTCAAGCTCCTCACTCCTCATCTAAAGCATATTCACTCAGAACCATGAAAACCATGAGACCACCTCAGTGCCGCTCATCAGAAACCCCCAGAGTTCAGCGCAGTTTCACTGTAACTAGTGAAAACCCCTGAGTGAAGAGAGTATAAGGCAGAAGCAATGTAGAATGCAGAATCAAAGAGGGAGACAGAGACACAGAAAGACACAGCTGCCAAGGTACAAGTGCAACTGAGCTGATCCAGGGCAGTATTACTGGGTACAGAGAGCAGCACTGCAGGGTCAAGAGAGCAGCTTTACCAAGTAGACAGAGCATCACTAACAGGCAGACAACAGTATTACTAGGTAGAGAGAGCAGCATTACCAGGCAAACAGAGCAGTATCAACATGTAGAGAGAGCAGAATTACCAGACAGAGAAGCATTAATGCATAGAGAGACTGCCAAAGCTGCACAAAGAGGCAGTGCCAGAAAGCAAGAGTGAAAGGTCACATCATTGTAGATTGCACAAATAAATTCTTCCTAAATCAGCAGACATGATAAATCAGAGAAGTTGATTCCACTCCTCAAGAGTCCTGCCAGTTTCAGAGTCAGCTTAGAGGAACTACTGCAACCCACGACTAGAACTTCAGACAAAAAAAACAACTAAAACTGAAAATCTGGTCTACAGTCAGTCATCCTTGATAAACTCTGGCCAGCTTTATCAGTGAATACATGACAGACAGAGTGGTGAAAACAAAGAGACTGCTAAGCTTATATTAAAATGCAGAAAGCCCATGAACACAGGAAAAAGGGAAAAAATAATAACATATGAAAAAACAGAACAAAAAGGCAGAGCTAATCGCATTATATGCAGATTAGCGAGCGGCCAGGAATAGAAAGCCAAGGAGGGGAAATTAGCCCTGATTATAACGCTCTGCCCAGTCTGCCCCCACTCTGCCAGCCTGACCACATCTGAGAACCAGGCCCAACGGCACCATGACCCGAGCTGACCACTCCGCCCAAACCGCCATGAGCGCTCCGCCCAAACCCCCATCACCTCTACGCTTAAACTGTGCCGACCGCTATGCACAAACAGTGCCAACCGCTACGCACAAGTCATGACTGTTATGCCAACCTCCGCTACCAAACCGTGCCAATTGCTATGCCCAAACCATGCCAACCGCTACACCCCTCCTGACAAGAGACAGCACAGTGACCACAATCTTAATGATCACTTTTCAAATTCATATTCACTAAGCTCTCTTGTCCACTAAATTTGCATAAAACTGACATTTCTCTACTGCTTGTGTATTTTAATCATGAAATATTACACACACAGTGATTTACATACATGATTTGTTTAATAACAACTATACAGACAATAATGTTATGCTTCCTGTTTGTAATGTATTTTAATGTTTTAATGTGCTTCCTGCCCAGGGACTGCGAATGCAAATTAGCTAGTTAAATTAGCTAGTTAGTTAAATAAGGCACAACTAATGTGTTGTGTGTGGCCCTTGCTAAATAAACTAATACACTATATTTGATTAAACATTATAAAACAATAACAGTAGGTCAGCAAAGGTCAGAGGTTAAACCACCCAGTGTAACCCTGGGATCACCACTGCATCGCTGCTTCCTGTCTAGGTAAGAACCCCATTAACTTCCCACGGTTGACAGGTTCCCACAGCTGATCGCCTTTCAGTTCTAAATCCACTCACAGCACACTTACTCTACACAAGGGTAGGTCAGTCGAGCTTACGGGTCAGACTACCCCTAAGACCTTCACAATATTCATAAATGTGAAAGAGACTTCACTTCCCCTCGAAACTGAATGCTTATTGTTAGGTTTTGCTGTTAAAATGTTAAATGTTCAAGGGCCCTTTCTTCTATCCAATTGAAACTGGCAAATGGCAGATCATATTTCATCAAGTGCGTCTAAACCTGTTAATTTTTAACTGTTAGCCAGTTTGTAATGTTAAATGTCTTTGTCATGTAATGTTAATGTGCACCAGCCCATTGGGTAACGAGCCACACATGCCTAATTAAAGCCCTTTTAAAGGTGTGTGGCAGGAGAGCAAGGGGCTCATTTGGTCTCTTTTGACTGGTTGTTTGTTATTTTTAAATAATTTTTTTTGAACCTTTGTTCTTTTGGCTCATTTTTGTGAGAAGTGTTGTCCAATTTCTCCACAATAAACAACTATTTGATGCTCACAAAAACACCTTTTCAGAAAGACAGGGACATCTTCAAATATATTCATTCCCGTCCGACACTTTACAGTGACCCACATGGGGGCTTCAGCTGAAACTAGGACTGCTCTGAGAAGGTGGATAGCTGTTTGTGTTAATCATGTGCCTTCCTGCACAGGTCATTGGGAGAGATAGTGGTACTGTTAACCATACAGAAGCAGATAGCCTGCTTTGCTCTGCTCTGTGTCATGCACTGGACCTCAATAAAAGCCAGAGAAGCAAACATTGTTCAACCATCACTCACATCCTTTGTCATGCCCAGAATGTCTCTGTCATTAATGCAATGAGGATTTGTGTGCCTGCTTTTCACCCCAAATGGCACACAGAATGTCTTGGTTGTCAAAATCATCCCCGTCTGGTAAATTTATGGGTGAGGTATGTCATACAGGCTGAATTAGTGGACTCTACATCGGCATGTATTGTTGCATGCGTAATGGATGTTACGGAAATCAGAGAAGAAAAGAACCTTAAAAAACCCCTTGGGTTATACTCAAAGATGATCTATAGTTATGAACCATCAGCCTTGAAAAGCCCATCACCAAGTACATTGTGCTTTGTATAGTATGTCCAAGCACACACACTCCCTGGGTTCATTAAGACAGCATCTTGCTGCCTTTGAAAAGAATACTAATAAGCAGGCCGATAACACTGGAAACAGAGTACAAAGATACATACAGCAGAGAGCAGACTTCATGCCACCACCATCTATCACAAATCACAATAAAGTGTCACATCCATCTACAGGTATCACCCTCTATGATTAAAATATCTCCATCTATGATGCCATCTATCACAATGAAAATATATCCATCTGCTAGGCATGAGACAATAAATTCAGTTCACAAATGATACATTTCGCAAAATGGAATTCTCAAGACTAAAATATTTTGAAAAAAAATATTACCTCAAGAAATAATCGTGATTAGTAAAAAATACATAACATGATTTAACAGGTTCTTTCTTTTTCTTCTGGATTCTGGATTTCTGGAGGTTACTAACGTTACACAAGAGTTTAGTTTCTGGCTTCCTACAAGAACTACTTACTTCTCAAAAGAAATGATAAACATTTACATTGTCTGTAACTTAAATCGTAGGAATATGGAATGGTTCAGTTACAATATTTTTTGTCAATAGGCAATAACATTAAAACAATGTATGAAAATTCCATTTACTCGTGGTATGCCAGTGAACACTATCACAACTAGAATGCAAACTGACCAATGGGAACAATGGATTGGAATTAATAAGTTTATCAAGTTTTATCAAGTTTTTTTTCATAGCACTGCAGAGAAATAATGGACAGAACCCTAACCATAAGAAAGTAAGAATTTCACAAACATGGTGTTTTGGAAAAAATCTAGATTATATTCTAGTTAGTTTTAATATAATCAAGTTATGTTCTCATGGCCATGACGAATTTTGTCATTTTCTGATTTCACAAAATTCAAAATTGCAATAGCTTGTCTCGTGCCTGCCATCTACCAAGGTAACAATATCACCCCTATCTATCACAATAAGAATACCACCACCATCAATCATATCAAAAATCACCATCATCTATCACAAAAACATTACCGCGGACAGGACCACTGCAGCACCCACCTGCAAACAGCACCCCCTATCAAACACAGGTCACCCTAGACAAAGTAACAAGGACACTGATTTGCTGAAGCCTCTCATTTCACTCTGATGCCCATGTATTAAAACACACAGGGTAAGCACCCACTGCTCTCTGGAAGTAGGTTATTTTAACCGTTGTCACTGTGATTGGTGTAATTAATCAGGCATTTGTGCGGGTGGGAGGACTGGTGGTTTCAGCTTTGTGTTTAAGCAGCCAGAGTCTGAAAAAGGCAGAACTACGCAGAGAGGAAGGAACACTGCAGGTTACCCATAACCCACCTCTTCTCCCCCTTTCTCTCCCCCTCCTCCACCCCTCTCTCTACCCTACCCTACCCCTCTCCTCCCTTTCCCTGTCATGCTTTCCTTCCTCTCCACTGGCCTCCTTTTCAGTGTTCCATTTAGACACCAGGGAGGCAGCCAGATCACGCAGGCCACCAGAGAACTATAGGGGAATGGAAGCTGAGATTTCTCATCAGTGAACAGTGCGGTGTTTCACCAGCAAAACACTGCCCCCTGGGAGCCCAGGCCTCACCTTTAACAAAAGGCTCTGGGGCCATACCCAAATCTGTATAAGAACAGTACCATTCTAACATTTGAGACGGTGAGATTAGAACTGTAAATTGTTTGTATTACTCATGATGAAGGCCTAATATTCACCACATTAAATTAAAACTGGGCAATAATTATACTTATTCAGAAATATAATTTACTGTAACTGCAAACATGTAAAAAAAATCAGAAGGTATAGCCTATTAAGGACACCACACTGTGAATTGATGTAGTTATTCAGTGATCCTACATGCTCATACAAAAGCTGTCCGTCACTCCAGTCCCCCACGGTCACTCTGAACCAGCCCCTGTGACTGCCTGTCCTAACAGAGAGAGGGCAGAGCACTGGCATGGGGGACAACACCGTTACTGGTACTGCTCTGTGTGCATGGTTCAGAACAGAGGGAATTAAATAAAACAACTGAAACACACTACTTTCCACTCTGGCCAGAACAGCTGATTCTCTTGGTCACTGTGAATGCAGTCTTATTGCCTTCATAATAAGTTGATACTCCTGGTCACTTGTCTCCTAAGTAAAATGCAATCCATGCCCACCTTCATCCCCACGACTGTATAACACCCCCACTACATACCTGTAAAACACCCCAACACCCATTCCTGTAGATCACCCCCACCCAATACCCGCAGGCCTATCACCCAAACAACCTGTACAACACCCCTACTACATAATATGAGCCCTTCCCTACTGACACTCTAAGTCTGAAAGCAAGTGTTGAGACACTCGTTTAAAATTTGGGGGTATGCTAACCAGCCACCTCCTCCAGCATCGCTGCAGTAGGCCAACCATTTTCCAATTCACTGAACTGGGTCAAGGTTCACCTCTGCAAAAGGTGGCCACTTCTAACATTTATAATCTAAATACCTCAGACAAAACATTCATTTAACTCTAGACTTAACAGCAAATAAATCGTGGTCCTCAGTTACAAACTGCTGTGCTGTGTCGGTTCAGTGATGTGTCAGTTCAGGTTTAGCAAGCACTGGCAAACGGCCTGCAGTTAAAATGAGACAAGATAATACTTTGTGTACACCGCAGGGTAGCAATCCAATTGACGTCTTCCCTTTTGAAAACGCTGAAAGCAAACAAATGCATTTACACACGCAAGGTAATTGGGTTTTTAAAAGCACTTAAATTTTACGGTGAAATTTTAGCTTCCAAGCAGCAGGGACAACAGACGAGAAAACCTTCTCATTTGAGTGAACAGACCATCCCTTTCAGATGACACGCCTTTCAGTAACCCTTTAATGAAGCTATGAACCATGGTGGAAGAATACCTTCAGTAACATTCCAGAGAAAAGCTTTGAATCAATGGGCCAGCATTTTCTTTGACATTTCTTACATCAGCTTTAGGGATTAACATCATCAAAACTGGAAAGGTTTAGTAAAGCAGGCAAGCTTGATTGAAATGCAGGTGAGTTGGAGATGAACCTTTTCAACCTACAGCGTGCACCTCTGATCTGCCCTGATTTGCTCGGCTCTAACTGCAAATACTAACTGCTGAACATCTGTCCGACACTTTTTGGCTGGGCTGCAGGTCAACTACTGCTTACGATCTTGCTTTATTTTAATGTTACTTATCATAGTGCCTTTTACATGTGGGGATATACACTCGCTGAGCACTTTATTAGGAACACTATACTAATACTGGGTAGGGCCTCCCTTTGCTCTCAAAACAGCCTCAATTCTTAATGGCATGGATTCCACAAGATGTTGGAAACATTCCTTTGAGATTCTGGTCCATGTTGACATGATTGCATCACTGCAGATTTGTCAGCTGCACATTCATGCTGCGAATCTCCCGTTCTACCACATCCAAAAGGTGTTCTATTGGATTCAGATCCGGTGACTGGGAAGGCCACTGAAGAACACTGAACTCATTGTCATGTTCATGAAACCAGTTTGAGACAGCTTTGTGACATGGTGCATTATCATGCTGGAAGTAGCCATTAGAAGATGGGTAAATTGTGGCCATGAAGTGATGCCCATGGTCAGCAACAATACTCAAATAGGCTGTGGCATTCAAGCGATGATTGATTGGTATTAACAGGCCCAGAGTGAACAAGCAAATATTCCCCACACCATTACACCACCACCACCAGCCTGGACTGTTGACACAAGGAGGGTTTGGGTCCATGGATTCATGCTGCTGGCGCCAAATTCTGACCCTACCATCTGTGTGCCTCAGCAGAAATCGAGATTTATCAGACCAGGCTACGTTTTTCCAGTCTTCAACTGTCCAGTTTTGGTGAGCCTGTGCCCACTGCAGCCTCAGCTTTCTGTTCTTGGCTGACAGAAGTGGAACCTGACGTGGTCTTCTGCTGTTGTAGCCCATCCGCCTCAAGGTTTGACGTGTTCTGCATTCCGAGATGCTTTTATGCTCACTACAACACCACAATTGTACAGAGTGGTTATCTGAGTTACTGTAACCTTACTGTCAGCTCGAACCAGTCTGGCCATTCTCCATTGACCTCTCTCATCAACAAGACGTTTCTGTCCGCAGAACTGCTGCTCACTGGATGTTTTTTGGTTTTGGTACCATTCTGAGTAAACTCTAGAGACTGTTGTGCGTGAAAATCCCAGGAGATCAGCAGTTACAGAAATACTCAAACCAGCCCATCTGGCACCAACAATCATGCCACAGTCAAAATCACTGAGATCACATTTTTTCCCCATTCTAATGGTTGATGTGAACTGAAGCTCCTGACCCATATCTGCGTGATTTTATGCACTGAGACTGCACTGCTGCCACATGATTGGCTGATTAGATAATTGCATGAATAAGCAGGTGTACAGGTGTTCCTAATAAAGTGTTCAGTGAGTGTATACAGATAAATTGTACTAGCTTACTACATAACTGGATATGTTGGTTCGGCACTGTACTTCCTAATGCACTGTATTAGACTAGCCCTGCGGAGGTAATAGAAGAAGGCATTGAGGCCTAGGTGTGATGTAAACGTAGAGCTAGCTCCATGCCCTCAACACAACGACACTGCATTACTTGCCTTTTCACACACACTCCTGTCGGTGGATGACGAAGACTTTGTGCACATGTTTCAGAAATGTTGTGTTGGGTGGGTGCACCCTTTTGCCCCCCCCCCCGGCAGCCTTGCCCGGGTACCCTGCCCCCAGCACGGAGAGGGCACCCTGCCCACAGTGGCCCCACCCACAGTGACCCAATCCAGCGGCAGAGTCTAATCGGCACTAAGCCTTGGCAGCAGACCAGGGCTTTCTTACCGTGACGGGGAGAAAGGGGGGGGTTACCACATCCAGTGCCATGAGCATATCCGCCGAACGGCTGACCATAGAGATTAACATGAATTATGGACACGTTTTTCCCTGGTGAATATGGGCACACTGTGGGGCCATTATCCATCACTCAATTCCACTTCCACTCCCACACCCACACCCACGCAAACCAACACCAGGACTGGACATGAGCAGTGTTTCAAACCAACTGACTGCCCCCACACACGCCTCACCTGCTCCTGCTGTACCTGTGAAACAGTGGTTTTCCTTAAGACCTGAATTGTGAGTGAATGACAGAAATTCACTGTAAAACCTGGTGAACAGGTGGGGGATGGCCTTCAGTTGAGTGATGTACTAATCCATTCAGCAATCAATAATCCAAAACACATGTACGTCAAAGGAAATGTGAGGATTTAAATACAGTTATCTAACATTGAAAGGTATCACAGTGATAGTAAGCTACTCTTCAACATAAGCAGACTATTACTGAGGTATTTATTTAAATACAGCCTGAAATACATATTTTCAGTTTGATATTTTCAATATTGTAATAAGGGTTATCATAAAAAAAAAAAAAAAATCAAACTGTAAGTGCATTTTGCTAAATACACCACCCCTCAATTAGTCAGGGTTATTGGGATCTATCAAAAATCTGTGAATTCGGTAAATCCACAACTTATTGAAAATAAATTAAGTGCAATTTAAGACTGATCAAAAAACATCAATCTGTGTAATGAAACTGAACAGTAAATACACATTTAACCACTATAATAAAAAAAATCACATAATAAAACATCACTGTTTGAAATGTGAAACTGCTGAATTTACTTACAGCATCAAAATCTCAAAGTTTGACTTTCAAGATTACCAAAAGCAGTGTGTATTCAAACCTTCAGTAGTATAAGCATATTCAATTTCTGTACATAAATTGTTAATTAAAAGAATATGTTGCTTGAAAATTCTGCAAAAAATGTATTTAAAACAAAAATGGTTTGTTACCCATCACAAAAGAAGCACAGAAGACACAGTTCTTAGAATGTTAAATGGTCAAGACTTGATTCTGCCATCTCAGTTCTGCCACTTCTCTGCCAATTCAGTGCAGTTCTGGAGTGCCCCAGAGTGTCAGATTTCCTGCTTAATGTTTCATGAATACCTAAATGAGAGTGCTAATTCACTGACAATAACTTGAGGTGTTGAGGTTACTTGAATGTAACTGAAATTATGCACCATTTCTAAATATAATGAAATGCCACCACATTTTTTTCTTACAGTGGTTAACCTGTTTTGTGAGGCTGTATGGAGATGTCATTATTATGAAGCCTATTAAGTTGGCTTAATAATCATATCTGTGTGACACAAAGGAAAGCATTTGCTATGGGAGGAATTTTGTTGGAAAACATTCAGTCAGAATTCAGTATTACTTTTTAAAAGCACAGTTTTAATTTAGCCAGACACACTTGAACAGTTATGACTCATACACACAACATGGTTACGTGCTTGATTTACACTGAGGGAATATTTAATATAATTTAAAATTAAAATTTCACACTTCAACGTATTGAGAGAAGCACACAAGCACACTGCCAACATAAACAAATATAGGTATGTTCGTTCTTTGTAAACATTCAACATCGCATTTTAACAGCTACAATGTTGGCTGTTTGTTGACAGGAACACTTTTGGAGCCCAAGATAGACTTTTTCAAGAACTTTAATTTTCCCCAGCAGAATACTTAGGCATTGCAAATGCTTGAAACGCCCTTCTGTAACCCAAAACCTTACCCACAATCACTTAATGGCAAAGGCTGAGCCAAAAAATATCTGATTATAGGAACAACCAGAAAACAATTACACCTGGTGTCTAGTTTAAATCCACAAGCAGCAGGTGAGCTAGTGAGGGTGCTGTCTGATTAGTCCCACAACCTCTCCTGCCCTTCACAAAAATGCACACATATTAAAAAACACTACCCCCCCATCCCCCAACCACTACCCCCCAATTCTTTAGTCGGGAATCTAACCTGATGTTGTTTACTGCTGTCTCCTGCCTCTCCTCCCCCTCCATCTCTCATTCAATGAGTGCCGTAACAAAGAGGATTAGATCTGGTTAAAGCTGTCTGCCGGGTCCTGCTTACCAGGAACGTCACCGGCGAACCCAGAGGTGCCCTCTGTGTCCATCCCGGGCGTGGCTGAGGAGCAGACACACCCCCGCCCCTGGCACAAGGGAGGTCTTAGCGTGAGGGCCCCGCCCTGTTCACACCCATACCCGTGCCTACAGAGTGCCCCTCCCCTTTCAAGGGCTTTCTCTGAGTTTGCTGCAGAGGCCTCTGTGCTCTGGTCATGACCTACGACTGTTTTCCACGAACTGCCAATCTTTACTCTCAAATGATGACGTTTAGAAACACGTCACTCATTCAGTGATGGGAAAAGTGACGTAATTTGAAGCAATAATCTAACTCCTTTGAGGAAGACTCAGATTCGGCTCCAACATTTGAAGCCTCACTCCTAACAGTGACAGATATATAACAACCCCGTTAACCATTTTTGTATCCGGATTATATGCTTAGCCACTCTGACTCCCCACTGTGTTCTCATTCAATTAGATACAAAAATCAATATGTCACTTTGGGTGGTAATGGAAGAAACTCCACCACTCCATAAAGGCTGCCAGTCCATAGTGGCTTTTTGCATTATTCACAAGTAGCACTTATGTAATGTCCAATTCTGTGGTTCCACATTCCAATCTTTGAATGTGAATTAATTTGTTAATCTTTCACTACAAACAAATGCTCATTGAGTACAATCAGGATTACTGCTTAGAGTCCGAATGCCACCTCAACATTCCATACTGCCTTTATTACCTTTGTGTCTAGTCAGTATCTGGAGTCATGTACACCCTGAGAGTGCTGTCTTGAATTGCTTTTGACGAGACCAAGTGAGCTTGGGCTCCCGAGTTGCTTGGTTGCCTAGATGCTTGTCCCGAGTGCAGGCCGAGCCCTCTGGGTGTGACAACTTCCAGCAATGACTAAGACCCCACAGCAATATGGTTTCATTCCAGTAGTTCCAACAAAAGCACACATTCGTAAATGGCCACATTACACCTCTTCTACAGCATGACTGACACAGCTTACAATGTTCACATATTGTCCATTCATACAGCTGGATATTCACTAGGGCAGTTCAGGTTAAAAATCTTGCCCAAGGGTACAACAGCAGTGAGCAACCATGGAATTGAACCAGCAGCATAGGATCCCGAGTCCTCATCCATCAATCCCCGATTTTATTATATCTGGTTGCTGTGAAGACTGTAAAAAAAATCTGTTCTGATATGTGAAAATCCATTTTGTAAATCCATAAATTCCATCCATTATGGAAAATCCATAAATTTCTCTCCCCAGTGGCAATTCCACAGGCAGTCTATCAACCCCATTAAACAGGCAACCCTAAAGCATGAGCAATATTTAAAGACCAATGAACAGAAAAAAGACAGATAAACAGGCAGCCCGCATTTTCATGGTATGTTTTCAATATCTTGAGTGTCTTCCATCACCATCCGGCAATGCTCAAGTTGGAGTGGAATCTGTATAATGAAGAAACTTGGGGAATTATCTAATGAAGTTGTGAAAGGGCCATGTGTAGTTCAACACAAGTCCCTGGTGCACCAATCACCAACACCCTAAACTGCACCATCTAGTAAATGGCACGTCTGTGGACAGAACGACCACCCAGCGCACCCCAAAGTGTCCAGTCGCCCCATCATCATGCCCGTGGCCCAGCCCGGGGTACTCATCACTGGCGGTGCTGACACGTCAGTTTCGCATTGGGGATCAAAGTTTTGCTGCGTTTAGTGTCTGAGGACAACAGCACATGATGAGCAGAAAACACTAGCTTTGGTAAGAAGGCCTCTATGCAGCACCGATGCTAAGGCGGCGTCAGCGGTGACCGGCGGGTTGTAAGGAGTCCAGCACTGCTCACTCACAGGGGTACACTTCTTGAAAAGTTAAGCTAAATGGTAAGTGCTGTTTTTAAGGCTTTTACTTTAAAGTTATGGTTAAAAGCATAGTGGATTATGAAATGGGAGTCTGTAACTGTTTTAACCCACAGTGGCACAACACCTCTATTGAGCATCATAACTATACTCTATGTGTACATGCTGTTTTAATTAAGCTGTGATATCTGTTTTTGTGATAAATATGTCATTGTCTGAAACCTCATGTGCTGCTATATTTGGCCAGGTATCCCTTAAAAAAGAGATTTTTAAATCTCAGTGAGACTAACCTGATGAAAAAAATGTTAAACAAAACAAAATAAAATAAAAAAGGCCTTGGTGCACTTCGCACTGAGAGGAAAGGGATGTGCCACGCCAGCCCAAGGAAAACACGATGAGTCACAGCAGACAGCGCTCCATGGTTCAGTGCAGATGACAACCCCCTGTATTCTGGCTTCAGAGATGTTATGATTAATTCATATTATATACTCAAATATATTCATATTTGTATTAGGGTGTGTTTTTGTCTGTAAATGTGTTAGTGGAGGACCACATGCGTATCAATAACTGAGTTTATTTATTCAACCTCCTCTTCAATCAGGTTAATTGTCTTCTTATGTGATGAACGCCAGAATATGTGTGACTAGGTATTGGTTAACGAGCCTCACCTGCCTAATCAACTCAGTTAATCAGTTAAGACTACAGATGTGGCACCTGCTGGGAGTTTTTTCACCTGAGTAGTCTGAGGCTCTGGCAAGGCTGGTTCTGGTTTGGTTTGTTGGATTTTCAAAATACATTCTTTGTTTTGTAAATTGTCCCAAGCTGCTATTTTTAAATGCAGCACATCAGAAATTCATTCATGCACATCCTCTATGTCACTATGAATGCAC
This sequence comes from Megalops atlanticus, assembly GCA_019176425.1. Classification (NCBI taxonomy): domain Eukaryota; kingdom Metazoa; phylum Chordata; class Actinopteri; order Elopiformes; family Megalopidae; genus Megalops; species Megalops atlanticus. Next base: position 3,703,333 of record CM032888.1, read on the forward strand.
TACTCTGACAAAACAGGATCTATTAGGGATGGGCATGTTGAGGATTTGGAGCTCTCATGAGCAGTGAAAAATGTTTAGTATTCAAGGACAAAAAATAATAGCATTTGAAATCATGAAGGCCTAGCTACAGCAGCTGGGTAATCCAGATGTACGCCCCAACAGAGTAAGATTGCCTTCATCATCAGAATTACCATCACCATCAAAAGCTGCATGAATGGATTGAGACCATTTCCCCAAAACAGAGTTGTCAATGGGGGTAGAGTCAGATTTGGTAAAATGTAAACCTGTTACCTGTACGATGTGAATCAGTGGCCACTGCATACGCGTCAGGTTCAGCCTGCTGACTGTATCCTACGGATTGCGCCACGTATGAACCAATATGAAAAGCTGAGGTCCCCCGCAGAATCCAAAACCAAAACATTAATTTACACACTGTCCACGGACATTCCCTAGACACTGGCATTTTCATACCTTGAAGCCCCATTGATTCCAAAAACCCAAACCTGATCTGAAATTCGCCATGATGTTAAACAGGGCCCAGAGTGAATAATGTTAGAAACATGTCTTTGGACCAAAAAAACCATGCTGCAGTTGACCCTTTCTATTGGGTATGTATTTACCTGATATCTAGTGATTTCCCTACCGTCTCCCAACCATCAACGATTTTCTGTAGTTTTTTATTGCTTGGGTCATTTGTTTTCAGAACTTTTTCATTCCAACAGGTCATTTCTGAATCAATTTCTCAGTGTCACTTCTGTTCTAAGAGTGTACTGTGGCTTGAAAGGAGCCAACAGGATTCCACCTCCTCTGGTTCAGTCTCACATCAACAATGCAGAAAAACAATAAGAGACTACATTAAGAGACACAACCGAGTAGTCAATGAGATAAATCCAACTCGCACACACCGCTCTCGTAATGTTGCTACAATGTTACAGCAACCTTGAAAGAATGTTGTCTCTCAGCTATACAGGTTTCACAACCATGGCTGAACGGGAGGGCAAAGGAGGCCATGTTGGCATGATTTTGCCACAAACAATAATAAATTCAGAAAACTGACCTCACATTTCAGAATCTCCCATTCCCTGATACCACACAGGTCTGCACAAAAAATGGGAAATTCAACTTCAAGTGGATCAAAATGGAAAGCACTAAGGAGAAGATAATTCCACGGCTTGTATGAATACAATGACTGAAGAACAATGACTCTGGTAGCTGCAGATACTGATGAGGGGCTCGCTGTACTGCGGCGTGCAGTACGTTGCCTGTGTGAGGGGCAGGAGCCCAGACCAGCCTGTGCGGAGGGGACTGTGATGGTCAGCATTCTGCAGGGGGGCTCTGTTCACACTCTGCCATTTCCAGCGTGTTTAGAATTCTCCTGTGCACCTCTCTTTACCGCTGCTACTTCTGACAAATAGTCCGCAACCAGAGAGACACTACAATTCTACAGTCAGAGTAGTCCTGTTTACTAGTGGAGCGAGGAAGTTTTGCTTTGCTACTACAGGCTACAACAGAAATTTTCAACAGTGATTTTCTTTGCCACTGCAAAAGTACTTTACTAACTGCCAATAACTACAGTAATTTTGCTTTGCCACTAGAGAGACCGTAGTAGAGTGGCAGTAATAGTTTTGCTACTCCTCTAGAGTAGCAGTAGTACAGTGACAGTACTAATTTTGCTTTGCCACTCGAGTGGCAGTAGTAGAAAGACAGTCGTAGAGGGACAGTAGGAGAGGGACAACAGGAGAGGGACAGCAGGAAAGGGATAGTAATTTTGCTTTTCCACTACAGCAGCACTCTGTGGGCCGAAGATCACAGCACCAGACTCAGAATTGGAGGGTCCTGTGATTATATTACAGATGAGTCATTGGTGTGGAGCCCTTGAGCAAAGAACTTAACCTCACCTGCTGTGAAAATACAGCACATGAGATGGGTTACAGTCAAAGTGAGTCATCAATGACACCAGCAGCAGCTACCTCGGTAACCTGGGGAGGCAAGTGAGAACTGTGACCCAGAGGCAGCAATTTCATCTATATCCTTCAGTCCTTTCTTAAACCATTTGCTGTAAGTTAAAGAGCTCATCAGTTGATTGTTATCACAATCATGCAAAATTAAATCCTTTAGAGCAGTGTTTCCCAAACTTTTTTTCTGGGGACCCACTTTTTAAAAATGACAAACCATCGCGACCCAATTCACAATAGGCCTTTTCTGTAAATCGTGAGAACAGATTTGTGCTTAATGAACGTTCCTGACCATTCTTACTGCCATTTCCGCATCAATTTATATCATCTTGAATAGGTAAACCAGTCATTTTGAAGAGATATGTTTGATAAATCACAACTTCTTTTTAAGCCACGTTTTATTGACAACATATACACGTTAAATACTTAATAAATGAGACCAAATAAATGCATTTAGGTGGAGTTAACAGGCTCTCGTTTTTTTTCCTCTCATCAGTAAAAGAAACAGAATGTACGCTAGCCTTTCATACTAGATTCAATGTTCTAACTACAATTATTAGAACAATACGAACATTCAGTACTATCAAAACATGCTTCTTGTTGAAAGTTTTTTGAAATGCTCATGCCTATTATCAGAACAGGTGTGCAGCTATTCAAACAGTCAACAATCAATTCGTTAACCACATCACGTCTATTCCACGCCAAATCTCATAGCACATTATGTGCTATTTACCTGGCAATTCCTTTCGCACGTAACTTATTTTATGCTATGTAGCTCGGGTGTTATGGTTCCTTATGATTTCATTAGCGTTATTAAGCTTCTCGTAGATTTCACCGCCGCATTTTCTATATTTTTAATGTTAAATCGCTGTTTCCTCAAAGCTAAAATTAGCTAGAATTTTTACAATCTATTTTTCAAATCGCACCTGTTTTAGCATACGCGCTAAACGGCTAATCACACCAGTGTGATCTTAGGGTGTTTTCACACGTAGCGTCTTTTTTGATGAAAAACGCTGGCCAGAGCATTTTTTCAAGTAAAAAAAAACCGCTGGCAGCGTTTGTTCCAAAAAGCAATTGAGAGCGTCTTTTTTGCCATAACAGTAGCATATACATTGTTAGCGATCTAGTTGGTTGTTGCAGAGCTAACGTTAGTTAACAGGCTAGTTTTGATAAAGACAAGCAGTAAACACAAACACTTTCCAGAAACTCCTAGGATCCGTCCAATTTCACTCCAAACGGCACCTTTATGATGAATGTTATGATACAGTTTAACTGTCATGTTGTACAGTTCACTGTGCTCAGAAACTGGCACAATTAACTTCTCCACCGCTACCTTCTCCATTTTTTGCGAAACGACAGGTGTCACTACTCCGCTTGTGATTGGTCAGCTGTCAAAAAAGCGCTTGACGTAAGGGCGTTTTTTCTGAGAAGTTGAACTTTTTCAACTGAAAAAAACGCTCATGACATTTTTGAAAACACGGTCTACTCCATAGGATTATTATGTAAAACAAACGCTGACAGCTTCAAAAAGACGCTACGTGTGAACACAGCCGTACGCGCGAAAGGGTGTGATAGGTGGGCCATGGAAGAAATTCTGCAAATTTATTTGGCGACCCAAATAAAATCTCCTGCGACCCACCTGTGGGTCGCGACCCAGTCTTTGGGAAACACTACTTTAGAGGAAGTAAAATCTACACAGCAACAAAACCAGTACACCATAAATTACCAGTGCTCTAAAGGTGACAACAGCCAGATTATCTCAGGACCACAAACAGCTACTTTCATGACTAGAGTAGAACAGGCGTCTTTATGAAGTGGGCCTGGCTCCAAATCCAAGCCGGATCCAACCCACGTACTTCAATATCAAAACCGAAGATGATGTTTTCATCTGCTACCCAACCTAACTGGGGGTCATGCACAAACACTAGTAATTATGATACTGGCTACTGGTAATAATGAAATAAATCCCTAATCACATTCAGCAGCTTACATATAGCAAAATTATCTTGCTGAACTTTTAGTAAAACATACCCTTTTCAGTAAAACACATTGCACTCTTTCCAAAGGTCAGTGCAAAAAGATGAATAAATCCCACAATATGTTAAGTTCAGCACGTTAACAAATGAACACAACACAGTCTGTCCTTGTTGGGAAAACAGGGCATTATAAGGTAAAAATAAAAATAAAATCTATCAAATAAAATAAAATATCAAAAAAATGGAAAATGCAGTTCAACAGCTGAACAGAACAAACAGTCCTTTTCAGGAAAAGTGAGGGCTCTTAGGTAAGAATAAGTAAGTAAATTAATTGATTCTCAGTTCAAGCTTAATAACATTTTAGGGCTACCAAATGTATTTCCCCACTGTGTATATAGGATATTCATTCAAAATAAGACTTTTGTCCAGATTTTAGACAGCGGTGCATACCAAACCTGACATCCAGAAACACTGAGCCTGGCCCAACCCAAACCTGAGTGCTACGGTGCAATTATAGGCCCAAACTGGCCCAAACCTGTTTTGTCTGGTTCTGTCAAGTTTGGGTAGGGTTGCCATACTTTAGTGGCTAGATAACAGAGCATTCTCTCAGCATACAACTAGACCACTATCTACCACCTTCCAAGGCCTATATATTGCTGTCACCATATGCAACAGCCATATTCAGTTCGCTGTGCTGAGGTGAAATTACTACACAGTTACAAAGGGCAAATCATCCCAAAATGGACGATTCGCTAGACCGCTAACACTACTTCAAACAGCAGACCAAATTGGACCATAGATCACCCAAAATGGCTACGAACAATCTGTTCTGTGACAGCCCTAAGTGAAGCGTCAACAAATAATCCCCGCTGGATAAGCACAGCGCTATCAAACTCAGACATGGCAGTGCGCCAGGTCTGTTAAGTGCAGACATACGTTTGCAGTCTCTCGGTCGCTAACAATATAGCAATTTAGATAAACCTTCAAATGACAGTGGGCCTCATTCATGGACTGCTCATGACTCATTCAAGGCTGCTAGTATGCACTTTTTAACCAAAAGTGTGCGATTTATAAAGGAGTAAAGTGCATGAAACTGCCTCATTCATGAACTGCTCATGATTCATTCTATACTGTGAGTACCCACCTTTTCATCAAGTGTGTGATTTATGAAGGAGTAAACTGCATGAAAACAATGCAAAATGTATGCCCACTCCTTGTGGTTGAACAATGGACAGGACACGTTCAGTGAGCTCTGTTCTTGTCACTTTATGAACCCTACATTTTGATTGGCTAGTTTGGATTTTGAACAGAATTAGCATACTTCATTTTAAATTAGTTGCATTCTGTGTGTCAACAGAAAATGTGTTACGTGATGTATACAGATATTCCAATACTAAATAACAAACACACAGAGGTTGGGCTATTTGAAAAGCAGTGTTTCTCAATTTATCTCTAAAGAAACAAGCTCCTTTAAATGTTACTTAATTGTTACTTATTTTTTTTCATCTTGTATTAACTACATTTAAGTGTTAATGCATTATGTACAACAAGAAACACAAGCATCAGCATCTGTCTTTAAAATAAATCAAAGGAATATTTTGGTGAAATTGGTGATGAGTTCTGTAAACTCTACTACATTTAAAAACAATTCGCAGCATCATACGATCTGCAGCAAATGCATTCCAGTCTGGCCTCTGGATGGAGGCAAAAAGTGCACTAAACTGTAGAGGAGAAATGAGCCGAACACGTCATCTGTGGCCTGGTACTGTGGCTGTGAACACAGTACACCCTGTACTCCATGCAAGCAACTTTAAGCCTCCAGCTTCAGGTCAAACCATTCCACTTCCAACTCTGAGAGACACTCTGCTGAAGCCAAAATAAAAGCCTGCTTAAGCAGAGGTTGTAATATTTACCTACATACTGCATCACCAGTACTATCAGATAAAATGCTTCTTAGCTTAAATATTAGACAGTATTTTCATTTCTCTCTATAGTACAATATATATCGAAATATTTTAACAAATCAAAAATAGTACCTTTTAAATATTAACAATCATGTTTAAATGACTACAATGTTATTGAAAATGATTACTTTTCAATTTACAACAAACCTTAAGTGTCATACATGTATCAACGCCAACTAAGAGCTTTGATACAACACTAAAATCATGACTGCATAAAGTATCTGAGAGGACACCAGGGTAGGTGCAAAAATGGCAAAACATGACAACTTTCAAACAATATGAGTATGGTATTAAATAAAATAAATAAATAAAATTATAAAAATAAAAATTATACTTCTGTTTACATTTCTGCATTAATAATACCCGGGCCAAATCAGTAAGTTGGTCCCATTTCACACAGAATGTCTGTATAAAAAAAAAAAAGACAGTAAGGATATAAATGATGAATTGCATTCTCTGATAGAATACAGTACAGTATGTGCTAAGAATCTAGGGGGAAGTTTGACACGTGATGTGATCTGCAGAATGCAAAGGCGAATTTTTCCTTGGAGATAATTCACTTGTGTGAACTATAGCACTTGTCCAAAGTCCACTGTGCGCATGAATACATAAACCAAACATATCTTCCATATTATGAAATCATTGCCTATGTGGATAAGCAGTAACATTACAAACTGTAAGTTTCTTACAACCACACAGCCTTGTATTGTCCTTTCAGCTGTTTCCAAACCAAATATGTCTCCAAAATATGAGGTGACCTTTCCAAAAATGTACAGTTAGAGATACAGACAAGCTCATATATGCTCGTTTATTTGAGGAATAACCCAATATCAGCTATTTCCTATGGAAAGTGTTACCAGAGAGAGGAAATCTATGGAAATGGGCTTTCACGGCAAGTGAACCTGGCATGATGTGATGAACCTTTGGGGATTTTTTTATAAAAAAAAAAGAGGAATTAATTGTAACTGGAGAACTGCACGCTATCTTTTAATTAACTACACAAGTTAACATGTTAACACTGACAGCCCTAATTTGCACCCTGGAACCACTACCAAACCAAACCACTGCCAAGTCGAAGGCTAACAGCACAATTAGCAAACGTAGAATGATACTTTGAAGGAGCTGAGGTACATGAAGGAGGACAAAACATTGGCCTCAGCATAAACCCGCCACAGCAGAGGAGGAGCAGTGTATTCTGGTCTTTTGTATGAGCATTGGCTAGATGGGAAGTTTTCTTATAATATCACAAAACAATTTCAGACCTGCTCAGTGTCTCCCCCTTGAGGTCTTCAGTAAAGCCAAGCAGCCTCAATAGAAACAGAGACTACCTTGACTACAGAGTTTGTCTTATTTGCGGCTTTTGACCTTTAATGACCTTGTGTGAATGCTCAATGTGCCACTCAATTACTGACTGGCTGTATCACTGACAACCTCCTTGTCACTCCACTACACATATCAGATCACTGCTTCGTTCAGCCCATGTTGTGTCTCCCTCCACATCCTCCATCCTCCCCTCCTCCTGTTTCCCTTCGCCGCAACCTCCGTTTCCTCTCACCCACTCACTTTTCCTCCCTGATCACTGCCTCTCTGCCCCCTCCCAGCCACTTCTCCTCACTAAATGTAGATGACGCCACTAACACTCTCTGCTCCACCCTGACCGCCTGCCTTGACAGCATCTGCCCTCTCTCCTCCAGGCCTGCACGCGCGACGCCCTCCATCCCCTGGCTTTCTGAGGTTCTCAGGGCTGCCGAGAGGAAATGGCACAAATCCAGGGACCCCACTGATCTGTCTAAGTATCAGTCTCTCCTTTCCTCTTTCTCCTCACACATCTCTACTGCTAAGGCCGCTTATTACCAGGACAAAATCAACAGCACCTCAGACACACGCAAACTATTCACAACGTTCAACACTCTCCTCTGCCCTCTGCCGCCTCCATCCCCCACCTCACTGACTGCTGATGACTTTGCCACTTTTTTCCCTGGAAAGGTGGATGCCATCAGCAGTCAGTTCTCCACTCCACATTCAGTCAGCCTCCACCTACATGCAACACACTACTGTCCACTTTCTTTCCTATCTCTGAGGATGACATCTCTAAGCTGCTACTCTCCAACCGACCCACCACCTGCCCCCTGGATTCTATCCCCTCCCATCTCCTACAGGCTCTCTCCCACACTCTTGCCTGCACTCACTCACATTATCAACACATCACTCACAACTGGCACCTTCCCCTCCGCGTTTAAGCAGGCTAGGGTAACCCCACTACTCTCAAAATCTACGCTTAGCCCCTCCCAAATAGAAAACTACAGACCCGTCTCTCCTCCCGTTCCTATCAAAAACCCTTGAACAAGCTGTTTTCACCCAGGTCTCTACTTTTCTCTTCCAGAATGACTTGTTGGACTCCAATCAGTCAGGATTCAAAACCGGCCACTCCACTGAAACGGCCCTCCTGTCTGTTGTCGACACCCTGCGGGCGGCGAGAGCCGCCTCCATGTCATCGGCCCTCATCCTTCTGGACCTGTGCGCTGCATTCAACACCGTGAACCACCAGATCCTCCTGTCCACCCTCGCTGAACTGGGCATAACCAGCACTGCACTTCGCTGGTTCGAGTCCTACCTTACAGACAGATCATTTCAGGTATCCTGGTGGGGAGGGGAGTCCAAGCCCCACCGGCTAACCACTGGGGTACCTCAGGGATCGGTGCTTGGCCCCCTCCTCTTCTCTCTATATACAACTGCTCTGGGTCCGATCATCCACACGCATGGCTTCTCCTACCACTGCTATGCCGATGACACCCAGCTCTACTTGTCGTTCCAACCTAATGAACTCATTGTCTCAGCGCGGATCTCTGCCTGTCTTTCAGATATCTCAGCCTGGATGAGGGAGCGCCACCTTCAACTCAACTTATCCAAGACTGAGCTCCTAGTGATCCCAGCCAGCCCGACAATCCAGCACGACATCACCGTTCAGCTCGGCTCAACGACACTGACTGCATCCAGGTCTGCAAGGAACCTGGGGGTAGTGATTGATGACCAGCTGAAATTTACTGACCACATCGCTACGACTACCAGATTGTGCAGATTTGCGCTGTACAATATCAGGAAAATCAGGCACTACCTATCCGAGCATGCTGCGCAGCTCCTTGTCCAGGCACTGGTCATCTCAAGACTGGACTACTGCAATGCTCTTTTGGCCGGCCTACCTGTATGCACTATTAAACCTCTGCAGTTGATACAGAACGCAGCTGCATGTCTGGTTTTCAACAAACCAAAAAGCGCTCATGTTACACCCCTCTTAGTCTCACTCCACTGGCTCCTGTAGCTGCCCGCATCATGTTCAAGGCCTTTATGCTCGCGTATAGGGTGACCAACAAAACTGCACCTAAGTACCTGAACTCACTGTTACAAGCCTATGTTCCCTCCCGACTGCTACGCTCTGCCACCGAACGGCGCATGGTGGTCCCGTTACTTTGTGGCGTTAAATCACTATCCAGGACTTTCTCCGCCGTTGTCCCCCGTTGGTGGAATGAACTTTCACACCTCATCCATTCTGCTGAGTCTTCAAGAAAAATCTCTAGACACAGCGCTTCCGCTCTCACCTGAGCACCTGAAAAACCTCCCCCCATCTCCTATTAAACTATATTAAAAAAATGTAATGGTTTGGCTGGAATAGTCTAACGTATTGATTTCGTGTAATGGTTTGGCTGTAATAGTTTAACGTATTGATTTGGTGTAATGATTTGGTTGTAATGGTTTAAACATAAAGGTTTGATTGTAATGGTTTGGTTGTAATGGCTTAACGCACTCGCCAGCTTTACCTGCTAGTTGGTACCTCGTCCGGCCAACCTTTGGAACTTTGTCATGCAGTACTTCTAATATTGTTGACTCTGTATGGTTTTTCGTTCGTGTTGTATTTTACCTCACTTATAAGTCGCTCTGGATAAAAGCGTCTGCCAAATGAATAAATGTAAATGTAAATGTATGATTCCATACCCATGAACTCAACAGCGCCCCCACGATTACATTTTGTGTTCGGGGGCATGAAATTTTAAAGTCAGATCTTCACCCTTTCAGATTACGACTGGTTTGTAAATTCTACAACAATATAAAACATGAGGAACTATTAGTGAGAACTGATGTTTGAGCAATGCAGCTACTTAAATGTATCATTTGTTGCATAAATTTAATTTTTAATGCATATGTAATTAGAAAAATGTAGTGTATTATTTTTACACACTACTACATATTCAAACATTGTGGATCTGTTCTGTGAATTTTAAATTTAATGTCAGGTACAAATAAAAAAATGTTTATTATGCAACATAACTGGCAATTTTGTATTCTTAATAACAAGCCCAGGGGTAATCCCAGGGTAAATGTTGGAAAGCAAAGATTTACACTTTGGACTCATCCTGACCAAAATCAAAGGTAGTAAAAATCCTGTTTGTTTTATTAAAGCAAATGAGAAAATTCTGAGTATGGATAACTGGCACGGTAAAGGTGGGGAACACCTTAAATTTTCGATCACTGGCAAAGTTATCTCAGGTGAATGATATGCATTTTGGATACTTCACACCTTATTTTAGCCTTTTACATGAAGTATGAGCACAGGTTTGAGAAGTGCTCAAAACGTCCTCTATGTCTACCGACAAATCACAAAGTGTATCCCAGGCTCAGATCAATTTATGTGTGTCGCAGTCTTTCTGTGTAGGACACATTCATGGTCTAACATGACCAGTACCCACTAGCAGCGAGCAGAAACAGAAACCGAGGTAAAAGCTGGTGCTGTCTGGCCACGGCTACACGGCCCTATGTGAACCAGAGGCAGGTCAGTCCATGTTTTCCTCACTGTTGCAGCTTCTTGATTCATATAAGGAGGGAATGATACGATGCCCATTACATTGGTAGGGCGAGATCGCGGCCAATTCCGCCATCCCTTGCGACAACTCACACACACAGGTACACAACACGTGTGAACTCCTGGTCTCGACGTCTTGACAGTGGCTGACAGTTTTTGGTTTTTTTTTTTACAACACGCGAAGCAGCAGCCGCTAAAACGGTATTGAATACGGCAAGATTACTTTGTGTACAAAAGCAATTCCACCTGTAAACGTAAGAGCCATATAAGCCCTTAAATATGGTATAATTTAGCCTACCGACCGGGGGAATGTGAATGACATACCTACAACACAGCCAGTAAGTCACCTGGCTAAGAAGTTACCATGTTCGAATAAACAGGGTTTGCTCTAGATATGTGGTTAGATACCAGCGTCTTGGTTTAACGAATAACGGTCGTGGTACAGTACAATCACACACCGGTTTGACGTTTTTCTTCCTCACCTCATTGGCGATATGTGGAGCAAACAGAATATCCTTGCAAACGACATTGAGAAATATGTTTGTATATTCTTACTACGTGATGTTATAATCTGAAATCCTGTCCGAAATCCTCGGAAAATACAAAATTTAAACTACTTCATGACTTAATTTCTCTTAAAATGCTCTCAGACCCACAGATACAGATAGACGTTAGCCCTTTACTTCATAAAGAGATGCAAAAGGAATCATGGACTCTAAATGTGTCAAGGACCAAATGAAATGACCAAAACCGTACCTAAATTAGACTATTCATAAACAACTTTCCTTTCAATCATTAAACACTGTCCTGTTAATCAGACCATTATCACTTCGGCCGCCATTCCAATTTAATTATACTAAATCTTACAGCCTCTTCGCCTGTAATATTGGCTGGCAAAAGCAAAAAAGTAAGTCGCCCATACCACGTATCTTATGTCACATCTTTCCGCATGCTTGAAAGATAATTAGACTTGCTGTCAAAATAAGTTAAAAAGTCACAGCTATCTAACTAGCCAGCTGGCTCCTTGTTGCAATCGTATAGATTAGATAATTAGGCTGAATTGCTTACTCAATTAGGACAAGCACGATAAACCGTAGGCTACTATTAATTTGTGTGCGCAATCATGCGACCACATAGTCAGCTAACTAAAACAGCCAGCGTTAATTTATCAGTAAAATCTCGTATCCAGTTAGACTTTAGTTAAGATAGCTTCAAACTATCTGTGGATTATCTTTTCATGATTGCAGCAGTTGCTAAAATTGCCTTTCAATCTAACTTGTTCTAGCAACCACATCTGAACGATTTTCATTCAATGTGTAGAATACGTGCTAACAAATAGACAACTTTCAACCCGAAAATTTGCTTCAACATCGTCAAGTGAGCCAAAATAACTAGCTGGTTTTCTATTTGACCATTCTGAATCCGTTTAAGAGTCAGGTGTCTAGTCATTTTTTGCTTCAGTTTACTGGTCTCTCCATCAAGAATCCTGAGTACCATAAGAAAGCACATTCCAGCATGAATATGATCCAATAAAATATTTTAACAGAGTGAACTACTACACCTATTCAGCTAACCAGCGATAGCACGCACAACTGTACATTGACGCTCTAACGTTCCTAGTCTGGCTATCTGTACAGACGTCTGTTTGCGATGGCTGCATTGAGGTCGCTAGCTTGCTGGCTCACTTGTTGTGATGCGAAAACCGAGACAAAGCGTGGAAGCTCTCCTACACTACCTTAACCACTCAGCATGGCCACATCGGGAAAGGTAGCTGGTACACCAGCCTCCTAGTGAACTGCACAGATATGCAGGCGAGCTGTCTTCAATTTACTTATTTCTCACATTCTCAAAGATCTGACATACAACGCTGTTCAAACAACCATGTGTTGACAATGGTTATATGCAGAGTCACAAGCTACCTTTAGATTTGAGCAATCCGAAGGCTTACCTTTTTGGGTAGCTAGTTTGCTAGCTAGCCAAAATGCTACCGACCCTTCGTTCTTGTGGCTGTATCTGGTAGCTGGCTAGGCTGCCAGCTAACCAGCTAGTGATGGCTATTTGGAGATCCAAAAAGGGAAAAGATCTTCAATTGCTACGTCTCGCACAGTATTCTTATTTTTTTTAATCGCACAAATGAACAAAATATAAAAAACCGAAGGCAGGGGTGCCTTAATGTTAATTCCTTATCCTCGTGTGCCTCTTTTTCACACGACTAGTGCAGCATCGCATGTTACGAAACATTTAGCTATAGCTAGCAAACTAGCTATCTAAATCCCTATAAAAGAAATAGCGACTGGCTTGCAAAGGCAAGACGCACTGACTTGGATTCCGTTATATTTCAGTTGCTGTAGAAAGCGGTTGTTGCATCCCTGCTCCAGGTGCTGTCTTGCGCGGTTCGCCCCTCTCTCCTGTTCAACTAAGAACGATGAATGACAGAAAAAAAACCCCGCTGTCTCAAAATGCGCGTGACGCGCGTCAACGCGTACTGCTCCCCAATAGATACACTCTAGTAAAGCTCTACTGCGGATTTGATGGCTACTGGGGGTCTCCCTTGTGAAGATGATGTTACATGCAGTCTGCGATTCTTAATGATTCCCTTTCCGCTCGAGTGCCCCTTCTATCTCAAAGCACCATTTTAAAACCCTCTGTATTCCTCGTGAAAACATCTGTCTCGGTGTTTTTTTTACTCTTTAAACGATGTATTCATTTGGCGGATGGATATTCTTGGGAAAGGAATGTAGGTTGGGGTGAAGTGAGCGTCGAGTGTGATCTATCACATTCCTTCTCTGCGACAGGTATCATAATGATATTTTAATAAGTTTCCCCTGTTTCAGACCCATTATAGGAGCCATGTAAGCACTATACTGTGTAATGTATTAAAATGAATTGACAATGTCTTCCCAGTCAATCCAAACCCTAGGTAAGTTACAACCTACAATGAATGCTAATAAGAAATGTAGTGCCCTTTCTCTGTTTTTGCATGACTAAATAAAAAAAAAATACTTAAAATCAATCATGCATAAAGCAGTCATGCATTTTTATAATTCTGTGAAACATAACATCCTTAAATGTAAATCAACATCTAGTTTCCATTGTCTGTAAGTTAATAGAAACTGCCAGAACTGTCCAGAAGCTTCCAAAACTGTCATAAAATGAGGATGCTTTTTTCTGAGATACAAAAAAGATCACAAATTTGGTTAGCTGATTGGAATCACAAAGGGATCATGTCTTCAACTGTGTGGACCACATTGATGGTATGTTTGGTGCCAAAAAGACAAAGCACCTTTTGAGAGGAAAATCTTCTGAAGCATTAAGGCAAATCTTTCTTGCTTTGGGGATAACTTATATTGCCTGTGCCTGGTCCCCTTATGAGAGTTGAACAAAAGATGAACTCAGAGGTACACCAGGACATTTTGTCTTAAAACCTCATTCCCTCCATCAAAAATCCTGCTCATCATCAGAAAGCAGATTCCAGTATGAATATGATCCAAGGGATCCAAATCTACAAAGAATAAGTCTTGAGGAACACTGTTTGGGACCAGCCTCTACAATCTCCAGTGCTCAGTCTAGTAGAGCAAGAGAGCACCTGTGGTTAAAACACAATAAAAGGGGGCACTAGTTAAAACCAAGAAAGAGCTGGAAATGTTCTGATAGGAGGAGTGCTTGAAATGCTTGAAAGTGCAACAACCTCATAAATCCTGAACCCAATTCAAGTACACAGGAAGTGTCCTCTCAGTGTTATGAGAGGGAAAAGAAGGTTCTCCTTTGATCTTTGTGTAAGTCTTGCAAATGTATGGTCACTTTAACTGATTGTTAAAAGAGGTCATGGTTGTGTCAGGCAGTGGTTTAGGCAGCTCAGGGAGTTGCATGTGGGTGTGGCACAGCAATCATTGAATGATTGAATAACGAGCAGCTATGCCAGGCACCTGTGAGCTGGGTGTGTTGGGGGGCTTTGCAGCCTTTAAAAATCAGTTGGTTGGGATGGTAATGGGGAAAGCTGCCTGGAGAAAAGTAGCAGAGGTGCGTGCGTGCGTGCGTGCGTGCGTGCGTGCGTGCGTGCGTGCGTGCGTGCGTGCGTGCGTGCGTGCGTTTTTCCCCCTTGGTTGCATTAGTTTCTTTGGGGGGGTTTTTCTTTATTAGTTGCATGCTTTTGTGTTTGTGTGGGACTTTGGCTGGGTGGAATATAGCCAGAGCAGAGAGCCCAGGGAGGAGGAAGGTTGTCGACCTCAGACCCGCCACAGAGAAGCTGCTGCCCGGCTGGTCAACTGGCGTAAATAGCAGGAGCATCCGCCCTGCTTTTCGTAAGGAATGTGTTATTTATTCCTGTACTAGGTGTGTGTATGTGTGTGAGATCAGGGGTGGCCATGCTGGTTTTCTCAGTTCCCTCTTCATGTTTGCAGGAGTTGCAGGGGCGGCGAGGGATCAGATCTGAGAGGCAGCGCAACCCCATCTGGCAGCACGGAACTACTTGGAGTTTGGGTTTAAGATGTTATTTTTGGTGTTGTTGCCTAGGGGAGGAGCGACTAGCAGCAATGCCTGTTGTAATAAGTGTGTGAGTGCTCCCTGTGGGGGCCCCCATTCCTGGACCAGCTCACCCTGGCCAGAGGGAGGTGCTAATGGCAGGGTGTGAGGGGACCACCATGTGCTGTGGGTTGGAGTGTGTGCACTTACCTGTGGGGGGCACTATCCTTCAGGAGGGAGGGGGCAAGGTTCTGCCGGGGCCCACAGTGGGAGGAGCAGGCAAAAGGGGGTGACACCAGGGTGTGCTGTCTTTGAATGAACTACGTTTGTATAGGATTTTAACCCTAACTGTGAAAGTTTGGTGCCTTTTTTGTACCTACCTGGTGTTGTGGTGGGCTGACTGTGGTTAGGGCAGTTGGGTGTCTGGGTCTGTTAACCCATGATGGTTGCATTCCTCTGCTTTTGAGCTGTGCAAGCTTTGAAAACAATGCTTTGCCCACCAGAAAAGGTTGCTTGCTGTTGTGCTGGCCATCACTGACCAAATAACTTGAATGCCCCCACACCATGGCTTGTTTCATTTATAAATTCCTAACATTTTTGTCTTATGACCTTTGTCCGGCAATGTTTTTTGACTTGAGCACTCCATTTTGAAAAGGATTCACCCCAAGAAAAAGATGACGGGTCAATCTGCTCAGTCAGGGTTTTGGCCTATAAATAAACTGAGGTTTAAAGCCCAAATGTCACCAGTTTGAATCTGGGCTATGTCATTAACTGACAATTACAGGGAGTCTAGTTCCATCAGGGCAGATTGGGTTCCACTAATTAGTCCCACCTAGTAACTTGTCAGGTGCCTCATTAGTTAGCTAAGTTGCTATCAGTGAGAGATGTGGCAATCCAATGTCTGCACTGGTTCCCCAGTGGTGGAATGAACCTCCCAGAGGGGTCAGAACAGTGGAATCACTGGCCATGTTCAGGTGCAGACTGAAGACCCACCTCTTCAGACTGTATCTCCATTCTACCTCCATCCCCACCCCCTAACACCTGTTGTATTACTTGCATGATGAATGGCAATGTGTTTTGGATTCTGTGATGTAGTGACTGTGATGTATGGTGGTGTGTGTCCTTGGCTTCCCTTAGTTTCTAGGCTGTCTAGTCAGGTTAGTACAAACTAACTTGTGTTAGGGCTTGAACAGTTTTATGCTAGTATTGTTAGCCTGGTCTGACACTGTTGCTCAGTTAGCTTGAATGGATACACCTCTGTTTTCTGCTGGGATTCACTCAGGTTGGTGTTGCATCTCCTGCAGTGCACTGTGGGATATTTCATGTGTACATTAACTGTTGGCCAACCTTCTTGGCAGTTGGACCCAGTCAGGTCTTGATTGTGTTGTCCTGGATTTGGAGCAGGATATGTGTGTTTGAACAGTGCAGTGTTTGAACTCTTGAGTGTCTTTTGAACAGACCAGCTAAGGGTGATCAAAATCCCATCAGTGTACAGTTTGTAGGGATCACACAAAAGAGCCATCATCCTTGATGGCAGACTGGTCTTTGAAAAAGTGAATATTACAGCCAAAATGTGCAATATAGTGAGGATTTTTCTTCTCTATGGCTTGACACTATGTCAGTAACTGGCAGACAGTTTGTTTCTCTGTCACATTCATGACTAGTAGAAGCAGCAGCCAGTGTTCACAGATCAATGATTTTGTAATGTAACCTGATGCCCAAACAGACACTTGGCAGGATCAAGGCTGTATCCACACCTCTGACCACTTTCTGTAACAAGATGCTGCGTTTGTGCAGGACCCCCCCCTTTCCGTGAACACACACATTCCATGACCTCCACCAAACAAAATAGGACGTCCGACCTGGTGTCATCTGACCCCGCCTGTGTCCAAGCGTAGCTCCCTCACCCGCCTGTGCCTAGCTACTTTTTAAAAACCAGAGCCCGTTCCGAATCCAGGGGGACAAAGGGAAAGAGCTGAGTGTGGGACATTGGGGCAGCCCTGGCCCTCACTGTGCTTACACAAACCCCCTTTCTGCACGCTGCAGCAGTTTAGGATAAACCCCCGTTCAGTCCACACGCGCACCCCCTCCCACACGGGACAGAGCCCTGTGGTCAGAGGATGGGGGGGTGAGGGGCTCCTGGGTCCTCAGTCATGTCAGGGTGAGGGGTGGGTTTGGGTGCCAAAATTCCATTGCGGTTACTCTTCCTGTTTTGTTGCAAGCTGTTGAAGGGCATGTTCTGGCTGTCAGGTTTTGAAAACACAGGCAGCCATCAAGAATGACGCTTAGTCCAAGTCTCTGGCTGTCCTTGCCTTCAAAAAAGCAGTTACTTGCTTTGTAGTATATAAATTCAATTTATAGCCTTGTTTTGGTTTTTCTTGCTTTTAAAATACCTGTGTGCTGTTGTCTGTGGTCTGTTCTACAGTAGACCGATTCTAAGGCTATACGTGTTCTAGCACGCGCACACACACACACACACACACACACACACACACACACAGAGCTCAGGGGAGGGATCTAACAGCAGATCTACCTGCAGCATCACTATAGGCCCGCCAAAATCCTCAGCACCTTCCCCACACCTGACTCTCTCTCCATGTCCTCCTACAGAACACAACAATTAACCAGTGAACCCCAGAAACAGCATCCATAAACTGCAGGCTTCAAAGCCTGAGGAAACACCTGCAGGGTTTACATGAGCATATACGTCAGGGCCATGTTTGTATTATCATGCACCCAGGGACATGATGTTTGCTGCATCTTTTGTTTGCTCCCAGCTGACAGTGAAAAAGAACTGCCATTGCATAGACAGCAGAAGTTTTGTGCTGTATTCACTTAAAACAGGAGCGAGACTATTTTCAGTCTGTTGCGTAACTCTATCGGGACAATGAGTGCCAGGGAGTTGACATGAAGCAGAAGGAAAATACTGCACTGTACAAACGGCCCCAAGCTTCAATACAACACCATTAGCTCATTTGCTCTAAAACTTGTCAGCAAGGAACCCTTTTTGATAGATGACAATGCACCAGTGTTAATAACATTTTTTTTTACATTTTTTATTATATTACATTTCCAATTGCAATGTACACATCAGATTGTTTCACTACATAAACGACTGTTGCAGAAAACCTCTCGCAGTACTATGTTTATTGGACACAACATCTGATAAATCAAAGTTTAGCTGTGCATTTGGATGGTACTACTCCAACTGTAGTTAGAGCTGAACGTTTCCTATCTTTGTCAGACAACTTCTGTATGACAGGTGCTATATGAATAAAGTTTTAAATTATTATTACTATTCTGTAAACTGCCAGCGTGCAGTTGCCATGTTCAGGGCAGTTGGTGTGGATGAAGGCTTAGAGGTGGCACAAGACACCATGTTGGTGTTGTGTTGGTGCCAGTGCGAGTGATACCCCTTCAGTATCTGGTGGTGAAAGAGTTGAACTCCAGGGAAGGGATCTCTTTCTCATTGGTGAAGGTAGCCCTGTCAATACGGGACATTGGGCTGCCGGTGGTTCTCAGCCAAGTCTTCCTATGGAGAGAGAAACAGCGAAAGAGAGAGCAAGTTTTAAGATCATTATCTGTATTGTTTTCTTCTTATTGTAAGATCCTGTAATCCTGGTTGATGTACCATTCATAATTTTTAAAATGTAAATACTGTAAGTGTTAAGTATTAATTGCTTTGGCAACACTGAACTGAATAGTTATGAAACGCATATTTTGAACTGAATTGAATATAAGAGAGCGGGGAGGAGATATAGACAGGAAAATTTCAGAGAGAAAGGCAGTGATATAAACTAAAGTTCATTTCACTGGACTCCATACTATAGGTGATTTATTAACAGACACACCAGTAGGAGCATCTATCCTTCTGGAAGGGTAAGGAGCCCTTTCTCCTTTCTCCCCTGGTGACCAGGGAATGAGTTCTCCATAAAATGAGAAAAAAAAATAGGCAGCGCTGTCCAACGACCAACAGACAGGAAAATCTTGACTGACGAATCAAATCTGTGCACCACTTCTCCACCAGCACAGGAGCCTCTGTTCGTCTGGGAGTGGTGAGTGCCCTGCACCACATCGGTCCCAGTACCCTATGAGTTACTCCTCCCTCACCAGTGACCTACTAAAAGATATTTATATTTATCCATCTCTCTCTAGGATGTCCTATTTTTGGCCTCTCTTCCTCTCTCCCCCCGCCCTTTCATTGGGTCTGTTGGCTATCTGAAGGTTGCCTGGCCTGCTCTAGTTCAGAACCTCAGAAGAAGTGTATGGGAAGCAAACAGGTGGTGAGAGGGTGTCATTGAAATTTACAGGCTCCTCAAAGCCCAATCAGAGTGCAAGGGGGAGAGGGGCGTGCACGTGTGCGAGTCCTGGGGGCTGGGGTGGTGGTGTGGCATATTGAGAAAGGTATGCTAAAAAAATGTGCCACTTCCTCTCCTGCACCACCCCTCCCAGACCTCCACCCATCATCCCAGCCACTCTGTTGCTCGGGGGCTTCAGTCGAAGGAATTGGGAGGCTCAGGAACGCTAAGGATTATGGGTAAGACTCACACAGTGCCCCACATACAAGCCATGTTGTGCTACTGACCTATCTTGGCATAAATTTTTGGTTAAAAAATGTCACTTTTGATTCATTGAATTTGCAGCCAAACTCTGTATAGTATAATCTGGGAACTGCACAATGTAATTTATTGATGCTCTGCTTTGATGGAGAAGAAAAGTGTTCCAGTATTCATTTTAACTTTCACTAGTGTTTCTCACCTTTTAAATTCACCTCGCATGCTGCTGCAGTGTGAAAACAGTATTTGGACTACAATGAAGTGGTATATAGGTATACAGAAAATCACACCAAATACCATTACATGGAATCTTTTGCTTAGTAGAAGCTCCTCTTCAGACTTGCATATTCATTTTATACAGCTAGACATTTACTGAGGCAATCTTGCTTATGAGCATAGTTTGAGGGTGCAAGAGCTGTGCCCCACCATGGAACTGAACCAGCAACCTTTGGGTTACTGCATGGGATCTGGTGAGTCTCTCATAGGCGCCCTTCCATTTTCCATCATCATTGTAAGAAGGACACCTCACACACTGCCTTACACAATTAGCTACATCTCCCAAACCTAAAATAGCTAAACCAAGACAGCTTTGTGAATTAACATTCAATCTTGATGTGAGCTAAGAGCTGATTGGGGTTCCGCAGCACACCCCTGTTACTAAATTACATCTTGTCCCTTGTGGTTTCCAGGCAGCGTCAGTAACAGTTCAAACAGAAAGCGGAGTCCTAGTTTCAGCGCAGTGACACAATTGAGATCTCCATCGTGCCCCAGTTTGCACACACTGCTACACCCTGAGATAGAACAATAAACCAGGTCACAGGAGAAACTGAGGGTTCTGGAATAGAGCAAATAAGCGGTGACAACCTGGCACTTGTTATTTTCACATCTGGATGTCCATAAAATGTGTTAATACTGTACGGACATTCAATGATGAACACTCGCTTAGACTGTGACACAGTGCATACACTCAGAGATTAGACTCATATCTGTAAGACGAAAGGACTTCATAGTACAGTATATCAAAATATCAGGTGTGATTCAGATTAAAAGCAGGAGCAGGAAGAGCCATCATTGAGGGTGTGTGAAGCAAAAAGGTTCTTAAAAAAAAAAAAAATAAAAATTGACATTTCATTGGTGCACTGTTTCATGGATCCTCTTGTTGCTGTCTTGGCTGTCTTGTTGCTGTCTAGTGGTAAAACAGGGGTACTGTCACTGTTCTGAGGAAGATACTTGCATGGTAAATGAGTTAGCAGGGGACACGTTTCTAAGGCTGCATAGTCACTTACAGCCAAAACCTACTATATTAATAGTAATTATAATATTGTAATATTAACTGTAATAATAATAAGTGCAGTACCAGTAGGATACTTCTGTGTAATTGCTGTATTAATAGCCTGCACGTCAAATCCTTGCTCCAAATCCCTAGCATCTCTGGGCCACTCAGAGAGGGATCCGTGCACTCCCTAATTACCAAACTTGAAAAATTATCTTAGTGAGGCACCAGACCTGTGAGGAAAGCCTCGTTTAAAGGATGGGTCCCTCCTAGATTTCCAGCAGACCGTGTGCTTGATTCCTTGTGTACGGTGTGAATGCGAACCAGTTCCATTTGGAACCTGAAACGAACGCTGTTGCTATGCAACTGCAACCTCTCCTTCAGCTCTGTGATTGCTTAAATCTGCAATCGGCTCATACCTGTATGTGGACAACATGCCCATCTTTTGGGCTTGGCTTTCCAGCTTAGCTTATGAAAATGTGAGTTTCAGAGTTGGCCTGCTACAAATGTCCATGAAACAGGTGCTGTGCCCCATTCCTTTCACCTACTATGGTGTGAAATGTGGTATGTTACATAATGACTCCTACTAACAGAGTGTGACATTTACAATTTAGTTCTGTGTCTGCTCTTAGCCTGACCTTCTTATAGGCACTTTTCTGAGTAGCTCTGTATAAGAGTGTCTGCTAAATGACAAAATGTAAATGTAAGGACAGGTCAATCCTTCTGACGTTAATAGGAATGCTCAAAGACAGAGGACAAAAAGAAGTACATGCATTAGTAGACTAAGTGCTGATGGACAGCCCTGCAGGGCTAGATGTGATTGGCTAAGAGGAGTCATGAGTTATTTGGGAAGCCTGAGGGCACAGTCTTCCTCACTGAAAACTTTGGAACAGGCCCCTTGGTGTGGAGCTGTCACAGTGTGGAGATGCTTCACTGTGGAGCTGCTCCGGTGTGGTTCTATCTCAGTGTGATTCCGCCTCAGTGAGGTTGTGTCTCAGTGTGATTCTCACTCAGTGTGGGACTGCCTCAGTGTGGGGCTGTCTCAGTGCGGTACTGTCTGAGTGTGGGACTGCTTCAGTGTGGGGCTGTCTCAGTGCGGTACTGTCTGAGTGTGGGACTGCCTCAGTGTGGGGCTGTCTCAGTGCGGTACTGTCTGAGTGTGGGACTCCCTCAGTGTGGAGCTGTCTCAGTGCGGTACTGTCTGAGTGTGGGACTGCTTCAGTGTGGGGCTGTCTCAGTGCGGTACTGTCTGAGTGTGGGACTGCCTCAGTGTGGGGCTGTCTTAGTGTGGGGCTTCCTCGCTGTGGTACTGCATGCCCAGTGGTGACACGGTAGCTGCCCGCCAACCTCAGTGGGGACTCAGGAGGGGAGCTGCATTGGCTGGGCACCAGGATCCTGCATGGATCTTAAATAAAGCATGTACACAGGGCCCATCTCACAGAGCTCTTCTGGGCCAATTCTGGCATTAGTCCTTTAACATGGACCTGTCCAGGGGCATCCCAAGATTAGGGCCTTGTGAAACCATTGTATGAAGTAGCATTGTACTGTGAAATGAAGAGAGATCATTTGGATGATAGGCACTGCTGAAAATAAATAAATGTATAATAATGAAGTATTGAGGCCCCTGAACTGTGATTGAGTCGCTTAATATTGACCTACTGGGTTTAAAAGTAAGTCAGTGAAACATACAAATTTTTCATATACTGATTTCACAAGCCCTAGAAATGGGCCCTAGTGTTACTCCAGTGTGACAAATTACACCGCAGACTTCAGGTGCTACTGAACCCAGTAAGTCTGCACACATTCAACTCAAACTCCACTGTGGCATTTTTTGAGATATAGCCCCCTCTAGTGGATAAGCGCATTGATGCAGTTCTTGTATTGTATCAATACAGCAACCAGTAGTCACTGTCTATTTTGTACGCTGTATGTGCAGAGCACACAGTTTATCAAATAACACGTTCAAAAAGCTTATGTTACTTGCATGTATAAGTCTGCGTTGATTTAAATTCATTAGCAGATTAACCTAAGGTGTTATATTCGCTGCAAACCACCTGCACAGCAAGCTGGCCTGAGGAGGGCTGTTAGCTAATTTACTGCTCTGGTGCTCCTTTTCCAGACAGAGCTGCTGAAAAGAAGAGTCTCACATCTTTTCCACAGTGTCCTTTGGCCCCTGGACCTGGCCCTCCACGGTGCCCCGATTTGTGTTCCGCACCCAGCCCACCAGCTTCAGTCGATTCCCCTCTTTCTCTGTGTGCTGACGGAGAGAGGGACAGAGGGAGTGAAAGCAAGTCAGGGGAGAGAGTGCGTGTGTTCTGTATTTTATAACGATTTTGAAACAGAATCTTGCAATACTGATAAAATCTCTCGCTGTCTGTCACTCTCAGAACACTGACGCAGGCATCAATATTGAAACGAAGACACGTACCATACGGAAGAATACACCTGCAACGAAGAAAAAAACACAGGGCACGTGGTACTGTAAATAATGTCACTGACGTGACGTCAGATTAAGTAAAAAGTTATATTTTTATAATATTACAATTTTGCAAACGTTATAGACAAACTCTCAATATACAAGATATCACAAATAAGAGGCAATGTTAAAATCTGGAATAACGTTTATGTTCCATCACCTCTCCGCAGGAACATAACCATGACGATTAATGAACGGAATTATGCTTGCACAATAATTCCCTCGCTTTTTTGCACTGCAATTGTGTTTTTAAAATATAGCACACATTATCTAAGGACACACTGCAGCCGAGGTATATTCCGTTATGCCGTACCTTGTACGTCTCCGTACACCTCGTAGTCCACGGAAACCAGTCCCGACATAGCCAGTAATAACTGATGAAAATGATTCCTGCTCTCCTCTGTAATTCTGCAAATTGCAGTGTGACGCACCTAGCGACCGGTGGAGGCAGCTGTAGTATTTTCCAGTGTAACAATTCAACGTTGAGTGTGAGGTGGCCTGTGCACCTGCGTTATTTCCCTTGAAGCTAAGAAACCTTTGAGCCACAATGGCGGCCAGCTTGCACTGAGCCATGGATTCCGGGGGTGGCGCCTTAAATAGCAACCAATCACAATAAAGAGGTAGCGTTCGACCCCACGAACACCAACAGACGGGAGTTATATTTAAACCAAGGAGTGTCATCTGAGGTTGAGAAAACCGGAAGTTTATTGAAGCAATAAAATTTAATGTATCAAAAAACATTTATGCTCAAACAGGACAGGTGAATTAGTTAATGTGCTACGAAAGAAAAAAACATTAACAGAAATACTGCTTTCAAATTTATCAACTTGTCAAGGACCCTGTGGAAAAAAAAAAAAAAAAACATGGCCCCTCTCCAGTTAAAGTGCATTTTACACAGCTAAAATTACACTTAACTGCAAGTACAGTCAAGTCATTATAGCTACCTGTGGAGTCATGTGTAACAATTATCAGTCGTTAACATTTCAGTATCTCTGTCAGCTGCATTATGGCTTGCATTGCTCAAGCAAGCTGACAGTACTGAGATCTTCCAACGTGACCAGCACCACCTAGAGAAATGACACAGTGATATTGTTACCCTCACACCAACAGACATGAGACACACACTACTGCAAGCACTCCTATCAGTGTATGAACACACTACACTTTTGATCTGGGGTCTCAAACTTATTTTGTGGGCATTAATAGCATATCTCTGGCAGTGGTGTTCTGGGGGAAAAATCTTTTAAAAACATAAAATAATGTTAATTCAATACAAATCTTATGGCAAAATATGGATGAAATTATATTATCGGGGTATTGGGGTATTTGACCCATTAAACAACAACAGGAATTGTTCGGTTACCGTTGAGTGGCTGGGATCACTGTAGTCACACACCTCTTCTGGGAACACAGCCCTGACCAGCTGCTTCAGCGCTGGGGGGTAGATGTACGTGGGGCACCCCCTTTCATCAGTGCTGCAGCCCACCTTATACTGAAACTGAGAGAGAGAGGGAGACAGACAGATTTACAGAGAGAGAGAGGAAAAGAGAAAGATAGTGGGAGACAGAGAGACGGCAAGAGAGAAGCAAAGGGAAAGACAGAAGGGGAGGGAAACAGAAGGAAACAGTAAAAGAAAGGTGGAGGGAGAGAGACAGCAAGACAGAGACAGACAGCGAGAGAGCAAGGGTGAGACAGAGAGGGACGGACAGAGAGAGGCGGTATAATTCATTTCACTGAACTCCACAATGTTTGTGATTCGTGAATAGAGGAAACTGTATGTATGTGTGCTGGGATGTGATGATGCAATGTGATGTGGAAAGGTATAAAGAAGCAGAAAAAGACTGAGTGATGGTAACTGATTTCCCTTTCCCCTCATACCAGCTTGTGTTGGATGAGTTTATATGCTCTCCTCCGCCTTGCTCGGTCACACCTCAACCTTGACGCAGCATGGAGCAGTGGTGCCACCCACAGGGGAATGCTGTGAACCGCAGCCACAGAGTGACACCAGTTATACAGTCCAAAATCTGTTATTAAACCCAATTCCCTACATGGCAGCAAAGTGTGGGGGGTGCCTTTCAAAATTAGGATTTTGTCACATGGGTGTAACACCCAATAGAAGCCATGCATGCAGAGCTCTATAAAAGGAACTCCAGAAGTACACACAGACACATGTAGAGTAGTACACATTCAGGACAGAATCAGACAAACACCTAAAACTAACTGCAACTCAAAACAGGGCCATTCTGTTCTGCTGCCTCGACTAATTTCCCCTGCCCAACAATGCCAATAGCTCAGCCTCAGCCACCACGTCTGACATTAAGCAATTTCAGTGAATACAGTGAGAGCACAGACCAGTCCTTTATCATTAACTCACACCTCCAGCTGTATTCTGTATCAACCCACGATCACTATCAGTGGCTGATTTGGCAGACACTGTCATCCAGGTCAGGTTATAATGTTAATATGACATGATGGATTAAGTGCATGTTACAGCAGTAACATGGGAATCGATAACATACAGAGCAGTCAGACTTCCTCTTATTACTGCAGATACTTAAGATCATGTTTTTTTTTTTTTTTAGTTTAAAAGTTTATTTAGCAGGGACCATGCACAACACATTGGTTATACCAGATTTAGCTGTACACAAGTATCACAGTTTATGTCCATTATCATTATCATTAACAATTATGTTGTCATTACAGTTTTTGCCAATTGCTTACACACTGAAAGTGAATGCTTAGACAAAAACATCAAAACCTTAACTTTTGTAACCATGCCTTAAACAAAGGCACCAAAAGTACAAACACATTTTCTGCTTTGCACTTTGTTTGCAGTTCTGCAACACACTGAATCGCTACACGGTAGCATCCATAATATGGACATTTAGACTGGAGAACAGGTATGTCTTCAACTTTCTACACTAGACTGTACCTATGTAATTGTTGCACATCATTCTGCATCACAGTACAATACAATGTAGTCATACAATATTAGGTCTATGTTCCTAAATGAACAAAAAATAGGTATAGTGCTGTGAAGTACATGTAATACAGTTTTCATGTTACTGTGTACAGTATGACAGTACAGTATGTAAAAAAGAACCTAACCAATGACATCATGTTCTTGCATTTTCTACATAACTGCCAGACGACCTCCTGATGGTGGAAGGCAACGCCTGTTCACCCATGAACAGGAACTGGCCATTGTCAATATAGTGTTGGCAAACAACACTATCCCCCTACATCAACTACGAGAGCAAATCATCGCAGATCACACAACATTCCATAATATCAGCCGTGTCAGTATATCGACACTCTGCCGCATCTTGCGTCAACACCAACTTACGATGAAGCAGCTGTACGGGGTTCCATTTGAGAGGAACAGCATTAGAGTCAAGACCTTCGCTATGACTATGTGCAAGTAAGTGTCACTGTACTATACTGTAATACAGTAATGGCAGTAGATTGTGTCCTATTGGCACTGCATAGATACATTCAGACAAAGCAATATGTGACCTAGGCAGGTGCCCCCATTCTGGGGGCATTCTGGGGGTCTGTGGGGGCACATGCCTTGCCTGTAGCTTGTAGTTTTAACTGAATGTGTCTGACCCAACCCACCCCCCACCCCCATCTTTGTGTGAAAATGTAGACTTTGTAGTCCTGTGTTTTGAGTTACACCATATTCACGGTACATTGTATGCATTTTCTGTTTCAGAGAGTCCTGGACTTTGATGCAGCTACACAGCCTCATGAGTTCATTTACAACGATGAAGCTGGATTCAGTCTAGCTAAAACCAGGTGTCAGGGCCGAAATGTTATAGGACAAAGAGCTGCTGTGAATGTCCCTGGGCAGCGCGGGGGAAATATCACCTTGTGTGTCGCCATTAGTCTGCAAGGAGTTGTCCATCACCATGCCGCCGTAGGTCCCTACAATACTGCACACATAATCACATTGCTGGATACATGTAATGCAGTTGTACAGGATGGACCAGAGCAGCCCAGGTTTGTTGTCATCTGGCATAATGTTAGTTTCCTGCTCTGGTGGTCCGGGACTGGCTCACCAACCAAAATAACTTCACAGTTGTACACCTGCCCCCTTACTCCCCATTTTTCAGTCCGATTGAGGAATTCTTTTCTGCTTGGAGTTGGGAAGTGTATGACCGCCAACCACATGAGGTGGGATCAGACCAGGGCTGGATATGGCACACAAGGTGATATTTTCCCCATTGCCTAGCCAGGGATGACATTGCTTGTCATGACATTAACCTGCTAGCTAGATAATACCGCTACCTATCTAGCTATCACTAGCTAACTTAATGAAAGAACTAGCACCCAGCTTCATCTGTTCAAATTAGTTGAAACTAACGTTAGCTAGCTAGCTGGCAGTTAAGTCCAACGATCAAGTGTAAAATGTATATATATGCACTAGCCTGTGTAGTGAATTGGGAGCGATTTCGGGCACAGCTGAAAAAAAGCAGAATAAGTGCTCGGAATTTACGTCGCGGTCGAAGCTGTCGCAATATTACGGACTCGAATATTGAATTACTGAAAGAGTAATTCAAATGGTGCATGTGTGTATAATTTTGTTGCAAAGGTGCCATTTTGAAAAAGCATTGTTAGGTTTTGATTTCAGAGTTTCATTTTGACATAGAAGTGAGATGTTTATCTCCAAGTGTTGTGTCTTATTTGGCTTGTGTGTGGAGTTTTGACACAATGAGCCAAATTCCGCAACGAATGTGTAAGCAATCGCAAAAAACTGTAACTACGTGTGTAAAAAATGTCTTTTTTTACACAGGTAGCCAGGCTCATTGCTGCTGCTACAGCAGACACAATTAAAGCCCCCCACCCTCAACACCTACCCTAAAAGTATCCTTAAGGTGAAAACCAGTAGTTCTCCCACTACACCACTCCATCAAAGCTGTGATATTAAAATATCATTGTTTCTCTCCCTGGGCTCCCACATAACTCATATATTAATTATTAATATTGCTTGTTTTTAGTGTGGATATGCTGTGCAGCCCATTCTAGCCTTGCCTTTCTGTAGTCGACTGTTCACTATTGAACACGTACTCATCAAAAAAGCCTGTATATTCTTCTCACAGTTTGATTTCACAGGTCCAGTGTAGCTTTATATAAACACTCATCATATCCTTCCCTGTCTTTTATGATGTATTTTGATGTAACCAAACTGCAGTTAAAAAGGAGTCTACTCACGAGTTTCATACCAATGTCAGTAGTAACTACCAATACATTTCTGCTATAAAGGATATTTTAAAATCAATGCTTTAATACGTGAGTTTCTAAAGCAACGTCAGAGGTCTAACAGATTTTGAACGAGGTCAGATAGAAGGCATGTCAGGCAAAATTATTTAATGTGTCAAGGCAAACATTGTCAAAAATCATGACAGCAGGTGCCAAACAAGGAAAAAACTGAACCGGGAAAGAGGAGCAGTGGTTGCAAGTTGAAGCTCACTGACAGTTGGACAGTTGCAAGAAACCATAAAAAAGTCCTGAAAAATGATCATATAACTGAATCTACACCTGTGACCCAGTGTCAACACAAACTGTAAGTTGTGAGCTTCACAAAGCTGATACTTATGGTAGGGGTACCATGCAAACCCCCTTTTAACAAATGTCAATGCAACAACACATAACCTGGTGTAATGAATACAAAACCTGTACTGAGTAGTGGAAGAAAGTAACATGGTCTGATGAGTTGCCTTGTAGTCTTTTTCTGGACTCTTACATCTGGACAGGTTTATGTTTGGAGAAAGTGCAAGGAAGCCTTCAACCCATGTTGCCTGTTCTCAACTGTTAAACATTGTGGTGGGTCTGTAAAGGTATTGACAATCATCTCTTGGAAGTCATTGGGTCTGATTACTACTCTGCATGGGGGAAACATAGTCAAGGAATACCAAGCTATTTTGGTTGATATAGTTGTAAAACTGTTTCCTCAAGATGTTCCCATATTCTATGACGATAACACCCCCATACACACTGTTAAATGTGATTTCATGAACACTAAGATGAAGTCAAACACCTTCGCTGGCCTCCCCAATCAACAGATCTAAAAATCATTAAACCTGTATGGGACATTCTCATTATTCTTCTCAAATAGCTGAAGGCCTTCCTTCTTGAGGAATGGTCCAATATCCCACAAGAAACAGTTCAAAACATGTACAGTGTAACAGCATTCCAAAAAGGATTAAAGCTATGCTAAAGACAAAGGGTGCCCCAACTCCCTAGTTCTAGTTCATATAATATAAATATTCATACTGTTTGGTGTTTCCATTGCTTTGTCTACCTCCTGTAGATATATATTTGATGATATGTTGATAGCATTGTAATGCTTAGCTATATATTGATTATGCATACACTTACCTTTCCGCAAATGATAAATGCCCGTTTTTGAAGTACGCACCTAGTATACTACTGTATTTCATTTATTTATTTCAAAATGGGAGGGCCATTATGACACATCATTATATACCACTTTACAGTTTATATGCCCAAACATAGTGGGTAAATGAATAGCTTGAAATTAATCATGATATTTATATCATAAGGGCTCTGTAATATGGCGCTAACAAGGCATACAACAGTTCTGTGTTCAAGAAATTAATTTACGTTAAAACCATGTGACTGTTCAAACGTCGTTGATAATACTGAATTGCGCAACTTTTCGTATAGGTGTAATATTAGGTAACGGTAGCTCTGCATATTTATCTGTTTCTATGTATTTCTTATCTGTTTCGAAATTACGTAGCTATGCACTTACTGATTTGCAAAAACTGTGCAGGCAGACGAAATATGAGATTTGTAGGTTATCTTTGTGTTTAAAGCATGCTTAACTGTTTTAACCCACTTATCATTACACTAACATCCAGCTAAAATTCAAATAACTGTTGGTTATGTACCTGAATATCCGGCAGTTCTCCTCATAGAAGTAAATACTGTTAACGCCTCTATTCCCGTTCATCGTGCAAAATAAACAGAAAATACGATATCCTACTTGTGGATGATATACTGTAAAAGATCTTTGCAGTTAACAACCTACAAGAGTTGTTTAATGTTTATGTAGCAAACTTTGGATTTGAATGTGGCGCGCTTTTGTAATTTTCCAGCCTAATTTTAAACCGTAGTGAAATAATTTTAGAGCTTTTTTACCGACTAAAATAAAGATTTTATGGATAAAATAAGCCTGTAAACCCCTCTCCGTGCTACAATAGTTAACACCAAAGTCTCAAACCCAATGGACATTCTGAAATTCAAACCACAATAACTATTTGGCTTATTGCACAGCAAAGCCGCTGTTTTAAAAACAATGTGTCCAATTGGTGGTCTCAGCCTCCACATGCAAATACAAGCGCTGAGTGTGATTTTATTCGTCAACGTGAAAAAAGTAACACAGTTTGAAATTGTTAATAAGGATAAGTGCCTCTTTCGACAAACACACAGACACACAGAAGTCGTTACGTATATGTAAAAATTAGCACGATTCACACCCAGAAAAGGATAAAAGAATGATTGTCAATCGCTCATTTAGCTGGTTTTGCGTGAAGCTAGGGGAACGGACACCTTATGATCATATATTAAAAAGATAAAAATACAAGCCCTACATATTAGTCATGAACAATGGGAAATCTCCAAGTGTCAGTGTTAACCATATTGAAAGCATTTAAACACAGACTTGTCTATAAAATAGTGCCTTTAAACATATCGCCTGTAGAATGCACCGCAACACAAATGCATACCTCAAATAATCCAGTTGACAACAATGATGTTTACAATACAGCGTCAATGTATTGAAAATGTTACTCATTCTAAATCCATTGAGACTACAGTCTTCAATAACCTAGTAAACATGACTCAGCTGGCAAAATGTTTGATAATAGGTGAAAATGTGAGTTACTGTAGCCTTCCAAGACAAGCATTGACTGGCTGTGTTGAAATGAAACTATTTTTTGCAAAGCTATGAGAAGCCGCGTTGGATACATTCTCATTACCATCCAAATTATGTTCATCAGTCAAAACTCCCATTATACACATATCAGTAAAAAGGAGAATGAAACTAGCTGAAATAATTTTTCTTATGAAAAGACTTTTTTGGATGCATCATTATTTTGTCTTGGGTCGTCATTGATCAAAAACGTGTGGAAAATTTGGCATTGTCAGTGAGCCAACGGTGCAAAATGATTGGAACAACTAGAACCTCCAGTGCAAAATTACTAGAGGCTGCGCAACTGTAATGGCTTATTAGTGGGTTAGTACAGTCTCCTGACCAATAATCACTCACTGGGTTGCCAACACTGACATAAAAGTGAGTTTTAAAATCACACTTTATTCAACTGGAGAGGCTATATTTGTCAGCAAATTTCAGACTGTGTGTGAAAGAAGTTTATGATATTTGAATGATCATTACAATTTTATTCTACTTTATTCTTTATTCTAGATGGGCAGATAGCTAGATAGCTAGCTAGCTAGCTACCTAAATAACTTTGCTTGCTAGCAAGAGCAATAGTGTTGTAAACTAACTCACATGCTAACAACCAATTACACATATAGAACGGCTGTTTCTTGGCTATATCAAAACGTGCACTTAAATTTTTGAAGTCAGTCACTCCCGTCCCGCCTTCGACCTGGTTGCTGGCCAATCATATTCTACGATTTTTGGGTGGCACCCGGGGTCGCCAATCAAATCTCAAGGGTGGCCCGTGCCCCCCGAAGCCCCCCCTCTGGCCCCGCCCCTGTTCCCGGGAAAACATGCGTACCTCTGCTCATGCTCTCGAGGTGTACGCATAAAATTTGTAATTTGCAGATTGGCGACACCAAGAGGAACTAAGGGTGATGCAAGTAAACGGGTCTTTTGTCAATCATTGATAAGTGTTATCGCGCCAGGTCAAGGCGCCAGGATGAAGTGACTGAGGGGGGAGTTAAAAATGACGAGGGGGCAAATCTTTTTATATAGTAGAACAGTAGATTACCATCCTGCTAATGCCGATTTCTGCATTTTTTTCATCCTGCGGGTGGCAATATAGTGGCGTTTTGACTAGGTAACTCAGACGCACTGATGAAAAACGTGAGACAAATCGTGAGATTGTGCGTACGCATGGTTTTACGGCAAGTTGTACACAAACATTGATACATATGGTCCACTGTCTGTTCTCTGAAAAGAAGGCTGCACTGTATAGAAGGCATTATATCATACTTCAATATTCAGTCATTCACTTCATTTTTTAAAAGGGGCAGATGCATGCATTTAGCAGGTAATAATTAGTAGATAACTGGTTTCACAAGAAAATAACTATCATATCAAATACATTCATATATGCAAACGGAGGATGGTCAGCAAGAAGGCATGCATCTGCTAGTCATTTTCTGTGGGGCTGTTACGAATCTCTTTTCTGTATTATCTGGGTCTTGCAGTACACCCACCCTTCTAATACAGCTGCAGTGAGTTGGTAGCAAGCTAGCTAAAACTCCTAACTAAGAACAATAATCTGCTATACGGGCATATTAAATATACAGTCACTGAACTAAGGACCATTTAGAACCTGCTTATCAGAATGCCAGTCTTGGTATGTGACTTTTGACAGCCATTGTTGGGAAACCATCATAAGTTAATATATCACCCACAATGCATCATATAATAGGACCAAGTTGACACTGTCATTTATTAGCCAAAGTTGGCTCTCTGCACAAAACCATAGGTTGGGGAACTCATAGCAACCACATAGATGCCAACACTGGCTGCTGGTGATGACCAGAATGGAGTGGAGTCCATGAGGCTCATTTTTATAAGGCAAATGCTATGTCAGTTACTTGCTATATGCACCCATTAAAAACAGTTGTTTTCCAATTAGTAGTGTGCACTTTGATGCCTAACAGGGTGTTGGCTGGTGCTCTAAGACAGCACTCAATTGTGTATGAAGCTATGAAAGAACCATGGCTAGCCACCAGGTTAATGTCTAACATCATACACATTCATTAAGCAATGGATAACTTACCGGCATGTTGCAATACAAAGAAGCCTGTACTCATTACAGACATAAAATATAAAGTGGGTTAAAACGCTGGCATATGTATGTATGTACCGTATGTATATACAGTATATGTAATACAGAAAACCTTTACATTTAGGTATTTAATATTACTTTTCCTAAAAGATTATGCAAAAAAAAAAAAAAAAACATCCAACATGAATGTGATTAATATGTGAATTGTTATATCAGCTTAACGTTCTACCAAGGTTTTTAGAATTTTACTTTTAAAACCATCATACTTATTATTATATTATGAGCGGGGGTTTCGGAGGCGTGGTTGTGGTGACAGCCCGCGAACGTTTGTATGCATGTGTGTGAACTCGAATATGCTTATACAGAGATGAGGCGGTGTTTAAACATTCCCTTAACGATCTGCCTGGCAGTCGATGTTCCGGAAAGAAGTCCTTTGTGCCCCTATTGTTCCTAGGAGCCCCTCCTAACAACATAATGGCACTATTGCGGAAATAAGGAACAAGGTAAGATATCAAGTAAACGTTCAGCACCGTTTTTTCCACAGTAATCATGGGAAGTGAAGTCCACATCACATGTGACTAGACAATTTTATGCGCGCTCTGAACTTCACCTCCCATCAGCACAATTGTGAAGCATTACGTAACGTTTGCCCAATGAATTCAGCCAACATAGTGGCGTTTTGACAGGTAACTCAGACGCACGATTGTCACCATGTCAAAGGCAGGTAAGGGACATTAAGCCACGAAATTGTGAATAATTCTCTACATTTATTTGAACCGTGCTTTCAAATTTATCATTGTGTTTTCGCGCAGGATCGCAAAATAGGAATAAGGTAAAACTGCATGGAGTTTATAAACATTCACTTTCTTGAAAACAACGCGGCAACATGTTTTAACTTGTTTTAAATGAAAACTAAAATTACTACATAACTGGTTAAGAAACGATTTTGCTAACCACATCGACGACAACATTCTTGAATTACCTAGTTTCCATTGGTTCAAGAAAACTCGCGATAAGAGTGTATCAGCAAGCTAGTTGCTATTTGAGAGAGCATCACGCTCAGAATTGTGCAAAACTTTTTTCGAACCGGACAGCTGGCATTGATTGAACGGTATGTTGAGACGCTTCTCTCATGATAGCATCGCTCACGCGATGAAATGTCGCGGAATTTCATGCATTCTTTTTCATTGTACTCGCTGCTTTAATGGCAGCACCACAGACGCCATTTAATATTTTGTTTCAGTTGAATGAATTTGCATGGGTGGAATAGGTTTCCGGGAGCACGGACAAGTATACAGTTGCCTACAAATGTAATCATTTCCCTGACAAACTGTAATGACATTTAACAAACATTTAATTGAGGGGAATGCGCAGGTTTTTTTTTTTGCACACATTAAATTTCAACTACCAACAGTGCTCAGAGCAACAGGGTGCATTACAAACATTTCTTAAGTTAGTCCATTTTATTATTACAATGTATTGAAGAGAATGAATGTTTCTGATGCCTCTGTATTCACCTGTCCCCTAGATAAAGTGATAACCTACAATGAGCTCAAGGCTCTCCTAGAGAAGAGTTCCAACCTGCTGGTGATTGATGTGCGCACCAAAGGGGAGGTGGACCAGGGAAAGATCCCAGGTTCCATCCACATGCCCGGTAAACTTCTGTCAGAGTCAACACAGGAAGTGTGTCTAACAAATCTCTATGCACATGAGCAGTGTATTATCCAGTGGCAAGGCACAGCGCACCACTACCCATGGGTGCACAGATGCTAATAATAGTTAGAAAATGACATGTTCACAGACCAGGTGCAGAGGATAATAGAAATTCTAAACCACTTTTGGGAATGCATAGCTTTAACTAGTAGCTGATAATGTTAATATCTGTTCATGTTTTCATGTTTCAGTGGAAGGACCTGTAGTGGCCTTACTACGGGTTGAAAAGATTGAAGATTTATAATATGGAAATTGAACCCAGATAAGAATGGCAAATGACAGGTGTTTTTTCAGGAGGTGCAGTCATTTTGTTGAGTTATGTAAAATTGCCCAGCCCTTAGGAGGTGCCAGGCCCCTGTCAGATTCCAGTGTGAAGAGCCCACACGCTGCAGTAAAGTGGGAGTTTTGTCAGTGGAAGTTTTAGTAAGGTGCATTTGTGTGGTTCTTCTGTAGTGGACACAGTGGAGTCTGACCTGACCCTGGACCCTGCTGCCTTCGAAGCCAAATTTGGGGTCCCGAAACCCCCCCTGGACTCCCCAGAGCTGGTGTTCCACTGTCAGATGGGCCGTCGTGGAGAGATGGCCACAGAGAAGGCGCGGTCCCTGGGGTTTCAGAAGTGTGTTTCCTATTTGAATGACACCCACTGTAAACAACACATGACAACACAGTACTCATCAGGGTTTGGTCTTGCTTCACTGGCTGGGATAGTACACTTCATGTGGCAATCTCAACTTCCTCTTGAAGCTGCACAACGGTCTTAGTTATCCCACACTGGATGCAAAAGAGTTTATTTTTTAGATGTCAAATAGAGGTACAGTATATCTCGTTCATAAACCAGTTCCTATTAGTGTTACAATTTGCAACTTATTTTGGAAGAGCAAAAAAACCACTAGGTTTGATGAGCACATCATTGAGGAAGTATATACAGTTATACCTCATTCAAATCCCTGCAAAACATTAGCCTACTCAAGACTTTTTGAAGACTTGCAAAACTGTTTCTGTGACTGTGCCTCTTTACTGTTGACCACTCTGAAATGTGCTTTTTATACAGTATAAAACAGTATGTTTTCATGTTCTGTTGTAAATGTTAGCTTTTTCTCTGTGGTCCACAAAGTAGCGATCAGTAATTTGTGTTTGTTCTGATTTCAGGGCACGTAACTTTGCTGGGGGGTACAAAGAATGGTCTGAGAAGGAGGGGAAGTAGATGGATCTGATAAGACCAGCATTCCGGACCACACACTGTAATGAGAACTGCAAAGCACTGGATGTATTTATTTCATCTCTATGTAAGGCCTGCAGCTGCAGTAATTCCTTCCTGTTTTTAATGTAAATATGTGGGACTCACAAAGACATTGAGAATAAAAGCTTTAAGTGGCATTTTAGCCTATAGTCAGTGTGGCTTTA
This sequence comes from Megalops atlanticus, assembly GCA_019176425.1. Lineage (NCBI taxonomy): Eukaryota > Metazoa > Chordata > Actinopteri > Elopiformes > Megalopidae > Megalops > Megalops atlanticus. The sequence continues at coordinate 3,739,982 of CM032888.1, forward strand.
TTTCTGGAATGTGTCGCTTGTGTGGGTTGGTGTATGTTGGGCATACAGCATAAAGAGGGTGTTTTAGGAATGTGCTTAATCGCCAGTGCTGACATGGAAACAGCCGATCTGGCTGTGTCCACGACTCGTGCACATGCAGTTTTTGAGGGGTTAATCCACCTTCCCTGGATTCCAGCTGCATCACCCCGCCTACTGCGTTCACAGTGGGAGTCTGATGTTACAGAGGTGGCGGCGCCAGACAGTGTGAAGGCCACCCTGGATTTCAGTGACCCACAAGGGCAGGCTGACACATGGGAGCCAATGAGGAAACTCTGAGAGCTGCGCTCCAGGGCAGAATTCGATCCCGCACAGTGACAACAGACAAAATGGAGCACCACACAAATCTACAACACCCAGTGTTTAAATGCAGAAATGTAACGAATCTGTGACTGTGCAGACGTATTGAAAAACTGCAAACAGATCCACCATACACACTTTCAGCTGGCTGCTCATTTCATTCTTGTGCATTAATTACTGCTTTCTATACAAATTATGTCCCAGTGTTTGTGTGTATGTGTTTATGTGCATTTTTATGGGGAGGGGTTGCATAGATTTTATCAGATTCTCAAAGGGGCCCAAAAAGGTTAGGAGCCACTGATTTTGAGTGAAATTTGACTGGATTAAAAACGAATGCAATTACAAACCAAAAAAAGATGAAAACCTCGTGAAAAACAGTCAAGACATATCACTCTTCCGTACCTGAGCTTTAAAATTAGTTTTTAAATAAATCATTTTAATGAGAAGTCAAGGTGTGTAAAGAACATTGAACTAGATTATATGAACATTGGTTAAGTATACTAATTTAGTGAATTAAATTGAGTCAGTCTGTGCTGCAAAGAGCACCTCCACTAAGCATAATTACTTTAGTGCACATTTGCATTTAACCTTTACTACAGAACATTTGCATGAGTTGCTATACTGGTGTGATTGTAGGCATTCAGCTCCTAGAGGAATGGTTCTGTTCTAAGATCCACTCCAGTTCTTGAGATAAGAACAAGTTGTGTCTCCCACAGGTGACCCGGGGAACTCCATTGGCAGGGGAAAGGAGAAAAAAAGCTTTGAAAGTGTGATTTACCTTGGACACATTATTTAACACCTAATGTGTCAGGTTACCATTAATTACTGTGTGACTGTGTGGCCTGATAGAAGTCAATTCCTGCTCCGCCATTCTGAATATTTAATTCGGCAGGCATGTCATCTGCTAAGGTATGGGTTGATGAGGCATATCCCATATCTATAAAGTACAGAGAGTAAAGTCTTTTATGGGATATCCTACAGAAATAACTGGTCTGACTGATTGCAAACATTAACTTATGCACCATCTATCCTCTCTTAAACATAATTCGGATAGAATCTCACACACACTCATAAACACAAATAAATTATGTCTCTTCCATGCTGAGAAGCTTTCACATACAGTCTCCAAGTCCATACAATCTGTTACACCTACTGTAAATATACACAAGCTCTCAAAAAATTGAGGACTGTGTGTTTTTGGTTCCTGTTCCATACGGTGTCTTGACGCGCAGCGTGGATGAAATCTCTGATAGGTTTTAGTTAACACTGTCATCTAGTGACAGAAAATTTAAATGTTCTGGTTTTATTTGCATCCAGTGTTTGGTTGTTATAAATATGTCTATGACACATATAAAGCAAGACATTCAGAGAATATCAAATAAGTTAAGTTGTAAATAATATGGTTATGGTTCATCGGAACAAAAATGTGAAAAAGATCATGTTATACTGTAGGTTCATTTTAGTATTTAAGTTCAATTGCTACTTGAGCCATGAACGCCCGCTTCTGACTGCTCACGGTAAACCTGATAGAGATATCAGCTATCGCATACACATCGTTAGGCAAACTCCAAAAAGTGTTCCGTGATGAGTTCGGCACGAATGTGAAACAGATCCTCATCGCGTGCCTAATCCTTGAAGACATAGCCCTCTAGACTAAACATCTCAACTTCCTCTGGGCGCACAGCACGCAAGCAATCCCTCACTTCACGTAACTGATGGGCTGCACACAAGTGATGAATGGCCATTGTGGGATCGAGAGTTATGGGCAGGTCGTATCATGTGCCTGTTTAATGCAGATACCAATACATCCACCTCTACATAAGAAATGGAAATATTAATAATTAATACTTATCCGGACTTAAAGCAGTCCAAATCACAAACGCTACCGACCACGTTCTTCGACCGTCGCAAAGCAACGTAAAGCCTACTCAAGCATATTAATAATACTGCCCAGGGCGCTGAAAAAGTTATCAGTTTCACGGTCTAAAATGAACGTTAGCTTTAAGGCAGCTATATGTCGCTCTACAGCACTGGGTATGTTGTTAATAACGACCTATGCTCTGCTGTATTCAAAGCGAATGATCATCAGCGGCATTGCCATTGTTTTCTATAGTGTCGTTGCTCATCATCGGTTTTCTCAGCCATGCACATTTTGTTCTTGTTTTGCTTGCTGTTAAACCGGTTTCATCGACAGTTCACAGCGGGTCATTCGGCGAACGCGCAGGGACAATGAATCAACTCATTCCTATACCAAACGACTGTAAATTTATAACATCCCTAAACGCACACTAGTTGGCCCATGAGCGCTGGACAGTTGTCTACAGAGTCGCTTTCATGCCCTCAGTTATTTATCTTCACCATCTAGTAACTGCAATATGATCAGAACTTCTCTGTTGGTAGTGATTCCGTTTAACTAACGTTTTTGCTGCATCCATCAACAGACCTGGATAGCAATGTTTCTTGCTGCGATGGTACCAACATTATGACTAAGCATCTTACATTTTTCTCTTAATTATGATTAAGCATCTCTTCATAATGATGAAAATATGAGAAGCTGAATCACAATTAAGAGAAAGTTTTCCATTATTTTGAAATGATTAGTCATAATTGCACTAACGTTTCCTCTTTTTATGAAATGTAAATTTATTAGCATATGACACAGGTTTTCATTATTATGAGATGCTCAGCAATAATTAAAAATAAATTTCTCATTGGTATGACATGCTTAGTCATAATTACTAATGAGTTTCTCATTCCCCGGATGTGCCGATGCTATCTGCCTTGCAGCTCAGGTTCTGAGCCCCGGTTCCTAGGTTAAAAGCCGTAGCCCCTCCTAACAACGTAATTTCAGTATTGCGGAAATAATGAACGTGAGGCGTGATCTCAAAAAGTAAACGGTTAGCCATGGGACGTTAAGTCCATAATCACAGGTTCTCAGACATTTTCATACTAGCTTTGAACTTCCCCTTCCATCGGCACTTTTGTGAAACATCGCGTCAATTGAATTTACCTGTAAGCTCGCAAACGCGCATCTGTCACCATGTCGAAAGCAGGTAAGGGACTTTACACCATCACCGTATAAGGATTGTAAGGATTATACATTTGTGAGTAATTTTATAAACTGGATGTTCTGAACTGTACTTGATAATTTACCACGTTGTTTTCACACAGGCTAGCTATAGATATCGCCGTAACTACTTACAATTACCTACCATATACCTACCATATATGATACGTCTGGTACTTTGGGCTTTCCAGAGGTTCACTTTCTCAATGCAACAAGAGAAACTTAACCTCAGTTTTTAAATAAAAAAATCACAATATCTTGATGACTCGTTATCAAAGGAGAAATAATTTAGGTAATAAGATCAACAACGTTCTTAAATTGTTTAGTTTTCACTGGTTGAAGACAACTGGTAAAATACTTGAAAGACAGCACCAGTTTTACAGATCACAGTAATCCAACGCCAAGCTCTTTTATCATGCAAAAGGGGCGTTTCTGTATTGCAAGACTGTAGGTTACCCGTCCTGTTCTGCAAGCTCAACAGTTTGTTACACGACAACATATCGTGTAATTTCTTGCATACTTTCTCGACGTACTCGGTGCTCTAATTCATGTAGAAGTTATTTAAGCATTTGTTTTGGTTTATTGTATTTGTTTCGAGTTTGCATTGAAATTTTTTTTGAACACGATAGACTGCAACTACCAGCAGTGCACAGAGGAACAGAATGCATTACAAACATTTTTTAAGTTATGTCATCAATTTATTACCACATATTTAAGAGAATGGATGTTCTTAACGTCTCCTGTTCCCCAGATAAAGGAATCACCTACAATGAGCTCAAGGGTCTTCTGGGAAGGAGTTCTAACCTGCTGTTGATTGACGTGCGTACCAAAGAGGAGGTGCAGCAGGGGAAGATCCCGGGTTCCATCAACATCCCACGTGAGCTTCTGCCAGAGTTGACGCCATTGTCTCCCAACCAAAGGGCTTAGCCTACATTGACGTTTTTTCAGAGGTCCAATAATTTTGAGTTATGTGAAGTTTCCCACTATTAATACGCCACCAAAAATGTCAGCCCTTAGGAGGTGCCAGGACCCTGTAGGGCTCCACTGTGAAGAGGCCATACACGGCAGTAAAGTTGGAATTTAGTCAGTGGAAGTTTGGTAAGGTGCATTTGTGTGGTTCTTCTGTAGTGGACACGGTGGAGTCTGACCTGGCCCTGGACCCTGCTGCCTTCCAGGCCAAATTTGGGGTCCCGAAACCCCCTCTGGACTCCCCAGAGCTGGTGTTCCACTGTCAAACAGGCCGTCGTGGAGGGATGGCCATGGAGAAGGCGCGGTCCCTGGGGTTTCAGAGGTATCCTAACTGTTTACTACACTACTACACTGAGTTTGTTTTTTTGTTTCTTCATAACTTGTGTGTAGTATATTTCCATGTTCTCTGACTCCAATGTTAATATTAGCCTTTTCTCTGTGGTCCACAAAGTAGCGATCAGTAATTTGTGTTTGTTCTGATTTCAGGGCGCGTAACTATGTTGGGGGGTACAAAGAATGGTCTGAGAAGGAGGGGAAGTAGATGGATCTGATAAGACCAGCATTCCGGACCACACACTGTAATAAGAACTGCAAAGCACTGGATGTATTTATTTCATCTTTGTATAAGGCTAGAAGCTGTAGTAAGTTCTACCATTTTTGATGTAAATATGTGGGACTCACAAAGACATTGAGAATAAAAGCTTTAAGTGGTGTTCGTAGGCTGTTGTTGGGCTTTCTTTCTGGTGTGTGCTTCTAGTAAGTACCAGTGTATATGGTAAAGGAGAGCATTTCGGGCATGTGATTTATTGCTGGTCCTGATGTGGAAATGGCCAGCTTGGCCCCCGCCCATGAGCCAGCAGTCACTAATCTTCCCATGGTTCCATGGTCCACTTGGCCTCAGCCTTAACTCCACCACCCCCTACCCAACCACCACCACCGGTCCAGTCCCTCTAATGTGTTCTATCACAGATCAGCTTCATCTGCAGCAGGATTGATCTTACCACGTTCTGTGCAGCACACAGACTTGAAGGCAGAGCCTCGCGGATGTTGATTACCTACAGTTGGCTCTGGGAGGTCGCCCCATTTCCTCACCTGTTGTTTGTTTTGCATGACCTTATTATCAGTGCCCCTGGGTGTCTCAGTGCTCATTCCCTGTCGCTCATTTCCTGCCCTGGGGGTTCATTGCAGTACACTGTGTACTGTTTGGCTGAGTCATATTACTCACAGTAGACTGAGCTGTGGTTGTAGGAAGGGTCGTATACAAGACAATCTGTCTGAACTAACCCACCTCTAACTATTACTGCTATAAGACAGGAAGCCCAACTTTACAGATTATTTTAACTTCACAGATTTATTTTTAGTAAAGCTATTTTTTGCAATGTCATTCACATCCTTTTGTTATCAGATGACTTTATTTGAGGTGTTTTATAATTTGTCACTGTACATACCCTGTAATGTATTTGCATGGCTGAGAGGAGTAACTGTCTATTCAATTCAATTCATTTTATTTATATAGTGCTTTTTACAACATGAGTTGTCACAAGCAGGCTTTACATCGGTATTCCAGGCCTAATACCCCCTCAGAGCAAGTCAAAGGCGACAGTGGCAAGGAAAAACTCCCTGACTGATAGGAAGAAACCTTGAGCAGAACCCGGGTCAGAGGGGAAGCCCATCTGCTTCTGGCTGGCACTGGGTGGACATATAAAGTAGGAAAGAATTTCCTAAGAAGTTCTTAACAGTACTTAAGAATGGTGAAACATGTAGGTAGTAAGACACAGCAATATATGGTGGGTAAAACATGAGTTTTGTAAATCTTAAATCTTAAAAGTTATACAGCAGGATGTGCATAGCATGTAGTCCTCGAGGGTCCAGTTCTTGGTACATGGAGGGCTCCAAAGGAATGACAGCGAGGAAGCTGAGCTGGAGGTCCCGAAGTGGTACTTGAGCTACAGCTCCAGGCAGGAGCCCGGAGCCGGGTGAGGAAAACAGAATCGAAAAACATTGATTAGTGGATGATAAGAATGGCAATAATGTACAGCAGAGAGGCAGGAGATGAGGGGCAGGGAAAAAGATGCCAGTGTACAACAAGGAAAAAAAACCCCAGCAGACTAACATTATGGCAGCATACCTAGGGGACGGGAGGCAAGGGACCAGCATAATCATGAGGGTGATCCTAAGGCAGTCAACACCAGATCACGGCACAGAGTCCATGCCATGATAGAGTGACAGCAACGACCACTTAGTTCACCAGAGACTCTATGAACCACGCCAGCACCAGGCCATGTCCCTCAGCTGAAGGATTTACTGTATAGATATGTTCTGAGCCTAGACTTAAAGGTTGAGAGAGAGTCTGCTCTCCGAACCTCGGTGGGTAAGCTGTTCCACAGGATAGGGGCTTGATAGGAAAAGGCTCTACCGCTTAGCCTGGCATTTTGGGAAGGAAGGGCTCTTTGTGGAAGGTATGGGTGAAGATAGGGAGGGGTAAGCCCATTTAAAGCCTTAAATGTGAGTAGAAGTATTTTAAAATCAATCTGGTATTTAATGGGTAGCCAATGGAGAGAAGCTAGAACTGGGGTAATGTGCTCAAAGCGTTTAGTTCTAGTTAAGATACGAGCAGCTGCATTTTGTACCAGCTGAAGGGGTTTTAGTGAGACATTTGCACATCCTGACAAGAAGGCATTACAGTAGTCCAATCTGGATGTTACAAAAGCGTGGATTAGCTTTTCAGCATCATTAATTGATATAATTTTCCTGATTTTGGCTATATTTCTCAAATGAAAGAAGGCTGTCCTAGAGGTGTTAGTTATATGTTTCTCAAAAGAGAGCTCAGGATCAGTAATTACACCAAGGTCTTTGATAGCTGCCTTCGAGGCAAGGGAGACACCATCAAGGTTAAGTGTAAATCAGTGAATTTGCTTTCCTGATTGACTTTGGACCAACAATCAATATTTTGGTTTTGTCTTAGTTAAGAAGGAGAAAAGTTTGGGCCATCCATTTCTTTACATCTGTTAGGCAGGCCTCCATGTTTGATATATTCAAAGGGACATCAGGTTTGACTGATATGTATAACTGAGTGTCATCTGCATAACAGTGGAAGCTAATGCCATGTTTATGGATGACATCGCCAAGAGGCAACATGTATAACGAGAAGAGCAGAGGCCCAAGCACGGATCCTTGTGGTATACCATATCTTACTCTGGAACGAGTGGAAGATTCATTGTTAATAAAGACAAACTGATATCGTTCTGATAGATAGGACCTAAACCAAGATAGAGCATGTCCACTTATGCCAACCAGGTTTTTGAGGTGGTCGAGGAGGATGCGATGATCGATGGTATCAAAGGCTGCATTTAAGTCTAAGGAGAGTAGAAGATCGTTGAGCACTTTCAGGAGAGCGGTTTCCCTACTATGATGAGGTCTAAACCCAGACTGAAAGACTTCCAAAATGTTGTTAGAATGCTTTGGATTACAAAATATACAGGATTGCTTTGATACTGCTTTTTCCAGGATTTTTAAGAGGAATGGAAGATTTGAGATGGGCCTGTAGTTTGACAGGTCATTGGGATCTAGATTGGGCTTCTTCAGAATAGGCTTGATAACTACTACTGAGGACTGAGGTACGTGTCCAGATGTAAGGGAGGCGTTGATAAGATTTAATAACAGTGTGCCAATTGCAGGTAGTAGCTGTTTTAGGAAGCCGGTTGATATGGGGTCTAGTTGGCTGGTAGAGTTTTTAGATGAATTGATAAAAGAAGAAAAGTCGCTAAATCCAATGGGTATAAAAGTCAATGCATGAGGCAGGCCTAATAGACATACCTACGTTGTCTGGGACGGGACTGGCCAGGCAGGAGGCAGAAGTCGATGAAAATTTTTGTATTGTGTCTCTTATCTTTATGATTTTACTATCAAAGAAGGTCATAAAGTCATCACTATAAATTGCTGGCAGGTTAGGGTTAACTGATGCAGGACTCTTAGTTAATCTGGTGATAGTGCTAAACAGATAACTAGGATTGTCCTTATTTTTCTCTATAAGGGTAGAGAAATAATTTGGATCTGGCAGCTGTGAAGGCATGCTTATAGCTTAGGAGACTTTCCTTCCACACCAGGAAAAAAACTTGTAATTTGGTGGAGCACCATTTTCTTTCGAGTCTACCAGGTATAGCAACAGCATCAAGCCTGAGATTCAACCCCCAGAATCATGCTGTGATGTTGTGGCATGGTTGTGGTGCTGGAGTCAGTAGCACGTATGACCTAAGCCAGGATGATCTTTGTGTCTCTGTGTTGCAAACCTACAGGTGCCAGGGATGTAAGCACTGCTAAAGGAAATGCTCTCCTGTGCCTACCAACCCCCCTGCCCCTTTCAGGACAATGCTTAGAGCACCAGGCCGATATCCCTGCTTGACTCAGGACAACATAGGACAGCCCTGCCTCTTACAGGACCAGGCTGATAGCCCTGCCTGACTCAGGATCAGATTGACAACCATGCCTGAATTACAATTAGGAGCAGGCTGACAGCCCTGCTCTTAATAGCAGTGAACTTGAGAATGATCATTTACTGTACTACAAAATGAGGCAGTCTCACATCTTAGGTCACAGTTTTTTTATTTTAAATATATTTTACCCGGTGGCCTTTCTCAATGTTTTTTACATTGTCATCATTGAGCAATAATTATTGTCCTTAGAAATGTCTCTGACTTTTGAGAAATGACTTTTGTCCCTGGTTGTAAGGGTTCTCTCTGTGCAGGCAAGTCTTGTTCGTGTACTGTTTGGTAGGGGATCAGTTAAACTTAACAGAAGTAGACCTTGCTATTGTTGGGATCGATCAATCGATGGGTTGTTGTAGATATAGTCATTCTATATCTACAGTTTCTAGCAACAAGAAATGGAACAGGTGGTGTGAGGCAAGTTTCTGTCCTTTTTGTAAGACAGGAGTAAAGACTGTGCAGAATATAAAAAACAGAAATACCACCTCTATTCTCTGTATGAAATATTTGGTAAAAAGGTGGAGAGTATATTATCATATCCTTTGTCACTGGTACTTTAGTGTGAGCCAATCACGGAGGAGGGATCTGAGACAGGTGCCAGGTAAATGCGGAACTATGACTGCAGGTGAAGGGAAGCTGCTTGTGGCTGTAAGTGAAGGGAAGGCATGGGGTTGTCCTTTGTGTTTGTGGGACTGGCTTTCCCATGACTTCCCTCCCAGAGTGAGGGAAATTGGGAAAGGGTGGGAATGAGAGAAGAGGGAAGAATAAGAGGAAAAAATAATGGAAGAAAGGTGGTCTTTATGACATCATTTTCTTTATTTTTCAGACTCCTTTATTAAGGGTGACTTACAATTTTACACCTCACACATTCTGCAACCCATTTGTACAATGGACTTTTTTTAGCTGGAACAGCTGAGGTTAAGCGCTGCACTCCTTGGGGAGTGAAGCGTTGTCCCACCTGAGATTCAAGCCCACACCCTTCAGGTGTGCTGAGATTCGAACCCATGTCCCTCAGGCGGTCTGAGATTAGCGCCCGCGTCCCTCAGGCGTGCTGAGATTTAAGCCCGCGGCCCTCAGGTGTGCCGAGATTTCAACCCGTGCCCCTCAGGCGTGGAGCCCAGTGTTCTTGCACAGTACACCACCCCGCTACACATGCCACTGAGTGACATAAGCTCTGAGGAAATACGTTTTGTTTAAAGGCAAAGACTTCATTTCAAGTCTGCTTTCACCCTATATGCGAGTGACTTCGGGGGAATGCTTATAAAGAAACAAATGCAGTGAGAAAGAGAGATACAGAAAGGAAAATTGAACAACTTCTCTGAGACAGGCAGAGAGAGAGAAGGGAGAGAAAGAGGGACATAGATTTCATGGTCCATGATTTCTTTGTTGTTGCTTTGGCAACATGTACTCTTTGTCATGCCAATAAAGCATGAAACAACAAAAAAAACAGACAAAACTAGAGGAGACAGGGAGAGATTGACAGAGAGAGAGAGAGAGAGAGAGAGAGAGAAAAGACAAAAAGGACAGGAGAGAAGAATGGGTGGGACGAGAGAGGAGCAGAGAGTGATGTGGGAGGGGGTTACGCAGCTCGTGGACGGACACAGATATTGGGCCTCCTCGTGGGGATGAAGCCCTGCTTGCAGACGCACTTGAAGGAGCCTGCAGTGTTGAAGCAGCGTGCGTTTTTGCAGGAGTTCGGACGAATGCCTGGCTCTGCACATTCATCAATATCTATCAGACAGAGAGACAGGGGCAGAGGGAGCACATCAGTGCTTAAGCCAGCAGAACTTAGAGCCACATCTGTACACACTGTGCACCATGCTGTCAGTGAATATATTTCAACATTTTCAATGACATACATATACAGGAGTGAAGTTAGCAAAGTGACTTTACACAAAGGGAACCAGCTAAACAGATTTATATATATGATATATGATTTATTAATATTAAGTGATTTATAGGAAAAAATAAACTTTTACAAAGCACTGTGGTCACAGAACACTAAAACCAGACAAACTGGTTTCTCAACAAATTCAAAAACCTATTAGATGGTCATCTGGTGGAAGTTCTTCTGAGATTTTTTGCCACCTTGAATTTTGTATGAAATGTTTTGTGTTGCCTTTACTGCATGTATTGTGTAAACTTTTTATATGTTGTGTAAACTACTGCTGCTCATCTTGTCAGGTCTGTTTTGCAAAAGAGATTTTAGTGAGATAGCCTGGTTAAATGGGGTAAATGAATACATATATTTTATAACTGATATAACTACATGCATGTACAGTGCTGAAAGAATGTCAAAATCCCTGTGCTAAATTACCCCCTCTGTACATTTATGTATAGACACAGATCTCACATATCTACATACACTGTGCTGTACATAATCATTCTAAGAACTGCTCAAGAACAACAAATTCTCAGACTGTACAATGATATGCCCCTTCCTGTGTGACACATGTGTGGGGTGAGATTTGTAATGAGCTAGACCATGTAGACAGCCCCTACGTGATCGTCTGTGACTGCAGTGGCGCACCTATGCAGCGAGTCCGTGAGTGGTCCAACCGGAAGCCCGGGTTGCACTCACACATGGTGCCCAGGTACGACTGCACACAGCGGCCATTAGCACAGCTGCATTCATCCGAGTCCTCCTCTGAGCTCTCCCCCTCTAAGAGGGACAGAGGAAGAAAGAGAGAGGGAGGGAGGAAAGAAGAGGGGGAGGTAGAGGGAAGAAAGGTGTTTAATAAAAGCTTGTTGTGAACTTGTATCTCTCCACTTGAAGCAGGGCTGCAACTAATGACTATTTTGATAGTCTATCTATCGATTATTGAAACGAATAATCGACTATTCGGATTATGAATCGCACAATTAGGCTACTCAATGGCTCTTATTTATCTATCAGCTTTTACATTTAGCTTGAGGTTGTTTTAGGCATATGCTAATTAACAATAAAGACAATAAAGATGAGAACTTCATTCAAAAATAAGTCTTTTAATGAATGTTTACTAGGACTAATTCAGTGAGGGGAGTACAAGTCTGCTTCCTTTGAAGAAAGCTTTCCATGGTAGCATTATGTGATCCAACAAACCCATAACTCGTTCAAATTAATTTGAATGCAACCCACATTGGGCACGCACACATAGACATGAGTTGTAGAAATGTTTCGCGATTTAGAAAGTATCAAATTCTCCGGCGTTCTCTAAACTTGTGCACTCGGCAGCAATACTATCTTCAGCCACTAACGTCGCCATGACAACGATGCAACGTTTAAGCAGGGAATTTCTAAATAGCAGACGGGCTCTGGTTTAACATTGCAAAGTTAGGGCACATTTGGAATGAGAACAGGATCATTGTGAATAATAGGTTATTATTTGCTACACTGTATCTTGAACATCATTAATAATTTATTTATCAAGAGAAAATGTACTTCAAAATAGAAAATATTACCGCTCATAACGTGAAGTAGCATGGCTTTTAACATTAACATTAGCTATGCTCGCTAGCTAACTAACTTAACGAGACGAGTCTTCATCATCCAGAGAGCCAATGTGCCACCTCTTCAGATGCTCGAGCATAACTGATGAGCTCCCATGCCAGGCAAGGTCAGGTTTGCAAATGTTGCAGTTCACAACCTTGGCAGAGTTAACCCTTATTGCGCGTACGGTCACACTGGTGTGATTAGCGTATGCTAACACCGCTAGCACCACTGCGATTAGAACACGAGATTGGAAAAATTCTAGCTAATTTTAGCTTTGAGGAAACAGCGATTTAACATTAAAAATATAGCAAATGCTTATCTGATTTACTTGAAATTTCATATGTTACTAATCCAAGTTTGTGCCTCCTTAATGATAATTCTGATCTCAATTTAAAGCAAACTCAAAACAAAATGATACTTGCTGGTTTTACATCTGCAAAGAAAACAATTATAAATCATTGGTTTACACCTGATATATGTATGAAATTATTTTGGATCCACAGCCTTGTCAACATTGTAAACCTTGAACTTAGTACTGCACGACTCAATAAGGCTTGACCAGCAACTATGGAAGCCTGGAAATCCTTTTTGTCAAATATAATTTCCTGGAGAAGGGGCAATGATTAAGACCTTGCAGAACATTATGCATTGTACTGTACATACACGTGCCAATCTATTTGTATTATTACTGTTGTAATAATGGTGATCATCATTAACTCTCTTTTTACTCTCTTTACCATTGCTGTAACCTGCGACCTTGGAACGATATGTCTGCCCCCCCGTACCCCATTGTTTGTTTGAAATTCAATAAAAATTTTTGATCATAAAAAATATAGCATATGCGGCAGCGAAAACTATGAGAAGCTTGATAACGCTAATGAAATCATAACGGACCATATAATGTAACACGTGCACTACATAGCATAAAATAAGTTACTTGTGAAAGGGTTAAGAGTGAAATGCTGCCACACTGTTGAGGTCTTTGGTCATGAAGGTGTTGCCATCTCTACTGTTCACTCCAGTAAAGCAACGTAGCTTAGGCTACATGTCTGAGCATTCCGAGTCAGCATGAAAAACACACGTGATGACGTCACCAACTAATCGACAATTAAATTCGTTGGCAACTAATTTGGTCATCGATTTTAGGCGACTACATCGATTATTCGTTGCACCCCTAACTTGAAGGCCAAAGGGTTGATGCAGCGGGAGGTATCAGCAGTCACACAAGTTCTCTTGGAAGGAAACATTACCTTTACTTCACAGGAAACAGGAAACAGCCTTGAGGGAGGGACTACAGCGTGGGTATGACAAAACTTCCTTTTGCTTATGTTTTTGCCCACCACCTAAATTCCCACAGATGTGGGTGTGTTTATTTCACAGCAGATCAGAACTACAGTTCTCACCAAGGGAGAGAGGGAGTGAGGCTCTTACCTGTGTTGTAGTGGGAAAACGCTTGTAGGAAGTCGCCCTCTCCATCTGACTCTGTGTTCAGGTGCAGCCCGCACAGGCGGTTGAACATGTCTGGGAAAAGGACGAGGAGTTTCAGTGCCCTTTCTGCTGATGCCCCCTAGGCCTGCCCTCGCCCGTGGGGCCAGGTGTCGGAGCAGCAGGCCAGATAGAGTGGCCTTCTGCAGTTACAGGGTCATCCTGTTACAACTGTAACATTTTGTTACAAGAGGACCACCGTGTTACAACTATAATACCCTGCTACAACAGAATTTCCCTCTTACAATTGTTTAACTGTTACCACCCTATAATAACAGGATCCCTCTCCTACAACTGTAGAAATGTAAAGTCCTGCTACAACAGGATCACCCTGTTATAAATATGCAGTCGTAACACCCTGTTACAACAGAATCATCCTGTCACAACTATAAGTCACCCTCATCATGCTGCTCATCACCTTTAATCATAATAATCTCAATAATACTCAAATACTCATTGTAGAAAAGGGCCATATGTCTTTGTCTTTGTTTGCGCACCACCCCCACCTTTCACAGGCACTTGTTTACAACTCAGTTGTAACCTGCCCAAACCGGTCCTGCTGCTCCCTTTATCAGCAGGACCCCCCACAGGTAACCTGAGGCACAGGTACACCCCCAAGCACGGCCCCCAGGTCCCCATTTGCCATCTGACCTGTCAGCATCACTTGGCCACCAATAAGAACCCCAACAGGGCCAAGGATACAGGACAATATAAAGGTAGTGGTGACCTCCCCTACCTCAGTACTGCACCAATACCCGCAGAGTGAAGAACTGGGGAGACCAAGCCCTTGGGGACTGAGCATTGTGTTGTTGTTGTGTGCGTCTGTGCCTGAGTAAGTACTATGCCTGAGTAAGTTCAACTGGTTGTAATACAATTGTCTGGAGAGAAAGCAGGGTGTGTGTGCACGTTAATTGAAATAGAGTTTGTTTATGTGTAAATGTTCTCATAGCCATACCCATTACTGCAGTTAAAACCTGTATGTCAAATACAATGTGGAGTTAGCCCAGTGCAATGTACTTTGCAATACCACTTAAATGCCTGTTTGTATATATTGCATATAGATGTTAAATGTATATTTTATAAATGCCATAATTGCACTACTATGTGGCATTGTATATTGCACATTCAAATATGATCCATCAGTTCTCATTATTGTTCTTCATGGAATCTTTCCAGGAAACCACACACATCCACACATCCCACATATACCCCACGAAATCCCCAATAAAATCCTGAACCCCGGAACCTGACTTCTGTGTCCTGACCCACACCCCACTGTGACAGCAATGTTAGCCTGAACCAAATTCACGGGTGAAACTGCCCCCTCAGTTTCACTCATCTTAAAATACTCAGACACTTAAATACATCTGCATATTTTCTGATGGATTGTTGTGTTTGAATCCCAACATCACCACTCTGCTGTCCCCGACTCTGATGATGTTGACGCACAGGTGTCACACCTGAGTTCCTCGGAGGGCAGGGGTGACACCCGGGACCCCAGCCGCGGCCGTAGCGGCAGCAGCACTCCGCGTATGTCACCACCAGCCGGCTCTGAGGGGAGCTGCAGATCCGGTCCTCGTCCACATGCAGGAAGCACACGTCTTTATGGGCAGCTGTGTGGTCTGGGGACAAAGAGAAAGGGGGGGAGCAAGGGAGAGAGGGAGCAAGAGGGAGAGAAGTGGAGAGAGAGAAGGAGAGAAGGGGAGAGGGGGAGAGAGGGAGGGGTAGAGAGAGAAGAAAAGACAGACAGCGAGAGAAACAGAAAGAGGGTGAGTGTGTAAGCAGGAGAGGGAGAGAGAGAGTGGTAGTGTTAGAGGAGGGACACAGTGAGAGTTGGGGGTGAGAATGATAGAGAGACACACAGTGAAAGAGATATTTGACTATCTCACTTAAAAGTATTTAAACAGGACAGTCCTGCGGGGAAAGTCAATGTTGCAGCGGTGTTGGTGGCCCAGTAGAGGGTGCACCTCCCTTTAAAAAGAATCCATAACTCCAGAATATTGACGGGGTACACCACAGTCTTGGAAGTTTAGCCTCGCTGTGACCATTTAAGTCTCCACTGTGTCTATGCCACCCAGAATCAGGGGTGTTAACCTCAGGGCAGGTCAAGCTCTGCACCCCACTCTCTCACCACTGCCTTTAGATCTTACAGTGTAGTTCACTGAAAATGTAAAATCTTTCATCAGACAATGACCTTGACTTCTTACTTTCCACTCAAAAAGAGGGTGTCAAAGGCTGCTTTACTGTCATATCCACCCGTCAACAGATCGGCATTCTTATTTCATCCTCACCAAGTGCGAATAACAGTAGTAATAATAGTAATAATAACAGGTAAAAACAGATTTGGAAGTAACTGTTATATTCCAGTCCAGAAGATGCAACAAATGCAGGGCTTCATCACGTGTCTCATGAGGGGAAGGCATGTAGCGTCGCGTTGAGTTGTGGACCGGGCACAGGGGTTACCAAAAAGCAGCCAGAGGGATAGAGGGACAGGCGAGCCTGGACTCAGACCATGACAGGGCCCCCGAGCAGCGGTGAGTCCCACCCGCTGTTGTAGATGCACTAACCCAACGGTGTGCTTAAGGTGAACGGCTGAGAGCAAAGACAGCTAAAGGACCCATTGATACATGCTCTGCTCTTACAGTATGATGAGTCCTAACACTCATGCGCATCTCCAACCATCACCACCGTCAGCGAGACTCACCATTACATCAGCACAAGACTCTGAACAAGTCACAGCTCTGACTCCCCAGATGCAAGACTATCCTGCCCAGCCAACGGACATGTAGTACAGAACATTTCCTTCTCAGCCTAGAAAGAATTATCCCATTTCACTTTTGGATGCTACGTCATAATGTCTCTGCCCCTGGGCATTGCTCACCCCTAATAGGCTGACCATGGGCATGTATGACTACGAATCGAGATGTACCATTTTACCACAAGCTCTGTGTTATAAACCCAACAATTGGCTCCAAGTTATTTTATTCTGTAATTTTTCTGTAAACACATTAATACACAGCAAGTAAATGCAGTTAAACTTCAAAATTCCATTTGAACCTTGGTAACAAAGCAAAAACAAAGCCTGCTATTTGGCTGGTGACACACACACATTGACCTGAGACGGCATAGAGTCATCATAGCCAAGTGAAAAGGGGCTGGATCCTTTTTGGAACAAGATAATTGCTCCACTTCTTTCACACCTTTTACCTATCATAAAGTGGGCACAGCTCTTACCCATCATGCAGTGCACTCACCTCCCTGTTCCTCTGGAGGAATGCAGCTGTTGCCATCAGTGGCCAGGGTCCAGGGAGGGGTGCAGATGCAGTAGTAGGACTCCAGGGTGTCCACACAGTGCCCGTTTTTACAGTTGGCAGGGTCCTGGCATTCATCCACAGCTGCACAGAACAAAGCTGATCTTAGGGCACTGCATAGTGCTGGTACTGGGCTGGAGGACCCTTCTCCTATTTTACAGAAGGCTATGGTAGGCTCAGGGTAAGGAAAAACTGTGCATCTACCCAACTACCAATTAGATGACATGTTCATTGTGTGGGACAAATGAAAGGATCAGCCAAGGATTTCATAAATGTCAGGTCACACTTTGTCAATGGTTCAACTCTGTTTTACAGGTGATGTTTCCGTGCCATTTCATAAGGTTTTAAAAGTGATCCTCCAGCATTGAGTTAATTTGCAAGAAGATGGTGATCCACTCATAACACTTTTATGGCTGTAAGTGATTTTTGTCCATTTTCTCTTTCTGCACACTGCATGCACTCTGCAGTGAGAGACCTCACGAGAGGAACAGCATGCCAAATGTAACTCACTGAAAAATTCCAACTGGTAGCTCTGATTTATAAATTCCAAACACCAATCAGGGCGCATCTGTATGGAGATTGTTGATTGGTTAAAATTAGCCCCAGTGCAGCATGTGTTGCAGCAGCTTGAGTCCATTCATACATGAACAACAACACAAAAAACAAGACTGGCAACGGTTTAAATGTTTTCCAAGCTAAAGCTGAAGAGAAACATGAGACAGTAGATCATAACAGGGTAGGCCTGAATCAAAAATGATCACTAATTAGGGAAGTTAATGCCCACACCCGTCTATGCTGTAACCCACAAGGCCTGCAGAGCCCTCAGCCCACTGACCTGCGACAGCAGGGACCACGCAGTTCTTTTTGGAGGCGTCAGGGATCCAGGGGGGGTTGCAGGTACAGTAGAACGAGCCTCTTGTGTTCACGCAGCGCCCGTTGGAACAGAGAGACTCATCGTGGCATTCGTCCACATCTGGGGGGGTGCACGAGGACAGAGACCCGGTGAAAATTCAGGTGAATAACGCCCCATTGGGCTGAACACATGCAAACACATGCAGCCTCTAACATTGGCCAGGGATCTAACCCAAGTGGCCTCAGTAGGTATCCAGCTGTACAAATGGATGACATGCTAAAAATTGTAAGTTTTGGACGTTGCTCTGGATGAGGGCACTGGCTAAGCAAATATAATGTAATGAATAATGTACTAGAGTCAGCTTTGCAAGAGGCCAGTCCCTGACCACATTACAGAGAAACACAGCCTATTCTAATAGTCCTGGTCCTTCAACTGTGGTTTAGCCCCAAATATGCACACAATTCCCTTCTTTTGGTTTCAGCTGAGAGGAGGTGCATTATCCATTGTACATAATAGGATTTAAATGTGATTGCAAAAGATGACTTATTAATCACCTTATGACAAAAAATGTAGAAGCAGTATATTACTCTATGGACATTAATACTTCTTGGAACAGCTGTGGCTTTGGACCCAATGGTCAGCACACTTGAGTAATTAAAAGCAGAATTTGTGGGTGTCACCTTGATTGGCTGAGTGGACTGAAGCTGTGTTGAAAAGGGAACGTGTGGATGTTACTCTGATTGGTTGAGTGGAGTGGAGCTGTGTTGAAAAGGGAACATGTGGATGTTACTCTGATTGGTGCGGAGTGAAGCCATGTTGAAAAGGGAGTGTGTGGATGTTACTCTGATTGGTGCAGAGCTGTGTAGATAACGGTATGTTTGAACGATTGGTTTGATTACCGATGCACTGGAGCAGGTTGCTGTCATAGTAGAAGCCCTGCTGGCAGTAGCACTCATACCCTGGCTCAGTGTTCATGCAGCGGCCCTCCTTACAGATCTCATCCGCAAAGAGAACACACTCGTCTATGTCTGTACAGAGAAAGAGAGGGAGGGAGAAAGGGAGAAGGAGAGGGAGAGGGTGAGAGGAAGAGCAAGGGAAGGAGAAAGGGAGAAGGGGAGGGAGGGCAAGAGGGGGAAGAGTGTTACAATTTTTTTTCTTTTAAATCTTCCTATTCGCTGTTAAATGAATGAGTTGCTGTTACTATTATTCTTGTCAAGGATAATAGTAGTAGTTTAACAGCGATTGTTATTAATAAAAACATTTTTTCATTGTTGTTGCAATCATTGTTATCCATCATTTTTCATTTCTATGTCACTCTTTTCAGTGTCATCCATTACAGAAATGCTTTAGTAATACATAAATTCCCAGTCATGCCAATAAACCTCATTTGAACTTGAATTTGAATTTAAATTTGAGGTAAATCAAAGGTGGTGCAGTATTATTATTTATTTAGATGTATTCATTTATTTCTTGACAGAGCCTGATATCAAGGCTTTGACAGGGTCAAACAACATAAATAGCATAAATATCAAAATAAGGAATATATAAAGCATGCTGATGAATTAGTCTAGTCTAGCTGTGTGTGCATGTGCATGTGCAAAACATAACTATACAGTAAATCCTTCAGCTGAGGGACATGGCCTGGTGCTGGCATCGATCATAGAGTCTCTGGTGGACTAAGTGGTCATTGCTGTCACTCTATCATGGCATGGACTCTGTGCCGTGGTCTGGTGTTGACTGCCTTAGGGTTGCCCTCATGATTATGCCGGTCCCTTGCCTCCCGTCCCCTAGGTATGCTGCCATAATGTTAGTCTGCCAGGGTTTTTTCCTTGTTGTACACTGGCATCTTTTTCCCTGCCCCTCCTCTCCTGCCTCTCTGCTGTACATTCCTGCCATTCTTATCATCCACTAACCTATGTTTTTCAGTTCTGTTTTCCCCAGTCGGCTCCGGGCTATGGCCTGGAGCTGTAACTCAAGCACCACTTCGGGACCCCCAGCTCAGCTTCCCCGCCGTCATTTCTGTGGAGCCCTCCATGTACCATGAACTGGACCCTCGAGGACTACATGCTATGCATATTCTGCTGTATAACTTTAAGAGTTTAAGATTTAAGAGTTACAAGACTCATTGTGTCTTACGCACCTACATTGCTGTGTCTTACTACCTACATGTTTCACCATTCTTAAGTACTGTTAAGAACTTAGGAAATTCTTTCCTACTTTATTTGTCCACCCAGTGCCAGCCAGAAGCAGGTGGGCTTATCCCTCTGACCCGGGTTCTGCTCAAGGTTTCTTCCTATTAGTCAGGGAGTTTTTCCTTGCCACTGTCACCTTTGGCTTGCTCTGAGGGGGTATCAGGCCTGGAATACCGATGTACAGCCTGCTTGTGACAACTCATGTTGTAAAAAGTGCTACATAAATAAACTGAAATTAAATTAAAATTCATTAGTAATCACTCATCATGACTCTTCCAAAGTTCTCTCTATTAGCTACATTGATCAATGAATGGGTAACGCTCTGCTATTTATACTCATCTTAATTGATATTTCTGTTTCATTCTAATTGAACTAATTATTTACCTGGCTTTTTCACAACACCATGTGATGTAAAACGTTTTTTTTCTGTTTAACAATGTAATATAGCGTTACAAGAAATGTTATTGTAGTTTAAAAATGACACACAAATATCGTAAATTTTGAACTTAATTTGTACATGTATAATAATGTTAAAAGTAGGCCTACCGCCAACTTAAAAGGCAATATGGTGTTTCACCATGTAGTGGTGCTTCACTTACTACAGCCCTCAGAACCGCAAAGCTGAAAAGTGCGTAAGTCGAGGGCAGAATACGCATAAATGGTGTTTACAAAAGAAACGCCCAGATTTTGGGGTTGCTTCGCCCAAAGCACGTAACTGCCTTCTTGACGCACAAATCATAGACTTAAGTCAAGGGGAGAATACGCATAGGCCGAAAAGTGCGTAGGTGTGTGCTTTTTTTGACTTACGCGCATGGGAGAATATGCCCCTAAGTGCACAGCCATTTCTCCTCTCTTTGGAACAAGCTCTAATCCATCCAGTCCAATCACTTTTACAGGCCCATAAAAACACTCACCACGACGGACGGTCAAGCTCTGTTCATTGTAGAAGCCTCTGCCGATCGGACACAGAGAGAGGAATTCCACTGCAATGATAGACACACACACACACACACACACACACACACACACACACACACACACACACACACACAGGAAGATCATTAAGGAAACCTGGCCCTTTCATACAAAACTCCTCCAAAACTTTATTGTTGTTTAGTAGACACTCTTATACAGAGTGACCTACACAGGTTACAGTTTTATCCATTTATACAGCTGGATATTTACCAAGGCAGTTGTGGGTTAAGTACCTTGCTCAAGTTTACAACAGCAGTGCTCCAGGGTCCTGCATGAGTCCTGTTCTTTACTGCTACACCACCCTGCTGCCCTATGTGCCATGGGCTCAATACTATAGCTATTCTGAGACAGACTGGAGGGCTGTGAGGGAGGGTTAGGTACAGTGTAATGGGGTTACAGTGAGGGGATACCAGAGTTGTAGACGGGGCAGGGGTAGATCTCGCACTGGTCACCCCAGCCCACGCCAATGGAGCAGCAGCACTCCTGCTTGGTGATGTTGGTGGCTAGGACACTGTCGCAGAACACTGTGTCATCCAGGTTCAGGTAGCACTCCTTCTTGTCTTCCACATCCATCTCAACCTCTGAAGGAAGAGAGGGGTGAGGCACTGCAGTCTCTGTTCTCCATGTCAACTCTATAACATATCAGCCCACATCCAAAAGTGCATCCGGTTTTTCAAACATGACTGACATGTATTTGCCGGGGAACAGACCACAGGATTCCAGTGTATGCTGGGAATTCAGAATGAACTACAGGAAGGGAATGCAAAAATAAGACTACAGGATATGAGTCCAGGATATGAATCTTGGATGAGAATTTAGAAAATTATGAATGCTGTTGCCAGAATGCATTGGTCTGTGTGTTCTGCCCATTAAAATAATATGGCAAAAGAGATCCCTGCCACATTAGAAGAATGTGGGATATGAATTCAGAATAAGACTACAAGATGTCAATTCAGAATGAGAGAGTAGGCTGTGAGTTCAGAATAAACTTGGATGGGAATGCAGAATCTTGGAAGCGAATGGTGACGCAGATAGGTGCAGAATGGACAAGACTGTGAAACAGACAACAGGTCAGACCACAGGACAGGAATTCAGAATCAAAGAGAGAGGTAGAGAGAGGGGGAGAAAGAATAGTTAAAGAACTCAAACTAAGGAGGTGCAGTTTTATTTTTTGACAGAACTTATATCATAGCTTTGATGGGGTCAAATATAAGATAATTGGATGTGCATGTGTGTGTGTGTGTGGATACCCCTGAAAGTTTTCCTAAGTTTCCCACAGTCTATGAAATGTGACGACAGTGATGGCAATGCATACAGGCGGACAGGCGCAGAACGCAGGCATACCCTCGCAACTGTGGCTGTCCTCTGAGGTGATGAAGCCCTCATTGCAGACGCAGACGAAGCCGCCCGGAGTGTTCTCGCACATTCCGTGAGGCTGGCATAGGCTCCTGTCCCTGGCACACTCGTCAATGTCTGCCGGCAGAGACACACCATCAGCTGAGCGACGCCTGCACTGCGCAATACCGCACTGAGACTACACAGAAATCTCACAGAAGCGTCCACCGCTTCTCCAACAGCTGATGACTACTGCTGAACTCCCTGGCTTATAACTTGTTTATAGAACAGAATTTAAAGTCAGAAGCAAGCAAGTCTGCAACAGTCCCGCAACCACAGACACACCATAATGTTGTGACAACATTCCAAAAACACAGATGTGGATGTGCAGAGGAGGATACCTTGGCAGCGCCTCCCGTTGACCAGTTGGAAGCCCTTCTGGCACTCACACCGATAGGACCCCATCATGTTCACACAGCGCCCCCTTTGGCAGTTCACAGGTCTGTCACACTCGTCTATATCTAAACAAACAAAAAAACAATGTTTGAATGGTGGCCCAAAACCCGAACAGCTCAAAGCATGGTATCGCACAGTGAAGGGAATGCTGGGAAGATGGCTTCCCTTCCAATAGCCCATTACCTGGGACTGGCTGTGCACCAGTCACTTAACATGACTGGTCACGTGACAGCATAAAACCAGGAAACAGCTGCATGACAGCTCCTAACATTCCCTATGTAAAGCTCAACATGTTTCACCTGACCACAAAGACATGGTCCCAGGTGCCACTTCAGTGGGACAGTGGGATCCAGAGGGGTGATGCCCACAGCTTTTTTGTGTGTTCTGGTTGAAGAAAAGTCTTCTTAGCAGTTCTGCCATTAAAACCAGATTCATGCAGCGTCCTGAATGGTGGTTGAGATGGCATAACCTGAGTCCTAACCTGAGATGAGATATCCTGTGCTTGAGTACGTGCTTAAGTGTTAAATTGTTTTTATTACAGTCCAAGTGTACAAATATACTTTGATGCTACTGTGACTCAGGGATACACAGGTAAAGGTTTCTCTTGTAGCTTTGTGATGTAGCTGTGCTTTGTTTGTTTTTACACTGCTTGCCCACGGTGTTAAGCTCATTCTGTAACCCCAGCAGGAGTCACCTTCGCAGTGGCTGCCCTCGCGGGTGGGCTGGTACCCCGGGTAGCAATCGCAGCGGAAGGAGCCCTCGGTGTTCACACAGCGCCCGCTGGAACACAGTCTGTCATCCTCACACTCATCAATGTCTGCAGGCAGCAACAACACACCGTCACACATTACGCTGACCACAACAAGCACTGCACGCCGTCTACTGAACACACATCACCCATCCACTGAACACACATTTCTCACGCCATCTACTGAACACACATCACCCATCCACTGAACACACATTTCTCACGCCATCTACTGAACACACATCACCCATCCACTGAACACATGTCCTACACACCATCCACTGAACACACATTTCACACGCCATCTACTGAACACACACCACGCCATGCAGTGAACACATAAGACAGTGAATATCACGTTGACTTTATTGCTGCCTCTCATTTCCTCAGTGAATACACAGTACAAGCGGTTTAGTTTAATACACCATAGCCACCAATGATATGAAATGCATTGCTTTATTACACAAGTTTTGTAATGCAGTAACTACCACAGGCTGACAGGCTACTGCCACTTAACTGCCTTATTCAGTCCTCTGTAAATCAGCTTCATGCTAAGGCCTTGAACTTTATAAATGTGGCAGGTTTTTACAGATGCTTGCTGGAGTTCTCTCCAAAATCTAGTAAACTAATAAACAAAATGTATGTTTGGTTTCAAAATCTTAGCAGAAATTCATTTTTCCTAAAATCATAAATCTCCACATTTAGGGACTCAGACACCAACCTCTACAGCCCTTTCCATCGGACTCGGGTTCGAAGCCCTCCCTGCACAGGCAATGGTAGGAGCCCTGGAGGTTCTCACAGCGTCCGTTGGGGCACACGCCCCTCCGCAGGCACTCGTCCACGTCTGGATGGGGAGGTCAAAGGTCAAGGGAGATGAACCCAGCCACCCAGCTCAGACTGAGACATGAGGGGAAAGGACAGTGGTGCCCCCACTGCCTTCACATCCTCTTCAGTTCTCCCCCCAGATCTGACCCCCATCACTCATGTGATGGAGAAATTTACACTGAGTGCTAATGGCATCTCTTCACACACTACTGAAGAGATCTCTCCACTCATATATGTTTTCCCCACATGCAGCATTTTTGCAAATACCATATTCAGCTCTGTGAATATGAATCAGAGCTATAACCAGCTACCCATGGTAACTGAACATGAGAAATAGTGGTTATAGTAATTGATCATATTTTGTTAAAAAAGCACTGCAGGCCCCACCTATCAGAAAATGCAGCTCCCTCATTGGCCCACTGTAGGTGTGCTCACACACACACACACACACATACACACACACACACATACACACACATACACACTCTCTGCACATGCACACACATGCCTCTGATCAGAGAACAAGTCCACCTGCCACTCCACTTTCAGCTCTCCCTTAGGGATCTCAGCATTTAAAATCAGTCTGAGGTTTCTGAAGTTCGTCCTTGATGCATGGACAGGGCTGACACCGGTCTATTTAGGAGTAAATGGGGAGGTTGTGGCTTCGGCAAAAACTGGAAATGGAGCAGGGTTGGCATGTGACCCAGAGGGCAATGGGTGGCCACTCAAAAGCAGAAAGACAGGGGTATCTCCATCCAGCTAAACCAGGCCTCCATCCCTTACACAGCAACAAGCACTCCTGGGGTCACAACACCTGTATTACTGTGAGATCAGTCTGGCTTGCAACAGCAACTATGACCATCTGGGCCCAGTTCACTCTCTCGGTGGAGAAATGTGGCAAATTTGTATTTGTACTTTTTTTATGTAACATTAGCTAGAGGTGAACTGAGCTGAAGAGTTGCTTTCGCTTGTGCTACAAATGCAAGTGCCTATTCTCTTGCTTGACATGATTGGTTGATTGACCCCAGGTTTTAGTGGTAGCCGTTTTCCCCTGATCCAGTGGGTAG
This sequence comes from Megalops atlanticus, assembly GCA_019176425.1. Taxonomy (NCBI): domain Eukaryota; kingdom Metazoa; phylum Chordata; class Actinopteri; order Elopiformes; family Megalopidae; genus Megalops; species Megalops atlanticus. Next base: position 3,765,557 of record CM032888.1, read on the forward strand.
GTATTTAGATTTGTACATGCCTGGGTCCGACAGGTTAACACTCCTGCTCAAGATATTGTGTGTGGCTGGAAATACAAAGAGATTAGTGAGTTTGTTTCCTTTGCAGCAGCTGAGTCTCTACAGCTGAGCCAGTGGGAGACAGACAATGGAAAAGGGACAGGAAATGAAATGAGTTTGAGGCTCTGGAATCCAGCTGAATCCACATCTGGAAACACAAGGATGAATGAAACACACTTCCTGTGGGGACTGAGGATGCCCTTATATGGATGTGCAGGAAGAGGCTGAGTCATAAAGAAACAGTGGGTAATATGAGCCCTTTCAGTACATGTAAGATCATGATGAACCAGTGATAACTGACAGAGTACAGAATCAGTTTGTGTGGGTGTGTGGGCACACGTGTGTTTATTTGTGTGTGTGTGTGTGTGTGTGTGTGTGTGCGCGCGCATATGCGTATGTGCGCACGTGCTTGTGCATATGTGTGTGTATATGTCTATGTGCTTGTGTGTGTGTGCAAGTGTGTGTGTGTGAATGCATGTGCGTTTATACACGTGTGTGTGTATGTGTGTGGGTGCGCCTACATGTGTGTCAGTGTGAATCAGTGTGTGCATGTGTATGTGTGTATGTGTGTGGATGTCTGTGCGTGAGTGTGTGTGTATGTGTGGAAGTGCCAGGCTTAGCAAACGCACCGTAGCAGATGCCACCCTGGGCGTGGTAGCCAGGCTGACAGGGTGTGCACTGGTAGGAACCAGGTGTGTTTTCACACTGCTGGTTAGGGCAGCTGCTGGGGTCTAGACACTCATCAATGTCTGAAAACATACACATACACACACATAAACACAGAAACACACAAAGACACACACACACATCATCATCATCATCGTAATATTACTACATTTAAACGCCAAAGCCTGCTGAACAAATCTATACTTATGGAGAAACAGGTATTCTGACCTTCACAAGCCTGCTGGCGAAGCGTCTTGCTCCTGTAGCCTTCGTAGCACTCGCATCTGTACGTCCCCGGCATGTTGACGCACCGCCCCCCTTCTCCGCAGGCCCTGGGCTTGGCGCACTCATTCACATCTGACAAAGGTAAAGCCATCCCTGAGAGCAGGCCCCACTGCCCCAGCCTGAGTCTGCCCTCCTCGTTAAAGGAACGGGCCAGACACACACAAACCCAGCCACTCACACCTGCAGAAACAGCTGGGTCCCCCTGGGGCCAGGTCCTTTTTCACCTTAACTGCAGATAACTGGCTCAACCTGGAGTGGAGGCCGCTGCTATTGCAGCTGTGCTGTCAGCTGCTCAACAGGGGATACCTCTGCCACCTGCTGGGCCTGCGGTCCTCCAAGCCCTATGTGGCTGAAAACTCTGAGACAAATTAGAAACACCCACTTTTCCATTTTCAGTAACGTAGGCCCCAAATTCCACAATCAAAGCTACAGTCAAGTTGAGCTGAGCTGTATAGTACTGGCTATCTCACTGAGATCAAGAATAGGCTTGGAGCACGTTAATGCTGCTGTCACCGCAGGCTTCCGCTCCAGTGCTGATGTGAGCGTGTGTGACAGTGTCAGGCCACAAAGCTACAGGGCTGTATACAATTGTCATTAATAAGGCCCATTCGCTGCGCAGGTTTCTCAGCTTTAACTATCTGCATCTGGCTTTATTTTCCTGGAATGTATGAGTAAAATAAATGGGCAATAAAGTGCCAGTGAATTATCATGGCTGATGCAGTCAGCTTTGAATGTTGAACACTGGGAGCATTTCTAAATTAGCATTGTAGCCAATTTAATAGCTGTGCTTAGCTGTGTGTATTATTGCTGCTAATCTTGCTCAATTTATTAAGCTAAATAACTCATTTTATAGGTGATGTGGTCAGATAAGCCCCTTTCAGACATGCACTGCAACCCTGAACTTATCTAGACATTACCCGGAGGAGCTGTATGTGAGAACGTCCGAATCAATTGGACCGGACATTAAACAGACTTTCCCCTGCCAGCTCCCTAGTACAAAGTCTGTGTAATGTCCGATTGAGTCCATGTGTGAACAGAGCAGGTCATTGTCTGGAGAATTCACAGCGAGCGAATGGGCATGTTGATGACGTTTCTATCATGCGACTGGCGCGAATACAAACATCATTTACCCGATTTACACAAAGACGCCAACGAATGTCTAACTGGAGAGACAACGAGATTCGGGAACTTCTGTCAGTAAGGGCCGATGCCAAAATTGTCAGACAAATTCAAGGAACAGCAAGAGACTCAGTTGTTTATGACCAAATCACGGACAGATGTGCTGTAAACAAAACACTGTGATTTCTGCAGCATACGTTTTGCGTCATGTCCTGCATGCTCTACCCAGACGCCACCCCTCGCCTAAACCAAACGGAGTATTTCCAGTAGGTGAGGATGTGTCTGACACGGACAATCTCCTGTTGTGTGCTACATGTGCGGAAGGGCAACTCTAGACAATGTCCAGACCTGATTCTCCGGACATTGTCTGAAGTTCATATGAGAAAATGGCTATATAGTCTTTAACTACAGCAGTTACAGCCTACTCTAGTCTAGGCATTTAGTGAAGTACAACAGTACAACAGTACCTTATGTAGATTTCATATTATTAGCATTTTTGCACATTCCCATTAACCACAATGCATTGTCGAATATCTCTGAACACGTGGTATTTTGGTGGTATATTAGCCAAATACTAACTGTAACAAAAGGAGGAAAAATTTAGCATTCACTTCTTTCAGCTTTAACATAGCTAGCTTTATTTGCTAGTGCTTCACTGGTGCATACACTGTAGAGATTCATATACAATGTGCAGATATCACAGTGTATCTCTACATTGATTGTGCTGTCACAGTGTATCCCTATAGGGATAGTGATGTCTCAGTACCACCCTATGTCACAATGTATCTCTACATTGATTGTGATGTCACAGTGTGTCAAAACACCAACAACAATGTCACAGTGCACCCGTGTCTCAGTTGTGACAGTGTATCTGCACAGTGTTTGTGATGTCACTACAAGGAGCAGAGCAGAAACCATGGCCCACGCCATTCCTCACCTACACACGTGAGCTTTCCGTACTGGAGTTTGTATCCATGGTTACAGTGACACCTGTAGGACCCCATGGTGTTGATGCAGATGCCCCTCCCTGGCCCACAGGGCTCCCTGTCACATTCATTATCATCTGCAGAGAGGGGCAAAACCAAGGGGTGTGCTATAAGAGTATTCTCCTTAGGTAAATGTAATACGTCTTGACCACACAGTTCAGTTGAGGTTTGCTCTGTAGGTTTTCAGCAATACAAAGATGTAACCTAGTAAATGTAGGATATAGTAGGATGGCATTAATGCTGTTGTACATTAACAAAGATCACAGTTCTATTCTCTCCAGCATTTGACAGGGTGTGGAGAATTTTCAGAAAATTGTTCTCTATAACGCTTGTAATTGCTCAATGATGCCATGTCTGAGTTACTGGATATGAATAGCTTCCAAGCTTTAACAACTGTTCTTTTTCATGAGAGGGGTCACTGCAGTTGCTATTTAATTGTAACCACTGGATAAGAGATGCTCCACTCCCTCATTTACAGAATGGAAAAGCCATTCTGTGCAGTTCTGAACTCCACCTAATCCTCAGTAGTTTGTTTGCAGTTCTGTTATGCTTAGAAAAAAATGAATGGTATAATTATACACAGTAATAGGTGGATACACTGGGGAGGAGGCCCAACAGGACTAAGGCCTACCTCATATTATGAATCACAGCACATTAACATTCATTGCTATGGATTTTTTCCATGCTTGCATGTTGTTAGCGTTTTTTGTTCAGCGCAAACAAGAGGATTGAACCTGAGCTTTGACTGCTTTGACACATTCAAGACTCTGGTTGAGCCATTGCTTGTAGGGAACATTTGGATTGGGCAGTAGGTGAGGGTATGTTTGCATCACAGAGGTAGATGAGGGTGTGTCTGAATCGGGGTGGTAGATGAGGGTGTGTTTGAATCGGGGCGGTAGATGAGGGTGTGTTTGAATCAGGGAGGTAGACGAGGGTGTGTTTGAATCAGGGAGGTAGACGAGGGTGTGTTTGAATCGTGGTGGTAAATGAGGGTGTGTTTCGACAGAGATGGTAGATGAGGGTGTGTTTGAACCTGGGTGGTAGATGAGGGTGTGTTTACATCGAGACTGTAGACATGGTGCTTACCCACGCAGCTCTTGCGTTGTGGGTGAGGGCGGTACCCAGGGTTGCAGTGGCAGCTGAAGCCGCCCACAATGCTGATGCACTCTCCGTGCCCACAGAGGTTCCTGTTCTGCCTGCACTCATCCACCTCTGGGGGGAAACACACAGAGCAAGCTCCCAACAGCACACACAGAGCAAGCTCCCAAGAGCACACACAGAGCAACAGCAAAACGTATAACAGCAGCGGCCCATCTGGGGATTGAACAAGCAGCTGTTAGCCTATGAGTGCTGCTGCTTACCCACTACAGCACACTGCTGCAGAAGGACTGCACACCAGGCTCCAGAGCACTCGCTGCAGCACAAAGGCCCTGAACACAGCATTCTGCTGAGGTGCGGTTTTGGTTTGGGGGTGAGACTCACGTGGCGGCTGTGTCTGCATTCCTTCCAGGGGGCTGTTTACATCCCTCTCAGGTGGGACCTTCATGATGGGGGGAGGGGTGGGTTTGGCCACAATCACTAGAGAGAGGGGTTAAGTTGATGGTCATTATATTATGTTTATATTTATGTGAAAATTGTTTTAGCAATATTGTACATCTGTGTGGTCATGCTAATAAAGATTGTTTGAATTTGTACAGAATTTGAGAGAGAGAGAGAGAGAGAGAGGGAGAGAGCGGGCAGTCATTAAATCTAGTGATGTCCAAACATGGCGCCATTCCCAAGTGGACATTGAAACACTACACACACAATTACAGTGGAACCTCAGGTTCAAAGCTGGGGCCAAGGAGGATGGGTATTTCCTTCCCTCTCAGAAGTCTGCTGTGTGTCATGCAGGTGGGTGTTATAGCCACCCCCAACCCTCCCAGCACATAAACAAAGCAAAGTGCTTACCAAAGTTGCTACATGCAATACATTATTATCATCATTATAACCTCTTTACAACCATTTTAACGGTCTTTACAACCGGGAACATTTAGGTCCAGTTTCAATAGCTTCAAAACAGTAGCTAACACAGTTAAAAGCCAGTGCTAGCCATGTTATCTTTCCAGGGGAGACACACCATCCTCTGAAGGACTTTCTGAAGAGCTTCTGGCCATAGTTTTCTTTATTGAAAATGAGAGTAAGGTGACAGCTTTGATTCAGGGGCAGCTGTGATATTGTGGGTACCCTGTATATGTCCAGCATGTCAGGGGAAGGGAGGCCCTGAGCCACCTGCATTATTTGCATGCAGCTGATCTGGGATCAGTACCTGGCATCTGGGGCCTGTGGGTGCTGGTGGTAGAGAGCTGCATGGGTGTGGTCACCTCGGGCTCCATCTGAGGAGAATCAGCATGTGACTGTCATCATGTGATGTCTGGCCATACCACACACACACACACACACACACACACACACACACACACACACACACACACACACAGACTATAAAGGAACTGACAGACAAAAATCCCCTAGAATAAAAACCTCTTATTCATTTCATCTAGATAAAAAAAAGTTTCTTTGATTGATCATCATGAGCTCAGAATGGGAGAACCTTTAACATTGCTGTCAGGGAGACTGCTGTGGTTGCTTTGTGTTGGCTGTGTGAAACTGCAAGCATTCTGCATTAAAAGGGATGACTTACTGGTGGAAACTTGACCTCTGAAACAGAGAAAGACAGAAATAATTATTACCTCAGATGACATACGTTACACTTTTACAGACTGCTGATTGATGGAGGTGTCATAAAACCATAGAAACAGAATGAAACCTCTGGTTTGCCCCTGTCAGTCATAAGAGCTGGGTGGGAACTGTGGATGGGTTGGACTGCTCTGGATGAAATCTGTTCAGATCATAGTGTGCTGTTTTATACATGATCCCTGAATGTGAGGTGCTACAGGGGTTTAAGCTGTTGGTATACACTATCGATCTCTTACCCAGAGGGCAATTCATGGCTATGGAGCTCACAGTGTTCGACTTTCTGGAAGTAGTATCTCAAGTATGACATCATATATTTGACATATCATATGACATATCACATATATCATATAAGATGAATCTGGACCGGACCTCTCCTTAAGAGGCAAGCGGGGTGTGTGAGCTCCTTACCTTGCTGCTCGTTGGAGGTGTCTGTCTTTGGGACACGGGGTTCCTGGTCTAGGGCGGGGTGGAGCTGCAGAGTTTGGGGTTGGATGGAAAGGGTTCCTCTGTAGCTCTGGAAGATGTAACCCTTCCCAGCAGGACAGATTTTGCTGAAGGAAGCTGGAGGGGAAGAGATGAGATCAACAGGTGTTGAAGAATTGTGGCCTCCATCATGACTTTTTACCAAAGTCTCACTGACTGCAGTGCAGCGTCTCCATTCAAAAAACACTGTTCAGTAATAGAATAGATAATAGCAAGAACTCTACAGTAATGCTATTACTGGACTGGATCTGTGAAAATAACCCATACCATGGAAATCGATATTTCACAAATAACGGAATTGGAATTGTAAACTCACTTATACTGAATTATCTATCAGGGACATGTTCTTTTTGCAAGCAGGTATTCTGAAAGGCAATGGCCATTCAGAGTTAACAGCCACTTTATAAAAAAGCATTTTATATAAATTCATGCCAACGTGTACCTTAGGCATTAACACTCATGAACTTTTAAAGGTGAAGTATTTGAAATAGACTGTGGGAAAGTTCCGTGTCTCGTCCTGTGTTCAGTGAGGTTATCATTCCCACAGGGAGCACTGTAATGAAAACATGCATCTCCAAAAGAGACCAAGCAACACATACATGCGGTTTCACACGCCTATCCACATTCACCAACACTACCACTTAGAGACATGCAGATAGTACAGATGCACGCATGGGAAAACCTGTGTGTACACACACAAATACACTGAAAACAGAAGAAAAACATTAAACACATGCAAGCAAGTACACACACACACGCACGCACGCACGCGCGCACACACACACATCCGCGCTGACCTGTTCCATCCTGAGGGCACCTCTCGCACCCGCTGCCCCAGGCCTTGCCCACGGTGCAGCAGCACATCTCCTGGGACAGCTGGGTGGGCAGGGCGTGCTCACACTGCCCCCCCTGCCCCACCATGCGGAAGCAGGGCCCCAGCTCCCCCGAGGGCTCTGCTGGAGAGCGCCAGAGCAGGGGGTTATGGGAAGACCAGGTGGAGGGGGGATTTTGCCCCCGATGAAACAAATCAAGGTGGATTGTGGGAGACAGGAGAGACAAGGGGGCAGAGAGAAAAGAAAAATGTTTAATTACATTGTTCAAACACTGAACGTGTGTAAAACCGTTTTAGGCAAGGCCAAAAAATTTCTCTCCACCTAGGTGAGTGTTTATACACAGGCGTGGTTTTCCACAGAAAACTGCAAAGTGAGAAACATTCCAATATGAGCAAAATTCCTCACGGTCACAGTCATCCTACTGGCACTGTGAGTAAAATCAGAGAGGCCTTCTCTGTGTGTTATTAAGAACCTGCCCTGATGGGGTATCCTGTACACATTAACCCTCCTACTTCAGTTAACATTTACCATCAGCAAAGGTGTTTAATTTCTTTTTCAAAGAAGAAGTGGCTGGGGCTGTCCACAGTGAATCCATTTAATTTACTTCCTGCATTTGGCATCAAACAGTTTTGGACTTTAACAAAGAGCATTCATTGCAATTCATGGTGACGCTTCTCAAAAAAATCTTATTTGGCACTGTGGCCTTTACAGTCAGATTGTCAGAGACTGCTTTAAATGTACCATTTCCAGAAGGAATCTAAAAAACAGAAAAATCGAAACTGAATGGGAAAACCTGAAAGATCATTAGCCAACCCCTTGCAAAATGTTATCAAGATAAACCCCTGGAAATGTGTGAGAAGATATATATAATACATTACATTGTTGTTATTTAGCAGATGCTCTAATCCAGAGTGACTTACATAGGTTACAATTTTGTCCATTCATACACCTGGAAATTTCCTGAGGGAATTGTGGGCTAAGTACCTTGCTCAAGGGCACGACAGCAGTGCCCCAGCAGGGACTCAAACCAGCAATCTTTCAGTTATGAATCTAGCCCCTTACCACTACACCACACTGTTCCCAACATATACTGAAGAGTAATTCATTAATGTCTAAATCTGTGCTCTGCTTGTGAAGCAAGCCCATTAAGATGAAGGCTCTACTGCCTTGCTCTGCATGGCCCATTGTGGGGCGGAGAGCTGCCCAGCATGTTTCCTGTGGTGGAGAAGGCCCTCACCCACGCAGCGCGTGCGGTCCAGGATGAAGCCGGGCTTACAGGCGCACAGGAAGCTGCCCTGCGTGTTCAGACACTCCCCATTCTGACACACACCCTGCATGGTGCACTCGTTGATGTCTGAGGGAGGGAACGCAGAGGGGAGAGAACAGGAGGAGTTACAGTGATAGACACAAAATGACTAGATTGGTCGAATATTTGATCTGTATTAAACTGCTCTATAGCCACTTAAATGGCTGCGCACAGGGGGAGGAGACGCTGCCTTCGGTGAATGCAACCATTCTAGTATTTGTGGTTCTATGCTTTTATAAGGACTACACCAGGATATTATGATAAGGGCGGGGGGATGCTCTCCACGTCACACTGTGGAGTTTGATTCTCTCCTTTATGAGTTAAGGGAGGGAGAGGTAGGATGAGGGGAATTTGAGGGCTGCCTTCAGAGAGATGCAACTCAAAATTTAAATTTGCAAAAACTGAGAAATGAAAAAAGATCATAGACAAAGTAATGTCACTGACACATGATCATACGGACACATTGTGACATTGGCATCTCTGTAGGGATATCCTGTGAAATCATAATCACTTTAAGGACACATTGTGACATCACTATCACAGCTGATACACTATGCAAGCATTATCTTTATAGGGGTGCGCTGTGACATCACTAGTGGAATAGTTATACTGTGACATCACCGTCTCTACTATGGCATACTATGACCTAGCTATCCTTATAAGGATATACTATGACATCACTATCACTATAGTTATTCCATGATATCATTATCCCTTAAATATACTGTGACATCACTCCTTCTATAGAGACATGTTGTGAAATCACTAAATTGTGACATTGATATTCCTATAGGGACACTGTGTAAACTGCTAACACCATACGGAGGCCAGGGTACCGTGGCAGTGTGTGCTGTTCAGTCTCTTATAGCCCTGTGGACAAGTAGAACCATGGTCCTTGATGATGGTTGACTTGTGAACTCCAGCCACTGTGAGGGAGAGATGTAGAGAGAGACAAGGAACGAAACAGTAAATTCCTTACAACCATTATGTACTCCTTATAACTCCACTCTAAATGCACTCTGCTTGAAAAACCTCACAAAACACCCTATACAGACCCACAAAAATAACGCTCATATTCAGAGCAAGGCTAATAAATTTGAAATAACTGAGAATGTATAAGATTAATCTTAATGTGTTATCATATGCAAAATATTTTTACTGAAAGTAGCCTCTTTTGTGTTATTTCAATATAGTTGTTCTTGGTAAAGGATTGAAATAAGGGAAAAAATCTTGTGACGGACAAAACTGGAGCCATGCAATAAAGGCTTTCTTGCAAATTAAGAACTTATTGTGAGTGTCAAAATGACAATTTTTTTTTTTTTGCATTGATTGGCCTGAGAATGGAAAGTGCTCAGAAAGTGAGCATGGAAATGAAGACTCCTTCCCTCAACACTGTGATCTACATCTGGAGTTACCCTGGAGGGGGGTGGGTGGGTTACATGTGATCTGGGAGTGAGGATGGTGGAAAGAATCCAGGATAAATGAAGGTAAATTCAGAGCCTGTGGAATCGCTTGATGGATGGTATAATGGCATATTGGTGGGCCAGAGATCCCTGTGGACAGGAAGGGGCAGTCACTGCAGATCTACTCTTTCACAGAGGCCAGGTACTGGCACACAGACCCTGCCCATGGAAAGGGATTCAATTCTCCAACACACTCGGCCCCAAGCTATTTTTGCACTACAGTTCCCAGAATGTAACACAGGAGAGTGATGTCAAAAAAGGACAGCACATCTCACTCTTACAAGGACGGTATCTGAGCAACTCACAGGAAAGTTTATAGAGATGATTATGTCAGTGAGAGCTAATGACACAGCCCAGACTTTAGTTGCAATGTCTTGGGCTGTAGGAGTAAGCCTGTGGATGGAACAAGAGCCTTTACTAACTGAGCCACTCGGGAGCCATCAACTGGATTTGGGGAAATTGCTGATCGTGCCAAACTGTTAAAAAAAATAGGCTTGCATTTGTTTTTTTTACTCAAAGTTAAGGAAAATGTTGATTGAATTCAGGGGTATGTTTAGTCAGTACTGAATGACTGAATGATGGCACCCTTGAGACTATTATTGCATTTGTCTCCAGGGACGGCACAGTTCAGAGAGCTGAAAAAAGCCAGAAAAAACAAGGAAAGACAGGAAGATAGATGAAGCCAAACTCCACCTCATTTGGTAATGTAAGATTATACGCAAACCAAAAATATATAACAGAAGAAGGATAAGATCTCTGGGTGCATATTTTAGGAAGGAGAAAAATGGGAAAAATGTCTGGGGAGGAACTGTGGGAGCTGTTTAACACTTGTCTTTCAGAGGATCCTGCATTTAAAAAGGCATCATGCTAAGTACTTAAACCTGTATTTCTGACACTTTAAAGTTTTTCTCTTAAGGCTCTAAAGCTCTTTTGCTGCTGATGAAGTGACAAGTTACATTGCTCCACTGTTTGAGAGAGCAAATACAGACCCACAGAGAGGACAGAGTCACCTGGTATATGCTCTGAACTTTTCTGACATCACCATGAATTCTCCAAAGGCATTTCCTAACAATGGCATTCTGGAAAAATTGCCACACATAAAAGGCACAATCCGTTCCCCGGTTCCCGTCAACGATGGGACACAGACCAGGGGTGGCCAAGGGAGCGCGGGGGGAAGAGGGGGCACGGAACACCCAAATCGGCATGTGATCAAAGAGCGTTTCATCTGCGGCTGAAAAGGGTCACAATCCCGACTCAGAGCCCAGGAATCCAGTGCAGCAATATGTAAAAAAACAGGCCTCTCTCTAGCCAAGTTTCCAGTTTTGCAGTGATGCTGTTCCAAGGTTTTTGGGAGGCGAAGCGGTTTAGGATTCCTTGTTCTGCAAAGACGTCAGCTCTAAAATACGGTTTCACAACGGCAATAACACACACCCTTCAAAGGGAGTCTGTCAGCATGTCAACTCAAGGGTGACAATACTGGCTCCTCCAGACCACTGGCAATTAGTGACAACAAGCATGTTCATTTTTACACACCTTAAATGAGCCTTCTGTAAGTAGGATATAAGTCCCTGTTTACAGCCCTTAAATAAGCACCCTGTGGGTGGAATACATTTTGGAAATGAGTATTTTTCAGATGCACGCTTGATTGGGTGGTTATGCACATGGACTGGAAAGCTCCACATCACTTATTCCACTCCACTATAGGTAGTGTTTGCACAGACAGGGATACAAACTCAAAGGTTCCAGCAGCCTCTGGGCCCCTGCAGATGAAAAGGCGCTACGGTGATACAGGCAATGTTGTAGATGTGGTGTGGGATGAATGGAGGCAGGGCAATGGTAAATGTGGGCAGGACGTGTGCCAAATGGGGGTGGGGTATGGGGAGTGAATGGGGGTGGGACATGGATGAATTGGGGGTGGGGCATGGATGTATGGGGCGGGGCGGGGGCATATGGGGGTAGTACTCACGTGGCAGCTTGGGACACTTGTGGCATTTGTTTTGTCCCCAGGAGTTTCCCACACTGCCACAGCAGTCCTCCTGATTGGTCAGTCCGGGAAGGGGGTTACTGCTACACTGAAACACAAGCAGGCAGAAGAGAAAAGGTGACCATTAGCCCTTCCAGTGTTGAAACAAAACGCTGCCTCATGGCAAAGAAGTGCATTTAAAGAGCTAAATACTTAATTTGGTAGTCTCTGAATGTGCTCTTTGTCAAATAAAGTAAGTAGTATTTATGCTGCCTATTAACAACTAAACAAAAAGTAATGGTTTTTCATCACTCAGCTCTCTGATTGGTTGACACAATAATGAGCCTAGAACACAACAATGCTTTTGTTTATATTGCACACACAATCCTTTACAAAAACTGTCCTTGAGAGTAATATTTCGTTGGCTTTTAGTTTGCTGGCAGAATAATCACTTCCAGATATAACTGAAAGCACAATCATGACACACTGTGCTGGTGGACTGATCCAAGTTGCACAAACTGTGAGGACAGATTACTGAGCACATCCAACACTCATCCAACACATGATCACAACACTCACAGCCTGCTTGGGCGTGGTCTCCTGGAAACATCGCCCCCGGGGCTTGTGGGTTTGAGGCAGGAGGCGGGGAACTGTCTTATGTGGAGGTTTGGCCTCTGATTGGTCCATGGGGTGGATGACAACGGAGGTATCTGGGGCGTGGTGGACACGCACCTTAAACTGCACTGGAGATGAGTGAGAGAGAGAGAAAGAGAAACAGTGGGAGGAAGCAAGGGAGAGAGAGGTAGATGAGAACAGGGATAGAGAGACAGGAAAGGAGAGGGAAAGAGAGATAAAGCTCTTCTTATCATTTATCAGCTATCACACCATCACTGTAGAAGAACAGTATTTAATGGTCAGACAAATTTCATTGATTTAGATGTAAAGTTATGATTTTTTTTTATTTGTTTCTGTTTTTTGTATTATGTAATATGCTTTGGCAATATGTTCAAAATGTATTTCATGACAATAAAGCAATTGAGTCTATTTGAAACTGATAAAGCTCCAATGCACTCACTGACATATTGACATACTACTTGGCAGAGGATATGGATGCTATGCTAATACTGAAAGGGGGCTGTATGCCATTATTACGCCATTATTTATGAAATGACAAGTACACTGACATAATCATCAGAATATGTAGGGTCCCAGTCAGAGGGGTAAATGATACAACTGTAGACACAGAGAGAGCCAAACAATCCTCAAACATACAAGATAACTACCTTGGTGCAGCAGGTAAATAGATCTCCTCAAATTAAGTTAAAAGGCTCAAGACGGGACATCCATTCTTAAATCATTTTATTTCACAGAACCAGCACATTCAAAATAAATATAACTTAAGCCTTAATACACTTAAGCCATATCAAAAAAACATATCCTGCTGTCTGTCTGTGACCCTCTATGCAATGTATGCATTTGGAAAATGACTCGCAGTACGGTCAGATTCCATTTTCCACTTGAAAACACAGATGTGAAAAGAGCATGAAACAGACCTGTCCCTCCTCGCCTCCCTCAGACTAGGAAAAGGTGAAGTAATTTCCAAAAAATTCCTAAATCGACTTTTGTGTGTAGCGTGCGCGTGTGTGGGGGGGTGTATCGGGGTCGCGCGGCAGTGCGCGGGGTACCTTCGGAGGAGTGATGCCCACCCCCTTGCGTCAGTGGGAGGGTGAAGACAGAGTGGGTCTGGGCCAGCTGGCTGGCGGCGCCCGTCTGCTCGGCCAGGCCCACGGCCTCGGGGCCCACCTGCAGGGCGTAGACGGGCTGCTTGTTGCCCCGCGCCGCCTGGCTCTCCGTCAGGGGGCGCAGCGGGAACTGGCACAGCCGGCCCGTGAAGCCGGGGGGGCAGAGGCAGTGCGTGCGGGTGCTGCACACGCCCCCGTTCATGCAGGTCAAAGGGCACACCACTGCGGGGGGGGAGCGAGGGGAAAGAGAGAGGAGGTCAGAGAGTTTTACAGTTTTCACCCCACTTTATCAGGACATCACAGCATCACATCAGCATTTATTTACAGAGGAGACAGCGTTCATTTTGAGAATGTGACAAAAAAACAAAACCTCTACAGCCCCCACCTAGGCAAAAAATTCCTGGAAGGGAAGGAGAAAGAGGGAGAGAGACATTGAGAGAAAGAGTATGTGTGTACACATATATATCTGTATGCAGGTATGTATATGTGCCTATTATATGCTTTGGCAATATCTGCACAAGTTATTTCATGCCTACTACGTGAATCTGAAGTTGATAGAGAAAAAGAGAGAGAGTGGGAGAGAGAAAGGAGAGAAAGGGAGAGAGATTAAGACAGAGACTTCCTTTACTCCTCTACTTCCTTTTACAATGTAGTAAATACTTCCAAGCGAGGGAAATATTCAATAAAAAGGTTACAACTGTCCTCCCCCATTTCAAAGAGATGACTGATGCAGGAAAATGTCTGTCATGCTAGGAGTGGGGCCCTCAGCCTCACTAGCAGTCCTAATATGTGGCACAGAAATTGAGCTGCAGGAATTGTGACATTTTGAAAACGTTTAAATAGTTTAAATAAATTACATAAAATTGTGAGTTACTGCTGATCAGTTTAGCTTATTAACATATGGATGTGTGTGTCTGTGTGTATATAGTCTTGATCAGTCTTGACACAGACACAGTCTTGATCAGTCCCTAAACTATGGGTGGAAGAGGTCCTCCTCTGTCTTGCATAAATCAGATTTATGATGTGTCCCTGGATTAAACCTGCTGGTGGTCTGTGGTACGTGCCTGTTTTGGGGAGGTGTGAGGGGGAGTCAATTTCCGTCCTCTGTTTAATGAAAGGAGTCTATGCACCTGGGCGAGATGAAGGTGATTGACTCTGTCAAGGGTATAGGGGTTCTGTGTCCACAGTGAGTGAGGGAGTGAGAGAGAGCAGTGGCAGAGGAGGAAAGCTTCAAAAAATCAAAAAACAAGGTGTGTGCTGGATCACTGAAAACAGTAAATTATGTGCTTTTTTTGGGTTTGTTTTGTTTTTCTTGTTTTAGTTTATTTTCCATGTGGTGGACCACAAGGGCAAGCCACCAAAGAATTGTTTATTGAAGTGTTTATTCATTTATTTTTTCATCACTCACCTCTCATCTGTAAATAAATGCCTATCCAGAAAACTTCACTTCAGAAGTTGATCACGCCCAAGCCAGGTCATGCCGCTGCGTGCGACACAAGCTTTGAAGCTACTATTCCACAGAGGATAAAGTGAGTGCTAGAAATCCCTAGGGCTGTAACTCCACCAGATTCCTTTGAGAGGACAACAGAGTCTCTATAGAAAGGGAGTATAAGAGACCAGAGAGGAAACACCTCTGTCTGATCCCCCTGGTGGCTGTCAGCATGTGGTTCTTGTAATCCACTCTTATAAATGAAACAGGTCTCCAGTTTTCAAACAGCAGACGTCCCCGTTGTAAGGAAAAACAAGGCGCAATTCCGATCTTTGTGGAAAAGACTTTATTTAAAGGAATGGCAGTTGTCAGAAATATGTCCAAAGCAGAGTCAAAAAGAACCCCGAACGTTCAGACTAATTCCCATATATACAGTTTAGGTTGTTCTTAATGTAAATGAACCGGAAATGTCGCCTGTATGATAATGAAGTCGGAATGACATGTTTTTTTTTAGGATACGCTCTTGATGTGAGTGAACTGAACCTGTTGCCTGTATGATAATGAAGTCACAGCGTCAGTTTTGGGTAAGGTGTCAGCAAAGGTGTGGACCATCCTGTTGGGGTCTCTATGATCTCAAGTCTTTTGGGATGCCACAGCTATTCAAATTCGATCATGCCTGGTGAATACACATTCTGGAGCAGAATGCCGTAATTTCTTGCACCCTTCTTAGGCAAAAGGGACACCATGAGGAAAAAAAGAAAAAAAACACCATTGAAAAGATGAAGGGCAGCAGTATGGTGTAGTGGCAAGGAGCAGGGCTCATCACTGAAAGGCTGCTGTTTCAACTCCCCGCTGGGACACTGGCGTTGTGCCATTGGGTAAGGTACTTAACCCAGAATTACCTCAGTAAATCAGTAAGCCGCTCTGAATAAGAGTGCCTATTAAATGACAATAATGTAAAGAAGATAATATTCCCTAAAAAACTGAAAGCAATGTGCTTTGAAACACACAACCTAGTGAGTCTCAACGCAAAAAGATAGAAAGAAGTAGGGAGAGAGAGGGGGTGAAGGAGAACAATATAACAAAGACTACTATATATGTAGTCGTATCTGGCATACAGCATATATATGATAATTGGTAGTTTGTTGATTGATGAAGTACAAGTGTTTCCCGGGTTTCTGACATAACACTTTCCTGTCATAAAATGACAGGATGATATTATAATATTATGCAACTTTCTCACTAATGCAAAGCTCCTGAACACAGTCTAGAAATATTTTTTCCTCAAAAAATTACTGAGCAGGGCTCTCCACCAAGACAGTTTAAGATGAACAGGACAGCAGGACGCCAGTCACTGTCTGTGTTTATTCAGCTACAGGTTTGCCTGTTGAGAAACTGCACATTCAAAGCATGAAACAAATAATTCCTCTTCAGCTCCCTGCCACGAGCTCACTGGATGAAAACAACAAACCAAAATGAGACAGACAAAGCAAAAAACTCAAACTGTGATCCCTAATGGGGAAAGAAATCTTTGTTGCTCTTTTGGAATTCTTTAAACTTTGCATCCTCCCTCTCTCTCTCTTTCTCTCTCTCCCTCTCTCTCTTTCTGTCCTTTCATTGTAAATTTGGATTTTGTGTAATAAAACAATGCATGGACAATCATGGTGCAATTTTTATAAATGTTGTAAATGCTGACTGTCTAAACCGTATTACTTTATGTGGATTGGGACTGACTGTATAAAAGAAGAATTTGACAATAATGCCAATGATACATTGTAGACATACTGCTGACATGATCCACTGCTGCATCTCTGTGCAAAGTTAGAGTGGAGACATTAATCAGCGTTGACTCAGGGTCCAGACAGCTCACAGCAGCAGGACTCAGAGCAATGTGGCAGAAACAATGCTGGAACGCCATGGCTCACCAACAGATCAGTAGTGATCTCACTCAAGAGGGCAAGACAAAGCGACCTGGGTCTGACACATCACCCCACTAGACCTGGTCGATTTGGACATCTTTATCTTGGCCAGCGGGGCCAACTGCCTGAAAACTGCAACTGGGATGAACATCCCTTCCTGCTCATGCCAAAACCGAATGCTGGCGCTGTTTCCCAACTGGATGTTTCATTCTCATCGGAATGCTCACTGTTGGTTCAGCAGAGAAAACCTCCATCATGATTGCACATCTCCTAAGCAGTGGTTATCAACCAAATGCATGGGGTAGGGGCAAATCCAAGTCACTTGCAAATTCAGTTACTCTCTTTTTTCAGAAGACAAACTAACCACAGAAACGCATTGGCCAACATGTAATTTTTTAATCCCACACGTGGGTTTTGTAACCTGCAAATTGTAATAAATTCAAGATTCAAGATTCAAGAGATTTTATTGCCATTTGCACAGGTACAGGACAGTAGAGGTACATTGGAAGTCTTGTGCGTAGCTCACTGAGTCAGCTTTTATAAAAAAAGGCAAAGAAAGGCAATTAAAAGAGCAGTATAAAAAATAAGTAATAAACACACCCTGTATAAAAAATACACACTATGAATAATACATAATATACACACTATATAAAAATACACACTATGAATTATTGCACAAGTAATTATTGCACTATTGAATTGAAATACTGCACAAACCAAAACAAAACAAAACAATGGACTGGGGAAAAAACTCTGTATGACAGAGACCCGGAGAGTGAGAGGGGGTGAGGTAGTTGAATACTAAATATTAAATCCCAGTCCGTAGGTGTAAGAGTGTTGTGAGGTGTTAAGTGCCCATGGTATGAACAAGGTGGGGGGTGTGGTATTTCCTTCCCGCCTTAATGTCCTTTGCAATCATTCTGACAGTGGCTGGAAAAAAGCTGTTGTGGAAGCGTGCCTTGTGAGTGGTGACGCTCTCTGGCCTGTGGTGTCTAAGGTTGTATCCTGAGATCTTCCACATGAACAGAGAGTGAGCTGGGTGGTGTCGGTCACTAAGGATGCTCTGTGCTTTTCTCCTACAGCGCTGTGTGTAGAGTGTGGCCATGGAGGGGAGGTCAGAGCCGATGATCCTCTCTGCAGTTCTGATGACTCGTTGAAGAGATTTCCTCTCAGCCTGGGTGGTGTTTCCAAACCACACAGTGATGCCGCTGGTGAGAACGCTCTCAGTGAGTCCTCTGTAGGCCTGGGTGAGGGGCTGATGTCTGAGTCCAGCCTTCTTCAGCAGCCTGTTGAAGTAAAGCTGCTGCTGTGCTTTCTTCACTGTTGTCACAGTGTTTATGGTCCAGCTCAGGTGTTTCGACATGTGAAGGCCTAAAAACTTGACTGACTGTCAGCCCGTTCCACCTCAGTCCCCTTGATGGTGAGAGGCTGCAGAGGGGGGGCTCTCCTCCTGAAGTCCAGAATTAGATCTTTGGTTTTCTCTATGTTAAGAACAAGGTCATTGTCCTCTCCATAGACAATGATTTTGTTCACCTGTTCCCTGTATGACTCATCCCCACCCATAATGAGGCTGAGGATGGTCATGTCATCTGCATATTTAATGATGATATTGTTGTTGTGGGTGGAGAAACAGTCATAAGTGTACAGGGCATAGAGTTTGGGGCTGAGGCAGCAGCCCTGGGGGTTCCTGTGCTGACTGTAAGCTCAGCAGAGACCTTATTTCCCATCCTCACCACCTGTGGTCTATCTGTAATGAAATCAAAATCCAGTTACAGGTGGATGTTGGCACTCCAAGGTCTGCCAACTTCACAATCGGTTTCATTGGCCGGATTGTGTTGAAAGCACAGCTGTAATCCCAAAAGAGCATACATGCATATGTTCTGTTAGTGTCCAGGTGTTCCAGTGTAGAGTGAAGCGCCAGGGCCACCGCATCGTCCACTAATCTGTTCAGGCGGTAGGCAAACTGTAGGGGGTCCACCGTGTCTGGAACCACAGAGGTTATGGAGGTTATGGATCGGAGAACCAGCTTTTCCAGGCACTTCATGGCGACCGGTGTCAGTGCCACCGGCCTGAAGTCATTCATTGTGGATGTGTTTGGTTTTTTGGGGACCGGTACTATAACAGAGGATTTGAAGGACTGTGTGGACTGTTTCCTGTGTGAGAGAGGAGTTAAAATGTCTGTGTACACCCCTGCCAGCTGTTCAGCATAGGCCTTTAGGACTCTCGGTGACGCTCCATCAGGTCCTGCTGCCTTGTGGGGATTTACCTGCTTCAAAGCCCTAAGAACCTGTGTATGTGTCACCTGGAGTGCAGTCTCCTGAGGGTTACAGGGGGATTTTGAGGGGATGTCTCTGTTCAGTCTGTCGAATCTGGCATAGAAACTGTTGAGGTTGTCTGGTAGGGTGGTGTAACCAAGCAAGATGCTACTGGTCATTTCTAGTCCCAGCGCACTCTGTGAAGTTGCAAGATGCCCAGAATATAGAGATAATTCTGAACAATGCAAATCAGAAATCACTTTTTATCAGCTCCAAAGACTATCCACATCTTTCTTCTTAAGATCATTTCAGAATTTCAATCAAATCTGTGTGTGGGCTTTATCCCAGACAGACAACCAGTCATACATGGACATACTCATACTCACTGCTCCACCTGCTGGTAAGAGGAGGTAAAAACAGGCTTGCTTATGTTTCTTCAAAGGACATGGATCTGTGTCCCATTGCCATGCACTGGCACTTCACTGCTTATCCAATCAGATTGATTGTATTGTCTGGAGTCTACAACAGGTAGCATGCAGTGAGTTGCTAGCAGAAGACCACCTGTTTTTTGTCCTCCAAACGTATAAACGGCAGCTTGGATTTTTTCAGCAGCATTGCTATTTTCAGAGGAGTAGAAAGGTATGAACAAATCATGGCAATTTCACAAGAACACACCATAAAATATGCTTTTAAACACATTTGCACTGATGCCATAACAATTGATTAGCCATACTTGCATGAAGTGTATATTTCTGGTACTTATCCCTTTTTCAATAACCTAAAAACTGTGCTGAGAGTATGTTATTCATTTCGATGAAAAGGGAGAATAAAGCTTGTTTGAATTTGAATCTGCATTTAAACAGAATATCTCCCCCCAACAGCTATCTGCATTTAAACAGAATATCTCCCCCCAACAGCTATCTGCATTTAAACAGAATATCTCCCCCCAACAGCTGACAGCCACATGACATTGCGGAACTTGCATCCCCTATGGCTGCTGTTAGACAGATTCAGGAAGGATTTTGATTGGTATATTGTCATTGCCTTTTAATGTCATTCAGTGAGTATCACTTTTTTGTCTGTATACACTGATGAGCCAAAACATTTTGACCACTTGCAGGTGAAATGAATAACGTGGATCATCTCCAAACAAGGGCACATGTCAAGGTCTGGGTAGATTAGATGGTAAGTGAACAATCAGTTCTCGTAGTCAACGTGTTGGATGCAGGAGAAATGGGCAGGAGTAAAGACCTGAGCAACTTTGACAAGGGCCAAATTTTTATGGCCAGATGACTGGGTCAGAGCATCTCTGAAACAGCAAGGCTTGTGGGGTGCTCCCGGTCAGCAGTGGTGAGTACCTACCGACAGTGGTCCGAGGAGGGACGAACCACAAACTGGTGACAGGATGTTGGGCGCCTAAGGCTCAGCGATGTGCGAGGGCAGTGAAGGCTATCCTGTCTGGTCTGAACCAAGTCACAGAAAATTTTAATGATGGTTATGGGAGGAATGTGTCACAACACACAGTGCATTGCACCCTGCTGCGTATGGGGCTGCGTAGCCGCAGACCGGTCAGAGTGCCTGTGATGACCCCTGTCCACGTCAAAAGTGCCTATAATGGGCACGCGAGCGTCAGAACTGGACCTTGGAGCAGTGGAAGAAGGTTGCCTGGTCCGATGAGTCCCGTTTTCTTTTAGATCACGTGGATGGCTGTGTACGTGTGCACCATTTACCTGGGGAACTGATGGCACCAGGATGCACTGTGGGAAGACGACAAGCCGGTGGAGGGAGTGTGATGCTCTGGGCAATGGTCTGCTGGGAAAACCTGGGTCCGGCCATTCATGTGGACGTCAATTTGACACGTGGCACCTACATAAACATCGTTGCAGACCAGGTACACCCCTTCATGGCAATGGCATTCCCTGATGGCAGTGGCCTCATTCAGCAGGATAATGCACCCTGCCACACTGCACACTTCAGGAATGGTCTGAGGAACATGATGAAGTGTTCAAGGTGTTGCCCTGGTCTCCAAATTCTCCAGATCTCAATCCGATTGAGCATCTGTGGGATGTGCTGGACCGACAAGTCCGATCCACAGCGGCCTCACCTCACAAATTACAGGACTTGAAGGATCTGCTGCTAATGTTTTGGTGCCAGATACCAAAGGACGCTTTCAGGGGTCTTGTAGAGTCCATGCCTCGGCAGGTCGGCACTGTTTTGGCGGCACACGGAGGACCAACAGCATATTAGGCAGGTGGTCATAATGTTTTGGCTTATTAGTATATGTCAATGGAACATACCTGGTTAAATGAAGGTTAAATAAAATAAAATAAAGCAGTTTGTCTCGTAAACCTTTGTTTGTGATCATGTCTGTAGTATTAGGACAGGGTAAGCCAGGGTAGGACAGGTTACTTTCACTCTTGGATTCAGTGTGAAATGAGTCCTAGCAGCACTGGCACTCTGCCAGGACCTTTGCTCTCACTGTCCCTTTGTCAGTTCCTTTGTCAGTTGTTCTGGTAGCTGAAGCTGTGGTGCTGTGAGGCTCGGTTTGTAAGGCATGTGGTGCTGCGGTCTGGGAGGTGTTGGTTCATTAAGACTCTGGTTCTGGTTGATGACAGGGCAGTTACTAGCCCTGGTAGGTTGTTACAGCAGCCGCTTTGCTCTGCTTTGCTCCCCTTTTGTTGTGAAAATCTGCAGGGCATTTTTAAATCCCCACAGATGCAACCACCTCAGCGTGTGATTCCGTGAGCGTGGGTGAGGTATGCTTGTATGTGTGATTCCCACTGAGTTGGACAATCACACCCAACATGTAGGAGAACTACTGTTCACTGCATCATTCCCACTGAGTAGGACGATTACGCCCCTTTGTGTGGTTCCCCATGTGCAGAAGAATGACACTCCACTGTGTCATTCCCACTGCATGGAGACTCACACTCCAATGTGTGTGTTAAACTTCAAATGCTCACACAGTCTTATCTAATCTCCTCTTCCATTCTTCTCAATATTACCGTTTATCTTATTTAAAATGCGCACATAAATGGAGAAAGTCTCTCAGACCAAACCTTACATTTTCAAGACAGAGGGTCCACAGGGAAACTGATACTGAACTTGTATGCATAAAAAGTGAAGTACAGGTAAAGCATACTCTGATAAATAACAGAAAAACCAGAAAAACATTGCTCTTCCAAAGTGTTGTGTGTAGGGCTGTTCACAACATGAAAAGGAGAGCAAAGGCTCTGACAGGAGGGCTGGCTTTAAGGAGCCATTGTGCTGCCCATTTTGGAGCTTTCCTTAAAACAGCTGAAACTCTGGGAAGAGTGGATGATATATTACTGAAATGCAGGCAGTAATTAACAGAACTGGGTACTTAAGTGCTTGTGTTAAGATCCTCTGTAAAGTTTTTTAAAACTCTAACACAGGGAAGCAAAAATGCTCCAGAGGTTCCTACAGGAATAACAATGTAATGGAGATAGGGGCAGAACAAAACATCTGGGAGCCCTTAAGTTTGGCCCTCAGGGCAGTCTGAGAGGTACATGCAGCCCTGAGAGAGAGGAACGCAGTCCTAATAGAGAGCACAGTCCTAATAGGGATACATGGCCCTGAGGGAGACACAGGAGACCCTGAGAGAAAACACAGTCCTAATAGAGAACACAATCCTGATAGAGATATGTGGTACTAGGGGAGAATGGTGGTCATGATGGAGACACACATGGTCCTGAAAGAAAAACGCAGTCCTCAGACACATGCGGCCCTACAGAAGACAGAAACATGGGGACCTATAATAGAGAAAAAAGCAGTCCTCAGACAGACAGAAAGGTCTTAGAGGACCATGTGGTCGTGAGAGAGACACATTGCCCTCTGAGGAAAATGCAGTCCTGTGAGAGATGCATTGTCCTGAGAGAAGCAGGCAATCCTGAGAGGGACAGGCCTGGGTGAACTGTGTAGGCCCCAGTCTAAAGCTGGTCTGTGTAAGCCGCCCCGGGGCCACACCATGGCCACTGGCCAGAGGCTGGACAGGTTCCGTGTCCCTCCCCACCCCCCACCCCCCAGCCTGCCTGAGATACAGAGTTACTGTTTGTAGAGAAAACACTGCAGAGTGGTTGTGACAGGGGAGAGATTACCCAGAGCGGAGACTGATAAAGAGAGACAGAGGAATGGAGGGAGAGCGAGGGAGAGAGCATGAGTTAGAGACAAAGAGAGAGAGCGATCCTCCATTCTGGACAGTACAGGAAAGTATTGGTCAGGCATCTGGAGAGGGCTGATGTGTACTGTACTATAGCAATGGCACTTGCTACATAACCTCCACTGAGAGAGGAAGAATTCTTTGTTTGACCTATATTTTAACTCTTGTGTGTCTGAGGAGAGCATCTGCACTGTACTAAGGAAGAGTGCGAGTTAAAACGCAAATGGTGCAGCTTTCTGAGTGGCTTCATATGAGTGTATTCACATGATCATGTTCTGTCAGGTGATGTTTTTGTTGTTATTCAAACAGGGAAGAAGGGGTCAACTTCAAATGGCTCACTAGTGTTAATAAATGGCAAAGAAACACATTTTTGAAAGCAAAACAAAATGCAAATTTTTCCAACATACCAATACCTGTCATTCTAAAGGGGGCATTTAGAATGACAGTTTGGTTTATGAGGAAAGTATGTAAAATGTTTGGTAAAGAAAGAAGAAGAGAGAAAAAGAGGGAAAGAAAGAAAGAAAGAAAGAAAGAAAGAAAGAAAGAAAGAAAGAGAAAGAAAGAAAGAAAAAGAAAAAGAAGAAAGAGAAAAAGAACGAGCCACTTAGATTTCAACAGTCTCCGCGTGTTTTGAATGCAGACTAATTACAAGCTCACCGAAAAGTGATCCAGCCTTTTGGACAACATGCTCAGGTTGAGAAGAGCAGGAATGGGGAGTGCCAAGTCTTTGATAAATATGAAGGTCCTGACAATGCTACCCCTGTCAGGCCCAAAAGCTTGGCGGCCACGCTCATATTACGATGCACAGAGCCAATATCTGTGACTGCTCAAAGCCCCATTAAATAACAGCCATGAGGTCTACAGGAAATGTGCTTCCAATTATGCTTGAATCCGTAATTTCACATCAAAACGTGCTCCTGCAATATTTCACTCTGACTGATTTATATCTCAAAGCTGACATCTTCTGTGTTCCAAACAAAGTGATGATGGGCTCTGAGGCCGTGGAGGCGCTGAGGAAAGATTAAGAGTGAGCTTTTCCTTTGAAGGGGCTTTCCTGTGAGGGGGTATCGTGAGTGACTGTCTCGTCGGGCCGTGATTTAGCGTTAAAAGATGTCCTGCTCCTGTGGGGGCGGGGGTGGGAGGGGCTAGTTCTAAGAGGTCATGGTCGGACGGGGTGAGAGGACCACGCGTGGAATGCGGGCGGGCTGCGATGTGAAGCTGTGGGATGGGGTGGGGGAGAGCTGGGGTTGCCAGACTTTTTATTTCTCTCCCAGATGCTGTGAAACATTAAGAGCTTTTCCTGAATCGTGCATACCTGCCATTCCGTGACTGCACCAACAGCAAGCCCAGACTGCTGCAGTGTGCCACTGGTGTGCACAGACAGACAGACAGCAGTAAGAAACAGACAGATACACACAAACATTACAGATGAAGCTGCCTCACTGCATTATTATTGTGCATGCAGAAAGGAACACAGACAGATAGACAGTAGTGGGAAAGACAGACAGCACTGAGAAACAGACACACAGGCAGCACTGAGAAACAGACAGACAACAGCAAGAAGCAGACAGACGGCCCTGAGAAACAGACACGCACACATTCTTATAAATATGCTTCCAGACAGAATGATTTCCCATCTTAGTAGGGACTTCCCACTGGACTCAATTCAATTTGGACGTGTTTCCCAAACTACAGTAAAATAAACCTCAGCCCGAATTAAACGTGGGCTCGAGGTCTACACATCGGCAGAGCGCCCTTAAAATGATACGTCACTCAGTTTCTCCAGACTAGAGGCTGTATGGAAATGTGTGAATGCCTAATTTTACACTCATACCTGCCCTCAAACGAACTACTGTACTGTAACAGCAGCACTTAGGGAATTATTCAAACTGTTAAATCAAAAACAGTTCTGATTTTTCACATGGTCTCTAGTTGTTGTGACAAGAGCCTGCATATTTATGACCTCATTGCCTTTCATTTATCTCCACGACAACAGTGCATGCCTCCCAGTAACCACCACCCACCTGCCAGGCCGTGTAACTTTGATGAGGTCATAGCTAAGGCTGGGTTCAAGACTGTGATTACGATCATTTACACTGCCCCATTATGAGAAAGTGCTGGGCCAATACGTTCAAATATTAAATCAAATGACATCTTTAAATACACGTCAAAACATGTCATACACTTTATTAGAAACATATTCATCATTGGCCCTTTTAAAGATGTAATTTTATGCATTGGTTCACCTGATGCTTGGAGTATATTCAGCATGATGAAGACAGTGACGACTACAAAAGGAATTCTGTCGAGTGAGAACATTTTAGCTCCAGGTTTCACCCTGAAG
Source organism: Megalops atlanticus (assembly GCA_019176425.1). Classification (NCBI taxonomy): domain Eukaryota; kingdom Metazoa; phylum Chordata; class Actinopteri; order Elopiformes; family Megalopidae; genus Megalops; species Megalops atlanticus. Next base: position 3,791,326 of record CM032888.1, read on the forward strand.
AGAATAAATGAGGGGGAATGCAAAGCAAAGTGTGGAGACACAGCCTGGACCAACACCTGCAGCCCCCCCCTCCATACATCTTTCCACAAAACAGAGTCCCGCCGTGCACTTCTGGAATGTACGACACGGTAAATTTGAAAGCTGGTTCACACCCCCTCCCCGCCCCCCACCACCACCACCCTCCCTCATTTTCCCCCCGCTGTCACAAGCCAGGGGGTGGGGTGTGAAATAAGCACACTGTCTGGCTATAATTGGCTGCTGACGTTAAGAGAACTAAACCCCCCTCCGCTTCTCTCTGCTGCAGCTTAATTAGCCACAATTGGATAATAACTATCATCACTGCGGCGTGTGAGTGGAGCACGCTCACTTGGTGCCCGGGCCTGTCAGCCACTGTTTACCCGCAGCCTTCCCTCTGGAGCTAACTGTGGCGGGCTGGTGATCGCAGGGTCAGACCAACCGGAGATGACACAGGCTGGTGATCACATGGTCAAACTGCATGGAGGAGATATTTTCAAACTGGCTTGAGGTGACATGGGCTGAAGATTGCATGACGAGACTGCACAGAGATGACACAGGCTGGTGATCGCAGTATCAAACCGCATGGAGGAGACACGGTCAAACTGGCTTGAGGTGACATGGGCTGAAGATTGCACGGTCAAACCAGCCGGAGATGACACAGGCTGGTGATCACACGGTCAAACAGCATGGAGGAGACACAGTCGAACCGGCTCGAGGTGACATGGGTTGAAGATTTCACAGTCAGACCGCATGGAGATGACGCAGGCTGGTGATTGCATGGTCAGACGGCATGGAGGTGACACATGCTGCAGATGGGGCCCCAAAGCTCCTCTTTAGGAAGATGTGTTTGGTATCCTAAAGTCCCTCTTCGTACCTGTTCCTCAGTATGTGTGACACCACCATCCCTGATCCACAGCAAATAAAAGTGCCACTAACAGAAGGATACTGATATGCAGGGAGGAGCCTGTGTGTGTGTGTGTGTGTGTGTATGTATGTGTGTGCTTTTACCACAGGAATAAAAGTGCACTTAGAGTCATAACTGCAAGCACAGGCAACCCCCCGCCACAACAGTGAGTGCCATCAGAACATTCTGTACTTTGAAGCAGAACCTTGATGAACAGGGTGGGGCCATGAGCTATCCTCTGCTTGTGGGTGGAGAAACTCTTACATCCTCTCCACACGCTTAGCTAATCCCTCACAGCAAGCTGAACCAGGCTCCTACCACTGAAACTGTACAGTAAATAGAACAGATAAGACCAGCAGGCAGTGCTTTCAAAGTGTAGTTCCGCTTTCTCTACAGGGGCAGAAATTATAAGGTCTCATTGCTTGTGTTGAAATGCTGAGCTGTTCCGCATGTACTGAACTTCCCACTCAGATGCAACCTTGAGTCCTTCATGCTCGTTGTTTGATTTTGATTGTTACCAGGTGGATGAACTACTAGACCAGTGGTAGCAGTGGGCGTGTCTCCCAGCTACGGGAATCTCCAGGCCAGTCTGTAATTGAAGGGGGTTGATGATGCTCACTCTTACCACAGTTCCCTGCCCCTCAGGGTTCCGTTGTCAGTGCAACCACCTGCTGTCTGGTCTGGCAGGAAGTGATGCTGTCATGGTGGCCCTAGACTGCATTACATTGGCCTACATAATGCCAATCTGCACTGCCTTTCAGAGATGCCCATTCTCATGACCATCATACAGATATCACCATTCCCAAAACTGCCATAGAGATCCCCATTCCCATATAACCACCATACAGAAATCCCCCATTCCCATATAATCACCACACAGAGATCACCATTCCCATAACCACCAAACAGAAATCGCCATTCTCTTATAAACACCATACAGAGATCCTCATTCCCTTACAACCACCATACAGAGATCACCATTCCCAAAACTGCCATAGAGATCCCCATTCCCATAACCACCATACATTGCTGCTGAAATGTGCAGCTTTCTCACTTGGAAGCAAATTGATCCTGAATACATAATTTACAGATTAAACAAGGACTGAGAGCAGCATTAATACCCAAGTCTTTTCACCTCTTTTACACTGTTAGTCTGCTGCTGGCAAGCTCACACACTTACATATCCTTACAACCTATGGTGGGTAGACCAGTGGGCGTAAATTTTTCTAAGGCCAGCAGTTTTGTGGCTATCACAGGAAGCCTACAAGTCTGTGGGCCAGCTTCCTGTCCAAAGGCCTCTGTTGAATCATCCCGCGAATCACATTGCTGCAAAATCAGCTTCCAGGTAGCCTGGTAAGTCACACAATAAATTGGATTGGACAAAAATGCCTTCCCGGCAAGTTTAGGTGGTGACCGAGGGTGCATTTGCTGGCACTTTAATGCCTGTAAATCAGCTGGCTCTGACACACAGCCCAATTGTCTGCCCTCTTTCCTGGCTGATCTGAGTACAGCCAGTGATGGACACAGCCCTTCTGTTTCCACTGTGTGTGCAAACTGGGGCAGATCTGTGTCAACAACAGGGGGGAGTGAGAGACACAGAATGGCTTCTTAGCATCTATAATCTAGCAACAAAATTTCTGCCGCAGAGAGCAGGATGTTCAAACAGACGTCATAGCAATGAAGCATAATTATAGAATAACTACAAAACATGATGTTGCTTACAAGGCAAACAAGTATATATAATGTTTTTTAAATTATTTGATGAGGTGACAACTTGTTGGGCTGTATTACAGGTAATGCTGGAGTATGCTGCAGTGCTGTGGTTAAAGAGGTTTCTGCCACCCACACAACTACTACAGCTGCTGCTACTTGCATTTTATATCTCTAGTACCATACAATGTGTTGTGTGAAAGACTTCAGAAGGGAATACTAGCATTCAGTTTGGAAATGGAGAAAAGGTGGCCTGAAGATGTGTTGCATTAAGTCTATGCAGTGCTGCCATCCTCATGCAATCTGTGGGCTGCAGTGTGGCTTCTCAGGGCTCTTGTAATCCAAAGGTTTCCATCTACATTCACAGGCTGGCTACTGCTGTTGTATCTTTGGGCATGGTACTTAACCTGGATGCGTCTAATGCTATTCTCACCAAAATGCACATGAGGAGCTGTACCCCACTACTGACTAAGAGTGGAGCTTACATGACTGGATGTGTCAAAATGCATTCGCACACTCCCGAGTGGCTCAGACAATGCAGTCTCTAGTGTTACACAGGCTGAGCTCTGTAAAGCCAAGACATTGCAAGTTCTGGTCTCGGCTGTCATTACATCAGATTATATTAGTATGTTTGCTCTTATCCAAAACATAGCTTACAATTTTTACATATTACATTACATTACATTATTGTCATTTAGCAGATGCGCTTATCCAGAGCAACTTACACAGGTTATAATTTTTGCATGTTATCCATTTATACAGCTGGATATTTACTGAGGCAATTGTGGGTGAAGTACGCTGTGCAAGTACCAGCAGCAGGGCCCCAGTGGGGAATCTTTTCATTTCAAGCCCAACTCCTTACCAATATGTTACACTACCACCCCATTTATCCATTTACATGGCTGGATATTTACTGAGCAGTTTGGCTAAGACTGAAACAGCACCCTGGGAATCGAACTGGCAATCTTTGAGTTACAAGCCCTGTTCCCTACCATAGTACTGCACCAGGAGACAATGGCTAACAATGCCAAGGAGCGAGTAACTGCAGAGCATGACAAAAACAGTTTGCATCATCTCCAGCCAGCATCATCGGGGGGAAAGTTTCCCAAAGCTTGGCTTAAGTTTCACAGTGCAAAAGTATGGCCAAATTCCTGTTTCAAGGAGCTTTGTCTTGCTCTGGGAGGCTACAGACATGCATTGTTAGAAATTCATTTAGGTAAGCTTCTCTAAATTTTTTTTGTGACAGGAATCACAGCTGTCTCAGAGCAGCTATTTAACTTTAATTAGGAGCAATTGATTTATTTTAAGTTAGAGAGTAAGAGTGAAAGTTATGCATACATTAATGGAAGAAGCATTTTTGATCATTTTTGTGATCCAAAAATGTTTTTCCCTATAACTTCCCCTTTAAAAACTTTTTTTTTGAAAGTAAATCTTAAAACTGTAAACCCAACAGCTCACAAAGGAGGGATTAGCAGGGGCAGGTGCCTCTTAACTGGATCCACTGGGGACAAAAAGGGCTTTTCGGAAAATTGCACACCTACAGGCAACTGTGTCCAACACCTACACCAACAAACGAGAGGCAGTCTGAGGGCGGTGCCATCATCCAGGGTGCCACTATCAATACACCAGACAGCCCTTAATCGCTTGCATGTCGAAGGAGAGGTACATTCCCCCTCTCTTTTGGAGACCTCAGGCTGCTGCTCTGCTTCCTCGAGGTGGGTGCCAGATACAGTTTGGCCTGGTCCCTCTCCGCCCCTGCGCCAAGTTTTGCTTGAATGGAGCCAGTGACTGAGGTGAGGGGGAGAAGAAGAGGAGCCGGAGATGAGAAACGGGCCCGAAAATAACCCAAAAAATGCGACCTCCAGCATGTGACCGGAGGCAGTCAGAAGAGGACCAATAAAGACAGCAGAAAAAAGGCAACAGCAAACAAACTTCTGACCTTGTGTGACCCCGAGTGTATTTCTGTTTGTTTTCCCGAGGGCAGGGAGCCCTAAATCAGAAAGAAGTTAAACTTCTCCCTCACAGAACCACCCCAAGCCACACACACGTGCACACACAGACACACACACACGTACGTGCACACAAACACACAGCACACTGAACTGATACTATTGAAAAAACGTACGAGACCCACACACTCTGAGAGGGCACCATGTGAATGCAGAGTGAGGATATTTGTGAAGATGTGAAAGATTGCATACAGGTGCCAGCTTTGGGCCTGTGCCCGGGCACTGTGCTGGGCACGGTGCTGATCCACTCGGGAGCAGTCGCGGTTTGGGCCGTCCCTTCTCCCCTGCTCTGGCCACAGTTCCCACAACTGGGCACCACATTAAGAAGTGTGTCCACCAAGAGCCCGTGAGGGAAAACACTCTGAAGACTGTTTAAACATGAGTAATGACCTCGCTGCCCTATTAGGCTTGCAACAGTCCATGTTTGCGATGGCATTTCAAGGCATATATGTGCATATATGGAGCAGTGCTGCCACACTGGATCTCAGTGACTCAGAGGGAATGGCAGACACTCATAGGTGTGTAGTCTTTCTGACAGCAGCAAGCTAAGAGCACATCATTTTAACCAATTATCCCACATTACACTTCCACTGTCTTAAATGGAGAGTGATAAAGAGACACAGAGACTGAGAGAGAGAGGGGGAGCGAGAGAGAGAGAGAGAGAGACAGACCGAGGGAGAGATGGAGGGGGAAGCATAGTTGCCATTTTCAATAATATTACTACTACTGATGTTACCATCACTGCTATATTTGCAATTATGATAATTACAACTGTTTATAATTATTTTGGTTTTAAGTGATTGTGTTGTGTTCATTATCCATGGGCTTTGGCAACACAGTGCAGCGTTTGTGTGTCATGCCAGCAAAGCTCACTTGAACTGGATTGAATTGACTTGAATTTTGAGAGATGTTCATATCTTACCTGCTTTGGATATACTGCTTTGATTTGTCCTGCCAATAAATCTGAATGGAAAAAAATTCACTGATTTGAATGAAGACAAAGAGAAAGAGTCTGAGAGAGGAGTCTTGGATTACAGTTTTCACTGGTGTCATTTAGAAGAAATATGAATAGTAATCATTGCTCAGGGTTTGTATTATCTCATGAAGATCCCAATATTTTCTGTCAGTGGATCATGAAGAGATGATCTGAACTGGATCTGCATTCATCTAAACTGGGTTTTTGATGGCAACAGACCCCTGTTCAAGACTATGCCTGCAGTGGGATGCTACTCTGGGCCATGCAAGACCATCCAGGGTGGCCAAGCCTTTACCCCTTTGCAGCCAGCATTCACAGAACATTTCAGTGTAACACTCTGTCTGAAAGGCCTTCTTGGCTACGATTAAAGCCATCACAAGTACACAGATTTGCATCTCTAATGATTGCCACTCCAAGGAGCATTAAAATCCACAGGAGCCCGGCTCCCCGGGGGCTGGCACAGATGGGACCTGGCTTTAAGTGAGAGAAACCGCCGCCTGTCAGTTTAGTGGATGTGGAATTCCGTGGCGGTAGCAGACGCTGGAAAAAGCCTGGCTCGCAAACCGAGTGGCGTGCCACAAAACGGCGGTGGAGGAGGGCTAAGTGTGAAGCTGGGTAAATACTCAACGCTGGCTCATGACCTGGCCGCGTTCAGCGGGGCCCCGTGAGCCGAAGCCATTCAGACGTTCCTTTTATTTTTCCATGTGGACGTGCGGCGGCTTTCGCGTTATGATGAAGCACAGCGAAACACAGAGAACTGCATGGAAACTCCATCAAGATGAAATGTAGATTTCAGGAAAGTAGATTTCAGGAATCCACATGTCCTTAACCTGTGGAATTAAACTACTTTTGAAGAAAATAACAAATTCCATTAGTTGATGGCACATCTGATGTCTGCTATTTCATGTGTGCATATTTTTGCATGCATACATAAAAATATGTAAATGTAGACAGAGGAAATAAAGGAATGTTGATGGCTAGGATTATAGTATTAGAGCATACCTATACAAGTTTCCACAGCAAATATTAAACCACTTTCACACAGTCACAAACCAAAAAGAAATATATGAAAATTGCAAGGTGGGTACAGTTAATTATCTCAGGAGATAATAGAGAAGCAAAGGCAAACACACAGCTAGCTACATGTAAAGGTACAGTGGAAAATGCCTATTAGTTAAATAACTAAAATATATTAAATATATATTCAGGTACACCAATTCAATTCAAGTGTCCTGTAGGTAACTTTGCAGTGTGATCACAATGGAAGGTTAAGAAGACTGTGAGAATGAGCTCCAGTCAGAGGCCAAAGAAATGGTCAAAACTACTAAGACATGCCCCCTTGTCATGTCAAGATCATAGTGCAAAAACACCACTACAGTCTAAACTCTAGGATGTAACCAGAGTCGCAGAAATTCAAAGCTGCCTAAATTCACACCTAGTCATTCAGCAGACTCTTGACCAGACTGACTTAAAAAGTAAGAATACAAAATGCACCTAGTCAGAGGCATTGTTAGGATCTTGAAACATTGGGGGCTTAGCCCAGCCCAGAAATCTTTAGATTTTCACATGATAATTGCACCATTTTTAAATGTGCCTTGGAATTAGTCTTATTTATGAGGATTTACATAGCTATAATCATATGTAAAAGTGTGCCTTGTAAATACTTGTTTTCATAAATGGTGTGCCTTGTGACAAAAACGTTTGAGAACCACTGAGCTAGAATAGCTAGCTAGCTAAAGCTTCTTCACCAACCTCAGCTTGTAGATGAGGCAGTGGTACTCTCATGCCCTGACTCATCTGCTGCTACAGCAACAGGAGATAACTCTTCCTCCACCTCCTCTAGCCTCGCCTGCGCCTCGTTGCCTTCATCCTTTTTCTTTTTGAAAACGCTTCTTATATCCATAGCCTTCAAGTCTTGCCTTGGTGAATTAGCTGGCTAGCTACCACCACATGCCAACAATGACAAGCCCTGTAACCGGTGTGCTCTCTCTTTCTCTTTCTCTCTCTCGTGCTCACACAAAATGCGCGCATGCCAAATAGTGTGAAGTAGATCTGCCACTTGAATGACACACAGAGGACCTAAAACATACTTGCATTTTTGATCAACGATATCATATTATTTTCGAGGGCTTTAATGCATGATCGGAATGACAGATGAATAGATCCGGGGCTATTTTTTTATTATTCTTATTTTTGTAAAACAAAAAAAATAAGTAATTATTTGAGATCCGGGGCTATTCATAAAACATTTGGGGCTGTAGCCTCAGACACCCAGGCCTAATGGCGCCACTGCACCTAGTAATATTTCAGGAACAATGGTACACACTGAATACAACCAACTGAACACTCATCTAAACACCCCTTTGTCCCTCGCACAGTGCATTCATAACTAGTGCTGCTGTAAAAACATGCACCTACACGCCCATATGAAATCATTCATTATTGATGCATTGATCATGATTTTAATAACTGAAACACAAGGGAGAGGGACCAGAGGAGCTCTTGAATGGCAGCTTTGCTATCCTGGAGGCACTCTACTTTCCACACATCCAGCCCTACAATGTCTGCTCACTGCTGAAGCACCACCTTGTTCCTCCACAGCTCTGAATAGCAAGAAGACAACCAATCACAGCTCCAACAGTGAATGAAGCTACTGCTGGGTGGTCTCTTTGGTGATAAGATGATATTCCAAGCAAGCCCATCCAAGCCACACAAGGTGTACAGAGCTGCTGGCAGCCTGTGCTCCAGAAGGCCTTCAAGGGCAACCTCCAATCAGGCTTGAGAATGAGATTGTTGAGAATGGTTTTTGATTTTGTGTTGGTGGCAATATTACCGGCCTGATGCCTTTAGAACAGGGGGATCTTTGGATTTCAGGACTGTTGGCTCCACTCAGTGCCTCATACTGACTCGGGAAGGTTCTAATATTTGGTGAAAATGGGGGCAGTACCCATGCTGCATGATGAGCAGCTTGGTCTCATGCATCTCTGCAGCGATCCCCCTTTAACCCCGATGGAGCTTGTGTGGGCAGTCAGAGGATCACTGCAGTGCGTAGACGTAGCACAGCTTTGGTTTGATGACTACCGTCGTTTGTCAGCAGACTCCCTCAAGAAGCACGGACGGTACAGCTGTGGTTAATCACTAGAGAATGACTCACATGCGATCCTGTGAGCACACTGAGCAATCACAGACGTGAAAACATCCCATAGTGCAAAGCTGAAACCCCAGGCTCTTGTTCGGTCCTGCCAGTGTTTTTGTGAATGACAGCTTCTCCACCGGTGCTTCATTTGAACAGGTTTGTTTGTGATAAGTCACATTATGATGCACTACTCACCTGTAACCATCTCATTTAACACCATCAGATCACTCCTACACTCATCCAGAGATCATGTACTCATCCAGATACTACTGTTAATGTTACTGCTGTAGGCAGTCTTCTGCAGAGAAACTTATATGGACTACAGTGATTACCCATTATCCCTTCATTCAGTTGCATATTTATTAGAGTTCAGATTAAGTACCTCGCCCAAAGGTACAAGGCCATGGGGAATAAAACTGGCAAGCCTTCAGTTACCCTGAGACACTCTCAGGTCTCAGACCTAAGCCAGCAAACTGAGGCAGGCCAGAGAAGCACAAGTCCTTGTTTCAGCTTTGTGGTGCATGTTTGCAGTTTCAGCAATGAAAGCACAACACTATGTGGAGGTGTCTTTTGTTTACCTCAATCTGAAGCAGGCAGCTATGCTGGTTAACGTTCCAAAGACTCTACCAAAGATAAAACACTTTTGCATTGTAATCCATTGAAGAGCAGATTTCTGCTGAAGCAATCTTTTGGCATTCCCTGATTTTTTTTCACTTGATGAAGGTCAGCCATCTTTTTTATGAAGATCTGAAGCCTGTCGGTGTCATCTGATTGGCCGGGCCTGGTGGTGCCCCTCCCAAGCACCACCAGGTACTTTTACTGGTGATACTTGTGTGGTTCCAGGCAGCTCTGTGAAGTGCTGTCACAGAAGGCAAGATTTACTGCCATTGCACGCCTGTATAGTGTTGTGTGTTTGTCTGAGTGCCACAAACATAAAAAAAAATTTCCATACCCGGGTGTCCCAAATCCCTCTTCTCAGGCATCAAAAATCCCCTTTCCCAGGTGTCTGGAATGCTGAAACAAAATCCTGCAGGATGCCAGTTGTATAAAAATCTGAATGGAATGGTGCCCCCTTTTGAACCCTAAATACTGATGATGTGTGTTTTTTTTTAAACACGTTCACTTTCTGAGTAAATGGCAAATTACCCACTTGAAAGACCCCTTTAATGTGTCACTTTCCCTCTCATTAAATCCACCACTGTACTTTTGCGCTTTGACTTCAGCATCTTTCACTCTAGCACCAATGCACCTTCAATGATGAGATGACACCACCTAGACCTGAGCATGGTGTTACCAGGGTGGGCAGCACAAACCATGCTCCAGGCCAGATTACATCAGATAAACTGTGATAATGTATGTGCAAATCTGTGCAATCAAAAGTAGCGGGTGTTCTGCCTGCTTGAACAGCACACTACAGGCCAATGTGTTTCTGACTACATAGCATCAAGTGTGCAGTAGCCAACACTGCTTCCTGGAAGCAGAGCGACTTATTACCCTCAATCTGCCATCCACACCCACACCATGTACAACTCATCCTGCCATCTGCACCAACACACCTGCAACTAAACCTAGCATCTGTACCAACACATGTACAAAACCACTTGCACACTCTTCCAAGAACAAACGCACACACACGCCCATACACATACACCCATACACACCCATACACATACATCCACAGACGTACACATACATAATGCACACACAGCCTGCCAAGAGCAGTCACTGGCTCACATTGAAGTCTGTAGTCCCAGCAGAACCCACGCAACCCTGGTGAAATGCACTTTACAGTTTAACTACCTAACCAGACTCAGACAGTTGGTCCGCATGGCTGCTGATGGAGTGACACACAAAAAGAAAGTCACATGGCTTATTGGTGTGGGAGGCACGTTAGTTATTCATAAAGTCTTAGCCTTCAGGTGGAGGTATGAAAGCATTTTATAGTGCTAGGAACTCTGCAGATACTGAATGCTTCACTCTCATGATTTTATGTGACCTCACAGCTTGGTTTACCTGTGATCAGACAAAATGGCAGTTGGATCATGTTACAGCAGTATGACCCTCACCAAAGATGCGTGACAACACTATAATCTCCATTACTTTTCAAAGTGAAAGATATCCATGCATAGTGGTTTCAAAACAGAACTTTCAGCGAGGTGTAGCCTGCATTGCTTTTGAGCATGATACCTTTTTTATCTGACATGTGAATCTTTTAGGGAATAATTTCTGACTTCACAAACCAAATCACAATACACCTGATAAAACAATTCTGCCCATATCCACCATAAATGTTGTGGATGTGGGAAGAACATTTGGGTCAAAATATTTGGGTCTGGCTCCTAATTTATTCTACCACTGAAGTTTATTTTGGTCCTTCCCATGTTCTAATGGGAAACTGACCCTGACATAATTATTGGCCTTAGGAGAAAAAATAAAGAACAAAATCTTCGGAGATGCATGACTTGAGAGAACCAAATTTAGAATCAAAACTAATGAAAAATCTACAAAAACTGTACACTGTGTCTGGGCCATTAGAAAAACAGAAGTATATCTCTAGCCGTCACATCTGTCATATTGTATGAGAGAGGATAAGCTGTATAAGATTAAAACCCTGACGTGAATAGTTTTTGGCACGGTCAACAACACTGCCCGGCTTGCTTTGTTTTCATAGTCGGTGCCTGTCCTGTTCACACGCGGAGTTGCTGCCCCGGACGTACGGGGGTCGCTCCAGAGAACAGACATCGTGGCACCATGCCCCTACCAGTCTGATATGAAGAAAGGGTTGATTCATGGCAGCCAGACAATGTCGGGAATAGAAGTTAACAAAGGGGAAAAATGTTTTAAATACACCGAAGACATCCATCGATGTAAACGATAGAGCGATATCATCCTGCTCCGCTCACGCTCCAGCTGCCGTTGCAAGTGGTCTTGCCATGGAAAACAGCGAGAGTTAAGGCTAAAAACTCCATCCCCCAAACATTGTCATTTGAATTAGTATTTTTCTTTAATTAACACGTAAGAAACACGACTGCAATTAAGACCAGCACTTTCACATTGTGGCAAATACAATGCAGAACACGCAACCGCTCACAACGCGCTCAGCACATGCAGCAACGGCCTTTTAAGGTACCTTTGAAGGTACACTGTCGTGGATTCGTTGAAATGCAATTTAATACAAGCCATGACGGTCCCCTCTCATTAAACCGTTTAAATGCACTTTTAAGCACACAGCCTAATTGACACGGGTTGCATAGTCCGACTCGACAGGTCTGACTTAACTTTTGACAGAGCACACCAACTCGACAATTTTCGCCTAGGCCCGTACGCAGATTTCGAGGAACGGTACTATTAGAGAAGGTTGATTGACCAAAACAACAACCACGCAACTAATGAACCTGAAAATGATTCTTCTCCAGAATTCAGTGTGGAAACTATAGGCATTAATGTATTGGTTTGTGGAGTTTTAGACATACAGAAACAAAGAGCTTAATTAAATGTTTTGTTATTCACCATTAACGACGCATTGCAGACTGTGTTTACTGTTACGAATGAGACAGGCAAAGTAGTGCCTCGTTGACTCACCTACTCTGAAGCCGGGCCCTGTGAGCGTGTCCGCGGACTGGCCGTTCTCGCTGATGAGTGTGGTGTTATTGCCCTGCTCGCAGGTGTCCTGGCACTGCCCCTTCAGGCACGTTCTCTTGCAGATCAGAGGAGCGATGACCACCTTGAAGCGCTCCCGGGCCGAGATGCGCTCGGCGCCGAGGACCAGCCTCTGGACACCCAGCCAGATGAAGAGAAGGTGGGAGATAGTCAGAGAGGGCATGCTAGCATCCTTGACCACTGAGCGCGCACGGAGAGAGAGGGGAGGGTAAGGGCACGGAGGCAAAGATGTGGACTGCCAGCTAGTCCGAACCCGAACACGTACCCCAGTGTTCCTTGCTTCTCTGCACCTAACCTCCGTTACCCCCACACCTGGAAACGACCTACGTCTTGAACTTATCCCCGCAGCGCGACAAAATGAGCGTGATAGCAAACAGTGCTTTGCTTTCTTGCGTTTTTTCCTGTGAAAAAAAGTTGAAAAACAACTAGCTACCTCTCGTCTTCCCGCATAGCAAAACGGAACGGGTTCGACAATGAACAACAACAGAAGTTTTCAAAAACTTAAAAAGTAATAAATTAGATCTATTATAACCGTTAAAAACCGAAATAAACCCACGCTTTCCCCCTGTTTGCTGTGTCTATTTTCTCCTTGCTCCTCGCCGTTGCTTGGATGGTTGATGTGTGCGTATATGAAAGACTTGGGGAAGGTGGGAGGGGAGAAGGAGAGGGAAAGCTAGATGGAGCCAGTGCTTCCCTACAGAGCGAGCTGCTGGCGGCCGGCCAGGCAGCAGGAGTTTAGCTTTAAGTGCAGTCGTTGTTCGTCTCTCTCTCTCTTTCTCTGTCTCCTCTCTCTTACAGCGATAATGACAGCTGTGGAAATCACTCTCCCTCTCACAGTCTACAGCTCGACAGCATCATACTTTTGATCACTCCACTCTCTAGCAAGAGTCGATAACTGGTAGTGTCACAGGGTTATCGCGTGAAGAATACAACTGCTTTTGATATACTGGTAAATGCAAAATTGCATCTCTCAGGAAGTGGGACCAACGAGCCAAACTTCATCATCAGCGGGTTTTCAGACGAAGAAATAAATAAAAGGTATAAAAGTAATAACTGTAATCATAATAGTACATAATAATACCACGGTGTAGGACAGTTAGAACTCAATTTTAGAAATAATGACGGATGGGGAGGAAGCAAACTACAAAGGATTATTTTCCAAATCGAAGGAACCATAGTATTTCAAAAACAGTTTAAATAAGGAATTACTCGTAAGCCAACCCCTTGAATCCAATTTTCAGCAGCAAACGGGAATCCAGTCTAGAGTCAGATAACTAGACAGAGAGAGAAGAGAAAGTTGGAGAGAGAGAGCAATGGTTGAGTCACTTCCTCTCTGAAAGTGAGAATGTTTGTTTTCTGTCGCTAAGGAAATGACTGCACCCCGCTGGAGAGAGTTCGCATGCAGCTCTTGCATTTCAGTGCCCTCTTCGCAGTGACATCCATTGCCATTACACACACACAGAGGAGAGAGAGAGAGAGAGAGAGAGAGAGAGAGAGAGAGAGAGAGAGAGAGAGAGAGCTCCCTGCTTTCTGTTGTTAATGCTTAACACTGTTTAAATATCAATGGTAGCACGCTTCCATAGAAAGACACACTGCACAAGTAATGCAATATCAGAACAACAACGGATATGAGAACAACAACAATAAGAGCTGGACTGTGAGAGACCAGTTGAAAGGTAGTACTGGTAAGACCTGTACTGAGGGAAAACTATAGAAGAAATACACAGATAAGAGCTGAAACTGAGAGAAGACTACAGATCAATTACAGCAATGAGAGCTGGACTGTTAGAGGGCCATAGAATCGTTACACCAATAAGAGCTGGATCTAAGAGAGGACTGTAGAATCATTGCACCAACAAGAACTGAACTGAGAGTAGACAATAGAAACATTATTCCAGTAAGAACTACTGCTGATGGTGGCCAGTGTTCCCAATGTGAGAGTTTTATTGAGGAACTTTTATTTTTAATTGTATTTTTAATGTATCTGATTTGGTGGTCTTTTGGGGAGGTTGTCAAGGGAGTGAAAATGACGAGATGGGAGGTGATCGTGTCTCAGTCCCCTTTTTATTATTTTGAAAGGCTCATGTTACATTATAATCAATTACAGCCTTAACAATAAACCTGGGTTCACCTTACACTTCTGAATTTTGCAGTGATGGAGTTTCATTGTGACCTTCATGCTGCTCAACATCTCCAAAAGCCAAGTGCATACCCACCACCTTACACCAATGATTTTCAAGTGCACTGAAGACTGCTGTTCCATTTAAAGGATAAATCGGGTACAAACTATGGAAAGCTGTGCTCCCTGCTCACTCAATTGACTGATCAGTTGTAATGTAGGATGTGAGTATCTCTCTTTCAGATGAGGCTTATAATTGCCTAACAAGATTTTTACAATCCAAACTCAGAAAAAAGAAATGAACGGGCTTGGATCCAGGTCTCTGGTTGTTTTTTGTGCATTCTTTCATCAAAGGCAGTTAACAGGTTGGCCCTGTGTCAACCTCTTGCAGCCTTTCAGAAGGAGTCCCCCAGGGCTCAATCCTTGACCCCCTCCATGTTGTACCTACACATCAACAAGGCATGCTTGATAAGACGTGTGTTTCAGATGGGAGGTAGAAAGGAGAAAAACAATGGAGTGTTGCCAACATAGCAGTGATTGAAAAAAAAAACACAGGAAGAAATAGCAGAGCCGAGGGAGTACTAGCGCAGAAAACAGCTCCAAATCGGCTCTCCCTTACTGCACATAAATACAGTACAGTGTAACAGATACGTCTGCCTCCTCAGGGTGGGAGAGCGCTCAGGAAAAAAAGACAGCCATTAAACGGAGTCAGCTGTAACAACAGCCTGACGGTATCTTCCCCCAACCCCCAAAACCACAGGATGGTGCATCCTCGCAGCTGAAGTCATCGCTGTGGTTAATACTGAGCAGGAACAACTGGCCGAACCCGCAGAGCCAGGGCGGGCCAGCTGGACTGTGTTTTGGGTTAGTGCTGGCTCCAGTGACCGAGTCAGGGTGGTGCAAGTCCATGTGTGGTTTGAGTTTGTTTGTTTTCTCTCCCTCCCTGAAGCGTTTCTTGTCATTGTTTTTCCTAAACGCTGACCTCATACAAAGCTCCCTTGGTTGTGTGACACACTCTGTCTCACCCCATACTCACCTCATTGTGGAGTTTTTCCCCTGGGTAGCACTGATTCATGGGGCTTCCCTGCTCCTCCTCCCAGGCTGGGTCACTGCTCCAAACCGTCCACTACCCACAATCCCTGTAATTGCTGCCAGAACATCTCAGGCTTTCCCAAGCTTCCAGAGTTTAAAGGCCTCCTGTCATTATTCTCCCCTGACATATATACTACCATAAAATTTTCATCCAGTATGAATTCACATATAAAACACATCAAAACAGTCTGGTCTTTCAGAAAAATTAAGCAGCTTTTTTGGCACAGGAACTTGGGACTGGGGCAAGCAACAAAAAGAGATATATCAGCACTGAAACTTTTTTCAAAATTTTCAACATTGAAAATCATTTTAAACGAGGCAGAAATGAAGAGGCAGATGAAAACTTCAGTGTGGCATCAGAGTGACATTAACAGTTGTAGCTGCTTTGCTAGGTTTGGGTGAAACACAAATGTAAATGCATCTTACATAAATGTATTTGACATTTAAGGCATATTTGATGTTATTTCTTCAGAAGTTAATTATAATTAGCTTACTATCCCCCAACTTATACACCCCTCAGGTGTGTACCATCTTAATGTAAACTGCTTTTCAAACCAAGGTGGGTCAAATTTGTACATCAACTGGTCTCATTCTGGTCACCTGAAACGGTTTGTTAATGTTTCGGTTATGCAGGAAATCTTTCAGTTATTAGGAAAAGATAATTGAATGCATTTAAGTAGGAAGTAAGTTGAATGAATGGATTATACCAACTTGAAATGATAGACCATCTGCCTGATTGTGAAAAAAATGAGTGACACTCAGTGACTGTGACCATGAGTGACTTTCAGCTGTATTGCACCTATATATTTTTACTGTAATGAAAAGTTTGCTGCTTGCTTAAATAAGAATCTTTCAGAACACAAGTAGCCATCTGTATGAGTTCTTTTTAATGTAATGCTATTTCTAATTTTGCAGTTCAATTACCTTCAACTACTGAATAGCCCATTATCTTATCCCTCTTTGATAATTAGTCACAGCTATATCGGCAATGGCTTGTAGATCTACAACTGCACACCTACAATAAGTGGCTCTTACCATATTTCTTGGAAGAAAATGTTTCACTCACTAATTTGATAGTTCCCTAGAAAAGCAGAAAGGCTAATGGCTAAAACCACTACCACAGAGTTAGAGGATTGACACTAACAAATCTGAACAGCATTTCACTGCTTCAGAACTGTCAATCAGAGCTATCATTACAAATGCTCTGCTAATATAAAACATGCACCAAAATATTCAGATGTCAGCTGTAGCCTCAGAACACACAGATACCAGGATACAATGGTTTTGGGTCATGGAGGTTTTGAAAGGGGAATTGTGTTTAAATATTTGATGCTGTGTGGGAGTCAAATTACTTTCTTCCCACGGAAATTGCTCCTTTGTCCTCAACTATGAGGTAGTCACAGCTAGACACAAACTTCTGTATCCTCCAGGGGGTAGTTATCATGAATTTGGGATTGTTTCAAATCAGATAAAGTTGCTCCACAAGCAGACCATAATATTCTGCTTTATCAGTGCATTTGTGGCATAGAGGAGGGGAGGACTATGACAAACATGGTGTTATGACCAGATATTGAACTCTCATGTTCCTTCTGTCCCAGTGTAAGTCTAGGAGGTTCCAGTGCTGTTTTCATTTCTATGCATACCTACTGTTGCAGACCACGCCCCTTCAAGGATGTTCATAGCAAGCCAGCAAATCAGAACACTCGTAACTTGAACAAATGGCAGAGACAGAATTCTCAGTGCCATACACACTGACCTAGCAATGTGGTCCACATGTAATACTTTAGTCTTCAGCTGCATACTAACACCAGGATCAATGTGTGTTGAGACAAAATTTTGTGGTGATTTCCTACAAGTCAATTAACCCACTTTGGAAAATTCATCCCTGTCACCAGTTTATTAGTAACACACCATAAGTGGTAGAATGGTTTGGGTTTGTAAATGTGTAAATGTGGATGCAAATGATTAGGGCTGCCCCCTTATAGTCGACCAAATGTTAGTCGATGAGAAGAGTCTTAGTCCACCTAGTTTTCATTGGTTGGTTAGTCGCAGAAAAAAAACCCCCTCAAACTCCATTCGGGAGCTGCGCCTTGTCGTTAAAAGGTTATTAGACTATGTCGGGCAGGAAATCATCCAAAGTGTGGGATCATTTCCAGCGTGTAAAGGACGACCCCAAGAAGGTGACATGCAAACTGTGCATGCAAAGACTTGCCTATCATTTGTCGACCTCAACCATGACTTATCATCTGAAACATGTAGGGGAGAGCCGGTACGAAAGTAACATGGGACGAAAGTAACACGGCGATAGTCTCCGAGCCCATACAAGTCTGATATCCCTAACTGCGTCAGCATGTACAGCATGCAACACTTATCAGAACCGCGAAAAATCGCGTCATACTTTCGCGGAGTTATACCCGAGAAGCTGTTTTCGATCACGGAAAGTAAATTCACTCAAGCGGTAATATTTTTTGAATGACAAGTTGTGTCTGTTGTTTCATGGGACATAGTCATGATCATCTGACAGATTAATTAGTACTTTAACACATCCTGAAGTTTGCCATGTCAGAGTTTTTCAGTTTAGAAGCAAGTCAGGTTTAACTGTCAGGAGTCATTGTTGGGACGACTGTAGCCTAACAGTTGTTGCTTTCGTCCCTCTACAGTAACAACGATACTTATTAGGCTATATTATTATACCGAAGTCGTTCCACATTTGTACAAAATAGCACCTGGTTTTGATAGAACACACGTGAGTTGTTAATCACAACGAAAAGTAGTTTCTGTCTGTAACGTTATCTTTTTTCATTAGCTTTATTAAGCTTTTCATAGTTTTCAGTTAGCATTTGCTATATTTTTTAATGTTAAATCGCTGTTTCCTCAAAGATAAAAGCTAGCTAGAATTTTTCCTATCTAGTGCTCTAATCGCACCGGTTTTAGCATACGCGCTAAACGGCTAATCACACCGGTGTGACCTTACCCGCGAATGGGTTATTCCATCATGCTAAATAATTAATGGACTAATTAACATTAACGAATTGCAAAGTTAAGGCTATATGCAGCTAAATAAATATATTGTCATATGCGCTATTAGGCTTATCCAGGTGTTCGCGGGCACTGGGAAGCTAAATGACCTCGCTTACTGCATGTTTAACTTCATGTTCTGTTTTTTATTTTTCATTTGTTTTATAAGTTATTGCAGTGTTTCTCAACCCTGCTCCTCGCGGCACCCTGTCCTGCATATCTTCTATCTATCCTTGCTCTACCTACCTGACTGAACTCATCAGTGGCACATTTTATTAGCTGAGCACACCTGATTTAATCAAGCAGCAAGGATAGATAGAAGCTATGCAGGACAGGGTGCCGCGAGGAGCAGGGTTGAGAAACACTGAGTTATTGTGTTGGAGTTACAAGTTCATAAGTTGTGTTATGTTATACTGTGTTGAAATAAATTAACAAAATATTCAGTCTCCTTGCTGGTTGTTCAGACACATTCAGAATCATTACCGCTTCGTGCCAGCGCTTGTAAAATGTATATTTTGAAGGCTTATTATTACGGTTTTGTATTTTTCTGTAACGTAGCACAGTGTTAACAATGTTACTTATAACATTCTTTCTCAGCCCCGAAAATCAAACCATAATCAGACACCCCCAAAAATAACCAATATATATTTAAATAATTAAATTGATATCATAAACGTGCGACGACTGGTCGACTAATGGCTTGAACTAACGACTACTAGTCGACTAGGAAAATCTTTGGTCGGGGGAAGCCCTACAAATGACTTTGTTGCACGCCGTCAGGACAGCCATGCATCGCCAAAATAAGAAACCTTGGGTTCAGTGTAACCTGCTTTTTATTTTACCCTGTCTACCAAAGAGTGTGTAGAAGGTGGAAGAACTGATGTGCTCTTCCAAAAATGTCAATCCCATGTCAATCCCACTTCGGGTGTGATAACTGCTGGCAGCAAAAAAGGACACGTGAAATATTGAGCATCGCTGAACAAAATGGACCTGGTGGTTTTGGGGTTGCCATTTCCTCCTTTGATTTAATGTGCTGTTTCATTCAGCCTTGGATTTAGATCACTCTGGATTTTGTTCATTTTTAGTTTGAACCAGAGTCATTTGCTGCCATCCGTTTTGAATGTCACTGTCCCTAGAGGGCTTCCATTAAACCCTCTCAATATCAGTAGATAGGAACATTTGTTATGCAGCATGATAATTGACAGGTGGCAGGACACATTCAGAATTTCATCCTACCATTTTATACAAGTTTGATGCACAGCCATTGTTCTGCTAGCAACTGATGTAACTAACCAATGTTTCTGTGCTAAAATTGTGAAGGCTAATTATATTAGAATAAACAAACCTGTAGGCAAACAACTGGGAACACCTGAGTGGATCTACCTGCTGCGTTGTAGGAGTCTTAAATACACCTTTCTGTTGTTGGTCCAAGCACATTTAGATTGCTGGTGCCTTGGGTGCCCTCAGGGAGCTGTTTTTCTGGCAGGCCACTCCCCTTTCCAAAACTCTGCCGCAGTAATTACGGTGCAGTCTGGCTCCTCGCGGGCCGAAACACGATTCCCAGTGTGTCATCAGCTGTCTGTTTGTGTCTCGGGGCACGTCTGGGGCGGTGTGCACACCTCTGAGTGGCTGCCAGGGCATCGACTGCTTTTGGAGTGCGTTTGTTCTGCGTGGGAAACAAGAGGGATGGTATCTATGCACTCTGGGAAGCACATTGCGGCACCACCATTCTGGCTTCACCGGAAAAACATCTCTCCAAGCCACCTCAAGGTCTTCTTTCCAGGGAATTCAGGGGAGAGATGTCACTTTTCATGTGACTGCATTTTCAGCCTATATTGGAAGTAATTCCACCTAGGGCCTCACACACACACACACACACAATGGTTTACAGTTCACTTTTTTATACCTTTTTGTATTAAATATAGCTCTGTCAACACCTGGGAATACTTGACTATTGGACTTAATTACTGCCTTGAAGCAAGCTTTGTTTGTTGTGTGTTTGTGCTTGCGTGTGTGTATGTGTTTATATGTGTTTGTATGTGTACTGCTCACTATTGTGTAATATACCTGTTGGGTATATCAGTGATCCTACCAAACCTCCCTGGGATTTTTGTGATGCTTATTTAAACAATGCATGCACAGACTGTCATATTATCAGGTATTAATAGTAAAGAACCTGTACTATTATTTAGTACAGTATGCACTTTTCTTTAGTATGGCGTGCTCCTTGGTTACTATTGCATTCTGGTTTACTATGGTATGCAGTCTGGTGTACTTACCACATTGGTTCAGTCAGGGGCGTTCGGACTGTGGGTAATGGTGGACCTGACTAACCAGGGCCCTGCCTGGATGGGGGGCCCTTCAAAAGCCTCGGAAATAAATTGATTTTGGTTTCTAATTTTGATACTTTCTGTTATTATAGAAATAAATAACAACTTCCATGATAAGTTCTGCTTATCTGCCTGTTGTTTCCTTTATCTGCTTATCTGCCTGCGTCCTGCCCCCACGCCCCCCTCCCCCGCCTCAAAAGCAAAAGTGGTTTGATTCTCCGGTGCGCAAATCTACCGTGTAAATAACGTGGTTAAAGAGAGCAATAGTGGTGTTCAAAACGATTCTTTTTAGTGATTCGGTTCCTTTCGTTCAGTTCAATAAAATGATTCGAATCTTTGACTCACTGATTCGTTCATTTCCATATCCGGTCGAGCAGCATACACAAATCTGTAAATAGTTTTATTGCATTTTAAAAGTTACTGTACATTGTTCCAAACATCATGTCCATTATTACCCTGCTCTGCGGCAAAACAGCACGTGTGAAACCAAATGGCAATGAAATTAATAATAATTAAATCGTAATTTTCATTACGTGAAACTGCACCATGCTATTCAAACAATCATGCAGCCGCAAAAGGTAATAGAACCCCACATTTTAACGCGTATAATAGCCTAAGTACATGTCATTTGCTAAAACTAAAAACAGCACTGAGGAAAAAAGAGCCACGCTTATATCCGAAGCGAAAAACTTCGTTTTACAAGTTTTGAACTAACCCAGCCCAAACATTTTAATATAGCCTACTTGTAGGCCTAGTCAGCGATGTCGTATTTTTATTTGTTGTTAATGTAGACATAGTACGCTACAAATGTGATGCATAGGCGTATGCATCAGATTTCTGTTTTCTTTTGCAGCCTACTATGTTGATTTGTCATGTGATGTCAACAAATACATCGTAGCCTACGTAAAATTGCAGTTGTGATAAACAAGAACTGCGATACGTTGTGCGCACCTAAAATATGCCACTGCTAAAAATATAAATATAAAATAATATTCCAGGTAGATGAGCAAAATAATATTTAACCATATTTTTAATTCCTATAACAATGTCACGGAAGCGCTCTGATTCCTTTTGCATCGTCACAGTCAATGGCGGATGTAGCCCAAGCCTGCTATACTGAGAACTATTGCTTCTGGCAACACGTAGTCACCAAGTCTTCACAGTCTTTGGAGTCCGAACGAACTGGTGAATTGAAGACTCACAGTTCCTTTGAGTCCTAACGAACTGAGGACTCACAGTTCCTTTGAGTCCGAACGAACAGGTCAACTGAAGATTCACAGTTCCTTTGAGTCCGAACGAACTGAGGAACTTGTCAACAGTTCATCAGGTCAGTAGGTGGAGTTTAGAGTCTTCGTAGTCACGTGATCTTTCGCATTGTCCCACATCGTCAGCTGTGCGACATTGCCAGTGGGAGGTGCTTCGAGAGTTTTAGTATTTTAGCCATTGGCTAATTGTTGTCATGAGCGTACTGCTGATACAGTTTTGTGATAGGCTGCTTCGTGGACAGACCGCATATCTAATATCCACTGGAGGGAGAGCTATAGCTGCTATGCCAGCTAATCAGCGCG
This sequence comes from Megalops atlanticus, assembly GCA_019176425.1. Lineage (NCBI taxonomy): Eukaryota > Metazoa > Chordata > Actinopteri > Elopiformes > Megalopidae > Megalops > Megalops atlanticus. The sequence goes on from CM032888.1 coordinate 3,813,866, forward strand.
CATGTTTGCAAAGAGGAAGGAACGAATCTATTAGACTAGGGATTCGGTAGCCTACACTCAGTTCACCTCAAAGATTCCTTCAAAAGGATTCGTTCGTTCACGAACTGCACATCACTAGAGAGCGGGCAGTGGCTTTCGCCAATTCTGAAACCGATATCAAAATCAGGATTTCAGAAGCGCAAGGAGCGCAGAGAGCGAGAGAGAAAGCTAAAAGAGGGCAGGCAACTACTGACGACTTTCCTTCAGACAACAGTTGAGCCGACAGTGCCATATGTTGCAGTATCGTAAGCTTGCAGTATCGTAAATCTTGCTAACAAGCGATTAGCTAGTTATCAGTCATTCATAACAAGCACAAGCTAATAAAGAAGTGGGATTTGATTCAATGCAGCTAGTAAGCATTTTATTAATAGTTAATGTAACAGACAGTGTTTTGTGATCATAGCCATGCGAAGTTAGCCTCAGCACAGCAGCTAACCTGTAAAATACAGAGTTAGTTCCAGGAGCAGCTGCCGAGGTAAAAAGATAGGGATGGTAAGATTGACCGATTCGCATCGGTGCACCAGCATAAAAGTTCACGATGCGATTTCCCCGATGAAAAAGTGTGCACCTGATACAATTTGGGATGAACTCGGGATGCATCGTTTCTAACATCTTTGCATCGGTAAAATCCGATTTATTTATATATAATTATTAGTAGAGGCCCTATGCGTTTATTATTTAGAAATGTGACCAATAATTTTATATTTAGATTGATTCCTCCTCTCTAAGATGTTTCTCAAGCGCGCTCTCTCATCTCCATTGCTGTCAGTGGCCAATTCTCGCGCGAGTTGGAGGCGTGTCCGGGCGAGTCACAGATTATCATAGAAGGGGAAGAGCTACACGTTCCACTGAATTGCTACAAATCAAATGTTTGGCGACAGTTTGGATTTTTCAAGAGAGACGGACAATTTGACAAGACTCATGCAATTTGCAGAATATGCCGTGCCGTTATAAAGTACACAGGTAGCACGAATGAAATCAAACTATCTGTACTATGTTGAATTGCATAGCATCATATTCTTTTGCATCGCATCGTGTCGCGTTGAATCGCATTGTGTTGAATCACGTGTCGAATCGCACTGCATCGCAATAGAGGTGAATCGTATTGTATCGCATTAGTAGTTGCTTCATATGTATCTTTAATGCATCGGGTCGTCGGCAATGCGTCGAGATGTGTATCGCATCGGCCTCAGTGATGGAGATGCACATCCCTAGAGAAAGAGTAGGCACCTCGTCATGTTCTGATGTATCTGAAGACATGAGACAAGGTGAGCTCAGAAGTAGCTAACAGGTGTTCCAGCTTCCAAGTAACCATTTACTGGGCAGTTTCAGTGAACATGACAGTAAATATATTCAAATTAAATAACCTTCCAAGTTAGATGTTAGAGTGTAACACAAAGATGAAAAGCTAATATAAATTTGTCTATTTATGCTTGTAGAGGAGTCTGTTAGTGTAACGGAGAGAGACAGGGAAAGAGCATCTCAGACAGAGTGACTCTACAGAGAGTGAGCTGTTTATATTGTGCTTTAATTTAATTTTTTTGTTTTTCTCTTTTGAATTCCTCTCTAATTACGTTGTTTCAAACAGAGACTAAGTTTGTGTCTAATCCTTATTGAACTACAGCAAGATATATGATTCAAAGCACACTTACCTTATTGATTGTCAGCTGTTTAAGCCTTAAATGCATACCAACCAACCTAATAATTAAATATAACATAATAAATACATTATATATTTTTTCCGTCCCTTTATTTTCTTGGGAGGGGGATGGGGGGGCGGGCACAGTACTGTGTCCGGGGCCCAAAATTTGGTGCTATGCCCCTGGGTTCAGTATCAGAATAAAACTCTGTTCTGATACAGAATTTGATGTTCAAAGAATGCACTTCTGCTGTTTTAACACAAGACCATGTTTTATCTTATTTATACATTTACCACACAGGTTTCCCCCATCATAAGTAGTAAGGAAGGGATGGAGCTGTTCTAGGACCATTGTCTTCTCATGATAACGTAATGGTAAAAGGAACTGAGAAATGACCATTTTAAATTGAAGATGGTGGAAGGAGCAAGCTGAGACACAACAGCCTTCAGCACAACCTTATATATTCAAAACTGCAATCTATGTCCTGGTGTCAGGTGAAGACTCCATCTTGGCTTCCAGGGGCAGGCTATATCCGATGTCCCTCTCTCAGCACCTCAATGCCCATTCCCCGGTGTTAGGTCTGATACAATGTTATAGGTCAGTGTGAGGCTCTATGGGTATATTAGTATGCTACATTATGAGAAGCTGTTTAGGCCAAAATTGAACACTTCACTTGCACATACATGCATACTGTCATGCATAAACATGCATATACATACGTACAGGCATGCACGTACATACATACATGCATACACACACACACACATATATATATATATATATATATATATATATACACATAAATGAGCATGAGGGTATATGAGTGTGAGAATGTATGTATGTGTGTGCTTAGTATGTATGTGTAACAGGTATGGTCAGACTGCGTTGTGTATTAATTAGATGTTACGGGGGTCAGCGAGCGAGTGAGTTTCGAACCGGAGTTCTCACTGCTCGCTGCCAACCCCTTACAGCCAGCATCGTTGCCAGTTGAGCTAAAGGCAAATTGCCGTTAGCCTGTCGGCAACAACGCTACTTAACCAGGTCTCTCAGGGAGTGACGTAACCGCTGCAACCGCTCGGCTACCTGCTACCCGCTACCTAAGGCTTTTACGCAGGGCTCACACGAGCTACTACTTCAGCTCTGCTACACTCACCCCCCTTAGACCTCCTCTGACTCCTCAGCGACCACTGGCCACCAAGCTGCGCTTAGCCAGTGATCTGGGTCAGGGCACCAACGTAACGGGTGTAGTCCGTCTGCGGTGTGTTTTTAGTTAGATGTTACGGGGGTCAGCGAGCGAGCGAGTTTCGAACCGGGGTTCTCACTGCTCACTGCCAACCCCTAGTTAACTAGTGTTGGTGCCAACAGGCTAGGGGCAATTTGCCTTTAGCTCAACTGGCAACGATGCTAGCTGTAAGGGGTTGGCAACGAGCAGTGACCACAGACTGACTACACCCGTTACATATGTATGTGTGTGGTTGAGTATGTATATATGTGTATACTGAGTATGTATGTATGTGTGCAGTTAAAGTATGTATGAGAGGCCCCTTGAGAGATAATTCATACTTGGTCTCACACACAGCATCATACTCTCATACATACACCATTATACTCTTACACAAACACTACTATACCCTCTTACATGCACAATCTTACTCTCTTTTATTTATTATCATACTCTCATACATACACCACTATACTCTTACGCAAACACTACTATACCCTCTTACATGCACGATCATACTCTCTTTCATTTACTATCATGCTCTCATACACATAGCACTGTTCTCTCTTGCACAGAGAACTATAGCTACTTATACACACATTATATGCTTGCATGATAGTCTGTGTAACAGAGGATAATAGTATATGTAAGTATGGTTGTATATGTAAAGGAAGTTAATAGTGTATGTGAAACAAAGATCTAATATATGTATGAGAGAATAATATTATATTCGAAACAGAATAATAGCATATGTAAGAGAAATAAATAGTATATGTGAATGCAAATAAGCATGTGTAAGGAACAAAATGATAGTGAATGTAAGACAATGATAGGATATGTGAACGAGAATAGTTGTTTGTGTGAGAGAGTTTGATTGAAACGGAAGTAGTGCTAAATTCTCAGTTCCTGATTGGTTATAGAAGAACTGGGATTTCATGGAAATGGCCCACCTTCCCAATCATGATTGATATGAGAAGATGGTGGACTAGGAGCGACTCAATGAAGCCAATGGCCTCTTAACATTTTAAACTCTCCAACCGTTGTCACAATGTGAGAAATGTTGGATCAAAGTCGACAGCCATCCACAGGGGCTCTTCTAACGCGGCCATTGAGGAAGAAATGCGGCAGATCTTCAGAGCTGGATCATCAGGTGTAACGTTATCAGGGAGTGCCAGTGGCACTTCATCTGGAGCTAGCCTTAATGTGAACCAAGTGATACGACCTCGATATCAAACCCAACAGTATTTCGGTGTATTTCTTAGCCTAAGTGGCTAAGCAGGGGCTTAAATTAAAAACCAGATCCGCAGCTAAATAAATATGATTCAGCCTTATTCAATGAGCTCACCTCTTCCTTGACTTTGAAGCTCATCCACCGAAATACTGTGTATCATATGCAGCTAGCTAGCTAGCTAGGTACAACTTGGACATCAGTGGTCCTGAAGTTCCCTTTAACTCGCTAGGTAGCCAGCTAGCTAGCTAGCTTGCCTTGATAACGGCACACAGCTAACATTTAAAACTTGTCTTGTTTTATTTAGCGTTAATTTAAAAAAACAGCGGTGATAATGCAATATTTTACTTAGGTTAGATGAGCGTGTTGTTAGTAAGCTTATGCAACCAAGCTCTGTTTGAACTAATCGTGACGTGACTTTGTCAGTGTCAAAGTAAAGGATTATGTCGTGGGTTAGCAGACCCGTACACCGAACTGCCCCAACCACCATCAGCCCACCACAACGTGAGACTGAGTAGGTAGCAAAAACCAAGCTTTATTATCACAGTTCGAGTAAAAGCATACATCAATGTAATTCGTTGGACGACAGCACATCCTGGAGTCACCCCCTTTGCATGCTCTTCCCACTGTAGGCCCCGGCAGAAACTTGGGGCCCCCACAGGCAAGTGTACACACTCCAACCCACAGCACACGGCCCCTCGCACCCTCACACTCTGGCAGAAAGCAAACACTGCAAATTCCCCTCACAAGCTGCGGTTGGCGCATCTCTCTGGCCAGGGTGAGCTGGTCCCGAATCGGGGCTGACCAGGAGGGGGTCACAGGCTGCCATAGGGAGTGGACACACACACACACACACACACACACACACACACACACTTATTACAAAACAGGCGTTGCTGCTGATCACCTCTCCCCCAAGGAGCAATGCTAAAAATAAAAACAAATCTTATAATCAAGACATAAACTAACAAAAAAGCATCCCGAAAACACCCCCGTGTCCCCAGTAAAATAGAGTCCCTTGGCTGTCCGGACACCAAGCTCCATGTAGTCGTGCTGCCGGATGGGATTACGCTGCCTCCCCGATCTGATCCCTCACCGCCCCTGCAACTCCTGTGAACGCGAAGAGGTAACTGAGAAACCCAACGTAGCCACCCCTAGTCACACACACACACGCCTCGTGCAGGACTGAATACAACACATTCCTTACGATAAGCAGGTTGGTCGCTCCTGCTAATTACTTGTAGATAGTTGTTGTTGTTTAACACCACAGATGCAACCCGGCCAACCTGGTCCATCCCACTCTGTCCTCTTCGGAGGTACTCTCAGTGGCGGGTGGACTGTCATTCATCGGTCCAGAAAGCAGATTTCATCACTGCCTACGCTGAGACCAGCTCCCTTCAATTCCTGGCTCTCTCTGAGACCTGGATTTCTCCTAACAACACTGCAACCCCTGCTGCCCTGTCTTCATCCTACTCCTTCACACACACACACACCACAGTCTTCAGGCAGAGGAGGGGGCACAGGCCTGCTTGTATCTCTATCCTGGAGATACTGCCTCGTACCCCTCCAGAGCCTCTCTATCACCTCTTTCGAATTACATGCAATAACTGTCTTTCACCCCCTTAAACTCACCACTGTTGTTCTATATCGCCCCCCAGGGCCACTCGGTCTCTTCATTGACGAACTCAACACGCTCCTGAGCTCCCTCCCTGACACCCTGCTGATTCTACTGGGTGACTTCAACATCCAATCTGAGAGCTTCTCAATGGCTAGCGTGCTCTCACTCCTGCACTCCTTCTCCCTCACCCCGTCTCCTGCAACCCACAAAGCCGGCAACCAGCGCAACCTTGTGTTCACAAAGAACCTCCATGTATCACTACTTTGTATCTTTCTCTTTCTCTCTCCCTGCCACCCTTAACTCCTCTGATATCCCCACTACCACCTTCAGGAGGAACCTCCACTCCCTTTCACACTCCACATTCACCTCCACTGTTCTCTCCACCCTCCCTCTCCTCATCTCCATCTCAAACATGCCTGCTAATGCTGCTACAACTGTTTTTAATACATGTCTGTCTCAATCTCTAGATGCTCTCTGTCCCCTTATCTCCAGGACATCACGGTCGTCGCCCTCCTCCCCATGGTTGACCGCTCCCTCCGCTCCAATAGAGCTGCACTGGGGGCCGCTGAGAGGAAGTGGAGGAAATCTAGATCCACTGACGATCTAGCATCCTACCACTCCCTCATGACAGCATTTACAGCTGCAACAACAGCAGCTAAGTCCTCATTTTTCCAAAACAAAATCAACGCTAACATCACTAACCCCCACAATCTCTTCTCTACCTTTTCCACTCTTCTCTCCCCTCCTCCTCCCCCCTTCCCTTCTCTTCCTTCTGCTGAGGACTTTAGGGTTGAGAAGAAGGTGTCCAGCATCCGGGACTCCTTCAGTCCTCCAGCTACACCTTCAACCACCAGAAAGGCATCCAGTCACCACCTGTCCTCCTTCTTTACACTCAATGATTCAGAAGTTCTTCAACTCATCACAACCCACCAAGCTACAACCTGCCCTCCCGACCCCATTCCTTCCACCCTTCTCCAGTCTGTATCCGGTGAGATCGCCCCATATCTCTCCTCCATCATCAGCTCATCTCTAACTACTGGCATTGTTCCCACAGATCTTAAAAATGCTCTGGTTACCTCCCTGCTAAAAAAACCTACCTCTGACCCATCTGACATCAACAATTACCGTCCAGTATCCCTCCTGTCATTTGTATCCAAATCCCTTGAATGCGCTGTACTTAACCAACTATTTCCCTTTCTCCACAACTACAACCTCCTGGATCCCCACCAGTCCAGGTTCAGAGCAGGGCACTCAACTGAAACGGCACTCCTGGCGGTGACAGAGGCCCTCCACACAGCTAGCGCCTCCAACCTGTCCTCGGTCCTAATCCTCCTCAACCTCTCCGCTGCATTTTACAACGTCAATCACCGGCTGCTCATCTCCAAGCTCTTGGAGATTGGCATCTCTGGGACTGCCCTTTCTTGGTTCAAGTCCTACCTGACTGGTAGATCTTTCCAGGTCTACTGGAAAAGCTCCACCTCCACACCCACTCCCCTCACTACAGGCATCCCCCAGGGACCCCTCCTTTTCTCAATCTACATCAACTGGCTTGGTTCAGTTTTTTAACTCACATGGTTTCTCCTATCACTGCTATGCCCATGCCCACACCCTAGCGAGTGGGTCATAATGTACCTTTTTAGTTCATTATATTAGTTATTAGTAGTCTGTAGCCTAGCACTCACTTAGTGACATGGTGGCTTTGCACCTGGAATGGTGATTTTGGAAGGGACATTGGGACCACGCCCTCTGTCCTGATTGGGGCGCTGGTCAGAAATGGGGAGGTCATTTCTCTTTTTGAATGCCAGAATGGTGGGAAAAAAGGGTGCGCATGTGTGTGTGTGAGACGCACCTGAAACCTCCAGGACCTCATCCTACCCTACACACCCGCTCCACAACTTCTCTCTGCTACATCCAGACGCCTTGCTCCTCCCACCAACAGAACGAAAGGCTCACACTCCTCTCATCGTCGTTTTTCCATCATCGCCCCCCAGTGGTGGAATGAACTCCCCACCCCCCTGAGAACAACTCCTTCACTTCAACCTTTCAGACGTGGGCTGAAGACACACCTCTTCAGACTATACCTGGACTGACACCATTGTCCCAGTGACTGTATTTGATATTTGTAACCTCAGATCAGATTAGCTCTGTCTCGCTACAGTGACCTTGTGCTCAGCTTCAGCACTATCTGCATTGTATGACCTGTACACATCTTGCCCTTGTGCCTGTTGTTTGCCCACTATTTGCACTTTTGTATGTTGCTTTGGATAAACGTGTCTGCTAAATGAATAAATGCAAATGTAAATGTAATTGCACCAGTCGACCAGCTGGGCAGCGCTTTCTCCGTGACGGGTCTGCGGTTGACAATCTTTCTCCTCCCCGGCTCTCTGCTGCGGCGACGTTCCGCCCTGCCGAAGTCCCGCATGAACACAAAAACAAGCGACCTAAAAAAAGGAAAAAAAAACCCAAAGAAAGTAATACAAAAAAGAAAAAAAAAACAAAAAGCAACTTAGCACACGCCAAGACAGAGCACTTCCCCACGCACTCCTGCTGCTTTCTCTAGGCAGCTGACACCGTTTTCCACCCCAACCCACTGCCTTTTAAAAGGCTGCGAAGCTCCCCTACACGCCTAGCTCACAGGTGCCTGGCATAACTTGCTTGTTATTCCATCATTCAATAATCGCTGTGCCACACCCACATGCAACTCCCCGGGCTGCCCAAACCACCGCCGACAATTACATATGAATGTATGTCATTGAAAACTGCTGTGCAACATGCCTTAACAGTGAAAGCATTCATGAAATTATGGTATCTTGTTATTGAAATAAATGTTCATTTCTCAGTCCTCCCAATTGAACCATTTCATCAGATGATAGGCACACAGAGAGGGCCAGTAAAAACTTTATTGATTTTTGATGGTTGACTGGCCCACTGATGCGGCGGCCCACCTGGATTTGTCCCGGTATGCCTGATGGCCAGTACACCACTGATGGCTGTCGACTTTGATCCAACATTTCTGATGTTGTCACAACAGCTGGAGAGTTCTCAGCAGCAGCAGCAGGTTCTCAGCTCCTCCAGGTTCCGTTGGGGCCAGTGCCAAGGTATTGTTGTCTTCACTGAGGGTCCGTGAGGGTCCCCGCCCGTTACCTGGTGCTGCGTGTTCAGTTATTCCAAGATCAGAGCGGTTCCCCCCAAGGGCCTGATGCGGAATCGCGCGAAGAAAGTCAGGCCTACACTCTCCTTGGTATGGGGCCAAATGGTCCTAATGTAGGACAACAAACCGACCTTCTTTCGCTTTGGGCTGTATACCCACACCAGCTCTCCAACCACAAAGTGACGCCCAGCGCAGTGGTGGTCATAAGCCCACTTTTGACAAACTCAAGCCTGTGTGGCTTGGTGGCGAGCAAAGTCATGGGCTGCCTCCAAACGCTCTTGGAACTGGTCTGCGTATTCCAGCCCAGGAGGTGCCCCTGGTGCATCTGGTGGCTGGCCGAAGAGCAGTAAAGGTGGTGTACACAGCTCTCAACCCAGCATGAGGAGTGCAGGGGTGCACCCTGTAGTCTCCTGAACCACACTCCGGCTTGCTAGGAGAATCAAGGGGAGCTGGAGGTTCCAGTCCTTCTGGTCCTGCTGTACACACAGGGACAGCTGAGTGGCTAGTGTCTGATTATATCGTTCCACGAGCCCATCACTCTGGGGGTTTAGGGGCGTAGTCTGGGTCTTGCGGTCACCCAGTCACCAGGAGAAGTCTGCAAACAGACGAGACTCAAAATTTCGGCCTTGATCCGTATGAACCTCAGATGGGACCCCAAACTGGGAAAACATGCCATCGATCAGTGCGTTAGCCATCATCTCTACCTCCTGGTTTGGGACAGCATAAGTTTCAGGCCACTTCATGAAATGCCACTGCCACTATCACGAACCGATTTCCTCTTGGTGTCTGAGGAAAGGGCCCCAAGATGTCCACTGCCACTCGGTAAATAGGTCTGCGTCTGCTGCAGTGGAGCCCTAGAGTGGCCAGCTGGTCCCTTCATTGCCGCACACATATCACACCTACGGCAATAGGACTCAACATCCCTCCAGCAGGTGTTCCAGTAAAACTCCTGCCGCATCGGCTTCAAGGTCTTGCTAACCCCAAAGTGCCCAACTCCAGGCTGACCATACAGGGCCTCCAGTACATACCTACGGCGCTGTTTGGGAACCACAATCTGCCACCTTGGCTCTCCGGTTGCTGGTTCCACCCAATGCCTTTTTAGCACCCCTGAGTATAGCGCCAGTCCATCTCCCATGGACCACAACCCCGCACTGTGGGCCCACACGCAGCCATCTCCTCCCAGGGTGGCAGCTGGCCAGTCTCCAACCAGCTAATGGCTTGCAGCAAGTCCTGATCTTTGCGCTGTTCCTCAGCCCATGCAGCACTTGAGTCTGGCAACACCGCAAGGCACCGAACATCCACCATCTCACCTTCCAGCCTCTCCTTTGTGGCGAGGCGGTTGCATTGTGGGCATTCGGCAGGGCAGCTACCCCAGGATAACCCATCCGCTTTGCAGTGGCTCTCACCTCTCCGGTGCTGATTGGTGAACTGGAACTCCTGCAGCTGCTCAATCCAGCGGGCCACCTGGCCTTCCGTCTCACAAAAGGAAAGAAGCCAGCGCAAGGAAGCATGGTCAGTGCGAATGATGAAAGGAAGGCCACAGAGATGGTGACGAAAGTGGTGGACAGATTCAACCACTGCCAGTAGCTCCTGTCTAGTCACGTAATTGCGCTCGGGTTTGCTAAAAGCCCGGCTGTAATAAGCAACCACCCGCTCCCCTTCTGGTGTCTCCTGGGAGAGGACTGCACTGAGACCAACATTGCTCACATCCGTGTCCAAGAGGACGGGTCACCTTGGGTCAGGCGCAGCAAGCACAGGCGCAGTGCACAAGGCATCCTTAAGGCTAGTGAATGCTTGTTGTTGCTTGGGCCCCTTATGAAACCCCTGCTCTTTCTTAGTGAGCTGGTGGAGGGGAGCAGCTACTGTGGCAAAGCCAGCAACAAACTTCCTGTAATAGGAAGCGAGTCCAAGGAAGGCCCTGAGGCGGCGCAGGCTGAATGGCATCAGCCAGTCACGGACAGCTGATGTCTTCCTTCCCTCTGTGGCCACTCCTTCTGTGCTTCCTCGATGCCCCAGGAATGTGACTTCCTGCTGCATCTGCCGACACTTATCAGGGTGTAACTTTAGCCCCGCCTGTGCTACTCTCATCATCACCATGTCTAGTGCATTAAATGCAGACTGGAAGTCGTTCCCATGTACCAGAATGTCGTCTAAGTACACTAAGCACTGTTCTTTTGGAATGCCCTGCAGCACATGCTCCATTAGCTTCTCAAACGTAGTTGGGGCATTGCAAAGGCCAAATGGCATGGTCTTAAACTGCCACAGGCCTGACCCAGTCATCAAGCCTGTCTTCGGCTTGGCATCAGGTGCCAGGGCTAACTGCCAATAGCCATTGCGCAATCGAGGGATGAGAACCAATGTGACCCAGCTATTTGATCAAGACATTCATCAATTCGTGGCAGTGGGTACGAATCCTTGATAGTGGCATCATTCAACCAGCAAAAATCCACACAGAAGCGCCAGCTGCCATCCTTCTTTGGGACTAGCCCCACAGGGGAGGCCCATGGGCTTTCAGATGGCTCAATGATTCCAGCTGCCCTCATCTCTTCTAGACACTGTTCTGCAGCAGCCTGACGAGTGGGCGGTAGGCGCCGCACACGTTGGCGGATAGGGGGTGTGTCTTCCGTATTAATGTGTTGTTGAACTAAATGAGTCTACCCCACATCACTGGGTGAGGTGGCGAAGACTGAATGGTGGCGCTCCAAGATGGCCCACAGCAGCTGTTTCTGGGACATGCTGAGGCCTTTGCTGCTCTCTCCCCAGACAGACTGGGCTGCTTCTAGTGTGGTGATGGCTACCTTGGCCACAGGTACCTTGCTCTGCTCTTGGAGGTGGGTGCAAACACCAGAGGGGGCCGGTGACAAGACAGTGGTGCTTCCTGAGGAGAAGTCTGGCGGTGGTGACTCGACATAATGGGACCTTAGACTCTGGGAACTGGGGTCATAACACAGGGAGGACAGAGCCATCAGCTAACTTAAGAGTTTCACCCTCTAAATCAACAGCAGCAATGCGGCGGAGCAGGTCCATGCCCAAGAGGCAGCACTCAGGAATGTCCGCAACCCAAATAGACTTGACTACATGTTGCCCAGCCACCTGGATCCCAACCTCACAGCAGCCAACCATCGGGGCATGGTCACCTGTCACGGTCACAAAGGGGACAGATGTGGGGAGGGTAACCTTATCTGGGGCAAGTAACTTGGGTGGACAATGGTAACGGTAGACCCTGTATCAATTAATGCCCTTGTCCACTTTCACCTCTCCATAGCAGCACCTTGCAGGGCCTGGGATGAATGTTGATTTCTGATGTTGGGGAGACATTGCAGAGACTTTGGGGCCTGGAGAACTCCCCATTACTCTGGCCTTTTCCTGTTTCCCGATGACTGTGGAGAGATGGCAGCATCCAGCTTGGTGCACTCACGACGCATATGGCCAGGCTCACCACAACGCCAGCAGACTGGAGTCCCAGGCTTGCTCTGGGCATGGTGGCAGGATGATTACGCTCACTGACATAAGCGGCGTAGGCCCGTGGGCGGTAAGTTGGGGTGCCCCCCATGTGGCTGCTGGGTCTCTCATTGAAAATGCCTTCAAACCTGCGCCTGATGGAGAGCTTCAGTTAGCAACAGTGGAAGGAAAGGATTCGTGCTGCTTAGCCAGCTAGCAGTAACTACTTCATTCTCTCCCTGGAGACAACGGCTGTCTCGCCCATGTCGGGGCCTCTCCCTACCACCCTACCACCACCTCAGAAATTTTCTTCCACCCCAGGCTGGCCTTCCTCCCTGCTGGCTTGCTCCATTCCCTCTCTGACGGACAGTCACGACTAGTAGACGGAGTTTCACAATCCCACAGTCCTGACACCGGCGTTGTGACTGTTGCACGGAGAGACTGAGAGGCCGCGATTAGTAGCAAAAAAATGTGTGTTATTCCCTATAACATTACAGGCTAGAAGTGGGTGTCAGGAGGTGTCGCTAAAAACAACTCATGAATGGACGACGCTCTCCGGACATTTGGAACACAACTCTTCCCAACAAAAAATGTCCCTCTCTCTTATTTTCCCCTGAGAACCCAAACCAAAAAAAAACAACGCCCTATCAGTTTCCCTAATTATTCCCACCCTGACACCTCCCCCCAATCAATGGCTCATATAACATGTAACTGAGGGGACTGACAACACACACATGGGGGGATGACACACATGCACAGACAGGGATGGAAGGTGACACAGACAACTGCGTGTGTATGTGTATGTGTGTGTGTGTGTGTGTGTGTGTGTGTGTGTGTGGGGGGTTATCCACGGCCCTACATTATGAAATAGTAATATTTGGGGCAGATTGCCAGGTCACCATCTGGTCTGGTGGTAGGTTAAATGAAATTCATTGATTTAACCATGCAATAGCATGTGAAAGGCTAAATAACAACACAAAGCTACTGTTTCAAAATCAAATAATACATTTATTTCACAGCAGTGGTGAACCAGTATTAAACCTGAGTGTCCTTGCACAATTTAGGGAATCGGAGCATTCGGAACGTAGGTCTACAAGACGCAAAATAACAGAATTTATTAACGATTCTAACCACTGAGAGATGACTGCTAAAATCAACAAAATAATAGCCAACAGCGTCAGGGTCATTAAGTAAAAAAAAAAGATGATCAGATCGTTTTGTCTGTCTTTCTGCTCTTGCCATGCAGCTCTCTCGCTCTCTCTCCCCTTCTCTCATTGACCGAAACTTCACTTCCATGTTGTTTCCAATGAGTATTCCAGCATTTCCAATATTTTTGTTCTTTTGGCTATTTTTATATAGGGTACATCAAACTTAAACTGGGGGGGGCAGAAAATACAACTGTGGCGCTGGGTGCTGACACACTGTGTGCGCTTATTCGTTTTTTGGCCTCTCTTTTAAAATTCGACCACTTCTGCTTCACCTCCTCCACCGTATGCACCTCTGGTGAAAATGCATTCATAGCAGTCACCACTTTCAGCCACTCCGCTTTTTTCCGTCGATTTGAAATGCCGCTACTCTGGCCTCCAAAAAGGACATTTTTTCTCCTCTCTACCTCATCAACCATCACCTCTATCTCCGTGTCCGAATAATTTCTTTTCTTACGTCCTGCCATTAATCCTCAACATCAATCTCTGCATTTCAGAGGAGGTCTTTCGTCAGAGTTATCAAACATCATGTATGCCTGTCTTCAAAAATCTGAGCGTAAATCACATTGGTGTGAGATTATGTGCACATGAACGCACTTAACGTCCACTCCCACAATTGTTCTTATATGGACTGAGACACGCCTTTAATTTGTCGAATTAGCATATTAAAGATCCCAGGTAAATCTCAGTGCAATGAAGAGATTGATGTTGGGGATCAATGGCAGGACGTAAGAAAAGAAATTAATCGGACACGGAGATAGATCCAGGCCATTGTGCAACGACGTTTGTAAGTGACACAGTGGAGTCGCAAATAATTTGAACATTGATTGAATGAAAGTGTTTTCGATTTACAAAAACAACTTCACCCTCTCGGTGCCCGTATTGCAATGTGAGTACAGTCGATTGCGCCGATTACATTAGGAAAACCAGACATCGCTGCAAATTGCATTTTGATATTGGCCTGTTCCTCCGCAGTGTAAGGAAACTATATACCTTGGGGTCATCCGGGTGATCCCTTCCCATACTATGGGCATGATACGGCTCAGAGAGGATTGTGATATTCCCGACCTGTCCGCAAGCTCTCTTTGGAATGTCCCGGTGGCGAGAAAACCCAAGGTGGTTAGAACTTGGAGATAAACCGGTATTGCATGGGTTCTCTGCATTTCTCTGAGGAGAAGATGCTCCAGTTCCTCACAGAGACTTAGGAGAACGGCCCTTGGCAATCTAAAGCGACTTATTAGCCATACATCATCATTGGCGAAGAAGTCTGCCTGGTCCCTGAACACACGTTCATGCCTGATTAGGTTATTCTCGATATCCTCTACAAGCGCTAGCACAGCCATGATTGTGAATGCTTTAAGCTTATACATTGTAAATGAGCCTGTTATATAGGAGTACTCATTAAAAATGTTTGATTACACATGGTGATCTGTGACGTTTTAATTTTTTTTGACTACAATGCCCAGTTGCAGTGTTAATATAATAATGCCACATTGACAGTCACATAATGTCGGACATTGTTCCCAGGTTACAGTTAAACCAGTACTTCACATGGACCAATGCATGCACGATAACACTTATCAATGATTGACACAAGACCCGTTTACTTGCATCATCCTTAGTTCCTCTTGGTGTCGCCAATCTGCAAATTACAAATTTTATGCGTATGCCACCTCGAGACCATGTGCAGAGGTACGCGTGTTTTCCCTCAAGTATCTTTTCATAAATACCGTTTTATGTGTAGAAAATTGCCCAGCACGATTTTAGTATGTACGCACCATTGATACATGTGGCCCATAGAATTCTACATTTTTGGAGAAACTCACAAAAGCTGAAATTCTAAATAATCTACGCTTGATGTTGCCTATTCATAGATCGAAGCCTGCATGTCCCGGAGGAAGTTGTGGCTATTCAGAAGGTTAATGTTTTGGCATAGAGCTGATTAGATCCACCCCCAGTAACTGAATTTAATTCCAAAAAGTAACCAGTATCATGTTCACTTTCTAATGTTGATAACAAACCAAATTTCATGAAAATCGGTTCAGAATTAAACGAGTTACAGTTGATTTTGTATAGAAGTCTGTATCTCTCAATACACATTGTATTTGTTTATTAGCCGATCTTGACCGTTCCAATATGGCGACCATGCAGACGCACGTCAAATCGCAAACGCGGCATCTACGTTTCGATATCTATGGTAGCACTTCCGGTTAAACTATGGTGCCTTCCGGTATGCATACTTTAACCACACACATACATACATACTAAGCACACACATATATACATACTCAATGGCGCCCAATACTCATACTATCATGGCGCCCCCTGAGGCGAACGTGTTTGCTCGCTCCGCTCTGGAATGCCGACTTTTTTTTCTTTTGTGTGTGTTTTTTGTTTTGTCTACAGTGCGCGAATGCCATGCACTATTAACATATAGTAGACAGGCATTGCTGGACATCGCCAAACTGCACAGTCATTTTAAATTCACTGGTTTCGTACCTCCGGAGCTACAACTCACTGTTCGCTCCCGCGGCCACCACCACCACCCGCGGAAGATTCCACAGCCCCGAGCTCGCGTGAGGAAGCTGACCCAAGGACACACCCTCGGAGACGGAGATGCAAGCGAGGCAAGAGGGGAGGGCTCCATGCTAGGCTAAAAGCTCGTGCTAGCCGACCACCGCTACCCAGCCTCTTGCTAGCTAACGTACGGTCTCTGGAGAACAAACTTGATGAGCTGAGAGCCAGGATTACAACACAACGAGAAATAAGACACTGTTGTGCTCTGATTTTCACGGAGACCTGGCTGTCGGACAAAGTCCCAGAATCCGCCGATCAGCTACAGACTCACTCCGTTCACCGAGGGGACCGAACTACAGCCTCCGGTAAGGTTAAAGGGGGAGGTGTGTGTGTGTTTATCAACAACTCGTGGTGTGGGGATATTCGGACTGTTCGCAAGCACTGTTCGCCAGACGTGGAGTTTTTATTGTTGAGATGCCGTCCCTACTATCTACCGAGGGAATTCAGTGCTGTGTTTCTGGCTGCTGTTTACATCCCCCCGCGAGCCAACCCCACAGCGGCACTCGGCACACTCCACGATGCCATCAGCGCGTTAGAAACGGCTCACCCTGACGCTGTTTTTATTGTTGCTGGTGACTTTAACCAGTGCAATCTGCAGACTGTATTTCCTAAATATTTCCAACATGTGGACATTCCAACCCGTGATAAGAATACACTGGATCATGTATACAGCAACATAAGAGGTGCATACAGGGCTGCACCCCGCCCTCACTTCGGACTCTCAGACTACATTTCTCTGTTCCTGTACCCGGCCTACAGACAAAGACTGAAACAAACGAACCCAGTCTCCAAACAGGTTAAGCTCTGGACCACAGAGACTGAGGGCATCTTGCAGGACTGTTTTGCACAGACGGATTGGGATGTGTTTAAAGCTGCAGCCACTCTGGAGGACTCTTCTGTTAGCATACAGGACTATGCTGAGTATGTGACTGGGTACATTAGCACCTGTATCAACAACATTGTGCCCACCATACAAATCAGGAAGTTTCCTAACCAGAAGCTCTGGGTCAACAGCCATGTACGACACATGCTGCGTTGTCTCTTGCATTTACATCAGGCGAAGAGACAGAGTATAAGGCAGCAAAGTACGGACTGAGGAAAGCCATCACAGAGGCCAAAAGGCAGTACAGAGAGAAGCTGGACAGCTTCTACTCTACTGCGGACACCGGGCAGATGTGGCAAGGCCTACAGCACATCACCGACTAAAAGACGAACACCTGCTATGCCTTCAGCTCTTCAGACACCCTGCTGGATGACCTCAACATACCCATACCTGGACCACCCACCCACCCACCCCCCCCCAACAGTCTCATCGGCCGAGGTACACAAAGCCCTGAGGAGGATCAATCCCCGCAAAGCAGCAGGACCAGACAACATCCCTGGGTGGGCCCTTAGAGCATGTGCCACCGAGCTGGCTGACGTCCTCGCTTCCATTTTCAACTTGTCCCTATTACAGACCACCGTTCCAACCTGCTTCAAGACCACAACCATCATCCCAGTCCCCAAGAGGAGCCCACCGACCTGTCTGAATGACTACAGACCAGTAGCACTCACTCCAATCATCATGAAGTGCTTTGAGAGAGTGGTGCTGGCCCACATTCAGGACAGCATACCGGATACCCTTGACTCCTTGCAGTATGCCTACCGGCCCAACAGGTCCACCTCAGACACCATTGCTGCTGCCCTCCATATTTCCCTCTCCCACCTGGAAAACAAGAACACTTACATCAGAATGCTCTTCATAGATTACAGCTCTGCCTTCAACACGGTCATTCCCCACAAACTCACCCACAAACTGTTCAAGCTTGGGCTGCACCCCACGCTCTGTGACTGGCTCCTAGACTTCCTGACTGGCAGGCCACAGTCTGTCAGGATCGGAAATAGGACTTCAGCCAGACATCATCCTGAAGTTTGCAGATGACACCGCAGTGATAGGACGCATCACTGGCGGAGACGAAGCGGCCTACAGGAGGGAGGTGGCCAGTCTGGTGACATGGTGTGAGGAGAACAACCTCACCCTCAACACGGACAAGACAAAGGAGATGATAGTGGACATGAGGAAGGAGAGGGGAACTCATCGGCCACTGTTCATCCGAGAGCTTGAAGTGGAGAGGGTGAGAAGCTTCAAATACCTGGGCGTTCACATCAGTGAGGACCTGACCTGGGCTTTCAACACCACCCAGCTGGTCAAGAAGGCGCAACAGCGGCTATACTTCCTGAGGAGGCTGAGGAAGTTTGGCATGTCGCCTAGGATCCTCAGCAACTTCTACAGCTGCACTGTGGAGAGCATCTTGACCAGCTGCATCACCGTGTGGTACGGCAGCACCACTGCAATGGACCGCAAGCCCCTGCAGAGAGTGGTGAAGACTGCTGAGAAGATCATCAGGAGTCCTCTGCCCTCTCTGCAGGCCATCTACCACCGCAGAGTCCACAGGAGAGCTGTCTCCATTATCAAGGACCCCACCCACCCTCAACATGGACTGTTCACACTTCTACCCTCAGGACGGAGACACAGAAGTGTGAAATGCAGGACCTCAAGACTGAGGAACTCTTTCTTCCCCTCAGCCATCAGACTTTTAAATGGCCAGAGGGAACACAGACTTAACTACCTCATGTAGTACTTGGACTCATTGTTTACTCCAGTTGCACTATCCTACTGTTACCACTGCACCTTGCAATCTGTTGCACATTCCAAGCCATATTGCACACTTACTTTGCACACTAACGTACATGGCTGCTATTACTACATAGTTTATATATATTTTTTTTAAATTTCTGTATTCCTTTAGTTTTTTTTATTCTATTCTATTTATTCTATTTACTTTATCTTTTATTCTTATATTATTGTTATGGCATCCATTGTGGACAGCAAAGGAAGAATTTCATTGGACAGGGAACATGTTTCTTACTTTGCATATGACAATAACATTTGACTTGACTTGAAGCACAAACATAAATACATTCTGACACACACATACATACATTCTCACACTCATATACCCTCATACTCATTTATGAGGTGTGTGTATGCATGTATGTATGTACGTGCATGCATGCATGTATGTATGTGCATGCCTGTATGTATGTATGTGCATGTATATATGTGTGTATATGCATGACAGTATGCATTTATGTACAAGTGAAGTATTCAATTTGGCCTAAACGGCTTCTCATACACATGGTTATGTGGTTCACATTGTTGCTCTTTTGGTGCTCCTTGGATTACTTGTGTTGTTCTTTGTCAAGCACTTTATTTGCTATGAGATACAGTAGAGCTTAACTTATAATTGTTTTAAGCACTGCACATATGGCTGTATCTCATTGACTGTCTTTATCTCACAGTTGTTTGTCTTTTGATGACTATGTATTAAGTGCTATTCAATGCCGGTGTCCTTGGTCTCACTGCCTCTCCGATATCCGATATGCCATTTGACACCGTGGTCTTATAAGATGAATTATCATTACAATAAATGCCGAAAACTGCACATCCTGTTTGCTGAAACGCTGAAAAAAGTATTTTCCTACTATGTCCACTAGAGGGAGCTCATAAGTAAGCACTTGATTTCTGATTTTTGATGGAAGAGAATGAAAAAAGAAACCAAACCCTTTGTAACTCAAGGGTTGCAAATTTGATTCCCAGGTCTGCCACTGCTGTTGTACCCTTGGGCAAGGTACTTAACTTGAATTTCCTTAGTAAATATCCAGAAGTATGAATGAATAATATGTAAAAAAAAAATGCCAACGGTGCAAGACACTCTGGAGACTAAAGTCAGCTAACTAAACATAATGCAAATGTTTTGCAAACAAAAGTGCTATATAAATCAGTGCTCACAGAGAAGGAGAGTTTAGAAGGAGGAGGAAAAATGTTACAATGTTGGCCAGGCCAGTTAACCCTGGATGGAAGACCATAGTGTCTATGGGCTCTCATTCAGACACTTATACACCTGGGCTCAGCCATTATCCTGGCTAAATCAATTTACCATGATGATCAGTGTTGTGCCCACTGACCCTGGTATCGCTTCTCCATGATTTCCTCTGAGCTGAACAGGAAGCAACCATTAAACTCTGGCCCCATAACCTGGTGTCTGCCTATTATAAGCAAGGTCAGCAAGCTGTATATTGTTGTTGGAAATGATACAGAATTCTGTGGTGGATTCTCTGTGAAGTGCATCCGGTAATTCAAACATAAAATGATTACAGATCCTAACCTCCTTTATCCTCTGCTATTTTTTTTCATTAAATTTGAATTGTTGTCTCTCATTTATGTTCCCTCTGTGAGAATAGACACATTTTAGCTACATTAGCTTTGCATTTCTCACATACAGCACAGATATATATATATACATATATACACAGCACTTACGAAATGCACCAATCTAACAGGGATTAATAACACATTTAACTGTTGCTATATTTTTGTGTTAGCCTACTAGTTAGCCTGCAAACTCAGTAAACCTGTGACTTTTTTCCTCCTGCTTGGATATGTGCAACAGCATCCGTTTCTCCTTCTGTTTACATCTCTATGATGCACTGCAATCAGGGTACAGAGAAGCACACCTTGTCAGCTGGGTTACAGCAAAGCTCAGCTTAGCCCTGTTCAGTCAGTGGAAAAGAGGCATTGGTGCCCTAAAGGCAACGGGCAAACTATGGCATTATGGCCCTCTAAGCAGGCTTTGAGAGTTAGCGGAAGGCTTTATTTGTATATACTGCAGTCTTACATCATGAAGAACCTTCGCTTCTCCCAGGTTGGCCAGTGGTAATAGTCTGCCTGTGATGCACAGTGACTGGGTCTGTGATATACGGTGACAAACACAAGTCTTTCAGGAAGGTGACTACCCCTGTGACCAGTCCTGAAGAAGCATAGTATCTCATAGAACGACACAAAAGCTGTTGAGACCAGCAAGAACAGGCTAGACTGTAATACATGCAAGCGGTGACATGTTGTATATGCCTAATTTCATCTCACCCTTCACTGGGTCTGAATTGCAGGCTTATGGTCTTGCAATTTGTTCCAAATCAATGTGGAAACCCCCCTGTACATATATGGTAAAGGGGTTTAAGTATGTTTCTTGAAATAAAGCAGATCCTGCTTACATACAGTGCCCTCCATATTTATTCATACCCCAGATTAAATAGGAACAAAAAACCACCTAAAAATGTATGTATGTATGAATAAGTTATCTTTAGTCTTGACAGCATTGTACTGAGAAAAGTCATATTGTTCACAAATAATGAATTTTAGTCCTGAGAACACAATTAATTAAGATTAAAGTATACATAACATTATTAAATTAATGGAAGGAAAACTTCAACCGGTACATACATTTCTCTGTGAAATCATGTTTTTGTTCATATTTAATCAGGAAAATGAATAAGGAGGGCATGGTTTTCCTATAGTGTGTCTGCAGTTTGTTTCACTGTTAGATGCTAGTGTTAGAAGGCTGACTCACATTTAAAACACTTTTGTTCTTTTTTGCGAGAAACTAACCAGGCCTGTGGCCAGAAGAAATACTTCCATACAGCTATAATTAACAGTTTGGTGTAGCGATAAGGAACAGGCCTCATATCCGAAAGGTTGCTGGTTCAGTTCTTGCTGGGGCACTGCTGTTGTGCCCTTGGTCAAGGTACTTGACCCATAACTGCCTCAGTAAATATCCAGCTGTGTAAATGGATGAAATTGTAACCTATGTAAGTTGCTATGTAACTAATATAAACAGAACACCTGACACACAGCACATACCATATGTCATATGGCTTTGAACTGAAGCTGTGAGGCTTCTGCACCATGACATATGTTTTAGTCAGCAGCAGTGTGGCATAGTGGTAAGGAGCAGGGCTCAAAACCCAAATGTTGCCAGTTTGATTCCCTGCTGGGGCACTGTTGTTATACCCTTAGGCAAGATACTTAACCCACAATTGCTTCAGTACATAACCAGCTGTAAAAATGAATAAAACTGTAACCCATGTGAGTCATTCTGGATAAGAGTATCTGCTAAATGACAATTATGTAATTTAATAATGTAATGTAATTAACATGTCTGCATGTCCATGTAGCAGAGCTGAAAGTAATAGCTTGTGGGTCCTATGTAAATCCAATAGGGCAACAGGTAGCAGAATGCTATCAGCAGTGATATCAGCATGCAACGATGCTGGTGATTAGACTGAGTTATGCAACAAAAACAGAGGTTCACCTCAAATGTGGAGCTGTGAACCTTTTTCCCCACAATCGTTACATCTACTTATTACAAATATATAGCAACACTGACCTTATCTACATGTCCTCTCATTACAAGTTTATTGCTGTAAGACACGCTGTATCAGTGATGTGTTCTCTGTTGTACCACAGTATTTCATCTTGTCTGCATTGTGATTGGTTGTTCTACCTCATTAGTCAACCTTTTGTGCCTAGGGTTATTTTGGGTATATGTTTGATGTTTGTACTTGTTCTGACTGCTTGTTTATAGCTAGCAGCACAATGTGTAGTAATCAAATCAGTCTTTCACCTGGTTTCTCTGCTTCTTGTGCAACAATATTCTCATAAACACTTTGATGACATGGCAAATGTGCTTTTATTCTCTGG
Organism: Megalops atlanticus; assembly: GCA_019176425.1. Lineage (NCBI taxonomy): Eukaryota > Metazoa > Chordata > Actinopteri > Elopiformes > Megalopidae > Megalops > Megalops atlanticus. The sequence goes on from CM032888.1 coordinate 3,836,567, forward strand.
GCCATTAATAGAATTCCACTTTTTTATTGGTAATAATCACTTTCAAAATACATCCCCATTTGGAACATTGGATCCAGAATGTTTTTTATGACTGTTTTATCTGGATATTTATACCGTAGTTATACATACAGTATATAGTATCTTAATAGTAAATTTTTCTGCAAAAATGATTACATTTTTCTCTCAGTATGGATAGTGTAATTTTCCTGACTTTTATTTGTACAGTTTAAAGACCATGTCTCTCTGAAAACCTCCCTCCATAATTTAGACTCCAACAGGCTCTGAGGCAGGGATGCCTCGAGTAGGAGAAGTCCCGTCCAACACAGAGAGAGAGAGATGAAGATCCCATGTGGGGCTGCTGGTAGTATAAGAAGGGAAAGATTGAGTCACGCATTGGACATGGCTCAAATGAGAATGACTGCAGAACAACAGGGGATGGACCTGGATCACAGTGCAACCAGGCTGGCTGCCCAGACATTACTGAGTCCATGAATTCTGGGGGGACTTTATATGTGGTGACTAATAAAAAAACTTTCCAGCAGGGAAAGTAGCTGCTGCTTATGTTGCCTACTCTAATTGTCAAATGTTAATCAATTGATCTTCCAATGGTGATGTGTTGTTATAGTGTTTACAACTGTATCATTCACAAAGCATTGGATAGGAAAACAACCAAGAAAACAGTCTTAATGTCCTAAATGCAGAGAGTAGCTTACCACAACTCATGTTTTCATCAGAACAACAGGACACGGGCGATGTAATGTGCCTGTTGTTGTGAACAATGAAGTATGAAGTATTCCCACAGTAGCCCACTAACTCTCCCAAAAATATCTTTTTTATGAGTCATGGCATCAATGTCCTACACATATTTCAACAGACACAGATTATAAGACAAATTCAACCACAGAACTTACAGACCTCCCTCTGAACTTGTCTCTGAACCACTGAGGACAGCTATTTTTTAAAGAGCCTACTTCAGAAGCTTCTAGTCCCGCTAGACAATTTAAGGGAAACACTTCATGCTCAATATGTGAGGCCTTAAAACCGCAGGGAAAACCACCTTTAGAGGGGAAAGTGCCTTCTGCATCTCCACCCATTGCAGGCTATGGTTTAAAATGCTCATGCAGTGTGCTGCAGGATTGAATATAGTCAAGTAATTACTGTCCCATTAAAACACCAGCTGCATATATATAGACACACTCTGAGTCTGGGTTCCTTAAACCTCCAGAGTCTCTGACTCATTTTATTGCATCATTCCCTCTAAGAACTCAATAATTCACCATTTAACAGCTAGATAATAATCCCCACATTCAAAAGATAGCATGGTGCAAACCTGCAGACTGTTCAACCGAACTGTAGTTAAGAACATTAGCAATGAAACATGTCTGTTTAAAGCACCATCTGTTCGGAGCACTTAAAAGAAATATAAATGGGATGCCGTCACAGATGCTGTAGACATTGGAATTGGTTTCTCAAGCAAATTTACAAAAAGGGAGCCTGTAACCTGGGAATGTCAGGAAAAATAATTTGCTAGCAATTGAGCTGTAAATTCCTGTTCTGTCAGTCTCCTAATAGACCATTGTTATGCACACTATCACAGAAAATGCCTGACAGGCTGATGGTAAGATCTATTGATTTATTTTTTGAAACCACTGTCAAATTTCATTGACTTTTTAAGCATGCATGATGCCAATATCAATGTCGATGTTACCAACGCTGGCTGAAGAGTCCACTGTTGTGATCAATAAAATCTCAGAGCTGGATGACATGAAGGTGCCTCATAGGCTGACAGAGGTAATGTAAGTGTAGACAAACTTTTTTGCATGTATATTACATTACATTACAATACATGCATTTAGCAGATGCTCTTATCCAGAGTGACTTCCACCACAATAGTACATAAGTGTATCCATTCAATTTAAATGAGCAATAGTGTCAGACCCGGCTAACAACACTCCCAGCCCAGTGAGTGTTAACATAACACTATTCAAGCCCTACCACAAGTTAACTTGTGTACTCTGACAGAAGCCAATTATACCACTATTACAACCAGAGATGGGCAAAGATACATCAAAATGTATCTTGTTACAAAATACAAAAAATACAAAATACCCCTCAAATAAATGTATCAAAATAAAGTACAAAATATTGGTGCCAGAAAATGTATCAAGATAAAATACATGTATTTTGTATTTTCAAAATACAGAAAAATACGTTTGTAACATTGGGCACTCTGAATTTGTACAAAATGGCAGAACACTGAGATTTTTATAAGGTACACAATGCTCTGGTGAGAGTTTGAACCCTATAGGAAGGAAGAACAGGAAGTAGAATGCTACTGTATCTAAGCAAAACTGTAAAAAAAAAACAAAAGAAAAAAAAATACTGAAAATAGTATGTCTTGTACAGTATTTAGAAACTTGCTCTCTGTCCAATTCAAAGACATCGCAGTTGAAACCCAACTACTTCAATTAGTAGCCTACTTAGTTGCCATTAAGAACAACTAACTTTTCAAATATTTCTGGTGTTAACTGCCTCCTGTGCGGATAGAGTATTATTCCTGCAAATGAGAACAGTCTTTCAACCGGAGCTGAAGAGGGGAGGGCTGTGTTAAAGCGAGCAAAAAGGAGCTTGATCAGTGGGTACAGCTCCAGAGAAAGCAGGTCCCTTCTGGTGTCCTCCAGAAAATGAGGGGTCTCTAAGTTAGGGAGTGCAAAGAATTAGATGGTCAGACATCTCTTGATAAGGTTATCATGAACATAAAATGTGTACAAGCTCCTGATCTCCCTCTTCCCATGGCTACCCAACTGACAAACTTGCTAACCACTAGCTATGCACCAGCCTAGACAGCTTGCTAGCGTCACTAGCTTGTTAGCATCGCTAGCTTGATATATTATAATGTTAACCACCATGTACCATGCAATATGTAGCCAGACATAAATGATACATTCAGCTAACACTTGCTGGCTACCCATGGCTAACCAGTCTTATATTGCCGTTGAGCTGTTTCATGTTGTTAACTATCCAAGCCAACTTATAGCACTAATTAATAGCTAGCTAGCTTGCTGGCTCACTTACTTCTTTAGCCACCGGGCCACATGTATCGATTGTTTTTATCTTTAGCCTTTACCTATGGGGGTCAACATGTGTACATTCTAAAAAGTAAGATATATTTTATATCACAGAAGATGAACTTGATAAGAGAAATACTGTGAGTAGTGTGGGCTTGCAAACTCACTGTGTGTGAGTGTGTCTAAGTGTATTGTTCTTCATTTTAAGATGTATTTACATGAATTTTTTATGTTTTATGAATCATGGAGAAAGTATTTTGAGTATTTTGAAAATACAAAATTACTCCACTCTAAAGTATCTTGTTAAGTATCTTGTTGATTGCACAGGCAGGAAGGCAAACAAAGAGGGAGTTGCAGTAGTCCAGGTGTGAGAGGACCAGGGCCTGACTAGGAGTTGTGCTCAATACGTAGTGAGATAGGGGTGGATCATTTGGATGTTGTAGAGGAAGAAGCTGCAAGCCCGACAGTTTGCTGCAGAAAAGTTATTCCTCTGGCAAACACCACAGTCACCTTTAAGGATTATTCTTATGTCCGTAAGCTCTTGGTAGCTGAATAATGGGGGGTAGTTATTAGCCTTTTGATTTGATTACTTTTGGGGGCTTGATGTCAAAAACAAAATAATCCATTTCATGACATGTAACAGGGATGCTGTCTGGCTTATTGGATTAAAACTTGGTCTTCTCATATTGTAATTTATCATAATTACATCATTTTACATCATGTGTCCTAGTTTCACATATTTAAAAATAACTTCAAGTAAACAAAAAAGAGCAATGGAAGCATGCCGAAGAACAACTGAAAACTCAAAACCTGCTCCTGAATATCAAGGGTCACAAACAGAAAGGAAAAGGGATCAAAGATCACAAGAGGAGTGAAGTTCTGTATGGCAAAAGAGATCCCAAAAACAGGACACTCAACCAGAAATATAATATAATAATGATGATAATAACGTATAAAATGCCTTTATCATAATGGGCAGAGAACACAAATCAATGCGTTTCAGATCTCTTTTGCCATACAGAACTTCACTCCTTTTGCAATCCCTGATCCTTTGTTTTTAAGCGAAACTTTAATTAACTAAATAAAGTTGTGCGACATCCAGAATTACATTTTATGCATTGTTAAGGAATCCAAGTGTTTCAATAAGCATGTGGTTGCCATGACTTAAATGGTTAAATATAGAATATTTCTTATGAGATTTGAATTTCTGGAGACCAGACAGATTTCCAAGAAATAAAAACACCCAAGATGAATTTGCAGAAGTTCCAAACTGAATGACAGCTATCTGTGTAATGTGTCAGTTTTTGTCAAGTGGGCCAGTATATTCTACACTGTGGGCAGCAGTGTGGCATAATGGTAAGGAGCACAACTTATAACTGCAAAGGTTAATGGTTCATTTCCCTGCTGGGGCACTGCTGTTGTGCCCTCAGGCAAGGTACTTAACTCAGAATTGCCTATAGTATCTAGCTGTATAAATGGATAAGACTGAAACCTATGTAAGCTACTCTGGATAAGAGCATCTGCTAAATAAATTAATGTAATTTTGCATTAGTATGAGCAGGAACAATGTAATGTATAAATTCATCAATTCAACAATAAGGCATTTTTATGGTATAAGGTACCAAGGGGATTTTTCACAATTTACAGGATTACAATATTAATTATGTGTAACAGTTGTTTTCTGAATTTTGTAGGGGTATACAGTGCATGTGAACTTGCCTCTATACAGTCACTCAATACAGCCTTAAGAATAAACCTCTATGATAAAATCCCAGAATACTAACACATCTTTTGGAATGCATTAAAATGATTTAGAAGGTAGGCCTACTGAATGAAAAGCCTATAAAGCCCAATGCTTTCTGTATACTAAAGAAATTGATACAGAAATGAAGGATTCCAGTCCTGGAGTTAAGACTGTATTGATTGAGTGCATCAGTGGTTCTAGCAATCCCAGAAATTTTTTAAAAAGGCTCTAGACAACTACAAGTGCTCAGAGAACTTCCTGAAAATAGTGGCTGATAATGTCTCTTGGAAATTGAAATATCTTACACTGGGTCATTAACAAACTGGATTACTCATGCTCTAAATACACCATGTTCTCCCAGTTAATAGTGGCACTGCTTACTCCAACTGATGGAAGGAAAAAAAACTGATGGGCACTCATAACCATCCTAATGAGTTTAGGGGAAAATTAATGCTTCAGATCTTTGAGTGCATTTGAGAGTTTGGGCACACTGGAGTGCATCATGCGCACAGTGGCCTATGTTGTGTTATGACGCATTATCATGTGCTGTCATGTGTTTTAATGAGTTATGATGGGTTCTGCTGTGGTATGATGTATTACAACAGGTTATGAGGAGTTATGAGTAAACTGAGTATGGTGGCTTGGGGACATGGCAGTCCTTAATAAAGACTGCAATGACTTCTCTTGAAGTGGGAATAGTTTCTTTTTAAACAGCCTGAGATAGCTTGTACATACTGTACAAAGCAAAAGCACCCTGGAATATGTGCTCTTTTGTCTGTGTGTATGATAGCTTGTGTTGATTCAGCTGAACATCCTGTGAAGTATCTGTTTCATTCCCATAAACTCTTTTTAACTGTTTAAATGATAAATGTTTGCATAGTGATTCTAATGAGTAATTGTTGTTTTTGTTTCTGGTTATGGGCAAAGCCCATAACCTGTATGCCATCAGCAAATACCCAACTATATACACGGATGAAGACAAAATTGTAAGCTATGTAAATTCTGGATAAGACTGTCTCATAAGCAAATGCCATTGACAATACTATTGCGGAATAAGGTGACTGATGTTGATACTATGACTGTGTTGTGGCAACCTGAAATTCTGTTTACCTTGCTGGGCCTCCTGTTTATGTGAAAGGGGGACACAGAAGTGCAAAGAGCTGACATCACTTTGAGAACTTGAGATTAAATACAATTTGTTTGTTTGTTTGTTTGTTTGATTGATTGATTGACCAATTTAGTTTCAGAAATTTTATTGGTGTCACTTCTTCCCTGTTTGTTCTTTTAAGGCTTTATCATATATTTACAATGTCAAAGGCACCCATCAAAGTAATCATGTTTACTGCTTTAATGACCTTTTAAGAACACTTTCAGGTCAGTAATAACCCTGTATTTATATTTGTAGTAGTTGTATAGTAATTATTGTATAAACTTTTTCCCAGTGTTGGGGAAGCTACTTTGAAAGCATAGCTTTGCGATCTACCAATTACTTCACACTGGAAGAAGTTGAACTACAGCAAAGCTACCCTAGGGAGAAATCTAGTTTGGTTAACTAATGCTACTTAGAAAAAGTAGTTAAAACTACTTTGTGAAAAAAATGATCAAATTGACAATGTACATGTGATACGAAATTATAACAAAATATAATACAAAAAAGTCACATGCCAGCAAAAAATGCCACTCAATTGAGTTTATTGCAAAAAGTGCCTACTTGTTCACAGGTCATACATAAACCATAAAAAAATACCCCACTATTCATGGGAAAGTGCTAGGAATGTCAACTTTTATGACCCAAAATTGTAGTTTCAGTAGTTAACTACACAAAAAACTACTTAACTACTTGAATCACTGTGCAAATATGAATGTAGTTGAACTACCAGCAAGCTACTGCAAAATGTAGTTAAACTACTAGTTTAATTACATGTAGTTCACTACTCTCCAACACTGCTTTTTCCTGCTTTAAGAGTAAAACATTCTACTTTTTGGTCCTTCTATCTGTTATGCATCATACTCTGATAATTAAGTGAAATTGCAAATTATTCCTAGCATTTTCAGAATTTAAGTGTGACTTCAAACACTTGCTTATTTGTAGTATTTTTTATGAATGTGCAAGTTACTTTGTCCTTATCTGTTTCCGGATCTCCCACCTTTTGTGTTATTTCAGTGGCGGACCGCAGTAGTGCCTCAAACGAGGGCATTCGTGATTCACAAGCACATCGTATGTCCCAACTGCCATGGCGCACAGACAGACGTGATACTGAGGCAGACTCGCTCAGTATAAAACTGTACGTGCTTTTGCACATGACTCAAAGTCAAGCGGAGGGCGCTTTCGAAATTCCGTAACTGGCCGTAAAACAAGCCCAAAACCGCAGATTCTAAATCACACACCCAGGCTGTTTTTTTTTTTTTTTGCAGAAAAAAATCAGCGGCATCACAATGCGATTTACACTCGGAACCGAGACGCGCAGTAAACGACCAATCCCTGCACCGACTACGCCCCTCCCTCTCATTACCCGTGGATTAGTAGAACAGAGAGGGAGCGGATGAGGGCCCCACACAAATGCTTTACGCATGATGATAGTGCCCCCGACACCCCGATCGTTAGATGAACAAAGAAAATTCATGCTTCATGGCCCTAAACCGCCTTGTTATAGGGGAAATAACACAACTGAAAACGCATACAGATTTGCGTTTTTTTTTACTTGACACACAACTGCAGTTAAAATTGTGTTACAATAATGTCATAGAAACGGTCTTGAACAGTATAAATTAGGCGTTTTGACACAAATACATTTCTATTTATCATGTCCAAAATATACTAATATTCCTGCTGTGTGAATAAAACATCTGGAAATAAAGTTAAAATTACATCTGCCCATTTACATACATCTCTACTAAATATACTGTCAGCTATTTAAAAATACGTCTCTCCCATTTACGTATATTTTCAAACTTGCTACCTACAGCCACACAATACAATTACAATTATTTTCTAATTTAAAAACAGTGTGTCCATTAAGTACAAGTACTGTTAATCCAGTGCATTGCCAGTCCTATCAAACACCAATCAGCTATCATATACAATTCCTATAAATTACTCATTTGTGACACACATTCTGAATACATGTTTCTGTGATTGGAAGATCACTTTAAAAACATTTATAAATTAATCTACAAACACTAACGACTGATTGAACAAGTATTGGTTAATATAACAGCTACCATTCTAAAAAGAACATCTGGAATTACAAGATGGTGCACCAATTAGATGCACGTTACTTAGACAGTCCATTGTGCTCCCCCAGTATTCTGAGCGACATTTTCCATTACTGGTCCATGCCCTCTTTCAGACGAGTCAATGAGACAGCACTTCCGATTCACAGAATCACATCTCTGCCTCCTTGTCGTCTCAGTATGGACACACTTGCTTAAAGACATTTGTAAGCCTAACCCCATGACCTAGCACAAGGTTACATACTGTACAGTTCAGATCTTGTTGATTTTCTATCACAGCAGTCCAGCAGAAATGTCCTTTTTTGTGACATTTTTATGTCATTCTACCCTGTAATAGTTACAGCACACCATGACTCCTGAACTGCATTCCTCTCCTGGGTGGTCATCCTCAAGATAGACATGCCAGCAAATCAGCAGTGAGACACATTCACATATGCAAGCTGATCTTAGCTCCCATGGGTTCTGATGAAAATCTTCCTGGGGAACTTTGTGTGGGCCTTTTCTAAGGTGTTTCTGCAAAACAGCACACATAAACACACACACACAAACACACACACACACACACACTTTGCATTTTCCTTTTGCCTACATTCTACTGATGTGTTAGAGTCAGAATCCCATGAAAAATGTGTGTTACTCCATCTCAGCGTCTCCCTGACCGGGTCCCCCTGTGAGGAGTGGCTCAGAGGGTTCCCTCGGAGCTGTAGGACGGGTTTCCCAGGCCCTCTGTGTCACCCCCGCTCTTCTTGCAGGCGTTGCGCTTCCAGAGCAGCAGGGCGGCCAGGGAGAGGAGCAGCAGGAACCCCAGGCCACCCCCAATAACCCCGGCCTTGAGCGCGGAGCTCCCATCATCCTGAGGCTTGTACTCCAGGCAGGAGTGGTCTGAGGGCTGGCTGGCCCCCGCCTCATTCACCGCCTCCACGCACACCCTCGCCCCTGCCTCCAGAGGCCCCAAGGCACCCCTCCGCGCCCGCTCCCCGAAAACAAGGGGGTCCCGGCCATCCACCCGGACCCGGTACTGGGTGACCGTTGAGAACGGGGCGCACCATGTGACCAAAACCTCCGACCCCTCCTGGGACACCTGCCCCACGGTGGGCGCCTTAGGTGGCTCATGGCCCCCGCTCACCCCCGGGCACAGGCAGCCCGTGTTAGCGGAGAGCTGGGCACAGGGCACCTGGTCATCGCGGCACGGGTCAAAGTCACAGGGCTCGGGGTCACCATGCAGGGTGGGGTTGGGGCCATGGCTGCTGCGTGTGGTCTTGCTGTCCTCATCACCATAGTCGGTATAGTCGTCGTCGCCCAGCCCCGTCACATAGAGAATTCGGAGCCGGGTCACTGGAGGTTTGGTCGATGTGTTGTTTCCTCGTGGGGCTGCGATGGGATTGGCCAAGCAGCTGCTTAACAGCACCAATGAGATGATCAGGAGCAACAAGGCAGGTATCCCGGTGGCTGGCATGTTGTCTGAAAAATCAAGTTGAAGAGTCAAATCGAATTCTCCGCTAGCCCTTTCGCAAGTAAGGTCTAAAATGTTTCCAACTGCCCCCTGGCGAGACTTATTTCAGCTCGTGCACACCTGCTGTTCTAGAATTTGGTTATGACGTCATAATAATATTTCAAAGTATAATTTTAAGAATACATAATATGATATAAATTGCATATAGCGAATATTTGTATACTTTATTTTCACTAACGTTAACTACAGTTTTTCCAATGTGGGAGTCAGGACTGTGTTATGCTGCAACTTATGTGAATCTGCATTGAAAAATAAATAATCATATTGCATTTGTGGAACATTTTTATGTGAAAAAGCAGTGGGCTTAGAATGAATGTTGCTTTGTAGTGTCACTTGTAAATAGCCTTTCAAATCTAGTGTTCCAATCACACCGGTTTGACTGTACCCTGTAGGGACCACTCTAGAATGATCACACCTGTTTAACTGTACACGCAAAAGGGCTAGAATAGTGCTGGAAGTAATGCATACAACCCCACATGCTTTTAACTGCAGCTGTCTGGTATGACACCTGAAAACCTCTGTATGAGAAATGCATCATGAAATATTGTGTTATTGTCGTACATCTGTATTTCATGTATTTGGTCGTACGTATCTTCTACGGAACATTTTAGACTCCCTGAAAAGGTCAAACTTTAGGGCATGTTCAAACTATTAAAAAAAAAGAATATTTAAATAGAGGAAAAATAATTAAGAAATGAATTCCAAAACTTTGACAGATCATTGGAGAAAAAGCAACATTAGGGACATTATATCACAAAGTGGGTATGGTGTGATTTTTAAATATTAACTATGCCTTACTTGACATACTTAGCTTCAATAATGTCCCCGTGAAATCGGCCCATTAAAAACGGTTCGCAGCACCTTACCAAAAATCATGCCATGAACCCCTACAGTTCTACTGGTTCTTTCTCCTAATCCTAATCCCCCCTCTGATAACTGGGAGAAATAAGCAATAATGCAGTCAACGTTTCCCGAATGTGTAGATAATTGACTTTAAAGAGAGTATCCGAAACAGAACCAATTTTCTCAACAGATTGACCTTGAGCAGATTAACTTTGAGCAATTAAGATATTTGTCCATACCCATACAAATCTGCATGCAGTACGAAAACACCGACAAGGGCTAGAAGTTTACAGACCCTCACGCAAAGTGTTGTTGGGTTGTTTCTGTGGGAACCCAGACGGGTGCACAAGGAAAAGAGCTGGGCTGGTCGATAACTGTATGTCTCCTTGTGGGAGAGTTGCACTCGAAGCAGTAAGGCGCATCTGTGAGCACAGTGGAACGCGCTAACAAGCAGTCTTGTGTTCTGGTAGCAGAGCCTGCCGTGAGACCCGTTTACAGCCTGAGCATGCACTCACTCGCTCTTAGTCATGGAAACCATACAAACAGGAAAAGAACATCAGAATCGACAAGTGCAAAATGCAAGCATGTTACCTGAATAGTTTGGGAGCTCCTCTGGAACCTTCTTTTTTCCTTTCCCTGAAGCTTTCCTTTCGTCTCGTCTGCCTCCCCTTTTCGAAAAAACTGGTCTCCTACCACCCTCCCACCCACTGTCGTTCTTTTATAAAGTCCCCAAAACTGTCCCCCTCCTTCTTTTGGCAGCTCCCTCTCCCCTCCCTCCACCTCTCCCTCTGTCTCTTTCCAGAGGGAGTTCTGGCAGCGCTCCGAGCCTCCGTGCGTGTCTGTGTGATTGTGTGCCAGAGAGAGAAAGAGAATGTGTGTGTGTGTGTGTGTGTGTGTGTGTGAGTGAACACTACGTGAGCAGAATACTACCAGCGTTCCTTGAGTATGTGCGGGTGTTTAATGTTTGGTATTGTGGAGAAAGGAAGAGGATCAGCTTTCATCCTTATATGGCCATGGTGGATGATTGCAAAGCAAGCTGACACATGCAGTGCAATTTTCCATGACAGGGAGGATGTACCAAAGGCACGTGGTGCCAGCACCCAACGCCTTCAGAGCCCCCCCACTAACCACTATGCGTACAAAACCTCCATCCACTATAACGGGTATCATGAGTTGAGATTCGCTACTCAATCACTCTGATTAACTGGAATGGACTCGTAGAATGGACTTTCACTTTGAGGAGACAGCTACACTGACATCCGATTGGGCAGCCTGTCCCATGCAGGAGGCCTCAGTCAATCAGAGGAGAGGGAACGCTGTACGTGGTGAGGAAGCCAGCGCGCCTCACCTTGGAGAGCTGTGTCTGAGTCAGAAGTGAACACCTGATGACATGCTGGGACACGCCCCCCTGTATCACACTGCGAAGTGGATGTAGCAACAGCATGCCAGTGAATGGAAAAGTTTACCGTAATACACTCAAAAACCAAGACAGGAAAGAGGTGGAGAGCTCGCACTGCAGATGAATCAAAGACAAACCCTTTCATACTACCCAAAATTTAAAAACCAGACTGAATTGAAGGATAAATATTGCCCACTCTCCAAAGAAAAAGGAGATGGACCATATTGGATCTTTAGATCTTCTTTTTATTTGAAAAGTAACCCTTGGAACTGAAAACGTTGCATTTGGCCTTGAGTTTCATCACACCCTAATACCCTTTTAGGGTTAGGGTTTGTGGTAGTTAGCCTTCAACTCAGTTAGCTTTTTATTTTTGATTTTACTGCTTGCTGCCATTGGCACCTCATTCACATTGTGCACAAGGTCTCTTCAGTCTTTCTCTCATCAATGGAGCCTTGGGGCCATTATCACTACATTTACCTTAAATTAACCTCATCCTCAAATGCACACAACTCCGGCTCTGATCAGCTGCAAACAGGTTGACTTTTTGAGGTGGAAGTATTTGAACATTCAGGGATGAAGGGCAGGTAGAAGGCTCTGTGGGACTGAACTTTGACGGCTGGGCTCTCTGCTTGTTAGTGTGCAGAGTATCCATCCAATCAAGTCATAATGAAGTTGACAATAGCAGAACCATGGTTTTAGATTTTGTGAGAAATGTGTGAGCTACTCACACAGCTACTCACTTAGGGAGTCCACACAGTGCAGATGCTAAAGGTAGAAATGGACCTCACAAGCTTTTTCACATACTTTTTTCACATGCTGGATAGCCAAAAAAAGGGAAAACTATCAGTTTAGACATAACTGGCTCACCATATCAGGATACACTACAAGGAACATTCCTTCATCATTTTCAACATCCAGGATATTATCATAATGGGATCTAGGTACCTGCTTGTTCATTGATCTGTCCATCTCTTCACTAATACAGCCCAGTTCACTACTCCAGCACAATATCTCTGATAATGTCTGAATGTGTAAACAGAAGTAACGCCATTTGATGGAATTGTCTTCTCTTTCCCAAACTGTACAAATGGGTGGTTAACCACATCTCATTTCTCAAATGAGGAACTGTGTTATTTCAAACGCTGTTACTAAGGAAGTGGTGATGGTCAAACATGTCACAGATGGTGGAAACCACTCTTCATGAGTATTTCTTTTGGATTTTACATATTTAGGTTTTATTATATATTTTTATATTTTTTTCCATTACAAGCATGGATGTATAGTCAACAGCAAGGGGGCGTGTTGAAGGGACTGGGCCAATAAATGACTCGTCATGGGTTCAAATGTGTAACACTAATGTGGCATAATAAAGCAGAGGTGACATCTGTCACAGGAGAAGATGACTCATCAGAAGGAACTAGTTATCAATCAAGAAGAAACAAAGGGGAAGACAGACTCCACGAAGGAAAGCAAAGACCACCAGACACAGGCTTCTGACTAGTAAATATTTAAGTCCAGAAACAAGACTGCTGATTAGCAAACTGGCACATACCTTGCATAGACCATTGATACCTCTCTGCATACATACCGTATAAGAAGCAGACCTACGTACCACCTGGCAGACTTCTCACCTGACGTGACCAGATTGAGTCTCCAAAGCTCCATAATTTCTGGAACAGAAAGAGAAGTACTTCCTTCCTTCCAGTCAGGGTTCATGGGGCATTCCACTACTACACTGCTATTGTACCCTAAAGCACGTCACTTGACCAGAATGGCTTCAGTGAATATCCAGCTGCATAAATGGAAAACTGAATTAAGTAAGCTGTGGAAAAGCATGTCTGGTAAGTATATACTTAGATAATACTTAAATTCTGACACAAAGACTTCAAGAGAAGCGTTCAGAGAGTCATAGCAGATTGAGAGATAGATGGTTAACTACAGTTGTACAACCCAAAGTGAGGCAGTTAACAGGGACGAGTGGACATGGAAGAATAGGCTAAGAATCAGACAGGTGTGTGAAAAGAGATTTGATGTGGGGCTCACGGGTACAGAGAGACGTAGGAGCTCACTGAGTGCTTGCAATCACTGTCAGTCTCACAGACGATTGCTCTGGAGACAGACCGTACCACAGACTGCCTCATGAGTAAAAAGGAACATTCCCTTTCAGCAGACAGACATTCAGTCATTTCCACCTCGCGTATCTCCTTCCATGCATTGCATAACCCTCTGTTATTCCGCCCCCTTCTTTCCCTTTCCGAGTTTAGCTCTGGAGCGCTGGGGGACCAGTCACCCCAGAGGGGACCTCTGGCCTCTGCTCCCCCTCCTCCCCCTCTGTTTTCATCTGTTAGCAGTTAGCGTATGTGGGAAAGTGAGTTGGCCTGGCCCGCGTGCTCACCCTCCTACACGGCCTGGGACTCCCCAGGATCGCTGGCTCCGAGGAGTGAGCCAGTGCGCGGGAATGCAGCGCCACGTCACCGCTGGTGACGAAATGGTTTCCACCGCGCTGCCCTGTAATGACCGCAATACTGAGTCTCCCCTGTATCTGCATTTAGGTGTGATGTCTGCCCTCAAGGCTGCTTCTTCACAGGGAATATTGTGACATGCCGCTGTGATGCCAGGCAGGGCGGGGTGGGAGAGCAGGAGGGCTGCTTCTACATTTTTTTTTTACTGGTTTTTGGCTGCTGTGGGTCTTTCCTTCCCTCTCTCACAGCCGAGGAGGCTTTAGGACCTGGAGCAGCAGTGGCCTCATAGACAGACACCAGCAGAGCTGATCCTGACCGCTAATCAGCCCAGGTTTTGCTGCCTTCATCAGGCCTGTTATAGAGACACAGCCAGCAGCTCCTGTGGAGGGAAAGCATTGGACCCAGACTATGTTGTGTGTTTGTCACTAAATAAAAACACATTAGTTGGACTGCCATCAAGCCAGTAAGAGGTTTTTTGTTTCATCTTAAACTGTGATTTGGAATAATTGTAATTAACTGCTGTTGGCCAAAGCCCACCTTCTAGTAATTGTGTCACAACCCAGCTTGGTTGTTACCCCTGTCACCTTCTCCCAGCAACAGTTTCTGGTTTTATTGCTATTGGCGTGCATTATGAGAATGAAGCAGTGAGTCAGAATGAGTTTCTAGAACGTGGTGTGGGTGAATTGGATTGGTGGAGGAGATCTGCTGTGTTATATGCTGGAATGTCACTGTGTACTCTATACCACATCTTTTCTCACATGTACTAGCATGTGCTTCATTGTAATACTAGCAGACACAGCCCCTGATTTGATACTCCATACCTAAACCTCTCATTTATGTATTTTTGCTTTTAAATTACATCTCATTTTTTGGTGGATATACACTATATGGCCAAAAGTATGTGGACACCCCTCCTAATTATTGAGTTCAGGTGTTTCAACCACACCGATTGTTAACAGGTGCATAAATTCAAGCACATAGCCATGCAATCTCCACAGACAAACCTTGGAAGTGGAATGGGTCATACTGGAGAGCTCAGTGACTTTAAATGTGGCACTGTCATAGGATTCCATTTTTGCCACAAGTCAGTTCGCGAAATTTCTGCCCTGCTAGATCAGCCCCGGTCAACTGTAAGTGCTATTATTGTCAAGGGGAAGTGTCTAGGACAGGGGTGGGCAATTCCGGTCCTGGAGGGCGAGTGTCCTGCTGGTTTTTGTTTTCATCTCTTAGTTACCTGTTGATTTTCACCTTGAAAACAGGTGTGCTTGCTCTTCAGCCAATCAGAGATTGTATTTAGTTGGTCAACAAGAAAAACAGCAGGACCATGGCCCTCCAGGACTGGAGTTGCCCACCCCTGGTCTAGGAGCAACAACAGCTCAACCACGAAGCAGTAGACCACGCAAACCTACAGAGCGGGGCCACCTAGTGCTGAAGCACGTAGCATGTAAAAACCACCTATCCTCTGTTGAATCACTCACTACAGAGTTCCAAACTGTCTCTGGCTGCAACATCAGCACAAGAACTGTGCGTCAGGAGCTTCATGAAATGGGTTTCCATGGCCGATCAGCTGCACTATGCGCAATGCCAAGCGACGGCTGGAGTGGTACAAATCATGCCGCCACTGGTCTCTGGAGCAGTGGAAATGCATTTTCTGGAGTGATAAATTACGCTTCACTGTCTGGCAGTCTGATAGACAAATCTGGGTTTGGCGGATGCCAGGAGAGCACTACCTTCCAGAATGCACAGTGCCTATTGTAAAGTTTGGTGGAGGAGGGATAATGGTCTGGGGCTGTTTTTCAGTGTTTGGGCTAGGCCCCTTAGTTCCCGTGAAGGGTAACATTAATGCTACAGCATACAAAGACATTTTAGACAATTTTATGCTTCCAACTTTGTGGCATCAGTTTGGGGAAGGCCCTTTCCTGTTCCAGCATGACTGCCCCTGTGCACAAAGCAACGTCCATAAAGACATGGTTTGACAAGTGTGGTGTGGAGGAACTCCAGTGGCCTGCACAGAGCCCTGACCTCAACCCCACTGAACACCTTTGGGATGAATTAGAACGCTGATTGCGAACCAGGCCTTCTCGTCCAACATCAGTGCCTGACCTCACAAATGCTCTTTTGGCTGAATGGGCACAAATTCCTACAGACACACAGGAAAGTCTTCCCAGAAGAGTGGAGGCTGTTATAGCTGCAAAGGTGGGGGGCAACTCCATATTAATGCCCGTGGTTTTGGAATGGGATGTCCAATAAGCTCATATAGGTGTGATGGTCAGGTGTCCACATACTTTTGGCCATTTAGTGTAATTGAAACATACTTTTAATCCATGTTTTTTTCCAACCTGATTTCACACAGCCAAGCCCTGGTAAATGACATCCATTTTAAAATGGACAAAAGAAAAGGAAAATATAATCAAAGACTGCCATATCTTCAGTCTGCTCACTTGATAGGGAAAATACAGGAAAACCATAGCCCGCTTATTTTACACACAGAAGTGCACTGAAATTTTATTCATTCATGTTTAAAAATGTAAGCATTCTACATCCCGTATCAACAAATAAATAAATTTACTTCAACAGACAACCTAAGGACATTTGGTCAAATAACTTACATTCACAAAATAAGGAGGTTGTCATCCACACAACATAATAATCCCATAATTATATCTATCACTTATGTTCTCATATGTGTCCTTCCTTTCCACCTAGGGCCCAAATCGTACAGTGTGTCTAAGGCAAGCTCAATATTCAATGCAGGTCCAGAGAGGCGAGGCCAGTGCAATTGTGGTATTGTGATAGGATAGAAGAGAACCTGTAGCAGATGGCAATGCAAGAGGGTGGAAGAACACCTTTTAATGAGATGGAAATGTAATGAAGGTGTATGATCAACATACACCTATGTGTAAGTATATATATGCTAGTTCACCTTGTAGTCTTATTGGTGGGCAGACATCATGTAAACTGTATGTTTGATGTACTGGAAGCCTTACAGAGGAAATGATGTTCTGTAAATAGGGGTTGAGCGATGAAGTTTCTTTCAATGACTGCCCTCTCTAAACCTGTTAGTTTTGATACTGGTATGTTATCAAGCACCTTATGAATATAAAACAATACTGAGGAATGCATTCATACTGCTTCATGTATATAAAACATTTAGGGAAGGCACTTTCTGCATTCCAAATGTTTGCTCAGTTACATGGGTCTGAGAGGTTAATACTGAAAGGCTGCTGATATGGTGTTATGGTGAGGACAGAGCAGTCCTGAGGTGATCTAGGATAGTTAGTGTACATATGTATGATGGTGCGCTTAGTGTTTCAAGGTATCTAGATGCTCAGTGATGGACAGATGACACTGCTTTACATACAAAAGCAGATGCCATAAATGTGACTTCATCTACAGCAATGAAAAAGGCAGCAGTCATCTTTATATCAACAGTTAGGGTGGGCTCACACATCTGCTATGACTATTCATATTGTGCTTGGCTGTCAGGGTCTTTGTACTGGAATAACAAAGAATATTTGCAAGACTTGTTATTGCACTTTATATAGGAGCGAGTGCCTTTATTGACTGAGCCACTTGAGTATCATCATCATCATCATCACCATCTTTATGAAATACTTAACCTGAATGCGTCATAAACAGCCTTAATCGAATGAATGTTCCTCGTGTGTCTGTGTTAATATTTGAAGACCAAATGATGAATTCTCTTTTCAATCTTTGTGACAGCATCACCTACTGGTGGGCTGATGTTTTTTTGTTGTTTTTTTGTTTTTTTTTTTTGCTGGTAATTTGAATCAGTGCCAAGTGCAGCAAAGGAACAGGAAGACAACCACCCACAAAGAAACAAATTAATTCTAATATTTTTTTTTAAAGTGGTTCATTTTACCTAAAAATATTTTAAAATCCAGTGAGGAAAATGTAAAACAGCCTATTATGGTGAACATGGTGTGGTTCTGAAGTGCTGCAAGCCAAGGCAAACTCAACAAAATCCAAAACTAGCATGCAAATAAACAAAATAATAACAACAATACAAGAAAAAGCAAACTCTGAAAGATCTCATCATTCCTTAAATACACACACGGACACTCAATGGACAGTAACAAATAGCAATTAAATAAAAAAGGTCTTTTTGCAAGTGTTGTAGTCAGCAAGGTGTTGGCTTTGAGCAATGACTGAGCCCTATGGCTGGGGTTTGAAATCAACTGTGTCATTTACCCACAGTGGCAGAGCAAACTGGCTTTTGTTTTGATAGGGTTGGGTAGGTCAGCCAGGGTTTCTTCGTCTTGCTGCTCTCAGGCACTGTTATGTACTGTATAATTGTATGGCACTACTTTGTGTTACTGTCGCATGTATACATTGATGCGTGCTATGACACGCATTGAGTTGAGTGATTGCTCCGTTTACCTCAAGTTCAACAGTAAAAATGTATTGAGCTTACTCAGAACCCTGATTCTTGTGTCCACAAGGTTACACACTGAAAGTGTTAAAAGTGTTTGAATGACAGACACAACAGGCACCCTGTGATTCATCTGGAGTCTGCAAGCTGAGTCTATAAGTGGATTTCATTTATTTTGCTTTAGCTACCGAATACTGTAGATGCATGTCCTTTACAGTGCAAACCAGGAGTCATTCTCTGTAGGCTAACCCACTTCTGGCACGAAAGAAAAAATGTCCTTTAAGAGGCAAAAAGTAGAGCTTTGAGCTTTAGAAGACACTGGAAGATGGCTGGGGCAGTGCAAAGGCAAAAGCACATATGTTTAAACTCAAATGGCCCTAGCTGTTTGTACAAAAATTCTTCTCTTCTCCTAATTTATTTCTAGCCTAGATCCCATAGTCATTCACACTTTACTGATAAGTAAAGTCAAACAGTTCAGACACAGGGACACTAAATATCATTCTATTTTGTAGATAACAACAGGTGGGAGGGGGGAACTTTGACAGCCAGTCTGGTGAATCTCTCTCCCTTGGATTTTTTCAAGGTTCAAGAGTCAAGAGTCAAGAGAGATTTTGTCAGCCCATCCATATACCAGTATACAGTAGGGTTGAAATAAAGTTTCCCTGGGACCCATGGTGCTACATTCAGTCAGTGAATAAATACACAAGACAATAAACAGGCAAAATAACAAGACAAGAAATAGGCAAAATAACAAGACAATAAACAGACAAGATATCAAGACATTAAATGCAAAAAGTGGCAGGCAGAAGTGTGCAAGTAAATTGTAAACAGAATTACACCTTTTTAAAGTGCCTGTGTGCATTTAAACTTTGGGGTGCTCAGTCCAGGGGAATGGACAGGGGCATGATGTGCCCTGGGGCTGTGGGTCCATTCTTGCACAGGCTCAGGAGGGGAGGAAGGGGCAGCAAGGATTTGAGGAGCCTGACTCCCTGAGGGAAAAAAAAGAATTTCCCCCAGAGCTGTTCCAAGGGTGAGTCAAGGCTTGAGAAACTGAAGGCAGCTCTGATTAAAAACAAGGCCTCATTGAAATTTTCTCAAACAGAACAAAAACAGTGAATCAGCTAACTGGATATCTTGGGGAAAAAAATGGGTGTCAGTTCCCTGTGGCTCCATGCCAGCAGACTGCACAATCGGACGTGTTTATCCTCGACACACAGGCACAGCGCATAGGGGAAACAGGGGAGTCAGTTTCTCTGAGTTGCTGATTGCGATCATCAAATGGATCCTGTCTGGGCTCTAGCCATAACAGGGCCCAATGGTTTAGGTGTGTGTGTGTGTGTGTGTGTGTGTGTGTGTGTATGTGTGTGTGTTCCCCTGCTCCAAACGTAGGTAAAACACCTGCATGTTACACACCTGGGCTTCTTTTGAGGGGTGTGTGCTGGCACTGGAGATAAATTCAGACAGGACGAGGATGACACCCATGGTTCTGCTTGGAAAAGGAGTTAGTCATATATCACCTGCCTGCATACAGTGCACGTACTACTGTTCATGTCATTGCAGGGCTTTTTGAAAGGGTGTAACGGGAGAGTGTGGATTTTTGCATAGAAATGAAATGACTATCAAGAGAAGCCACTGATTTCTGTATTGTAAATACTTATTAATTGATTTACCTCTGTAGAAGTTGGTCCTTTTTAGTCCTTTTTTTTGTGAGTGCAATGGTATAGGACATCAGGCTTCTAAGAGTCCTAAACATTTTCTGAAAGTAGGTGTTGTAAGTGGTGCCTTGTAGTCTGCCAGTAAGCTGCGGAGGGTTGTGCTTGGGCACACCCTTTTGCCAGGAGTCACCAAGCAGCTTCCACCTTGAGTCATGCCAGGCTTGGTTGTTGCATCTGGTGCCAACTTATTTACCAGCACTGTGTGGCACAAGCAAAGACAAACCCAAACCAAATCAAGTGATCCCAGCCACACTGGCCACCTCTGACTGTGATGGAACTGTCACTGGTTCTACATGGTTTATCAGGACAAGCCACCTCCTAACCCCCATCACTCAGAGACCCTAACTGAGTCATCCCCTTACCTACCATGGTGTACTATCATCTCTCTGATTGGCCCTGAACCATTCAACCCTGCCTCCTGGGGCAGTGCCTTTGCTGGCCTTATGTGGCAGGAGAGGAGCCAAGTGAGCAGCATTTAGTCTCATGGGGAATGCTTATGGAAACGGTTGCCTCAGGGGTGTCAAACTCAATTTCGTCCCGGGCCACATCAGCATTATGGTTGCCCTCAAAGGGCAGGTTGTAACTGTAAGAATATATAAATGTATCTACTCTTTCTCATATTACATAATGGCCTCTGCATTCGATTATTATTAGTTTTAGAAATAACTTCATTAATAACTAGCTCTAGTAGAGGTCTAGGAAAAATAATGGCAAACAGATATTCAAGTGTACAACTATTGTACAATTTATTTAAAAAAATGAGTTTAGTAACAAAAACACATGCTTATGCATCGGAACTGGTATGTTTACAGGGGCAAACAATTTTTACAGTGGTATGCCATTTTACAAAAACAAATAGCTGCAGATAGCCTTGCAGTGTGCATAAGCCCAATTAATGAGGAATGGCTTTGATTACAGTGCTATACATTCCGCACTGTATAGTAAACATGTGGCTGCATTAACACACGCACCTGCACACACAGAGTACATATACACATATATCTGCCTTCACGCCTCTTAAAAAATGGCTAGATGCGCTGTATCAGTATTGTCAGTGCTTTCGTCAACAGCTAATGAAAACGCCAGATACCTGCGTGCTTCTTCAGCCAGCTGTGTCGTCAGATTTACCGCTAGTTCCCTGACTCGGTCTGCGATAGCGTTTCTTGACAAGCTGACATTGTTAAAAGCCTGTTTCTGGTCAGGGCACACCTGCTCACATACCTTCAGCATACACTGCTTCAAAAATGCGCCTTCTGAAAAACACTTTGAAGCTCGGGCGATTTCTTCAGCCACAATAAAGCTGGCTTTCACTGCTGCATCATTTTTTTGCTGTAAACATATTTTGCTGAGAATGCAGGCTGCTTTTTAATTCTTGGACCTTTTGTTGCTTTTCTTGGTGGCTAAGGTTAACATACTTAGCTCCGTGTTTGGTATCGAAATGCCGACGTAAATTGTATTCCTTGGGCACTACCACTGCCTCGTAGCAAAGACATACCAGCTTGTCTCCATTAAACATAAACATGTATTCGCTTTCCCATCTCTCATTAAGTTGCCTTCCCTCTGCATCAACTTTTCTTTCTTTGGACATTTTGGGACACTTCAATTTTTTTCCCCAACCCCATCACTCAACTAGAAATCCACTGTAAGAAATGGCTGATATTGAGACACTGCCATCCAGTGGCTAGATGCCGTTATTGCGCAGGTAACAAAATCGAAAAATCGAGATGCATACCTCTGTAGAGCGGCATAGATTTGTATTTTAAGACTGTCATTTTCTTTGCAAGCTCTCGCGGGCCACATAAAATGAGGTGGCGGGCCGGATTCGGCCCGCGGGCCTTGAGTTTGACACATGTGCCTCACAGCAACTGGGAGCTGGAGACATCAACCTACCACAGATATCTCTGAGCTGATATATAATATCACAAAGTGGGTTAGTGAAGAAATTTATAAGATATAACATGAATTGTATGTACCTTGCCTGTCTGGATAAGAACATCTGACAAATCAATATGCTGTCTATTGATGGAGAGGTTGAGTCATACGGCTGCACCTGCATATAATGTCCACTAGCTGTCACTATATTGTCAAATATACACTCTCATAAACGCTGAACAAAAAGTGGCATCAATGTGACTGGATTCCTTAGGGTGCTTTAATTTCTGCCATGTATATCATATGTTTATGTAACACTGTTTTGACAAATAAATAAATACATCATTAAAAGGTATTAGTTTATGCTCAGTCACAGATTGGCATGAGTAGTCTCCTCAATCTCTAGCTGCCTATCTGTTCAACTTCTCAATGAAAGTGATTTCTATTACATCACTTCCTAAACACAATGTAATATTCTCTGAAATGTATGAAAAATTTCCATTTACGTTCTATTTAGCATTGTGTCATGGTATTGTACTTAAGGCTAGTATATAGTGTCCCGAATAAAGATGGTAAGGGGCTTAATATATAATCTCATGTTCCAACAATTTGTACATTTTGCCAAAATGGCATGTTAGGATATTGAATGAACAAAACATTTAGGTAGTTTGAAATTAGAAACAAAGGCCATTGTTCCTAAACACAGAGGATCAAGCACAAAGAGCCAGTCAGTTCCAACATTTTTGTAGAGAATGTATTTAATTACTCATTTTGGAGAGACGGTCCAATTTAACCATGCTCTGAAAACGTCCGTCTGATTGTTATCACAGAACTAAGCGCAACGTCCGCTCTCTGAGTCTCCCACGTTGGTCTAATTCAGTCCCTAATTGCTAATGTAGAGCAGAACTCTCCTTGCATTAGATTATTTGTGACAGAACATAAGGACGCTACACCCGCTGCGTGAATCTGGAACCGATGCGTCTGCCATGCACCAAACAAGAACTTCTTTTTTTTGGGAAAGCAACTGTGCAGCTCTTGCTAGTCCAGCTCCATGTATAATATTAAGTAAAATATTGACCTAAGACCTTTTACCTTTTTTGTAACCATGGGGTTTCAGTGATGAACAAGGCTATACTTGCAGGTGTAACTTAACCCAGTAATGTATGAATCACCACAAACCTGGCAACCAGGCAAGAATTAGGCCACCTAATTCTTGCATATCACCCTAAATGCATCCATTAACTAATGTACACGGAGCTCACGTTTAAGTGAATCACTTAAATTCCATAAAATAAAATTTCAGATGATCAATACAGATAGCTCCAAACTAACTGTTCTTGAAATTTGACAGTTTGTGTGTGTGCCAGTTTTGTTCCAAAAAGTTGCTCAGTTATCTTTTATGGTAACACAATGTTCTAGTGCTACAGTACAGAATGTCACTGACCCCACCTAGTGAAGCACACCTGAGAATTCACCAAGCCAGGAATAACCACATGGGCTCTTAATTGGACATGTATAATGATGCGGATAGGGAATTGTGTGAGCTTTCTTCTTTTCATTACACCAAATGACAGAAGTGAGATCAAATGAAATCTGAATCAAAATGTACCATAGGAACTATAAAGTTAATATGCACCCCAGTATGACCTGTGAGGCTCTGTCTACATTTCCCATGGGTTCTGTCCATCAGGTTTCCAATATAATTACATCACATGTGCTCAGTCTTCTCAAGTACAGAAGACTCTACTCCTCTATCTATATATCTATCCATCATCTATCACTCATCTATCAGTTTATCCATTCTTTTATCTATCTGCCTCTCTGTATGTCTACTTTTCTTTAATCCTTATAATCATGTTAACAAAGTTCTCCTTTGTCTTTTGCAATGATGACCAAGTAAACACAGTGTAAAATGTAAGCTGAGCCACAGCACCCACTACAGTTACCTAAAATAAGAGGATGGTTCCGCAGCTCCTGTAACTGGTCCAGGTCCTCAGGTGCTTGCCCCTTCTCCGACCTCCTCAGTTAGCAGCACTGGTTTCCATGGAAACATGCACAAAGGGGCAGAATGCGGTGGGCCCTGAACCCACTCCTAACGATCAAACCAAAACAAGTGACAGTGCATTGTGGTCCATCAGGGAACCAAATGACTGAAGGACTCTGTGCAGGGCCACAATTCCAGCAAACCCAGGCAGCCAGACCTTATTTTGGGTTTAAAGGCTTTCAGGTATAGATTCAGTGCTTCTGGGTTTTGTACAAAGTAGCTTTCCTGCAGGCATTCCTGATTTTTGCACAGCTCTGTACTGTCTCAGTACTCTCATTGCTGAATGTTACATTACACTATCCAGAGCGACTTCCATTGGTTACAGTTTTGTCCATTTATACAACTGGATATATTTAAAGAGGCAATTGTGCGTTGAGTACCTTGCCCAAGGGTACAATAGCAGTTCCCCAGTAGGGAATCAAACCAGCAAACTTACAGCTACTAGCCCTGCTACACCACACTATTGCATGCAGTATGTGTATGTTACACAGTATATGCTGCATGTCCCACACATATGGATATTTCCATTATTACTGGGCATGTCCATAGATATATGAAGAAGCTAAATCTCCTTTTACAAAATAATTCAGATTTCTCTTCTTTTTGTTTGTTTTTAGTGTATGGGTCATCTAGGGTTGGATACTAAAGCACAGTATGTTATACCAAGAGCTGTCAGGAGTGGCAGTCATAAAACCCCATTTTGAATGAAGACGAGTAAGGAACAGACAGAAGCATTGATTAATTCTCTCCCTACAGTCAGGGGCCTAAAATGAATAATAGATGGTCGCATGACCAAGCCTCAAGATCCACACAATAGGCCGACCACGAGCGTGGGTGGATATTTACTTTTACATGCAGACTGAAAAGTAATATTTCATATTTCATTTAAATTTGACTTTTGCCACATACAGAATTCACAATTTAAAGGCATAAAATGTACTGGCAGCTAAATAAGGTTTCCTGCTCAAAGAGCTCCTTCCAGTTACCTGCACAGCAGCCCTATGTGGCCATATGTGTGGGATAACTGTTCTTTATACAACTTAAAGTAGCTGCACAGCACGTCCCTCCTACTGATTCTAATGAAATTCTACTTAAATTATTGTACTTTATTATCTTAATGTCACACAGTAGACATGTCCTTCAGTTACCACTGTTGTGTCAATTCATTGTGAACAGTTTTCTTTCTTTGTGTATTATTTGTGATAATGTTATTTGCTATTATTTCATGTTTGTCATCCTGTTATTTGTATCTAGTAATCTGGCATAATTTTGGACTGAATTCGTGATGGATTTAGTCAGGGGCGGACTGGCCATTTGGACGTTCTGGAAAAGTCCAGAACGGCCGTCCGTCCAACGGCCGTCGGCCTGACTCCATGGTTCATTACCCTGCGCTCACATCGGCAGCGACGACGAGCGACAAAGCGGCTGGAAGTCATTCATTTTCAATGGTCGCCGGGCGATGCTGAGCGACATGGCGAACCGTGTGGCCTGGCAACGCGATCGCCGCGATTTGGCGACGAAAAAAAGTTAAGCAAAGTTCAACTTTATGCAAATGAGCAGCGACAGAGTCGAGTGACGGCCAATCAAGGCAGATGTGTTCCTCTTATATTCTTTCGCTGTGAAACGTTTTCTTAAACTTTAGTTTCTATATTCGCATTTTAGTTCCCATAGCGGTGATTACAAATGCTACTTTGCGGTCCATGGTGAAACGGTAGTGTTCGAGCAAGATCACACTCTTTATAGGAAAATAAATTCCCTCCAAAACATATTTTTCAGCGGGAATGCACCTGATTTGTGGGTTCACGCATATATTGGGTGATATATTAATATCACTGAATCACCAAACGAGAGCGTTGAGGTCCAGGTGGCCGGTGAGCCTGAGCAACATCTGCAGGCTGCTCATGATGATGACGGACAGACGGCAGAGGGACTTTCATATGGGCAAGTGGTACTGGTAAGTAGCCAGGCAGGGACACAATTACGTTTATTCAGGTTGCTGTCGCCCCCTTTCTCATTATAGTTAGCTTCTATCAACTAGGTCTGCACGATTAGCCTACATTAGGCTGCGTTCACACTAAGCGCTTTTTGAGAGGAAAAAGTGCTGCCCAGAGCGCTTTTTGTGCTGATGTGAAAAAAGCGGCTCACGCGATGCACTTTATAACCATAGCAACGGAACACTCAGTTCTGCTTTGTATCCAATCATAGAGGCTAGCCTACTAGCTACTACAAGTATCAGAAAGGCTATTTTCCTCAACACTTAACTATTTTATACAAAACTACATAGCTAGCTTCTTTATGTTCAGCATTGCAACACCTAAGATTTGACATGTCATATAGCTCCTTATATTCACTCACAAACAATAATAATCTCTCAACCTGCACTCTTGTTTCTCTCAGTTGTTGTAGTTGGACTAGAATAATAGATGATGTCATTATTTGTAATCTGTTCTTTATATCTCAAGGTAATATCATTGCACTCACTGCAAAGCACTGTCAAATGTGAGAGCATGGTTAAATACAGTTGCCTCCAGCCTGGTCAAGAAATACATCATAGGTAAATAAATACTTAATACATAAATACTTTTAGTAGATTATATGAAAGCTTACAATAATAAACACAGCCTCCAATCAGCATCAGTGGTATTCTGATGTTACTTGCTATTGTGAATGTGATACCTTGACTGGTATAGTATTGTGAGATAGTATCATGACAACCCTGCTAGGGGCTGTGTGTATGTGTGCTGGTTGTGGTGGGCCAATTTGGGACAAAGTCCAGGGCTGTTATTTAGTCCCAGTCTGTCCCTGGATTTAGTCTTTACTGGTTTTTCAGTAACACAGTAAATCAGTGACAGCAGGCCATTGTTTGGAATATTTTACCATTTACTTTTCATCATCTTTGGATCATCTGTCTCATTACATTTTTAATATACATACAATCTTTTAAATTATTAACCTCTGTGCATCTGAAAGGGGACTACACTGAAAATAAGAGAGCCCCTCACTGCTGGGGGTAAAGTGAAGAAGGCAAAGCATGCTGGGAAGTTTACATGCTACACTGCGGAGAGTCAACAGAATGCCGGCCTCAGTTTACCCTTCTCTCCATCTGTGAGCTTTCTCTGTGTCACATATCACACTCATACAGCCAAAAGATAACAGTTGCCAAATTGGCAACAGGGAAATTATGGGATGAAGGAAGAATGCTGTTTCCAAAAGCAGAAAAGGACTGGATGTGATAGGAGGTGGAGAGTTTTAACACATTTTACACAGCAAGTAATGAGAACCTATTGAATTATTAATACAGTGCGCTCAATTTATAATAATTACTCATAGAAGACTCAACTGCATATAGTAATTGAAAACACTGGAGTCATTTCTATTCTAATAATGGGGAAATTTTGCTTATGACCAAGCAATGTATTTATGCCAAACATTTTGGGCTGCATCCAACACAAAACTAAAGAGTGCAATGGCTTAAAAAAATTGAAGATTTGGCGGTGGGTGTTGTACCTGCAGTGCGTATTTACAATACAACTGGGCATTCCAAAATTGGGAGAATCAGGGAAAAAGCACTAGGCGTTCCAAAAATAGGAAATTTTGTGATTAAATGACAGAATAACAATGTTTCAACCACAAACGTACATTTTATAAATTAATTTCTAATTCCCCTTTAAATAAATGAACTGCTTATAAGGACCAGCCGTGACCAAATGGGATGTGCACTGTAACAACTGACCTGGATCGATTTCACCAATGAGGGGACAGAGACGATCATTCACGGTGAGCTGGAATCATTCATAGAAACAGATGAGCATCCACAGTTGTTTCTGTGTGGCTGAGCAGACACCCCAGAATGATCTGGGTTTAAAGTCTCTTAAAGCTCATTCTGAGGTCCTCTGGAGCATGCCAGTGTTATGTTCAGTACATTACCTGACAAATGCCAATGATGTGTGATGGGACGGGAGAACAGGGACTTTGTGGAAAATGGAGGGATATAATCATGTCAATGATTAATCGAGTCAATGGCCAAAACCCTGTCTTTGATGGCTGTGGCCAACCAGTTACACTCTTCAACATCTTGTCTGTTAATGCCTGTTCATCCACCTCTCCATTATCACTATTTGAATCTCCACAAGGAGGAAATGTCACTGTTCTGTGTACATGAATGACCCATTGGTTTGATGAAGATGTTGGTGAATAAGACTCCTCGCCTTATTATGCGTCATTAAATGTGTCTGGATGCACAAGAATTCATTCTTTCATCACTAGCCAGTGGAAAACACAAAGGCTGCTCCGCTGAGAAATGCTCTATTTTTCTGAAACTTAGAGAGACAGCCGTTCACTAGTCTTGTTTGACAAAGGCTTCAAGAAAAAACAAGAACAAATATAGAAAACTGTGGAAAATGAAGTTGAACCTGTCCTCTTTTGCTGCTCAAGATCTTCTTTAATCTCCTTGTAGTAAAAATATCCACACTCTTATTATAGGTTGGAAATGAGCATGAAAAATTGATATAATCAGAACATGAACTTTTGTTTCCACACAAATAAAAGTGACACTGTTGAAGTAACTGCAGCAGCGGTGCACTATAACAAAATAGCCTCAAAAAATTGCCTCAAAAAATGAGATTCTTTCTCTGTTAAACATAATCAAATCTTAGAAAAAATGGCTACTTAAATTACAGTGCCTTCCCATTAAACTGCAAATGGCCACACTGTTAAAAAGAACTATGAAAAGTTAAAAAGTTATGAAAGTAGAAAATTAAAGGGGATCCAGACAGCTGTGCCAGTCATACCTTGTGGGGAAAGCAGACTTAATGGATGTCTAATGCATTAAAGCTAAATTAGTTTTAACTGTACATTGCTTACTGTTATGACTACATACTGTTGAAAGTGGTAAAATCTATAATTATGCTCTAACTACCCCCTTATGTCTTTGACATGCACAAATTGCTTTCATCTCAAGTCATTTTTTGACTGCTGCACTGTCAAACCATTGTTCCATGTCAGAGAAACCTGGTTTCACCAGTTGTTGAAGGAACAAATGACATCAGCAGTCTTAAATCAATCATAACATGCTATAAAAGCCATAGCCAGTGAAGGGGGGAGAGAGACTTCAGAGTCACCTCCATCCCAAGGTGACAGCAAAATCCTCCTGTCATGCAGCAAGTGTGCATTTTACACTGATCTTCACCTGTCCAGCTGTCCTATCCCCCACTCAGCAGGGCTGTGTCTTTTTAAATCATCAAGCAAATAAACTGCTGTGCCAGTTGACCAACAAGCTGCCATCAGCTGCTGTCCAGAGACACTGGGCTTAGGTACTACCACCCACACTCACAGGACACCATGTACCTTAACACCCTAAGGCCCAACGCTGGTTCCATTTTCCCACTTGGAGCATCTGTTAACTCTGATTTACTACCCATTGCAAATGCATCGATAGACTATGCTTGTCAATTTGATAAACTATCAAGGGGTTTGTGAGGGCCAGGATAGTATCAGCTGAATTGATGAATATTATCAGTTGTGATTAACTGTGTGAATTACGATGCTGGGACAAATTGCAAACTGAAGGAGGTTGTATTAATGTTTTAATAAAATATATTCATATTTAATATTTGACAACTGTAAAAAACACAATCTAGGTCCTCCTCCAAATAATCCTCACACCCAAGCTTTTCTAAATATACAATGAACATCTACTTCACATTTCAGCTCCAACAAAGCCTCCTCACTCCCATCGCAGGCATGGGTGCAAGGGCTTTTTACCCAGTACTGCCCTTCAGGTGTGCCGAGTTGGGAGGGAATGGTGTGAGGTGGGAAAGGGATGGAGCCACTGGTGTAGGAAGTAACCGCCCTCAGTCACTTTTCCCCTTGTGGTGTCACATAAAGGACAGACTCAAGACTCAAGGCTACGTCTTATAGCCTTGACAAAAGGAGAGTCAGGGGAGATTTGATAGAGGTTTTTAATTTTTTAAAAAGGATGAAGAACCTGAACTACAGATCTGTCAGCAGAGGATGGAAATTAGTTACAGGAACATTTCATATTGATGGAAGTATTTTTTTCTCTCAGAGTTTTATAAACACATGGAATAGTTTACCAGGATTTGCAGAGGGAGCAGAGACTGGAATGTTCAAGACTACAGATGACATAGATACACTTGATCAGTCTAGCTGGGCTGAATATTCTGCTGTCATCATTATACTTCTTATGTTCTTCTGCTCTTATTACAGCAAATCTTAAAGGAGTGACTCAAAAGTAAAAGTGCTCAGTATAACAAATTACAGAAAATAAATACAGGCAATTATAGAGCTGTCTACTACTATAATAGTGACAGTATAAAGCCATTATTATAGCTGTATCTATTAGAGCTGCATCTAAACCTAAATCATAGTGGGGACCTACAGCCAAACATAATCTAGGAACTGCTAATGACCTTATCTCTATTATCTGTCTAATTATAGAGGACATTTATGTTGGGAAGCCTGGTACAGTCTGCTGTACAATATCTAAGTCCAGAGTACAGTTGTAATTGTAGTATAGCAATAATGCTGAATCACAAATTCAAGCTACTAGAGCAGGAAGGTGGAGATAGGAAGAGGAAGAATATTTAGCCAAAAATACTGATTGAAAAAAATAATGAGCAATGCATTCCTATTGATCCAATATCCATAAAAAGACAAACAATCAACGTTGCTTATATTGCATAGTGTGTCTGAACAAAAGAAGAACAAAAATATAGCTTTTTTCATAAGTTCCTGACTGCTAAATGCTGTGCTTCTCATGGAAAACAAAACAAAGAAGAAACTCTCTAATCTCTCATAATCTCTCTAATAAAGCTAACTCATTCACAGTATTCTATTCAGAATCAAACCAGCAGAGGATTAAGGAGAAAAGGAAGAGGAAAGAATCTTGAGCTTTTGTAATGAGGGAAGCTTGGTATCCACGGTTACTGATGGCTCGGTGACCATGCCTACTGCTCCGCGGAGGCCAGCGTTTGGTTCAACAGAACAGGTAGGCCAGGATAAATCAAATACTCCCACGCTGTGCCAGTCCTACACACGTCTGCCTACGCATTGTCAACACCTTCATGGCGCCTTGAGGAAATAACGCAGCCTCTGTTCCAATCCCACCCGTCACAGACAGAAGGTGACCTGCAACCAGTGACAGGAAGCTGGCAAACTTATGTTATGCCTGATAGAGTGAGAGAGACAGACTGAGTAAGTGAGTGAGGGACAAAAATGAAAGGAGAAAAAGAGGGGAGAGAGATATTGAGACACAGAAAGACAGAGGAAGAGACGCATTAAAAGTAAGCACAAATAACAGGAAATGGACTCTTGCTGAGTCGCACTTCAGCTAGCAAATGACCTCTGGTCTGCCAGTTCAGTTTCATCCAAATGCAGATTTCACAGTGCAAGGACTAAAAACATTACATTACAGTCATTTCACAGACACTCTTATCCAGAGTGATTTTCACAGTGCATCTAATAAAGTGGCACAGAAAGTTGCACAAACAGGACAACACTAACCTGTGCCAAACTTGGTGGTGAGATGGCAAGTGCATGCCTTAAACCGGGAACCGGCAGTTAATGTGAAAGATTAATATCAATTCTGACTCTTAGCCCAAGTTTTTGTTTCAGAATAACAGTGATTTTCCCAGCAGAAAGTCAAGACAGTGGCTGAAAAGGCTTCACTCTGGGGTCTGAATCAGGGTTCAGGGGTCAGGGAGGAAAAGAGGGAAAAGTGAAAAGTCCATGCTAATACACCTACTTTACACTTACTGTTGATGTCATTCACACATACTTTGCACATACTCTGAAATCTCTCATTACATCATGTGTGTTACAGTATGTTAAAGTGATCTGTGATGGCATCTATAAGCTGATTAAACCTGGAAATCGCTCCTGAGGTGCATTAGACTAGTGTTTCCCAAAGACTGGGTCGCGACCCACAGGTGGGTCGCAGGAGATTTTATTTGGGTCGCCAAATAAATTTGCAGAATTTCTTCCATGGCCCACCTATCACACCCTTTCGCGCGTACGGCTGTGTTCACACGTAGCGTCTTTTTGAAGCTGTCAGCGTCTGTTTTACATAATAATCCTATGGAGTAGACCGTGTTTTCAAAAATGTCATGAGCGTTTTTTTATCTGCAGCTCAGGGCGTTTTTTTCAGTTGAAAAAGTTCAACTTGTCAGAAAAAAACACCCTTACATCAAGCGCTTTTTTGACAGCTGACCAATCACAAGCGGAGTAGTGACACCTGTCGTTTCTCATAACAACCACCAAAAATGGAGAAGGTAGCGGTGAAATTAATTGTGCCAGTTTCTGAGCACAGTGAACTGTACAACATGACAGTTAAACTGTATCATAACATTCATCATAAAGGTGCCGTTTGGAGTCAAATTGGACGGATCCTAGGAGTTTCTGGAAAGTGTTTGTGTTTACTGCTTGTCTTTAGCAAAACCAGCCTGTTAACTAACGTTAGCTCTGCAACTATATATAGCCAACTAGATCGCTAACAATGTACATGCTACTGTTATGGCAAAAAAGACGCTCTCAACTGCTTTTTGGAACAAACGCTGCCAGCGTTTTTTTTTTTTCCCACTTGAAAAATGCTCTGGCCAGCGTTTTTCATCAAAAAAGACGCTACGTGTGAACACAGCCTAAGATCACACTGATTAGCCGTTTAGCGCGTATGCTAAAACCGGTGCGATTTGAAAACTAGATTGGAAAAATTCTAGTTAATTTTAGCTTTGAGGAAACAGCGATTTAACATTAAAAATATAGAAAATGCGGCGGTGAAATCTACGAGAAGCTTAATAACGCTAATGAAAACATAAGGAACCATAACACCCGCGCTACATAGCATAAAATAAGTTATGTGCGAAAGGGTTAGCCAGGTAAATAGCACATAATGTGCTATGAGATTTGGCGTGGAATAGACGTTATGTGGTTAACGATTTGATTGTTGACTGTTTGAATAGCTGCACACTTGTTCTGATAATAGGAATGAACATTTCAAAAAACTTTCAACAAGAAAGTTTTGATAGTACTGAATGTTCGTATTGTTCTGATAATTGTACTTATAACATTGAATCTAGTATGAAAGGCTAGCGTACATTCTGTTTCATCACATTCTGTTTACTGATGAGAGGAAAAAAAACGAGAGCCTGTTAACTCCGCCTAAATGCCTTTATTTGGTCTCATAAAGTATTTAACGTGTATATGTTTTCAATAACACGTGGCTTAAAAAGAAGTTGTGATTTATCAAACATATATCTCTTCGAAATGACTGGTTTACCTATTCAAGATAATATAAGTTGATGCGGAAATGGCAGTAAGAATGGTCAGGAACGTTCATTTGTGCACAAATCTGCTCTTCTCACGATTTACAGAAAAGCCCTATTGTGAATTGGGTCGCGATTGTTTGTCATTTTTGAAAAGTGTGTCCCCAGAAAAAAAGTTTGGGAAACACTGCATTAGACCACACTTCATGTCTATAAATGAGCTGAATGAGGTAATTTCACGCACTAACTCTGATGAAGGTAAATACAAACAAAAGCATGCCGTCATATATTCACATACATAACCGTGCGTTCAGAGGATCTAAAGTGTGGAATCCCTTTGTTGATGTCATTCACACATACATTGCACACACTATGTACAAGTACTCTACACATAGTCTACATGTACTTTACACATCCTGGACGTTTAATTTACCAATACTCTACACACTCTGTACAAGTACCTTACACATATATACTATTGATGCAATTCACACATACATTACACCTTCTGTGAAAGTACCTTGCACATACTCTACATGTACTTGACAAATAATGTAATGTATACATACTGTACATATACATTACATTTATGATACATGTACTATCTCTAAACCTGACACAGAGTTTCTTTGCTAATGCACTTTTCTTTTTTTAGAATTATAGCCCACTTTCAATGGTTTGGCCTGACTATGTTTCATAGAGCAAACTTCAAACTTCAAGTTAGTGTCATGTGAGATTTCTACCAGAAATCAGAGTTTATTTATCCCTAAGTGGAAAACATCCAAAACATTGGCAGCAATAGGACAAGGTGATAAGTAGCACTGTTCAGCAGTTCTTGTTTTGAATTCACAGCTGATTTTCCCTGTGGAAAAGCACATGTGATGAAACTAGGTCTTAAACAGTTGCTGTGCACATTGTGGAAACTAACTACCCAGTTTTTTTGTTGTGATTGATATTGAATGGGTAAAGCTCTCCAAGGGAGGAAGTGACCCGGAAAACCTTACTCTTGGGGCATTTTCATCTTTCATCTGAAAAGCTTTGCGTCAATGCAAATGACTATTGATTATGATTTAAAAATACTCTTTATGAATGGTCATGGATTCCATTACATATTTTGATACTTTGTCAAATTTTCTGCTCGAAAGCCTTGACAGCTCTAAGAGGGAATCATCCTGTTGCTAGATGACTGTGAGAATATTACTGATATAGCCCTATTTTAACTTGATTTCTCTCATTACATAATGTGCATTACAGTATTTTACAGTAATCTGTGATCTATTAACTGATTAAAACTGGTGATCACTCCTGAGGTGCATTAGCTAACTGTCAGGATGCAGGCACAGACTCAGACACAGACTAGGCAAGTATGGGTCTTAAGGGCTTTATTTGGAATCACTGAGCAAGCTTGAGGTGGCAGTACAGGCAGAGTCAAAACCGGAAAGGCAGTCCAAAGCAGGCACAAACCGAGAGCAGGGATCAGGGAAGGGAACAGGCTGAGTCGGAACAGGGAAGGCAGGCAGATCAGGCGAACAAGGCAGGAGCGGCAGGCAGAGATGAGGTACGAAGTCAGGCAGGAGTCAACACCGATTCAGTAACATGAATAACAGGCGGGTATGCAACAGAGAAAAGCTGGAACGATAGTTATTGTATACATTGTTTATAGTCTTTCTTGCAGGATTTTTTATGAATACGTAACCAAACATCATTACAGTGAACAATTTGTTTCATGAAAAAGCATGACACTTTAAGATAATGAGTCTATTTGTTTTGTCTACCTGGACTATGTAATTTCAAAACAATTTTATGTTTAAGTTTTATTGATGTTGATGGTTTTGTTTATGTTCTATTTGTTCTATTTTTTATCAGAGTTAATCAAGGATCCATGTAGAATAACAAACCTTGTGGTGCCTGCCATTATTACCTAATGTTGTTCAGCTGAATATGAAAAATATAACCTTATATGTACAGTACTAAAGACTAAGACTTCAGGTAGTGTAATATTGATATACACAGTACTAGAGACTAAGACTGGATACTTGTGACTGATACTTAAATACCGTATACATGGTTCCTTAAAAATGAATACAAATTAAATAATCAACAGAGTCAGCTGGCTGCTCAAGAGTCTTTGCCTCTCCCTTTATTGGGTTTATTTGACAGGGACAGTGGACATTAATCAACATTTCTGTAAATGTGTCAGAATTAGCTGAAAATGCTAGTTTTCACCTGCAGTTCCTGGGTAAAGAAATTGAAAAGACATCACAAGCAATAGGAAAATATGACAAACATGGAACTTGAAATGACAGGGAACATGGGCAGCCAATGCACATGAAATGTCACAAAATATAAGCCACAAAAACCCATGGGAAACCACATGGCAGGAGCATCATAGAACAAACAGCAAAACACACCAGACCTAACAAAATTAGAAATAAAAAACAGAAACAAAAATGAGCAGTAATGCATTTTTAAAATTTTCCTGCCTCTGTGATTCTTTAAACAATGAAATATATAATGAGTTGTGCAAGACAGCAATAATTACTCACTATAAGATAATAATTACTCACTCACTATTATAGTATAAGACAATACTTAATACTTAACCCGCAATTGCCTCAGTAAATATCCAGCTGTATAAATGGATAATATGTAAAACTGTAACCTATGTCAGTCCCTCTGGATAAGAGCATCTGCAAAATCACAGTAATGTAATCTAGTGTAAGACAGTTAACCCTGAAGTGAGAGACCAACCTCTGTTTCTGCTGACCACATGACAAGCCTTCTCTTCTCTGCATGATGCATCCTCCATTAAAAAGCTCCCTTATTGCACCCAGTCCATGAATATTTCACCGCCATTGATGGTGTGTGGAGGGGGACAGCCAGGCTTTCTCAGGCTGCCTCTGTGAGGAGGCAAACGTGGAAGCGCTAACCAGCTGCAGCGAAACAGTAGATTAATACTATTTTGACCAACCCCTGAGTGGTAATTGTGATGGACAATGTTTCTCTGGACACTTGAGAGCATAGTGAACTCCTACACTGCTTGCAGCCACACATAGGTGGAGGTGCCAGTTTAAGCACCTGCTCTGCAAGAGTGCTGTTTTGGAGCCTGCAGGGAAAGAGTGAGGAAACAGGCAATGGAGTGAAATGTTGTGCAGGGATGCCATGCATTCCTGTGTGGTTGAGGAAATGTCATTCATGTTAGTATCAATGCAGCTAATTAGAGGAGATGAATCCCTTGATTTCCTCAAAGGAGCGGATCTAATTTTTAAAATAAAATTTTAAAATGTTTGATCAACAAAATACAACAGAGTGCCAACTACACGTGATTAATGCCGGCCTCACACCAAATGACGTTCAAACGATTTCATTGTTGCAGACAAATTTCCAGTGTCGGAATAATATCATGAGAATTTTGCTAGAGTTGCGGCCCACTCCCGTGATCTCGATCGTTTGGTGTAAGGTGGTAATCCGAGCTGTTTTAAGTCAGTCTTTTTCTCGTCTTGACGTTCCGATAAAATCAACCGTGTTTATACTATCATACGTTTTTAGTCTTGGCTGATGCAAATAGTGACGTGGACATTGTCAACAACCAATAGGTGAGCTCTCTCTGCACCAAACAGGAAGCAGCAAAGCGGATACTCTGTGACTAATGATACATTGTCTTTAGATGTGAGAGGGTGTCAGACTATAAGTACGTAAAAGAATAAAACTCATTTGCTTTCTTTCAGGGAAGGAGAAGAAGGGTTAAATATCCAAAGGAGCTGGTTGAACTCCTCAGGTCATCTTTTGCAGAGGACCTTAGGAGGAAATATATCACCAGGGGACAGGTTGGATTCTGGTATATTCTACTGATGAGACTATCAGTTACTGATATATTATACATTATTAATTGTTTTGATTTGAAATTCATATTTTCAAGATCATCAAGGTTTTATGTCAGAACAGCACCCTGCTCTCCATGTGCAAGGCCAATTTCCTCACTTTGGACAATGTTCGTACAAGCTGCGCAAGATGTGTTTACGTTATGAAGACTTTGTCAAGAAGGAGCCTCAGTTTTATTAATAAACTTCTGTTTGTTTACTTCCTGACTCTTCTTTGTGTCTGGTACAATAAGGTTGTCATTGTGTTGCAGCACAGATATGTTTTGCATTCTGAGGGCCAGATGACATGTTTGCAGTTTTGAGGCACCAACCCTGTGTGTTACTTCAATGGGGCTCCAAACATTGATTTTCTGGTTTAGGCCCCACTGCCATGCAACAGTATATGTATTGTAGGTCCTGTAACTAAAATGCAAAACTGTGAGCACATTAAAACTGCACCGTTGCCATGTGGCCCTCATTACACATGACAAGCCAGAGAGGCTTTTTAAGACTTTGGACACAATGGTAATATGGTTACAATGGTCTGTATTGGTAATAAAACACCCCAGTGGACACAATGGTAATATGAAATCCACATTGGCAAGAAAAGGCACTAACACCCCAGGTGGACACAATGGAAATACAAAATCCGCATTGGTAATAAAAGGCCCTAACAACCTGTGTATCAAAGCTCACAAAACAGTTAAGGGGGGCTATGCAGGGTGCTGCCTTACAAGTCCCATCACTCTGGGCTCTCTAGTAACCTACTTATTGTTAGTGGCCACTGGGGGGTGTCGGAGGATGTGTTGTGGAGCAACATATCAAGACGTCTCCCCAGTTAATTTTGGAAAATTTCAAATGAACTCAGAATCTTTGCTCTTTAAATACATAAAAGCACTACACTGCTTCAATAAATGTATTGAATAGAAATGTAAATATGTGTTGATTTCCCTTATGCAGGAGCACCTACTATTTCAAAACAAGAAACAAGAACTCTTTAGGGGCTCCTGTAATAACAATGTAAGGCAGTTGGTGCCTGAAAAATGGACATGTTTGATCTGACCATCATAATGCAGGACATATCTGAATTTGGAGGCCCCATGTAAAACCATCAAGGGTTGAGAAGCATTTAAAGCTTTTGACAAAAGGGTAAAGGATGGATATGATGCTACTGTCCAGAGCTTTATAACCTCCTGTATGCCTGACCATTTGCTGTGGAGCTGCCAAATTATGATGATTTGGCCCACCTACAAGGCTGTGTAAATGGGGTTTCAGTCAACTACATCATACTAAGGTGAAACGGTGAACTTAAAGCCTGGTGAAAAGGACTTAAAAGTTTTGAGCGATAGTCCACTGAAATTTCCAAATGGATTCACTGATGTTTGACTTTCCTGAGCCATCAGAGGAATGCTGGCACCCTAAAATATGCATGCGGGAGCGTGTCAGGGCCCTCTGTGACATATTTCAAAAGTTTGCCCCGCCCATTTTTTCTGGCTTGATTTTCCAAATAAGCCTATGAAAAGTGTTAGTGAGAGGAGGCCAGATTTTTACAAGTGGAAAAAATGAAGGTGACACCTGAAGGTCTGGGGGCCACAAAACTTGGCACACTGAAGCATGACAGGATACCAAAGTTATCTCCCAAGTTTCGAGTGGCTGGCTGCCACAGGAGGCGCGTTGTGCCCCCTAGAAATGCCAACTTTTCTCCATTTCAGACAGTCACCATTTGAGCTAGGAAAATGGGATTGGGCTGAAACTCGAGATTTTCAATCACCTCCCACAGAGGTTCAACATATATGAAATCCACATCCAAAGCTTTATGAGAAAGTTATAAAATTTTACCACGGAGGTGCCGAGCTAAGCTGTGGCACCAAGCCTGGGATCCAGTGCTTGATAGCAGGAGATGAGCCGAGTCTGGCAACATCAGAACGGCATCTGTCGGATGCTCGGCTCGAGCACAGTGAGTGTTTGAATGAGTAGGCCCGAAATGCCTGTTTCGTAGTAGTTTCGAAACCCCTTTTGGTCTATCGCGGCCTTATCAAGCCATAGAAGCACGCTGTTTTTTATACAGGTGACCAGGGCAGCCACCGGACCTGGGATATGCCAAGTTTTTTGACCTGGAGGAGGGCTGACGTTGAGTTTGAAACACCCAACATTTCCCCATAGGGTAACATTGCCTACTCAGTTTTGGTGGGAAACAAATAATTCAGATTTAATCCATGTTAAAAGAAAAATTATTTTTCACAGTGATAGAGCAATACAAGCACTAATAAAGATTTTTAATTTGGGATGATAGGCCTCTCCCTTGCTTGTGTAGGTGAAGGATAGAGTGGCTTCAGACACAATGGTAATACCTCTCCATTTGGGAATTAAGGGCAATAACAATCCCTTCAGACACAACAGTAATAGGCCCACACTGGTAATATGGGGTCATTACAGCCTGTCTGAAGACCACAGACCACCAAATTGTGGGGACTGTGTATTAGTACTTACTCCCACAGTACGGTGCAACTCAACTCCATCATAAAGGGCAATTTTCAGCAGGCCCAACAAGGTTGGGAGCCCTTCCAGCAGTTCAAAATTATCTCAGTATACCGAAGGAACAGGAACCATGGTGACATCCTGGTATACTCCTCATTAGACAAAAATACAAAGCACTTTAGGTATTTTCAATACATAGACAACCTATATACTGGTACTGGTGCTCCTGTGTGGCAGACACTACATTTGCTGAACACAAATGTGATTTATGTGATAGTATGCACCCACTGTCAAAAATTATACATTGGGGAGACCAAAAACTTGACAACTAGGTTGAAAAAACATCTCTATCAAATACAGAAACAGAATAAAACCACAACATTATATACTCACTTCCAAATCCACCCGGGACAATTCATGGTCATGGCAGGTTTATAATCAAATGCCAGTTGGTCCAGTCAAAAACGGAAGACAGCAGAGGCCTGTTGGATCAGAAAGTTGAAAACAGTGGTCTCTTTTGGTCTGAAATGAAAAAACCTGAAAACTCCTGCATCATGTCAGAGGGAGTGGGATCTTGTCCTGTTCTGGGGGGAGCGTGGAGTGGAGTGGAGAACCTATTGATTTGTTTCTTATTTATTGATCTATTCACCTCCTTGTTTGTCCATTTATTTATGCGTCAGTGCGAGCTGGTGTATTTATTTTTTGATATCCGCAATTTCCTTTAGCACAGTTATAACCCTTAAATTAAATAATCTAGTGAGTGATGCTATAGCACTTTTCCTGCACTTTTTGCCTTTCTTTGGGAGATTTCCCAAAATCAGCACTTATTATTATGTGATTTTTTGCCACTTTGATGGGTTGATGAGCTCTATCCTCTGATTCCAGGTTGTCTGCCCAGGGCAGGGACATTTCCCCTCTCCCCATATGAATTCATTGTAAGAATGCATACTTACCAAAACCAGATTAGGCATTGAACTCTGCACTGTCTCCTAGACAGCACAGCAAGTTCTTTTACCAGAACCCCATCCATTCAACCAAATTCCATCTCATCCCTTTGTAGACATTTAGCGTACATTTACAGCCGTTTTTCGCTTTTATATTCACATGAAATCTTAAACAATTGTAATTGTCTTTTTAACCATGACCCCAACCCCAGCCCTAACCCTAACCCGAACCCCAACCCCAACCCTAAACCCAACTCTAACCCTAACTTTGACCCTAACCCCAACTCTCTAACCCAAACCCCTAACCCCAACCCTAAACCTAACCCTAACCCCCAACCCTAATCCTAAACCCAACTCTAACCCTAAACCTCTAACCTTAACCCTAAATCCCAACCCCAACCCTACTGTAACCCTAACCCTGACCGTTTAACCCTAACCCCAACCCCAACCGTAACCCTCTAACTCTAACCCTAACCTAACAATGGACCCAACTGCACATAAGTGTGTGTGTGTATGCATTTGTGTGTTCCCTGGAGGGGTGGTGAGAGCTGTGCATGTGCCTGTGTGGACTCCCTGTGTTTCTTGTTTCCCTTTTTTCCCCCCTTTCTTTTTTTTTTCTGGAAACAGGGAGTCCTCTAGCCCTAGCCCTAGTCCTAACCCTAGCCCTAACCTGAAAACCCTAAAACCCTAATCCTAACCCTAACACTATCTAACGTGGTCCACCTGAGTGAAGAACACAGTAACCTAATACGTACACTACTAGATTTCTTCACAGACTTAACTCTGCAGTTAGTCATACACTGACAATGACTGGGGCAATGAAAAAAAAAAAAGCAAGCTGGTTGCTGACAGCTTTTTATTTTTTTTGATCATTGAAATAATGGAAAAAATATCAAATTATTTTTTGCTTTTGAACCATTAGTTTCATGAGGCAATGTTTACCGTGGTGGGCTGACTGGAACAGACATGACTAGCTGTGAGATACGTTCAACAGATTTTGCTCTCACTGTGCTCCTGCATAGCAGAATAAACTACGCGCTCTCTCTGGCCCTGCAGTCCCAGTGGACAGAATGTACTGAATTACTTTGTGAAAATGCACGGATAACATATCATTCATTAGAGGCCACAATAAAACAGAATATGCAGATATTCACTGCAGCAAGACAATGTGACTTAATTTTCCCTGACATGAAGGCTTGCTTTGGAACTGGGACACTGAGCAGTAGAAAGATGAAACTAGTGTGGGAGTACTCGACAGTGCACTGTACAGCCAGCACCAAACCCTCTTATTAGATAAAACATGTTCCTATAGATAAAACAACTGGTCTGTTTATTTAAGATTCAGAAAATTTCATCAAATGCTTCTTCCCTGTTTATGGTGGAGAACAAATGGCATTGTGGGTAGTTACTCTACTGAAAGGAGTCCATAACTAAGCCATTTTAGGCAATCAAAACAGCATTATTAAATCTTTTGCCTTATATGCACAGTGGAATATGGAGAGGCTGTGATGATAGTAGGATCCCTTTCTTTGAAAGGGAGACAGAGACTACTCTGCATGAGGCATGTGCCAGATGGGAACCCTCTAGCAGTTACTTTGACGTGGCACA
This sequence comes from Megalops atlanticus, assembly GCA_019176425.1. Taxonomy (NCBI): domain Eukaryota; kingdom Metazoa; phylum Chordata; class Actinopteri; order Elopiformes; family Megalopidae; genus Megalops; species Megalops atlanticus. The sequence continues at coordinate 3,879,025 of CM032888.1, forward strand.
GCAGCTTACACACTTACTCACTAAATGACACACACAGGTATTTACACACAAACCTCCACACATAAGCAAAACCTTACACACACACAGATATACAGAAAATTTACAGTTTACTAACCATCACACTTACACATGTACTTACACACTTAAAAAGGTACTTACATACTTAAGATCTAATGCACACACTCGCACAAGAACTTACACACTTATGCAGAAACTGACATACACACACAGCAAATTAAACAATTACTCAAGTACTTACACAATAAAACGTGTACTGATACATTGACACACTAACTTACAGTAATGTAGGAAATTACACGATTTCACAGGTGCTTTCATATATACACAGGTACTTCCACTCTAATGCACATGTGCAGGTGTGTGTTGAACATCTCTTTATTATAACACAAGAGGAGCAGCTTCTCTCAGCCTTCGTCTGGGGACACAGAGGGCTCATGTTGCCACGGGGTTCTGCGGCGCACGGTGTCATCCCTGTCCTCCAGCGATCTGTGACATTACTGTGCCAGTTGGGGGACAACAAAACCCAGCAGGATTTGTGTGGCTCGGAGGAAGGAACCTTCAAGCACTGAACATGGGAAAAAATGTTAGAAGGACAGCGACACAAAAATATGAATGACTTAGAAAGAGAGGTCTCTGAATCAAAGGACAGGAAAAAAAATGATACACCATTTTAAGGGAATAGGCTAATCACACCAGCCTCCTGGACATAGACTGTGGTCACATTTCGCTTCTTAGCAATGTGTTACTCAATTATGATGACCTACTATTACTTACAAATTACCAGCACATAACAATAGGTGCTTGAGGTCTGCTAATGATATTGAACAACTTTTAGCGGATTAGTAGTATGGGATCACATGAACAACTTGCTGTGCATTGTGCTTATGGTGGTTCTCCCCATTCCTGAGAAAACTCTCTTTTTTATCCCCTGACCCAAGTTCCGGTGTTGAGGCAGATATGTGTGTTTTGGTATCACTGCACATCACAGACAGATCCTCTGACCTTTATTGCAGAGCCCGTGAGGCTGGTGAAGACACTAATAGCCCCTGGAGTTAATCAGCAGCTGACTTCTTTGCATGGCAAGTGTATTTGTGTTGTGCTGGTTGGGGTGGGACTGTCAGTCCTCTCATTTCCTTACATACAGGAGAGTTGGGCGTGTTTCCACAGAGGTCCTGCCCATTTAGGTCATCCCAGGGCCAGTGTCCTGGCTTGAGTGTGGGCTCATTTCCAGCAGAAAGGTTCCTCGCTGGCATATTCTCTGTGATGCGGTCAACACAGCAGGTGATTGGATGAGTCAGCGGTCACATGACCCTCACGACTGTGGAGGATTGGTCAGACATCCGTCTGGAATCTGTGTTCATCTTCTGTCCCAAGTGAAGATATTAAACACCTTGAACTTGGGGGGAGAGGCATGGAGCGCACATTAAAAATGGAAGGTGCTATAGTTCGTCAGTATTTTTTGTAAGCTCATCACTTCAGCTACATGTTGGGGGCTGAACTTAGAAACATAGTCAGAACCTTAATAATAATAACTTTATTTCCATAGCACCTTTCATACATGGCACTAACACAATCTGCTTTACTGAAGATGTTTTAAATAAAGCAGTCACAGAAAAGGAGAGACTAAAAAACATGGAGATAAATACATAAATGATTTGATACACCCCGTTTTCCCTCAAGATAAGCAGTTGCAAAATCAAACAAAATAATGAAAAGAATAAAAGAGAATCATAAAGCATGGAGGTGTTGTAAAAGAGAAACAAAACAAAAAATCCTTTAAGACACTGCAATGTCCATCTCCCCTAGTAACGGTAAAATTCACACCATATGTTATAAACTGACCTGAAACGAGAAAGATTGTTCCAGCAGGAGACAGTCTCTCCTTAGACTGAAGAAGGTCCTGTCCTTATCACTGAGAGGAGGCAGACCACAGGTAGGTCACGTGAACCATGCTGCTGTCATTTCCTATTTCCTCTCAGGCCTTCCTGGAAGATAAAGGAGAGAAAAAGAAATGGTGCCCACAGCGTGTGTCTGACAGACTGTCACAGTCTGTTTGGAGTGGCAGGTCTCTAACACAGGTCCCATTCAGGGAGCACACAGCCGCAAGGTTGGGGGGGGAGGGGGTGTGCTCACATCCCTTTCTCCAGCCACCTCATGGAGCTGTGTGATGACACAGTGCTGCCACATGCCATAACTGGGTGGGGAGGGAAGGGGTGTTACGCGAAACGCCTGGCACCAGTGAGAGACCCCCGTGGACAACACCGTGGCACAAAAATGTCACAGGTGTTCAAAGCCCCACCCACTCACCATCCTGCTCTGTCACTGGTGGAGGAGCGGTCAGATCTGAGAGGAGATCAAAAAAAGGGCATTTCCTGGATTAGGAAAATAAACCTTTCCAGGGGGTCAAACACCTTTCACTACCTCCCATCCAGGCCCTCCCGACATCAGGAATGAGATAAGAGATGAAGGGATGAGCTGAGGCCTTTGACATGGATCATGGTGCAGACTGCCTGCCCACTAAACAAGACTGCAGAAGTCCCATGCTGCTATTATTGTGTGTCAAGTGACAGAGAGAGAAACAGGGAAAATGGTAATATAAACAGGAGACAGTTCTCTTTCTTCTCTCCTCTATTTATGCAAATGCATAAATATATTTTTATATTTGAGGTGAAAGCAGCCCCAAAAACAGCAGAGTCCCCTTCCTCTATCATGTAAACTGTACACTACGGTGTCACTGTGATTTGTCACATTTTACCATATTGACTCCACTTTGCACACTAATGCACCCTTCAGCCAGGACAGGAACACTTAGAGACCTTGACCTATTTAAAAAATCATTCACAGATAAATTAGCTGAATTTATGTTGTAGGATCCCAATTTGAATTCTTAAACATGATAACTTCTGTTCATTATGAATTCAGTATTGATCACGTTGTATAACTTTGCATCCAAATTAGAGCCCTGCATAAACCAGAAAGGCAACAGAATGAAACACTCTTCTGCAAAGAGTGGCTCTCCTTTTAATGTATTCTACCTTGCTTCTTCTGATCTTCATCTTTTATGCTATATCCATTTATAATGCCTTGCATTGTTTATAAGGGGATATTATAAAATGAAGAGAATCTGAAATAGAATTCTGGTTTATTGGATTAAAACTTTAAAATCAGGCCTATTCCTTCTGTCTCACATGGCTACTTGGGTGCCCTGTTAAATGACACTCCACAAATGATTTTCCAGTTTACATGCAGACGGCACCTCCTTTTGACGAGATGCAGGTGTCACGTCTTTTCCTCGGATGGACTTTAATGAGACGACATGATACGCTGGCCTCCTTTGCGGTAATGCACTTGTAAACCTGGTGGAGGACATGCAGGGCATCCCTGGAGGACCTCCCTGTGACTCCATAGAGGATGGGGAGGGACGGAAGGACACAGGAGTAGAGACTATTCACCTGGCGTGCTCTGGGTCATGACAGACTGGCCCTGGCAGAACCCAGCCTCCACTACTGTGAGGCCTGCCTCTTTCAGACAGTCTTACCAGCAGTACAGAGGGCTAGGAATAAGCATACACAAACTGGCTCTAATAGCAGGGAGGAGCTTTTCTTATTTCCTGGTTGTCCTTTACCAACCCCACCAAACATGAGTCTTCCTTGCGGCCTACCCGGTAAGACAATGTGTCCAATACATGTGTCTAGGTTCCTGTATTGACTGCATAGGAGAAGCTAAGAGGCAATGCTGGTTTCATCGGGGCCTTTAAATAAGCAGGCATCAGAGGCGATTTGATCACCACCTCAGTCCAGGACTCTAGTAAAGCCAATCAAGATTTGAAGCATCGAATGTCAACCTAACTGTCCGAGCTATGGCAGGCTCCAGAGTGGCCCGTACCCCCTAGCTGACCTGGGTACTATGCACAGCTGTTTGGGGATGGGGGTAAACCCTTATGCTCTGTGCTCTGGGTGTGTTGGGTTTCAATTCTGCTGCTGTGCCTCTGAGAAGTGTCCTTGACCTCTGTGGCTACATCCAAACCACAGCTGTTAGGATGTATTACAGGACAAGCATGATGTGAAGATGATGTGGAGCACTACCTGTCTGAAATGAGGCGTCGGATGAGCTCGTATATTATGCAACGCAAGGGTAAGGAGAGAGAGATGGAGGCAGCTGTCTGACCTATTAGAGTGTGGGGGTCGGGGGATCAGCTATATGTAACAGATGTTCAGGATCTACTGCTCCAGCACTAGAGGAGAGTGTGACGGAGAAAGAGGGGCACAGAGACCACTTATGTTTAGTTATTATCAGACATTCTGCTCCTGCCTTCCTTCCAACTTCCTGCTTGATAGCAGGAGGTTTTGGTAGTGTCTGATTTCCTATGCCCTTTTATAGATGTTATGTTTTTAGGTCATGCCCTCTTCAAGAAAGTTTGCAATGAGCCAGTGAATCAGAGCACTTGCAGCTTCAACAATGGCAGAGACAGAATTCTCAATGTGATGTGCACTGAGCTGACCATCTGGTCCATATATACACCGATGAGCCTGTTAGGAAGTTTCTCCCATCGTGGAACCAAGTCGGGACCGGCGAAGTCACACACTGATTTTCAATTGAAAAGATTTTATTTCGATGCGCAAACGGAGATTCGCTTGGGTGCAGCGACAACGCATTCCGACCGAATCTCAACATAATGGCCACAAGTGAGGGTTTAAGTACCTTGTCCGCGGTATACCAAATAGCAGGTGTGAACATTCCCATTGGGAAGTGCATATAACACCTGGATGTCCTGGGGACTCCCATTTGGTCAGCTACCGGGGACATCCCTTTGAACCCTATATGTGGCCGGCTGTCTCTAACAGTCAGAGGGCTATTGCAGAGTGTGTGTGTGGGAAAGTAAATACAAAATGTAGTTCAAACAAAGGCAATTTAAATAGGTTTGAACCAGTTCCATTCTATCAAGCCAAAACATTATGACCACTCACAGGTGAACAACGTTGATCATCTCCAAACAAGGGCACATGTCAAGGTCTGGGTAGATTAGATGGTAAGCAAGCAATCGGTTCTTGTAGTCAACGTGTTGGATGCAGGAGAAATGGGCAGGAGTAAAGACCTGAGCGACTTTGACAAGGGCCAAATTGTTATGACCAGACGACTGGGTCAGAGCATCTCTGAAAAGGCAAGCCTTGTGGGGTGCTCCCAGTCAGTAGTGGTGAGTACCTACCGACAGTGGTCCAAGGAGTGACAAACCACAAACCGGCGACAGGGTGTTGTGCACCCAAGGCTCATCGATGCGCAAGGGCAACGAAGGCTATCCCGTCTGGTCTGAATCGACAGAAGGTCTACTGTGGCACAAGTCACAGAAAATTTTAATGATGGGTACGGGAGGAATGTGTCACAACACACAGTGCATCGCACCCTGCTGCGTATGGGGCTGTGTAGGCGCAGATTGGTCAGAGTGCCCATGATGACCCCTGTCCACCGTTGAAAGTGCCTATAATGGGCATGTGAACATCGTAACTGGACCTTGGAGCAGTGGAAGAAGGTTGCTTGGTCCGATCAGTCCTGTTTTCTTTTAGATCACGTGGATGGCCGTGTACGTGTGCGGCATTTACCTGGGGAACTGATGGCATCAGGATACACTGTGGGAAGACGACAAGCCGGTGGAGGGAGTGTGATGCTCTGGGCAATGTTCTGCTACGAAACCCTGGGTCCGGCCATTCATGTGGATGTCAATTTGACATGTGCCACCTACCTAAACATTGTTGCAGACCAGGTACACCCCTTCATGGCAATGGTATTCCCTGATGGCAGTGGCCTCTTTCAGCAGGATAATGCGCCCTGCCACACTACACACATTGTTCGGGAATGCTTTGAGGAACATGATGAAGTGTTCAAGGTGTTGCCCTGGCCTCCAAATTCTCCAGATCTCAATCCAATTGAGCATCTGTGGGACGTGCTGGACCGACAAGTGGACCGATCCACGGCAGCTCCACCTCGCAACTTACAGGACTTGAAGGATCTGCTGCTAATGTTTTGGTGCCAGATCCCACAGGACACCTTCAGGGGTCTTGTAGAGTCCATGCTTCGGCGGGTCGGTGCTGTTGCTCTATGCTGTTTATGACCACCTGCCTAATATGCTGTATGCCAACAGCATATTAGGCAGGTGGTCATAAAGTTTTGGCTCATCGGTGTAAAATATCTGTGCTGAGACTGTACCTATTTAATCTGGTCAGACCAGAGAGCAGCAGCAAGAACATGATTCAGGAAAGTCTTCAAATTAAGAAAATGACTAAAATTTGGAGGACAAAGCCATGGAGCTCCAAAGACAGGCAAAGGCATTAGGACGAGCCACAGGCCCCGGCACAATCACCTTTAGCACGGCGCTGACCCAGCCAGAACGTCCTCTCGGTAGACAGGACACAGGCGACCCTGTCCCTTGCAGCCTCCCTGGATGCACTCAGACAAAGGTAAGGTAAGGTGAGACCATGTTTCCCCTGAGGACTAAACGCAGCCAGCTTAATCAGGCCCCTAACATTTTGACTCCCACGTTCCCCTCATAGGTGAACATGCACTGGAAGAGTTCCATTGTATGTCGGTGCCTATTAGCCGCCATCCATTGTATTTAGAAAGGAGGCCACCCAAGAATAGCAACTCATGAATCACAACAGTGTAATTATTATATAACATATTTGAATGAGATGATTCATCCACTTGGGGAAAGGCAATGTCATTGTTTGAAGGAAATAAAAAAAAAACTGGTGTCAAAAATACAGCAATAACATCCATTTCTAAACAGCTGAATCACACATCCTCCACGTCTTTGAATGCCATAAACACAAACCTGCTTTGACTGTCTAGTCTCTGCACACCAGTGACTGTCCCAGTGACTGTATTTGATGTATGTAACTTCAGATCAGATTAGCTCTGTCTTGCTACACTGACCTTGTGTCCAGTTTCAGCACTATCTGCATTGTATGATCTGTACACATCTTGCTCTTGTGCCTGTTGTCTGCCCGCTATTTGCACTTTTGTATGTCGCTTTGGATAAAAGTGTCTGCTAAATGAATAAATGTAAATGTAAATGTAAAAGCCCAGTATCTTCTGAAAAAATAAAATGTTTTTATTACACTGGAATGTACATGGAGCAGCTATAGCTTAGCTTCTCCTTTCAACTATGTAAACCACAAATCAGTATTCAACTTTGACCTCTGTATGTGAATGACTTTTATGTGGTTGTAAAAGGAGCTACCACTTCAGCACTACCACAAAACCCTGACATCACTACATAACAACCAATGGGAGAGAACAACACAGTGGGGTGGGATTCCATTCAAACTATCGGTTTGCTCATTGGTTGCAGGATTCTGTCAAAAGTTTTTTGTGCTTTTCTCACTCCTGAGGCTTACATGATTTTGAAAGCAAAATTGATCTAGGGCTAGTGGGTGCAATCTGCAAATGCAAAATTGAATACAAAATTGAAAACTTATTTGTATTAAGCAGTACTAACAAATTGAGCTATTATTCTATTAGTAACAATAATACGGCTGTACAAAGCTGTACACCTACCTTGCTACTCAGAATAGATGTCTCACTTTGTAGCTACAGCCCTTTCACTTTTCTGTATTAATGCTCTCAACCATCATTGCAGATAATATTTTCATGCATCAACCCATGATGGGAGGATTGAAGTGGAGAGGGTGGAGCACGTTTCCAAAATCCACACAGCTCTCATTTCAAATCAGAAGCAGCGCGCTGGCCACTAAGTCAAATCCTGTGTGTATCCATCAGTTCTTTTTAAGTTCCTCCCAGCTTTGACACAAGGATTGCTAAGGTGGGGAAATATGGTGGTTTATCTGACTGCAGTTCGATTTAGGCAAATTAGAGGGGGGAAAAAAAACCCAGCAAAGCAAAGATAATGTTGTACTCTGACACTAAAAGCTGCACATTCCTTTCACTTCGGTTACAACTGTGAGCAGAGAGGACAGGAGCCAAAAGAACACCCACAAATAATAACACACATACAGCATTGAAGGAAAAATCACCATTCATACATGTGTGTTTTTTTAAATAAGGGGTGCGGATTTAGAATGTAGAATTGTTTTGGCATCAATGAGCGATCATTCATGACCAGATGTAGGTTAGAATGACTCGGACTGTTGGACAGGTACTGATGAGGGGTGAGAGGGATGTTTAACATGTCCACTGTCAAGTCTGGTGAAAATATTGAGAAATGCAGAGGGGAACCAACACTCCCCACTGGTCATGTAACAAGAGAACACCAACCCAGACTGTGAGAGACAATGATGTGCTCCATCCCCCAGCCCTCCTTGGGTTTCCACCAAACATGTCACTTGGCAGGTTAAATGACCTCATCACCTGTGTCCACTCAGAGCTACTTAAGTACTAGTGTATGCCCACTCAACAACTCAAGGGCATGTGGTTGGTCACCAACAGCCCATCAAACCATGGCTAGCATTTGCTGAAATCCTATTTGCCAAAAACAGTTAAGGCCTAAGCCTAAGTTTTTGTTTTCAGAAAGGACATGCACGTAAATCTATTGGTGCGTTTCTTCCGATGCCCACTCTACATGCTGTGTGCACCGTTCTCTGCTGAACCCCCAGGTTCTTTTGTCATCGTGAAAATCTGTCCAATTAATCGAAAGATGTTCTCAAATTAACCTTAAAAAGGTTGACGCGCTCAGAGGCAGAGTGTGACTGGAAAGTAATTGGGTTTTTTTTTTTTGTAAATCAAGCTGTGGCCCATATGTTGCCATGAAAGCTGCAGGTGGCTGGACTGCTGTGACCTCCGAATCTGGGCCAGAGCCAGCATGCAGGACTAAGAGAGAGAGGCAGAGAGAGTCAGTAGAATCAGTAGCATCAGTAGTCGGTAGAGTCAGTAGAATCAGTGGTCAGTAGAGTCAATGAAACAATGTTTCTTAGAGTCAACAGTCATTAGAGTCATCAATAGAATCAGCATTCAGTCCACTATTCTTGTCTGTTGGTTGCACTTGTGTTTTTTTTGTTGGCAGTTTTTGATAGTGCTGGTCTATCCCATGAGTCAATGTGAGGTGCTCAGAGTCCAGTTCACCATCTGTCACCACAGTGTGTGGGTCAAAGTCACCCAGCATTACAGATCAGAGCAGTGGCCACGTCATCATTATCAGTTATTGAAATAGCTCACAACTGTTGTATAGTAACATTAAAATACAGCTAGATATTTGCCAGAACAGTTTAGGCAAAAAGCTCTTTTTAAATGGGTTGGACATCTTGACCTAGGATTCAAACCCACAACCCGCTGATACAACTACAATAGGTTGTGCCCTCAACATCACTTATTCCAGGCATAACCCACTAGGGCCTTTTAAGAATGTAGAGCTGTGTCACCAAAACCCACTACAGTCGTGACAGTGGCAGGTTAGTGACTCATTCTAGGGCTTACCATATATTCAATCAGTACCCAAGAAGAGAGCTTTTCAAAATCTTGTTTATTAAATTTAGAAAACACCATTTCCTCAATGGTTAATAACAATCACAGAAATAACTGAAATTGTTGGGGGAGGGGCGCAGGGGAGGTTGGGGTGTTTGCTGGCCAACTCCTGAGATTAAAACATTTTTATCTCCTTCTGTGGGTCCACAGCCCCAGCGCTTCTGCAGATGAATATTAAAAAATTTAAAAACAAAAAAAAAAAAAAAAAAACGAAACAAAAACAAATCTGCATTGTACATCAACAACACCCCCGATCTGCTGACTCACTGACATAACCTGGAGAGGAACAGGGCTGATTAAACTCAAATAAACATTACAGAAACCCTCCCTTCCTGTTCCACTCCTCTCATGCAGTGTTAGTTACTGGCAATACTGCCAAACAAATTCCAAAAACAGCCGAGTATGCAACGTTCCCGTGCTGCAACAAGGGCATTGGCCCCTTTGCCATTCATAAGGAGACCCTGGCAGAAAGGCTTTGCAGGTATGAGTTGTTTTTCAGCTGAGCACAAACTGAAGGCCAGCCTAGCAGCCCAGTATAAATAGTTTATTGAGTGAGGATTGGGAGGGGGGGAAGCAGTACAGGACTGTGTTACATAAGCACAGCGTCACCTAAAGTTCGTAGAGGGATTGACGGGAGGTGGAGTCCAAAGTAAGAAGCTGGGCAGTATATCAGACGAGCTCCAGACTTCGATTCCCATCAGCCCCTCTGTAGCGTTTTTGTGGCACTCTGCCCACGGACCACGTTTCCCGGGTGTAGTCCGGAAGAGGAAGTGCAAACAGTGACTCTGGGATTGGGTGGGTGGGGTGTTGGGTGGCGGGGGTGGGGAAGGCGGTGATGCCCTCTTCTGATCAGGGAGCAGAGAGTGGCGACTCCCTGGAGGGGGACCCCGTATTGTCCTCAGGGGGGAACACGGTAAGGGTGCAGGCACGGATCCCACCCAGCGACTCGGGTAGGTCAAACACCTTGTGCCACTCGTCCTTCTCCGGGTCGTACTTCTGCACTATCTCCACCATGCAGCGGTTGTTCCAGGAGTAGCCACCCACCACGTAGATCTTGTTCTCGAAGACGGCCACGCCCACATCGCTCTGGCCACGCAGCATGGCTGCGATGGGTGTCCACAGGTCCAGCGCGGGCGAGTAGTACTCACAGCTCAGCACGTCGTCGTAGTCGCTGGTGCCCCGGAAGTGGTTCCCGCCGATCACGTAGAGCCGGTCGCCCACAGTGCACATGCAGTGCAGTCCGCGCACCGTGGTCATGGGTGCCTTCTGAGTCCACTTGTCCGCATCGGGGTCGAAGCACATTAACTCCTTCTGGAAAGTGTCGTGGGTGATGCCACCTGGAATGGCAAGGTAAGAGGACACAAAGTCAACATCTCACAGTCAAACACACATAGCATCCACAGGACACAAGCCAGAACGTTAACAAAATCAGTCAATTAAGAATCAGACAACCAAGAGTCAAGCAACCAGTAGCTCCTTAGGGACCATATCAAGGCCCCCTTAAGATTTAGCACACACTACGTAAGGGGTGGATCCAGTCAGTCAGTCACTTGATAAACAATTAACAGACTTTTCTGTTCCAACAATGTTCTTTGCTCAGCTGAATGACCTTGAAATTGTGGCATAACATGCTCCTTCCACAATAAAGAATCACAAGCAGCTCCTTATATTGGAATAAACATCAGGACTAGAACAGAACTGAATAAAGAAAAAATAAGAATCTGCACACTACTCTAATGCACCCAAACAGTTTTATTTGCACACAGCCATAAAATGCTTTGAAAAATTCAATTTTATGGCACTGTGAAAATAAAACTATTTTGGAGCATTAGAGTTGTGTGTGGATTTTATTTCTTCATTACTGTCAGCTCTTTGGCCAGGGGTCATCACCACATGCCTTGGTTGGTTGTTAGGCCTCGATCTCACTGCCTCTTCCAAACACTGAATTGCACATATCTCAAACCAAAATCTGCCCATGGCAATATACGAGGGCCGCTTTCGTAGTGCGGTGATCATATCAAAACTGTATGCCTCCAGCAACTTCAGGATGAATCCGAGCTGGTTCATCAGTAATGAGTGGTCTTCTACCCCATACTCTGACATGACAAAAATCCAGACGACTCCCCAGCAATGGCATGGCAACAGCAGGGGTGCATCGTCAGCAGTACGTCATCAAGATGCTATCAAACAGAACAGAATGCGACAGCTTTTCAAAAGCTAGCAAACCTTGCGCCTGGGTGGACAGCTTGCATTCTTTCTGTGCCTGATTAGCGTGAAGTCTGAGGAAAGCTGCACAAAGACACCTTCATCAACAGATTATTGGAGGTTATGAAATCAACCAGCTGGCTATTATTAGCAGCCACACAGAGTAAGAGCTGAAACAAATGCTGGATTTGAGAGGGCTAATGGTGAGACAGCAAAAGGTGGGACTGGAGGAAGTTTGTGGTCTACTGATAAATAAATGCCTACGTGCCTGCCAAAGCAGGGATTAATAATTGCACTGAGATGACTGGCTGTGATCATCTCCATTTGTCTGAAAACAAGAAAGCTAAACTTAGAGCAGATCTGCACTTCCCTGGCATCCATAATGGTAAGAGGACACAGTCTTTCCCAATGACTGATTAGCGAACAGCAAATTCTGCCTCGGGTGCACAGAAACTGCTCCTTGACCTGATGTGAGTCTTTATTTCTGTTCTTCCTAAACTAGAGTGCTCTGATCCTGCCCCTTCAGCCCCATCCACTGTCCCCCACCCCCTAAACTACAGACTGTCCCCAAACACTCCCTGTGTTGAGCATTGGGGAACTGGGGAAACCATTAAAAAGACAAAAAGCTAAAATATAACATGCACACACAGTGCATATTGACGTGTACACATCAGTTCTGAAGCACAACACAAATTATCGATAGCATCATATCACACGAACTGGGGTGTAGGGAGACAAAAAACAAGCAAAAATGAAGGTATGCAAGGAGTGGAAGTGAGAAAAAACAGGACATGCCTGTAGGGAGGGCTGAGAAAAAGAGGAGTGAAATCCTCCCCATGAGAGAAGGAGGGGAGTGAGGGAGGGGTGTATGAGAGACAGGTAGGGAGGTAGAAAGTAAAGGGGGAGAGAGGGAGGGAAACAGAGGAAGAAATGCAAGGAGAAACTGGAGGAGAGTGTTGGCGTTGGGAGAAAGAGAGGTGGAGGGAGGGAGAAAGAGGTGGAGGGAGGGAGAAAGAGAGGAAGAGAGACAATGAGCTGGACTGCCACCCCACTGGCCGCTGCTGCTCCGTTAACCCATTCACGCCCACAAACCCATCAGCACGATAGCTAGAGCCCGATCACTCCATTCTGTCCCCCACACATTACACACCAGTAACACAAAAATGAGAAGAGGGACACAGAGAGGACACTAACAGAGGGGTGTGTGTGTGTGACAGAGCCCTGAGGATGTGGTGGATGTCATACCTCGTGTCCACGTAGGTGCCAACTTTCTTCTGTATAAGTCGGCATTGTTCCAGCGCTAACATTGCCTGAACGTTTCCCCATCGCCACACCCCAAATTCCAGGAGCGCAACTACCCATTTGTTGAGGGGTATGCAACATCAACATTGACCCCCCCATTGTCAAATTGCAGTATTGTCAGAACAGCATGGGGGTAGTCATATGTACAAAAGGCAAAAACTGTTTATTTTCTTGAACAGATCAATTTAATAACTATTTTAATCATTAAGTTACATTGACTATGCACTAATATTTAGCAACCATTAACAACTACTGTACATATTTTACATTAGATTTAGGCGTCTGTTTGACCATTCTCACCGGACCCATGGGACGGACGCCGACTGTAGTCACCAACTACATTGTGACATGCCTTGCCTTTGCACTTGCCCATTTCTCAAGTATATCATCAAACAAATTTGAGATGACTGCCAATTGGGTCAAGCGGTCATTGTTCATACTCGATCAAAGGTATGTCATCACATTAATAACATAAGTTAGTGGCTGATTGGCATAAACACAAGAAAACCCATGGCTAAATACCACTGGTAGCCCATGTTATTTAGAGAACTGAACGAGACAGGCTGAACATCAACTTCATGTCTGAGGAAAGCTGGCTAGCGGTATAACTTAGCTATCGATGATTTGAGGCGAAGGCAGAAAAACTAAGAAAACAGTAGGCTACGTTTTCCAGTTTGTTTTCATCAAACTGTACACGTCCTGATAAAATACTGTGATTTGACCATTGAGTTCGACCAAAATCTAAATTTAACCAACAACATTCATTTTCGATGTACTGAGGCAATAGGCTGTCTAGTCTTTTTTCATGTCTCATGAAACTATGTTAGCCACCTGGCCTACCTAATGTTAGCTAATGTTCGCTAGTCTAGTTTAGCTAACTAGAAAATGTCAACTTCAAGCTTTCCTCTCAAGATTTTCACTGAGGTGGTACTTTACATTCTACCTGCAGTCTTTCATCCACATAGACAATTTTTCTCTCATTCCTTCACACGCTTTCTCTTTTTCCCTCGTTCGTTTCCTGTTCTGCGCCCCTGACAGTTTCTTTTGAACTTTCTCCATCTCGACTCCTTCTCTATGTCATGACAAGTTGACAGCTTAGATCACAGGGTGCCGCAAAGCCTCGCGCTCTAGAATCTTTTATGACATTTTAACTCTCATCATTGATACAGTCATTGGACCGCAGCCATAACGAATAAGTAGGGCTGGGTGATATGGACCAAAAATCATATCTCTTTTAGGCTGAATGGTGATACACAATATATATCTCGGTATTTTCTACGAAGTGGGCTAAATGTTCAGTTGTAAGTCAAAGCCACATGTGAGATGTCACAAGCACTTTTATTAAAACAGACTGTGATCAAAATAAAATGCAAAGACAGAGTTTCCTTCCCTGTTTGAAAATATACAGCTGCAAAACATGTAAATGAAAAATTATATAAAATGGCTAGCCTATATTAAATTAAAAAAGCATATTTCTGAGAATGCTCCTTCAGTTGTCTTCAACAACAATAACAGACTGATTAAAATAGAGTACAATTAGAGGTTTTCCTCTCCTGCTTAACAAAACACACAGCTGTGCAAATAACAATAAAAATGTAAACAGAACAAAAATAACAACAGGCCTACCCAGTTTAAAAATGAGCAGGGTAACTCTTCATTCAGCATCTATGGCAAAGTGGACCAAAAGTTTGACGTGTGTCTGTATCTACTTTTTGAAGAAATAAAACAAAAACGGCCAGATGGGTCAGCAAAGATCCCTAAAAGAATTCAAAAGAGATACAGTTGCTGGATTTAAAGTTATATCCACTAATGAATGAATGACCTGGCACACTTAACGCTAGCTAGTGAGCTAACTAACGTTAAGTTGCTAGCTAGCTAGCAAGCAAACGGTACTTAAGAAATAGTGTTTGAAAATATATTGATATACCTTAAAAAGTCGATATACCGCCCAGCCCTATGAATAAGTAGCCTGTCTTGTTTGTGTGATGGGTGTAGACCTGGCTGTAACTTCAAAAATATGTCTATAATACAGCATGTACCTATTTTAAATGACAAAACAAAGACAATTCACAACAAAGACACATTTTCGTATCTTGTATATATATATTTTTACCACTGTTTTGGCGCCCCCCTTCACGTAGCGCCCCTATGCGCTGCACATGTTGCATACCCCCTTTTTGCTCCTCTGCCAAAATCTATGCTAAAGAGACTTGACCCCCATCCTTTGAGCCAGTGCATTTAGAGGTGGTACGACTAGATAAAACAGCCCACCTACTAATGTCCTTTGCAGACCACAGATAAACCCATATTCCGGTTGGTGTTCTCCATAAGATGACTTTTAAAGGACAACAGACAGATAACAGGCTACAAGGCCCAGCCAAGGGCCACAGGAGCCCGTATTGCGTTGATTCCAGAGACAAGGTACTGAACACTGCAACAATGCCATGCAGATACTGCTCAATCACAACTGTAAAAGTTCCTGATTTATTAACTCAGGGACCCCATGGGGAAGATACCCTACACAGTGTTCCTTGCCTGCAGTAAGCATCGGCCCTCTCAGGGGAGGCAGAGATAGACACACAAAAGATAGGAACCTGAATTCTCTTCCCTGAGCAAGTGTGAGGAGCTCCACTGCCTATT
This sequence comes from Megalops atlanticus, assembly GCA_019176425.1. Classification (NCBI taxonomy): domain Eukaryota; kingdom Metazoa; phylum Chordata; class Actinopteri; order Elopiformes; family Megalopidae; genus Megalops; species Megalops atlanticus. The sequence goes on from CM032888.1 coordinate 3,894,664, forward strand.
GTTTAAGGTGAGCAGTATGATGGCTATTTCAATCACAGCACCAGCTTCTGGGTACTATCCCACAGTGCACGGTGTAAAATACTATGCTTATAGTAAGTGGACTTCAGAATGCTGGGAGGTAACTGATGTGAATATGAACTTCTGTGCAAAAGGAAATGGCCAATCAGTCCTTGACGACATCACAGCTGTGATTCTGCATAACGCTGACCCCAACCCTGATCAGAACCCTGATTTCCCTCCCCTGTCTCCATCACTCACAGCTCATGAGAGAGACAGAGGTGATGCTCTCCTTGTCTGTGCTTGTCTCCTTTCTCATCTGAGCACTCTCTTCCTCCACTACGCCCACCCCTCTGCTCTCTGACTGGACAGTCTTATGCTCTCAGCAGCTCTGGGCTCTTTCTCCTCTCTCCACCAACTCTGCTCCAATGCCATTGTCCAGGGGCTGCTCACATCCACCCAGTGCACAGAGAGGGGTTAACCTGCACTCAGCAGGAAGAACCTGGAGCCAAACTCTGTGCAGGACATAGAATAGCATCACTCTCTCCTCTGCTTAGGAGTGGTACTATCACAGAGAAACTACACCCCCTCTCTCCACCTGTTCAACCCCCTGAGCAACCACAAATCTCCAGTCTTCCCACCATTAATGAGCTTGTCATCAAATCAACAACCTTCTGCCCACCCATGCTAAATCTCAGGGTACTGACCACTAATGGAACATGCTTTTGTGACATCATGGGGGATATTGCATGTGACTATTTCCTTCTAATCATGAGCAGAGTTTCGTAAAGCCCACCAGACAGGTTGGGAGAGGTGATACAAATTCAGCTGAGAGTTCAACAGAAAGTTCATACTACTGAGACAAATGACCACGGTGTCACAACCAATTGGTAAGATGTCATGACAAATGACAATACTGCCATGATAAACCACAATAACGTCACCAAAAATGCCCAAAATGTCATGCCAAATGCTGCAAATTTGACAGCTATTAGGGGAAAATGTCACTGTGCAATTTAACATTTAGCTGGTGCCTCACAATGAAATGTGACCCAGTCTATATTAAACCCTAAACTACATTGCAGTCTGGAGGAATGACAGTGCTGGAGCAGACTGGATTTAAGGAGGGCACTGCCTCCACAATGCACAGACCCAGGATGGGAAAAACGAGCCAGTCAGCAGGTTCTAAGAATACCAGCAGATGATAAACAGAGAGGTGAGCGCCAATGTCAGACGAAGGTCCTCTCAACAGCCTTCAGTAAGAAAGGCTGAAAAAGCATTATGGTACATTACATTGCCTTAGCCAACGCTCTTATCTGGAGCTGCTTCCACGTCTTACAAATTTTACGTTATCCATTTATACGGCTGGATATTGCTGATATATTTATTTGTTGCGACAAGTTAGGTTACCAGTTCAAGTACTTTGCCCGAGGATATAGGAGCAGTGGCCTAGCGGAGAGCTGAACTAGCAGCTTTTGGGTTATGAGCACCATGCCATGCTGCAGTCCTAAATCCATGATTGGACTGGGAATAGTGAAACTGCGGTAGGGATGGGGGGAGACTGTCTACAAGCCATAGAGAGGTAAATCTGCTCATCTGCTGCCCCTGGGTAGAACAGAACAGCAGGGGGACCACTGGAGGAGATGGAACTGAAGAGAAGGGGTCACCCAGACCTGATCGTGCCCTGGGCAGTGACAGGTAACAGCAACACAGCGGGCTCCAGGTGACCATTTCTGCTGATCATTAAATACCTGAAAGTACCCTATATTAACAGTCTCCCAGAAACCCTGAATCATATTAAAAGGCGTGGTCTTATTTACAGCAACGCTTGAAAGAATTTCTGCCCCTTTTCCACCAAGGCAGTTCGAGGGCCGGTTCGGAGCCAATGCCTAATCTTGAACCAGTTCTTCGTGTTTTGACAGCCAAAGAACCGGCTCTCGGCCAGGAAAACTGGTTCGAAAGCGGCACCAACACTTTGCTGGTCTAGAACCAGAAACCGTTAAGTCAGGGGCTGGGGCGGGATTATCATGACCAACTAAAACTTTGTGAACGCCATAAAAAAACCCAGAGCTAGTGTAGTGTCTAGTCTGCCTAAAAGAAGAAGAAGAGTTTTATTTTTCAAATGTTTCGCCTTGTTGCCAGCCAGCTATGTATTTCATTGCTACTAATTTCTCACATCAATGTTACGAACGTAACATTGATAGCTAACGGGCTAGCTAGCTGTTGGTCAACTAACATTACCCAAGCAAGCATAGTTACTAATTTCTCACATTAATATTATGTTCGTTCGTATCACTGATGTGAGAAATTAGTAGCTATGCTTTCTTGGGTAATGTTAGCTGACCAACAGCTAGCTAGCCAGCTACCGTAACCTTGGTAACAGTAGCTAATGTGAGCATGCTACTTTCCAACATTGCCATCAATTTAAATTACTGAGAATAAACTTTTAGGTTAGGTTGAGTGCAACAAACATTAACATTTAGAACACAGTCCTCACAAAAGCTGTGATGTGTCATGAGTATTTAACGTAATTTAAATCGATAAATGCCATCCTTGTTAAACAATCTCATGTTGTAGCTTTTGCAAGCACACAAACTACAGACAATCTGCGCTGTTTCGGGAGCATAACCATTTACGCGACTGGTGTCGATTATTCTGTGAATTATTTGTTTTATTGTTAATCAAGGAGGATAAAGCCAAGGGACACAGGTTGAAAGTAATGATAGATTTTTGATAGACAGTGTTTGGGCTTCCCCTGTTTCCAGCTCACCAGCCGCCACTGCTAGCTTTGCGCTAGCGGGAAAGCGGCGACATACACAGATGTTTACAGTGACGTAATGATGTGGCTCTATGGTGGCTCTCTAGCCCGTGGAAAAGCAAACCGGTTCTTAGAAGGTTTGCAAGTTGAACCAACTCCGAACTGGCACTAGCACCAGCCCAGAACTAGCACCTAGTTTGCATTGGTGGAAAAGGGACATCAGTTCAGGTCATGAGCCATAGCTGAGGCCAATTGTAAATTTTAAAGGTTATCCATAGGTGATTCCCCCCCAAAGCACAGGATGAGCCAAAAATCAGGGCCCTCTCGCACCCTTGTTCACTCAATTAAGCATTACAGACCAATTGTGAAAAAATGTTTTGTGACCCTGAGAACAGATACCGGACATGTCCAAAGGTACGTTTCCACTGACAGGTTACACTTGTCATTCACAAAAGGAACTGGTTGAAAATCAGTTGCAAAACTACTTCAGAGAGATCTACCAATCACAGGAGTGCAGCCCTTTGAATTGGTGGATAAGCCAACTGAGACCACACCCAAGGATGAGCTAAAACCAGGCAGCAGAGAACCTGTGCCCTCATTTAGGTCACATCTGGTGAGCAGAGCATGTCAACTTTAATGAAAACCCACCTTGAGAAATTCATATTTAAAAATGGCACATTTGTTAATGACCCTCATCAATGACACTTTACCAGAGGGTGATATTTTTTTTTTTTTTTTTCACTCAATTGCTGATTGGCAGTTATTCTGGTAGTCTAAACAGCATAGCAAAAATGACTACAGCAATACAGTTATGTTAACACTTAATGACAAGGGCAATGGTTCATGGTGCTACTCCTGCATCATGGATATCATGCCTTTATGAGGAAATTCTTAGAAGGATTAACCATCAGCACACCAAGTTGGACACATGTGGTGATATTGTTACTAGCAGTTTAGTTCTAATATTCAATAATGTTTTTGAACATCTCACACTTCCTTTTGCATACATTCAAATCAGGCCACTCCACACTATTCTTAAAGCTACAGCTCCCCCACTACAACATATCCATCATGTGACGACTGTTGGTGGTCCAATTCCTTGTACAATAATACAATAAGACTACACATCTGGTGACTGGACTAATGCAAATTCAATGATGTGATCGCTAACCAAAACCATGCAGGATCAAACTACAGGTCAACTCCAGCACTAGTTCAGCAAAATGCCCACTCATAGTTTCTTAGTCTACTGACAGAATCGAGCTCTGATCTCTGGAACATGTATTACCCAACAGTTGCAGACAATGACTTATTTTAAACAGTAGAAGGAAATGTGTGGCAGAAAATGGAATTGTAGAGTAAACAGACACATAAATCTCAAACGATAACTACATTCACAGTATAGCGATCCCTTTTCAGGAGTTAACACTGCATTTAAACTAAAGCTAACACTGTACCCATAAAACAAAAAGCAATATACTGTGTCTGACAGAACTGGCTTCACATAAAATACTGCCTTCTTGTCCTGTCATATGATTAAAGACCCTCAGTGATAAAACAATACCGCCATCTTTCTTCTTCTTACAAATCAGCTCATATGCATACATTCATTCCCATCCATAAATTACAAGGCACAAAGAAATGACATCTTTTGTTAAACACTGGGTGACACTGTTTTAGCATTGAGTAGCTTCATTTTAATTGTAGATTTATTTTTGTTTATACCCACTTTTTATGGAAAATCTAAGCTTTGTACCCTGGCTTTTCATTTTTGTGCATTAATGATGCGTTATGTTATTAATGGAGAAAGCTTCATCTTGATTATACTACAATCATGCCAAAAAGTCATAGGAAAATGTACAAAAAAATCATGCAATTTTTCTCTATTTCGTTCTTTACTACAGACTGTTTTCTGTTAGACACAAACAGCAGTTATCCATAAATCTACAGTAGGAAGCTTAGAGTTGTTTGAATTAACAGTACTGGGCATGGCAATGATGGCTATTTTATTACTGAACTCCTGTTATTGGCCATTGCTGATTATAGTGAAAACATTCATCATAAAATTTATATTCTTCTGCATTCTTCTGTAACCGTCCCTGAAACATTTCAGCCAATTTTCTGTTTGAGGGAGGCGGAGGTATACATTTTTTATGGAAGCATTTTTCAATTTAAAGGAGATTGTAGTTTTTTACTTTGCTGTATGAGGTTAAAATGTTGGGACATCAAGAACAAGCGCAATATTTGGTCACAGAGGCAGGAAAAATTGATGAATGGGATAGGCACACTGCTATCTCAGAATGTGTGCGCGGTTTTTCCTCTGGGATTTTTCCACACACCAGGTGGGGGCCTTGGTCAAATATATAAACAGCTTATCAACAGCGTGACACTAGAACCAATGGAGTGGCTCGGGCTCGCCAGAAGAACAGAAACACAGCAACATAAAAAAGCCTTGTTGCTTGGAATTCACAAGTTAACAGTTTTCTCTGTTAACTTGTACAAGGCTGGCGACCTGGAGCGTGCCACAAGACGGTTTCAGAATCAGAGGCAAAACGCGTCAACGGTTAGCGGGAAACTTTGACTTCCTCCAGTTCAGCTCTCCTGAGAGAGTGCTCAGAGTCTGAGAATTCCTTGCCCCATGCTAAAATAACACCCAAAATCTTTCAGTTACAGGTAAGACCAACATTAACAAAGCACTGCAAACAGACTGGATAGTCTATGAGCATTCCTGTCAGTTCCAGTAAAATAAAAAAAGAAAGTACCTAACAGCAACGCAAGAAGAGCACTTCTTGCCAAATATGGTTCTCAAAAAGGAATGCCTCATGAAACTGGCAGATTGAGGTTTTGTAGAGCATGTAATGTCCCTGTAGAACACACAACTTGAAAGCGCTTTACATAAACGAGCTCGCCAACTGGGCAGGACGAAGTCTTTCGGAGATGCAGCTGACAGCCTCTTGGCTGAGAAGCCCTTTGCGACTAGTTATTTAAACTATGCCGCTGCTAACTTTTTTTAAAAAACCAGCAAAAATATCTTGACTTCTTATTGCTGGATGTGTCTGAATGCGAATGAGGGAGACGGACCGCCTCACACATCTTTTGGCAGCACTTCATTTGGCATTAGTCACATTCTGAAAACTAGAGCACATCTTCGTAAGTCAGGACCCGTGTGTGTTGGAACTGGGAGACAGGTGCGGATGCACGCACGGAGATAGCCGAGGAGCGAACGTATACGGAATGCATACGCAAATGTGCTCCAAGAACTCTGTTAACACAGACATCTGTAGTTAACACAGACCTCTCTGTTAACACAGACATCTGTAGACATCTGTAGTGCAAGTGACTAAGTGTATGAATGAATGGCTGGATGAATAAATCAGAGTCACCTCAGTGGGAATCCTTCCTTCTGCTGCATAGCTAGCTATCTTTAACACATAGATGTAACCACCATGCAAAAATAATATGCAGTAAAGTGAAGTGTGAATGAGCCGCCTGCTGCAGATGGAATTCCCATTTGACCTGGATGGTGGGTCTTTACCTGAAATGTACATGAAGCCACCGTAGACCGTCCCGGCATGGCCATAGTGAGGCTCGTTCATTTTCGCCACGTACGTCCACTCGTTCGTCCTGGGGTTGTAGCACTCCACTGTGGCTGTTTGGAAAACAGAAGGCAGAAGGGAAGACAGTGAGAAATGACAAGAAGTGGTGAACAGTGTGGCCTGAACAATGCCTGGGGATTAAGGACTGATAAACTATTACACGTTCCATTATAAAATTACACTGACTAATGCCAAAGTTAAATCCACTGCAGGCTACATGCTACTCTTCTGGCTGTTTGCTGGCCGACTTCAATAATTAATAATAAATCTCTCACTCACTCACCACTCACTCACTCCACTCACTCCACTCACTCCACTCACTCACCCACTCACTCACTCCACTCACTCACTCCACTCACTCACTCCACTCACTCACCCACTCACTCACTCACCACCACTCACTCCACTCACTCACCACTCACTCACTCACTCACTCACAGGTGTGGGAACCGGTGAAAGCAAGCAGGCTGTGGGTTCTGGTGAGAATATGTAATGTTTTCAGCAGTGGAGACTGAGAGAAGTATACAATAACCCAATCCAAATGTATCCTATGTATATCCTAGGTATCCAATACAAATGTATCCCAAAATCAAATCCTAATCAAAATGTGTATGAACATGATGTCATTTTACACTGGTGTGTAAAATGTCACTTTACACAATTTTACATTGGATTCTGTAACTCATTTAAGGTTTAAGCAAGTGATTTAGCCCTGGTGCCAGGAGAAAATACAGTTGTATCTTAAAAAAACAAGGAGACGACCGGGAGTGCACTGAGGTCCCTCTGCGCCCCTCAGCACCCCCATAGTGCTGGGCCTGATTTAGATCCTTTACTCAAGGGATCAACACTAATGTCCCAGCTGAGATTCAAACCCACAGCACTAAAGTCGTTATTCTAGTCACAGCTTCGCACATAGCCTAGTATTTTAAAGAGACACAGACACAGACACACGCACAATCTAACCACATTATGAGGGGCAGCGTTCCGAGGTACCCTGGCACTTTATAGACCATCTAGCAATGAGCATTGGAAATTAGCATAAGCTATAAACACTGTGGTAAATTGTACTTGATTGTTTTATATGTATCTATATTCTATATGTACCCCCCCACACACACACACACAGTCCTCCCTATGTTTTTATAGGCCGTGATTACCGTTGTCACCATTATGAGCCTTTTTATCTTATTTTTCTAAATTAAACTCACCAAACTCATTCAGCTCTTCAGATCACCTGACAAAACCCATGAGAAGCAGTTTTGTGACTGTGTGGATAATCACAATAAATGAATTCATTATGAGTGAATCATTCCCTCCTGCCCACCACAGTTATGACTCAACATGCAGCTGCTTTTGCTGAAATGTACAGTCTGGGGATGGGCACAGTGAACAAGTTCAAACTGCTGCAGACTTTAACATCCCCTATGCCCTTTTGAGGGTACATTACATGTGTTGGCCCTTTGCAGAGGGACTATTTTAATTTGTTAAATCCGAATTGTGCATTTACATGTGTGGCAGAGTTCCTGGCTTGCTAGCCAGGTAGTTATTTTACATTTATGTAAATGAACACTGTTTCTCATCCAATGCAAAAAAACTTGGAACACTGAAAAAAAAAGAAAAATTAAAAAGAGGGAGTGTCTAGGATATGATGTCAGTTAAACCAGCTACTGCAGCTACTAACAGGCATGACAGCTGAGAGTTTGAGAAATTTACCAGATGAAACATTGTAGCCTTATTGACAGATTTTGCATTTTAATCATAAGTGTGTGAAGAACTCAATCACATTTCATTAAGTCATTCAGCTGACACTCTTACAGAGAGTAAAATTAGGGGTAAAGGGTGCATGTAATAAAACCGCAATCAACGTTTATATCCTGAATTAAGATTGCTATGATATTTACATGTAGCAGGAGCAAGACTGGACAGTGGGCCCTGTTAATGGTAGCCATTATGGACCATATTACTACGCAACCAGTTTTTAACACTAAGAGAGATCATTTCATTGCGGCTGTATAAGGACTGGTGGAAACATCAGGAAAGCAGGATATAGCATCAGTTTTAAAAAAGAAATTTAAAAAATGACCAGTTAAAGTAAGCATGTACTGTTTAGTTATTGCGTCATACTCTATTTTCTAATGTTTTCAAACATGACCATGAGACTGTCTCCCACAAATATTCGCCAGCAGACACTACATTTATATCTGCTGCATCAGCAATACCCCTCAATCCTTGAACTGCCTACTTTTTTGAGAGATCTATCCATATTTAACACCAGGCTACAAATGACGATTAAAAACAAAAACAGCCAAAACTACTCAGCCAAGCCAGCTAACTGCAATGCTTGCAAATTTGTTTTGATGAGGTAAGTCTGGCTCGGTAAACAGAATATTTGTGCTTTTATTGTGTTGTTCACCTTGCTGAGCATCCTAATGCTTTTACTTAGCAACCCCTTCCAGGTAAAAGCTCTCCCTGGAGCAAAATCCATTAATGCAGGGTCACTCGAAGCAAATCATTTTTAAAACTCACAGAGAAGGCTGAAAAGGCTGTGGTAGGGGCAGAGGAAAAAGCCAGTTTGGATGTGGGGGCACTCTCTCAAGATTTGGGAAGGGAGGATGCTGCATCTAACTGGTTTGGACACTGACCCTCACACGGTGTCCTAGCAGCAGATCCCTAGACCTGCCCCCACCCTGCCCCCCGCCGCTGCCTCACCCTCAGTGACCGTGACAGTGGCACGATTAAGCTGTTCTCCTGTCTGAGATCCAGCAAATCCAAATTTCAATTCAAGCCACGGCACTGAGAGGACTGATAATGTCCTCTACAGCAATGCCACTGCGGCTCGTCTGGGCCATTGTAATGCATTACATTTGCACATTATACAGCTTACATTTCTTTACCTCATCCATTTTTGCAGCTGGATGTTCCCTAAGGCAATTTGGGTGAAGCACCTTCTCCAAGGGTATATCAGCGCTGCCCCAAGCAGCAGTAAAACCAGCAACCTTTAGATTATGAGCCCTGCTCCTGACTGCTAGGCCACACAGCTGTAACAGCCTGTCCAAATGCTCTGTGAAAAACATTGACAACAACGCCAGAACATCTTCCTCTTGGCAAGGATTAAGATCGAGGCCATCTCATGCACCTTCACTTGTGTAAAATACGATCTCATCAAACACGCAGGCAATTAATGCTCAAGGAATCGGAACAGAAACAAGGATCTGTGGCAGTTTAACAGGGATTAGTACAGTTTTATGTGCCAATGATTCAAGTCTGAGCACATTTGCAAGGACACCTCTCTCTGCAGAGATTAAAGGCATTACCTTGATCACTTTACCTTGAGTTTTTTTTAAATGAGCCATTTTTAAACAGCCTCCAGGGACCAGCGAAACAAGGTACAATGAAAATAGGTTTTCTATGTATGCACGAATTGCCACTATCAAATTTTTCCCCACAAGAAAAAGAACCTGTGCTTATAAGTGCTATCAAACAAACATAACAGTGCGTCTCACCTTATGAAACTATTTGGCCTTGTGTGACCTTATTGACCATATTTATGTTTTCCACTGAAAAAGAAAAAAACGATAAGATGAGCTCATCTCAGTAACTGACGCTCATGTTCATGAACCCATCTAGAACGCAGTATTAAAATGACGACCAAATACACTAGTTTCACAAGCCTAAGCAATGAGAGAGGAGGGGCTGTGGTACAGCAGCTGTGCACTATGACATTACAGGTGTATTTCCATCGGGTATTATGTAGCAGCTGTGTATTTGGACATTACAGGTGTATTTCCACTGGTTATTATGTAACAGCATGGAAGGCTGTATGTTGATACCCTTTTAGAATGCTACACTCTGCAAAAAACAGCAATTTGCCAGCATTGTACCAGTGATAGCTGTGTGGGCTGCAGGTTGCCAGGATTTTCTTGATAAACTCCAGTTTCACTAACTGCAAAACAAAGACAACCCACAGATAAAAACAAAAACACAGCCACTGTGACCACTGTGAAACTCGAGTGAAAAAACATGCTCCTGTTCCCTCACTATGTATTTCATAAACATGGACTGAGCTGAACTACCCAGCTATGGGCATTGATGTCATCATTGTAGGGGGCATCAGCTAGTAGGACACTCAGTAACTACCAGCCACAGAAGGGTCCTCACAGGTGTATAGCAGTGAATGTTCCAATCTTTATTGCATATCCTAATAAACAACATTAATAAGGGGGATGCTGAAGTTCATGAAAAACATTCTGCTACTCATGTGATACAAAATGGTCAATGGGCCTACTGTGGTTTATGCTGGCATTAAGAGAACATTCATCTCATTAAGGTTCTTTGTTAAAATTAGCCATCTTTTCCCCTCTGCCAAATTATGCTTTCCTTTACCAGTGTCCATTTGAGATTGTTGTTACTCAGAAGGGTGTGGTCCTCTGACAGTAATATGAAAATAAATGAAATAAAAATGGAAAGTATATTTAATCCTGAAAATGCATTTCGTTTTACTGACCAGGTCGCAGACTGTGGATGAAGAACTGTGGGCAGCCCTTTCTCAGTGACCGCATCTGTATGTGTGTGTGTGTGTGTGTGTGTGTGTGTGTGTGTGTACATGCAAGTGACTTTTTGACGCTTTGATGTTATTTTAAAGAATTCAATAAAAAATAATCCAACAGTCACAACTCCTTTCTGTCTCTTTGCACATCAAAGTTGTCTCCACCAGCAGAACTCTTTTGGCCCCTTTTATGTAGCATTAAAGGATTAAAAAGGATTTTATCCATTGGAGACTTTGCCCTATGTTTCTGCCCAGGTGCATGTGTTGGGAGGTTGAAAAGGGTGGCCCTCTCTGGATCAGGTGCCACAGGATTTGGCTTTGTGCTCATATCCTCTCAGACAGGTGGACCTCAACAGAGCTTTGTCCCTCCGCGGTCAAATCAGGCCACTCCTGCTCAGAGAAAGCCTCCAAACAGCTTTGATTGCACGGCCTCATTTTTTAACCATAAAAACTGAGCATCTATGACACGGTCGTGCCAAGTACTGCTCAGGATGTATTGGGCCAAACTGCGCCATAACCTGATGTTGACAGAGTAGCATCATGCTAAACAAGCCAAAACGCAATGGAAGACGACAAAGATACAGTGTGTGTGATGATGACACAATAACAGCACGACCGTGAGATGACAGTTTCTACTGATTTGTGGGATGAGATTGTTTTGAGTTTTGATTGTTTTGTTGAGTTTTTAGAAAGAAAGAAAAAAAGACAGACAGACAGACAGACAGGCATACAGACAGACAGACAGACAGAGAGACAAACCACATTCTGGGGGCCAGTGTTCTGAGGTCCCCTCACACTTTATAGACCTTCGAGAGATGAGCACTGGAAATTAGCATTAGCTATAAATGCTGTGGCAAATTGTACTGAATTATTGTTTTACAATTTTATATGCATCCGTATGCATCTGTCCCTATCAAATAAACACGAAATTAATAGATGAAATAAACTCCTGTCTTCACAATCCATCTCTGCCCTCTTATTACCCACTTATTATGTTGTGAGTCACACCACACGGCAAGAGGAAGCCCCGCCCGCTCACCAAGCTCCCCGGCCGCATTGCGCCCACCCACAGCGTACAGGTGCCCCTTGAGGGCGCTGAGGTGGAAGAAGGTGCGCTTCTCGTTGAGCGAGGCCACCTGCATCCACCTGTTGTAGCGCGGGTCATAGCGGAACACCGTGTCCACCGCCGTCTTGCCCTTGGTGTCATAGTTGCTCTGGCCGCCCACCACATACAGGAAGTTGCCGATGACGGCGATGCCGTGCTGGTAACGCGGTGCGTCCATGGGGGCCAGCGCCTTCCACTCATGCGCCCGCTCGTCGTAGAGGCGCAGCTCCTTGCTGACCACCAGCTGCTGCCGCAGGACTCCGCCCAGCGTCACCAGGTGGGCGGAGTCAGAACGGATGGCCGTGCGCTCCGACTGCATCACCGGCTGCATGTAGGGCATCATCTGGTAGTTGCTGGCCTCCAGGAGGAGGTTGACGCAGGTGTTGTCGGTGCGCATGAAGTCCACCGTCTGCACGTGGTTGATGAGCTCCTGCGGGCTCATAAGCGGGAAGCGGATGTTCTTCATCAGCCGGGGCGCGTGCTCCATGCGGCCCTCCTCGTAGCGCAGCCAGCGGCACGCTGCCTTGAACAGGTCCAGCTCGCTGCAGTGCTTCAGGCCGTTGCTGGAGAGCACGAAAGCCAGCCGCTCGAAGGGCAGCTTGACGAACTCGCCGGTGGCCAGCAGCGAGGGGAAGTTCTTCAGGATGAAGTTGTTGACATACTTGTCCACCTCGGTGAGGTTGTACGTGTTGGCGATGCGGCCCACCTCCACACAGTTGTCCAGCGAGACCTGGGGTCAGGCAGGAAGTGGGCTGAGATTAGGCAGGAAGCGGTTTGAGGTTAGGCAGGAGGTGGTAATTTAGACAGACTAACTGTGAAACCTCTTCTGCAGCTACTTGGCACAGATCCCTTTGGTATTTTCTGGTTAAATACTTACATGCAAGAATACTGACAATAATGTTACAATAATGTTCCTAAATGGGGAAAAAATAGGAATCACACAAACTGTCCTGGAGTAGATGTGGAAAAACTGCAGAAATTAATTTATTCCAAAATATTGGACTCCTAAAAACACAAGTATGAATATATTTTGCAAACACATTGTTATTGCTACCGTAATGAGACTGGTTGGCATAGAAAAATGGATACAGTGGAAAAAGAAAAAACTGAACACACAAATGACAAACACTACCCCACTGAGATCTCCCCCTCCTACAAATCCATCAGTTCTGGCAAAGATGAGGACAGCAAGTATGCCTAAACGGCTCTCTGTTTCAACCCAAATCCCAGGTGCCAACACACCGGAGTGACACACATGCTGGTTTCTGACCAAACCGTTCGTCCCAATGAGTTGTTTTCTAAGAGAATTAGGCAAATTACATTTTGACAATAACAAATAAACAAAGAGACTGCAAAAAACAACTACTTTTGCCAATTATATACTTAAACCTACAAGGGAGTTGGCATTACTGAAAACCAGACCTTGATTAATTACAAAAATACACAAATAAAGACAGCCAGAGGAAGGGGAAGGAGGAAAGTTAAGAGAAGCTAAATGCAGCCCACTGGCACACACTGGCTGCTTGGTCCAGGTACACCCAATGCTGCTTTGGGTGGTGCCTGCTTACTGTTACTCCTGAGGCTAGTGTCACATGGCCAGTTAACTCACAACATTTTTAAAATCTGTGGAATTTCTGCTCAGATGTAACCAACCAGAGAAAGTGAGGCAACTTCCTTCATTCTCCAAAGGATGTGAGCAGGTAAAGGAACTGGACTCATCTACACAGGCCTTCAGAGCGGCTTTATGACGGGAATGCAACCGTTGATGTTTTGTTGTCTGGCTGATTTCCTTGGCATTCTCAAAACTTAGGAGTGTTCAGATATTTACGTTTATTTGCCTTGTAACTTAGCGCAACTATAGTGCTGTATGTTTCAAGGCGACTTCCCACAGTGGCCACCCCTCTGGAGGAGAAAGACAGCTGCCAATATTAATCTTGAATTTGTAATATACATATCATCTTTATTGGTATGATTTTGTAAACATTCCAGCCTAAACAGCATTTTTCTATGCACCATCCATTAGATCAATTATTATCAATTCCTGCTGATCATAACTGTTTTAAGTGATTCTATTTTTCTAATTCATATCATAGGAATGTGTATACACAAATAACGACAACATCAACAGTCGAAGCGGTTGCTATTTCGCATGCACAGTAATGCGAATACATGGCTGCTTTTATTTCATTTCGGTCCACCGGTGAACAGTGGGGGAGCACCCAGAGGAGACGGATGGGAGGCTCCATCTTGGCTCATCCGATTAGAGACATGGGATTTGTTATAATGTCAGCTGGTAGGGAGGTGAGGGAGCCAGTGCGCCAGAGTGCCATTTATATCTGTGGCATTAGCAGCCATGTGTTTTAGAGAGAAAAATGGGACAAAATACTTGTCTGCTTGTGAGCCTAAACGGACGGTCTGCATCGAGCTTCCCAATCAGGAGACAGGAATAGAAGGAGCTGAAGGTGCTGGTGTTTGTACCCCAGATACGAGAAAGACTTCACAGAAGTCCAGCTTTTATTACAGATATGAGAGACATCATCTCTTACCCCAGATATAACAATGGCTTTATAGAAGCCCAACTCTTACCCCAGACATGAGAGTGCACAGGCCAAAATCTTACCCCAGATATGAGAAAGACTTTGCAGAAGTCCAGAACAGGGAGGATCTGGAGGAAGCTGGCAGCCTCCAGCGTGTCCTGCAGGTTCTCCATGTTGAGCGAGAGCTTGGCAGTGTAGATGAAGTCAATTATCTTCTTGAGGCCTATTCGGTTGACACCATGGAGCTTGATGCACATCAAGTCCTGTTCCTTCATCCCACCTGGGAGAACCCAGCAGACAGGAGATAGGGGCTGATAAAATACACAATCAAAACCAAAATCCTTCACGAGATATTTACCTATGCATACCTGCTCCAAAACTGTTCTCAGGACAATATTGTTCAGCAAATGACTTGAGTAAGCGTCTGCAAATTGTACAAAGACCCACTGAACAGAACTGCTTGCCTGCTTCATTGCTCAAGTCTAGACTGATGATAAATCTGACCATGCCAAATTGCTTGCAGGGCCACGGATGTGTCAATGGTCATGTTTCTGTGTGAAGAACATGGCTCAGCCAATCAAAGATGCATTAGACCCTGTGGAGTCTCTCATGAATTACCCAGAATGGAGCGGGCTTATGTGAGTTGCCCATTTTCCCTACCGCTGCTCAAGTGCGAAACATGACTTGCTTCTTACCCAGCTTAAATGCCAGCACTAACATCCACACCTTGTGGTGTTAGCGTGCATATCCCCTGTGAGAGGTTTCACATGCCCCCACCCATAATTATGAACCATCTCTCCATTAGTGCATTTTCCAAATATTCCAGGTGGGTTAACCCATGTCTTCCTTTTGGCCCTGCTCTCCTGTCGTACTTCCCTTTACACCCTCCATGCAAAGCTAGACACAAGAGACTAAAAGGTGGCTAAAAAGCCGGGCTAAAAAGTGTACCCCTATGTGTGAGGGAGAAACATGTAAATGATGGTGATACAAGAAGCAAAAGCACAGTGGACATCAGATATTCTACTGCGACCAGATATTCAGCTCTACATTAGACTGTGCCCCTTCAAGAATGTCCATAAAAAGCCAGCAAAACAGAACACTTTCAGCTTCAACAATGACAACAGAACTTTCAGTCTGAAGCACATCTAGCTGAACATCAGGGCAATGTGTAGAGTGTCTGTGGTGGAGGCCACTGGGGGTGTGGCTAGGCTGCTGGACAGCTGCAGAGGGGGTGTAGCAGTGCTTCTTGTGCTTAATGGCTGCTGCAATATCAACAGGCAGTTATTCAGAAAGAGCTTTCCCTACTGAGGATATACAAAATAAGGCATATGCAGGGCCAGCCACAGACAGGCTCCCAACCCACACATACTATGAAGAATTCCTCTGTGCTGCTGCTTGGTACAACTTCTGTGCTCTGTGTGGTTTGGAATGCAGCCTTCGGGAGTGTGCTACGTCATTCTAGTACAGCCGGATGAAATCCAGTGGTTAACGGTGATCAGAGTGTCACGCTGGCTGGAGAAGCCACAATGTGGCGTCCTTACCTGTAAACATTGCTTTGAAGTAGTCGCTGGAGGATGCCATCATTGCCCGGTGGACCGGAAAGGCCTCGTCTCCATCCCCGGGGACGAGGGTTACGTCACAGAGCAGGCCCTCTATTCTCAGCTGGTCGAACCCCTGCCAACGAGCCCAACAGCGACCCGTGAGACGGAGCTGGCCTGATCTCCGCTGACAGCGGGGGGGGGGGGGCGCAGGGAGTGAGCTGCTGGAGCATGGCCGCGTCACCGGCGAGAAGGGGCGTCACACGGCCTATCATAATGGACCTGACGGAGGAGCAGCCCGCTGTCACGCTCCAAGTCCCCCTTGCTCTCCCAATGACAAAGTGCTCAGAATTGGAGGACTCTTTCCAGGTTCCTGTTTGAGTCCATAGTGTGGTATAGAGAAAAAGGACCAGGGCTCATACCCCAAAGGTAGTCGATTCCATTCCCAGTGGGACTGTTACTCTTGGACCCTTGGGCAAAGCACTCAGAAACTACCAAGCAGCATAAATGGATGATGTGTAAAATAAAAACTGTAAGCTGTGAAAGTCACTCCACACGAGAGAATAACATAATGTGATGTAATGACCTACGGTGGCTTTGCTCAGTTGGGATCACAAAAGGAACAGCAATAGCTCTCATATACTTCGCCTGACGATTAGCCTGACTGTGGACTGTAGAGTGAAATTGCTTCTGTAGCTATGACACCACTCCATCACTCTGATTGGACATAAAAGTTAGAGGTGTGCTTTGGGATTATGATGTCTATGCAGGGTAGGGATTGCCTAAATGATGTCTCTAATTAAAAGGAGAGCGGGCCGAGGGATTCATTTACAGCAGAAGTACGAGTCCCCCCATGACAGGCTAGTAAAGATCAGACTAACAAGACTGCCATTTCATTTCGGGGATAACGCTTTGCACGGTCGTTAAACCACAGGTCTCGACTGCCATTACTGGTAATCTAGGATGTGTGTGTGGACTGGCAAGATCAAACGGTCCTCAGTGGGGAGGCTAGTTTATTTTACTGCAGTGCCTGCAGAAATAAGTCAAAGGCAAGTGGCCATGAAGTAAAAAAGTGGAACATTCTTTTTAACAAGTGTGATATTTTCTTTCTTATGTGCAATTATACATATGGAAGTGTATTTCAGCATTTTATGTAATTGGGAATGTGGAGGTTTACGTGCATGTGTGCGGTATGTGTTAACATTAGATTTGGAATGGTATAGTCCTTAGGTTGTACATATTGCTTTGCAATTTCATGTCAATCTAGGCAGAGATTTGTTTAGCTCTGATGCTTGTTCATGTGTGGTTAGTGGTGTCTTGTCTGTGCAACTTTTCATACCACTTTATAACAGTGTCTGCCAAATGACAACGTAATGTCAATAAATGTAACGATTGTGGGGGGGGATCATTAAAAGGACACAGTTCTGTTGTTAGAATCAACACATGGAAGCAAGGTAGGCTTTAACTGTAGTGATGAAGGAACTATGTACTGCTATGTATTGCTCTTGCTTCTAGCCTGCTGTGTTCTGTTATTATACTTCTTATCTCTTTATTGGAAATTTCAGATTTCACTCTTATCTTTATAATTTTGTTATATTGTTATATCGTATTTATTTCAGCTATTCTCTGGTGTTAACTTTGCAACTGCTTTACTGCTGTCTTGACCAGGACTTCCAGGATGTGTCGATGTCAATGGGATCAAAACCCTGGTGAAATAGAAATTAATAATAACAATAATGTGAGAGGAAAATAGCAGAATCTCTATGATGCAATCCTGTCATTAGATTAGCCCCGCCTGTGCTCATGTTTGGGGTTCAAGCTGGAAGTGTGGGGAACTCTCGCCGAGGCAATATAATGACCTGTCTCCCTTCTCCATGGTGTCAGAGTCATCTGCTGAGGTTCAGAAATGTCAGTGACACTTCACGAGGCTTTGCGTGACACCAGAGCGGCCTGCAACCCTCCCCGCTGCGGGCGCACATTTAACCATGCCAGTCTAAAAAAGGAAACAGGGAGAACGGTGGCTCTGTTTCACAGAGTGATTGATTTTTCTCCTCTATCGATTTTGATGTGCACAGTAACTCAGCGGATGAGCTCAAAGCAGCAGTCCCAAGCGCAGGGCACTCTTCTAAAGCAGCACGTGCATTTGCTGGTGATCACAGGAGGAAATAGATGCAACAGGAACCTGGAACCTTTCTGGTGACCAAGGTGGGACCAGTCCCTCAAGGTGGTACAGTCCCATCAATCTTATATTAAACCATGAGGAATCAATAACCAAACCTGTCTCCAAACTGCCGTAAGAAATTCAGAGTTCAAAAAACTCCTACCGAAAGAGCTGGCACAATTGTTTCCATGTTTGTGGAAAATCCTGATCGAGCTTTCACCATCAGCGCAACTTGGAACCTGTTTGCGAAATGTGTGAAGCATGTAGGCATCTCTCATCCTCCAACCAGGGTTACATTTTTCCTATGTGGTAAGAAGCAGGGGTCATCACTGAAAGTTCAATTCCTTGCTGGGGCACTGCTACTGTACCATTGGGCAAAGTATTTAACCCACAAATATCCAACTGTATAAATGGATAAAATTGCAACCTATGCAAGTCCCTCTGGATAAGAATGTCTACTAAATGACAATAACGTAATGTTTCTACACTGATACTCCCAGGGAATCCATCTTCACTGCCTAAAGACATTACTCCTTTTAGGCAAGAGAACGTTGATAGCAAAGGCTGGGAAAAAGAAACACACAAACTACTGTTTGCCGAGTCCATAAAGTTTGTTTCATTCATTAAAACCTTTAGTTGAAAGCACTCCATTAAAAATTGGTTGACTGGATTGGAAGTTAGAGGAATCAGAGATAAGCAAAATGTACTATAATATAATGAAACAAGACATCACGGATTCCTTCCTGTTAGCAAATTCTGGGGAGTGGGGGGACAGGCAAATCTGCCTCTTGGACTGAGGCAGCTGTGGCAAGATGCACGATGACAACACAGATGTCTATCTTGTGAAAGTTGAGGTCAGTGGCCTCATGTTAACATTAACCCATGACCTCTGTACCAAACAGCTGTGTTTCTCTGACATCATTTCAAGGGAGCTCCAGGTCATTTAATTCAACTTCTGTCACTAATGGCTACTAATGAGATCTGACCATCTATGGAACAAACAAAGCCCCACCAATACGAATCAATGAAAAGATTCCAATCAAGCTGAACCATTGTGAGTTACTGTGAGGGGGCTGGGCAGAGATTTGTAATGCACTCTAATGTGTGGTGCAGAGTGGGTCCTCCAGCATGGAGATAGCTGCATCCAACTGATAACATCACTGTTGCAAGTTGAGACAGCAACATGGCAGTAAATATCCAGCTGCATAAGTGGATAAAATTGTAACCTATCTCTATAGGTTGCTCTGGATAGGAGCATCTGCTAAATGACAACAATGTAATGTAATAGTGTACTTGATGCTGTACCATTGTAAGGTTTGGGTTTTTCACAGCAAAGATAAACTGCAGGATAGCATTTAAGTCATTGACTTTACCCAAGCATTCACAAAATATAAACTTAAAATTAAACCTGATCAGGAGAGATGAAAGAAACCCAAAAGCAGCCCAGTCTGTCACAAAGCACTGTGAAGCAATGGCTGCCCTTAGCTGTCAGAAAGCCATCAGTCTTCAGATGTCAGTCGATGGAGTAACCTTGCTGTGACAGCGTCGGCGCTTGCCGGCCTCCGGGCGTCGGTGGAGATCGTTTGACGAGCCGTCAGCGGCGTCTGTGACTGCAGTCACGCAGGGGCCCCTGGGAGCCGACTCGAATGCAGCTGCGTCACGTGGACGTGCCGCTCCTGACAGCCCCACCACCGACACTCCCCACCCCCCATTGCCAACTCTGTCACACAAGCATGGGAGCAACGCTCCAATGCCGATCGATCTCACCCCTCTCTCTTACCCTTACAAAATGATCTATATAATGAGCTTCTGGCACACATGAACTGGAAACGGACCTTAGCTGAAAGGACTCTGGCTCAAAAAGCAATATCAAACTCTAGATTTGCTGAGCCAGTGCTGGAGATGCCTTTATAGTTGAAAGGAGTAACTCAGTTCTGCACCTTTACTAAGAACACAGCACACAGCAGTATGGTCCAGTGGTAAGGAGCAGGGCTCATAACTGAAAAATTGTTGGCTTGATTCCCTGCTGGGGCAATACTGTTGTACCCTTGGAAAAGCTTCTCTAGCCACCATTGTTGCATCACAGTCACCAGTGGAAGGAGGGAGGGGCCAATTAGGCACCGGCTGACCCACTTGGGGCTAAACTCATTTTCCATGGTGATTACAATCCTAACTACAGTGCCACCTTAAGTAGGGCGCTCTTTACCTATTAGAATTAGAATTAGAATTATCTGTCCGGCAGAACAGTCCGAGTTCTTGATATTGCACTGGTCTCAGCCTCTGTAACGATTTTTTACTTCCACCCAATACAATTCATTTTTCCATTTTATGAACTGCATGAAGAGTGGAGACACTGGTTCATGTGCATCTTGGCAAAAGGAAACCCTGAGACTGACAGCATGTCACATCAGAGGCTGGGGGGCAGCCAGGGTACGTGTAACGGCCATCCATTGTGATCTTACCCACTTTTCTCATTTTGTGTCATGATGTGGCTCCCTTGGATTCGGCCCGACCGTTTCTGCATGAGCGAGCCGGCCACTCAAGTAGCCCAGGGGTTCTTTGCACCCTTGCTGATAGCACACAATTACCCATCTCCACAGCCCTGCTTAAACCAGGTAGAAGGTGTGGATTAGGGTGGCTCAGACTGAAATCCACCGTTCAGAGAGAGCACTTTGTCAAGACCTATTCCTCCAGATCATTTCTGGTCTAACTTGGCTGTCTAATCTTTGGCTTTCTTCTAGATGCTAACCCAAGCAGATGACCAGGGATAAGCAACTAATTTGCCCAGGCTTTGAGTGGAAGAGTTCCTCTGGCTGTTTAAAGTTTTCACCCAGCAGTAAAAGAGGGGCCACTGATCGCCCATCAAGAGATCAGCCATTCAGAACCAATGATCAGCCATCAAGGGACTACATGACCACCACCAATGATTCCCCCCCATCCCCCCACTTATCCCAGATCAAAGTCTAACCCTTCCAGATCCTGTTACAAATATACCATCCCATAAAATCACATTATCAAAATACTTACTGTTGCCAACTAATACCAGAACCTGTTACACTATAACATCACATAAATTTATACTGTTATTAAGCTCTCAAATATATAATATAAAAATAACACAGCTAATGAGCACCACCAGAACGCAAAAGTGGGCTGCAGGGGAAGTCCAAATCCATGGTGTATCTATTCTACAGCCCAGTTTGTTTATGTATATTTATACATGAATATGTACAGTATTTCAGAACTCAGAAACCAATCCCACCCCCTACCCCACCACTCACCTGCAGGACGACGGAGCTGTGCGTGTTGCTTGTGAAGAAGCGGGTGTTGCCCGTCTTGGAGGCCTGGAGGTGGGCGGACACGCCCATGTCGGCTGTCCCCAAGGACACTTTCATGTGAGGGTCGTCCTCATCTACGAGGGATCTGCAAGGAGGTGGGAACAGGAGATGGGGAGATCCAGGGTCCTTAGTGCTGACGGCAATGTTGTTCATGTAAGCAAAAACCCCACAACATCCAAGGCTTCCACCTTCAGTCTGGTACACGCATTTGCAGAGGCACCTAATGGTAACGTTTAGACAAACGTTTAGACACACGTTACCATGCTATTTGCTAAAAGGCTGTGCAGCACAATAGACATCCCATATGACTCAACATTCCGTATGATTACATTCAAGCACAAAACACTTCCTGTTTAACTGGTGGGACTACACTACAGGGTTACACTAGGACTACAGTGCATGAATACTCCAGCATTCTCTCAGTTCAGTGGCATTTCACAGTCCCTAAAGTGCCAAACCACAACGGCTTGGTCAACTGCTGTAAGTGGCAGCAATCAACCAAATGTGTCCAGGAGAACTCCAAAGTACACAAAATAGCCCCAATATTGAGTTGCATTATTACAGGTAGTCCTCTGTTTACCAACATCTAAATAACAACTTCCTACACTGATGACCAGGGATGGTTGGGATAAATGGGCTAACAGGGCTAAGCCCTCCCTATCTTTTACAATAAAGATGAGAACTATTGTTAAAAAACCTTAGAACAGATTTTTTAAAAATTTGGTGGAACCTAGAGCAGCAACAGCACCAAATAGTCACAAGAAAAACACAGGATATATCTAAATGGGCTTATTTTTTACAGCCAAAACACAGTAGCATCAGCTTCTATTCATCTTCTTGGTGTCAAATGAGTGACAGGTGTCATGGCACGCCCCCTTGATTTGCTGATCATTTGGGCTATATTCATACAGCTGAGAGCCGTTGACAGAAAGAGTTGCACCACTGAGGTACCTGGGAGTTGCATGCGGTCACGTGGTTTATGGAGGCTCAAATAGTTCCTCGCTGGTTAATTTGAATGCCGTTTTCCACTGGAAACTATTGAGAAGTATCTGAGAAAGTCCGGCGAAACTAGATCATTTACTGTATCAGACTATATTTTTGTCATCTCGAATACAAGCAACTGACAACTATTGACTGTCTGTTTTGCACATTTCTTCTAATAATCACATGATCACGGCAAAAGTAGAGTGGCTATAAAAAAAAAAAAAAAAGAGTGGCTGTCAAATAGGTAGCTAGTTAATAGCTGACATCAGCTATCACTAGCTCTCTAGCTAGATAACGTTTTCACTATGTGTCAACCAACGTTAGCTAGCTAGTATTGTCAAATAGCTATCAGTCAATCTAATATAGTGATGATAAATTGACGGCTTATTTTGTTGGTTAAAATAAGAGGTGATTTTGGACCTATCCCTCAAAGCTTTTAAAAACGGTAGCTAAATGACGGAAAACACTCCGTTAAATGAATCCCTGACTGTTCATCAAATTTAGCTTATTGATCTAGCAAGTCGAATATTAAAAAATCAGACTGATTCAACGTTGTTGCTGGATATTTTTCCTTTTTTCTTCTACCTCAAAGAACAGCAAACGCTGCTTGTGACTAGCCACTATTAGGAACTATTCAAGCCTGGGGAAGGAGAAGTGAGCAACTGTGGCAATGGCGGGCGTTAGCATGAACAAGGTGGATTATTTACTTTCTCATCCATTTTCTTTGATGTCTTTGGCGGAGAAATTGGAAGTGAAGAGACTGTGGACACATCATCCAAACGATGTTCAAATAACACAAAAGGACAAACGACAAAATCGTAAGTTTTGTGTTACATATTGCCTGTCTTCTATAATGACCGTTATTTTTGCTGTGGTTACCAAATTGTTTTATTCGGGACATGTTTGACCCAATGTGTTGCAAAACAGTTGTGATACAGTTGCAGTATCTATTGGCAGTCGTTACAGTTGGAACACATTTTGTAGCGCATCCCTAGATGGACTCTTTTCTGACATTGTAGGCTACATGATAGAGCATTCTATTCTATCATGTAGCCTATCATTCCATAATTCTTGCATATTTTGTTTTTGTTAAAAATGGCATGTGCTAATGTGTACAGAGAAAAATAGTCAAATGGTGTGTGTGTGTGTGTGTGTGTGTGTGTGTGTGAGTGAGTGTGAGAGAGAGAGAGAGAGAGAGAGAGAGAGAGAGAAAGAGAAAGACAGATACAGAGAGAGTTTTTTGGCATCAGGCCATTTTTGTGGGTACTTCTCTATAGTGTTGTAGAGCACTTGCTAAAACAAGGTATATAGTGTTGTTGTAACTTGGTACCTCGGATGATACTGCTGTTGCTGCAGTGTGAACTATTGACGGGTATAATGCATTTGTTAGCCCACCCACCCAATATCACCACCAGCCGTCACTGCTGATTACACTGACAATTCAGGAGACACTTCTATTTAAGTTAGATTTCTACTGCTGTAATGTACAGTCCGATTTAAGACGCAGTGACATTTCATTAGAAAAATGTGTTGTATCTGGCTCAGCTCATCAAAGATAGTTTTGTGACAAGATGCTAAACTCTACATACTTTACCCCACCAGAACATCAGACCAGAGGTGGAAAACCCCAGATTCAGACAGTAAAAGTCCTACCATGTATTTGTTCTAGCCATTCACTAAACAAGGTGATTTCACTAATTAGCTCCTCTACCTGGCTGAACAGTTGTGCTAATTAAATTTAGCTGGTGTAGTGAATGGTTTGGAACAAATCAAGGCAGGACTTTTACTTCCTGAAGCCGGGGTTTTCCACCTCTGCATCAGAAGACCTACTTAAACTCTTTGTTGCTTCCTGGCATTGTGGTCACACAGTTGCAAAGATAGTAGTCGATTTAGCAATAAACGACACCTGTGATATTCTACCAGTTTACCAGCTGCAAACAGTAACAATTACATTACATTTGTTTAGCAGATGCTTGCATCAGTGGTTTACATTTATTATTTTTTAACACGTTATCCATTTGTGCAGCAACGCAGGCAGTACCATGCCCAATGGTACAACAGTGGTGGACCTTTTGGGATCAAACTGGCAACACCTGGGTTACAAGACCTGCTCCTCACCTCTACTACCTAGCTACTGTGTCATCAAACCCCACTGTTGCTCCCACACCATCCCTGAACCTGTGTGTTCTGTCATCTGAGTTTTATCTGACCTATGAGTGACCCGTATCCAGCAGGACCAACAACAAAAAACTTCCCAGGCCATGAACCTAGATTTTAAGTGGAGCACAAACTAGCACAAGAACCAGGAACACTTTCTCATAGTGCACCGTTTGCATTTCATATAAAATGTAATGAAGTAAAGATAACAGCAATTACTATGTTATACTATATGAACTATATTTATTCATGTCTGAAATGCTATCTCAGGTTACAGGACAACACAACCAGTAGTTTTACATTGGAAGTCAAAAGTAAATCATAATTTCTATGTACATGTTTTTTATGTTTTTAAATGAGCAATATTTTCACAAACAACCCCTCTTAGATAAGGGACTACCTGCATATGCAAGAAATATTAAACTACAGAATGCTGCATTGCATGACGAGAGAGAAGTGGGAGCTAAAGACACCGCGGGAACCTGTCACTGTTCTCAAAGCCCCAGCAGCATCTACTAAATCACTTCAGAGGACAGTGCCGATATTGTCAACAGAGCTGACAAAACAAAGACACCCCCCCACTCAAATGATGAAAAGAAGAAAGGACTTCTTTTTCTGTATGACAAACAGAGAGATTAATGAGACTGTAATGAAGTCATGCTGAACACACGGAGCATGGAAGCAAGACGGAAAAGCATAGTACAGAATTTGGTTGGCACCCTGGTAGCCGGCTGCATTGCAGAAAGGCCTCGGCTGGGATATAACTGACTAACTCAGTGAGTGATTGGACTAATTATGTAAAGAAGAAGAGAGACTGGAGCTGGTTATCAGTTCCGAGCAATCGCAATGTAGCCCTGCTGATCACTTTGTGCAGATAGTGGAAACCGATGAGCTGACTGGTGTGTTCATGTTACATAATTACAATATTATCTAATCGTGTGAAGATCATCAGGTCTGCAGTGCATCTGAGGCAGTGCACATGCACACACACCAAATGAAGTCTGACACCTCTGACTGAGGTAGTCCCATAGGCTTAATCAGCCAAATTACATCCAATTTGGAGGGGTGTGCTGCAGGCATCCGTCTGAAAACAGGAACATGAGCAAGTAAACCAGGTCGCAGATGCCCACCCACCAATTCCTGAGGATTAGCGGAGGGCGTGATGAAGACGGGCGAAGCCCCCAAGCGAAATCAAGGAGGTGTTTGTTTTGTTAACGAGTGGGCGGGCAGGTGAGCGCAGCTGGGAGGAGAGTCATTTGTGCGTGGTGCTGCTGCAGGAAAGCACGGTTCCCACCCTTCTGATTTAACCATCAGTCCAATTTAGCGCGGACCCCCAGGGAAGGCCCGTCTCGTGCATGCCAACACAAAGATCCCGGGACGCCGGATCAACATCTCCCTGTTAAAATGTTGCCACAACACTGCGAGCGCACAACGACATCATCATCTCGGGTCACTTCATTTAATTATTTCCCCTCTATTAATAAGTACGTCAGAAAGACAAATAGCTGTTTTTGTGTTGGGCCTTTGGAGGGGAAACCATGTCTATATGATGCTCACAAAACCATTATAAAATAATAACAACGCGAGTCACTGCAGACCTGAACATTATCAGATATAGCCAGACTGGGTAGTTTTTAAGATGCGACACCCAGGTCGGACATCCAAGTTTCAAACTGGTCCCTCGGCACTCATCAAAAGAGCAGTGGCGTTGACACTGGCACTCCAGTTAATCTCCAAAACTGGTTCCCAGTATGGCTGCCTGATCCCTTCCTCCACATATGATTGGCTGTGCTATCCCTTGCAAATTCCACCTTTCTCAATTTGGCAGTTCATCAAATGTTTAGCTGATCCTCTGTGTTCAACAGTTTACATAAACTGGATTATATTTTAATTAAAAGGCTCATATTTCAAAGTGGGGTAATCAAGAACCCTCACTTCAAGCAGAAAGGTTCATACTTGCATGAGAAGGCATACTATAAATACAGTAAATCCTTTATGCACATGTTAATGCACATGCAAAAAAAGACAGGGAAAAATGTTTTAAAAAAAGTTGAAATCAGCAGTTTTGAGGCAGAACTGCTGATATGCAATTTTCCCCCCAGGACACAGATACTTTTTTGCAATACTTTGTCCAGTTTCATTAAAAAAGTTGAAAGCTCATTTACACCAAAGGTAAACTGGATTCAGCTTTTTTTCCTTTTAGTGTCTGAAGAAAATCAGAAAATGAGTACTTTCTGCTTCTGCTGCTGTCACACAGACACAGGCAAGCTTCTGGTGATGCAAACAAAAGGTTAGATGGCACATTCATAAAAAGGGACAAGGTTAAATCTATCCTCTCCTTGCAGTCAGGCTCAGGAATATTAGGGAACACAGTGGTACGTTTCCTTATCTCTTTCTGTTATTTTAACAGCTGCGGAGTATTCATGATGATGGGATTGGACAGAGCGCACTGTGGGTGGGGACACACTGCACTGGAGGCAGGGACACACTGCACTAGGGGGGTGGGGTTTGAGGTTGGGGGCATGGGGATTGGTCCATTTACCCGGTCACGTGGCATGTCGGAGCAGCAGCGAGCAGAGAGTGAGTTGTCCAGACCACAAAGGAGTGATGGTGGCTGTCAGGATGAAGCAGAGAAGAAGAAGAGTAGCAACATTCCGCTAGTGGTCCACGCTCCCTTCCCATCACACACGCACGCACACGCGCACGTACACACATGCGGACATCGACACAGTCACACACACATAGACAGAGACACAGACAGAACAAAACAGATAACTGGGCACAGCACAGCATTTGTGGGTGAGAGGGTGGGGAGTTGCACATGTGCACACACACAACAAAGCAATAACACACCGAAAGCACACACACACACATATCTGCACATGCACTCCCTTACTGGATTATACGCCCAGAATCATTGCAGAGGGGAGTATTGATGGATTTAAGTGTCAGGTTCTTTGAGGCTGATGCGCCAGGCAGACAGCACTACCATCCTTCATTTCTGAGGCGGACAGGGCAACCCTCTTGGTTTGGAGAGGTAGGGAACAAACAAAAGCTCCGGTGCGGGACAGCCTGTGCCACGATCCTCTGAGCCACATCACAGAGCATCACCCGATCCCATGGAGACAAGCACACTGGCACAGCTCCAGCGGGTAGTCAGCTTCCCTCCTTGACCCAAGCAGAGACAGGGAGATGGCATCTGTTTAAATATCATGGCATCGCTGCTAGTCTCCGATGCCAAATCCTTTTACAGCGCATGGCTGTCCCAAGGAACAACCATCAAGGTCACAAGGGTAAAAGTGACAGCGTCTAGGCTTACAGCACAACCAATGATCAATGGACCACTTTCATGACATCCAGTCAGGTGTGGAAAAAAAATGACCAGAACTCTACTACATCTCACTGGTTGTGGTTTTGCTGTCTCTCTGGGCCAGCCTATAGAAGCCCAAGAGTTGCTTTTTTCCAGAAGGTCCAGGTAACCACAGAAACCTGACATGAACAACTGACAAAATAACAGCTGGGGAAGAAACCTACTGGAGGCATAGTCAGGTTGGGGAGGGGGAGGGTTTTGGGCCTGCTTGTGTCGCAAGCGCTCCCCTTTGGTTTCTGGGATGCTATATGGAGAGCGGTCACAGCAGGGTTCCGTCATGACCAGTCAGGTAGGATTACACCCCAAATCAGATTTAGGGAGCAGCATGACACAACCCCCATGAAGGGGAACACGGAGACAACTCAAGGAGACGGAAAGGGTGCACCCACTGCACAGTGGTTTGATCCACCCCTGGTTTTGCAGGAAGTGGGTCGATGTAGTGAGCGCACCCACCTGTTGGCAGCGCTCCAACCTGCTTCCAGTAAAACCTGGACCGGTAGAAGCTGCTGCAGATTGGGAGCGCCAATTCCCTCCATACGCTACATAAATAGACAAGACAGCATAGAGAGGACTGGAGCCACAGCAACCAGGCTTCAGCTTTTAATAAAACATCTATTCAGGAGCTCAGTCTTCCCCCCAACAACTCCACCAAGAATCTCTCACACAGAGAAAGTCATTCAAACCATGCCCCAGGAACCACCAAGAGAACGAGCGCCTAGCGAAGGCTTAATTACATTTATTAAATGGAATGCTTTTTTACACCATGTTAATGCATCTTAATTGCCTTTTAAATTGCACGATGCTTAAAGCACTTCTACTAAGAGGAAGATTAGCATCTCTCCCAGACAGTGCCAAAGAAACAGCAGACTCCACAATGCTGCGCGTCTTTGCAGATCTGCTCACACGCATGGCTTGCGATCCTTTCCCTGCAATCACGCAATACTGAATCAGGATATAATGTCCTGTGGATCAATGCATGCATTTACAAAGTGCAGCGGAAAACAGGGATTTATTTTATTGCAATACACTATGTCTCTTTTTCTGGTGCACCCTTGGGCAACTTACCGTAATAAATCATGTGGGTGTAGGGTTTGGATGCAATAGAGTAGTCTTTGTGGACTGTAGGGACCATAAACATGTTAGCACACGGGGAACTAACGATCTCTTCTGGGTTTCGTTTCGTGCCATTCCCACAGGTAAACAAGTGTGTAGATCAGTGTTTCTCAACCCTGCTCCTCGCGGCACCCTGTTCTGCATATCTTCTATCTATCCTTGCTCTACCTACCTGACTGAACTCATCAGTGGCACATTTTATTATCTGAGCACACCTGATTTAATCAAGCAGCAAGGATAGATAGAAGCTATGCAGGACAGGGTGCCGCGAGGAGCAGGGTTGAGAAACACTGGCGTAGATCATTGTCTTAACACATCTGGATTCTCCAATCACTTACCCAAATTAGCAGACACACCCCTCTTTCCATCCACTGCTCCCTCAACCTCTCCCTCCTTTTACAAATGCATATTCCCCGCACAGTTGAAATTGCACAGTTCGGAGCTCACTGCACTGTTTGTAAAAACAGCGGGGGAGAAAAATTTAAACAGATGACATTTTCCCCTTTAAACAACAATAAGCAGGGATGGTGTGAAGGAGTGCAGGCAGCAGTATGAAGAGTGATAGATTCTGCAACTCAGTTTGAAGCCTGAGTATGATTTCAGTAATCATGTGAAATGAGCACTTGAAACTGAAGTAGTCCAATTAAACCAAAAAAGAAAATTATTTAGCTCCTGCTGGAAGCCTGCCAGGGAAAATACGGCCACTGTTTTATTCGTTGTTCCAAAAAAAAGCAAAAAAAAAAAAAAAAAAGAGAGAGGGACGGTTTGGCAAAATTGAAAGCGACGGGCCAGTTCAGCTCTTTGCGCGCTTTGAGCTCCAGACGCTGTGCGCGGCAGGCAGACAGACGGAACAGATGTGCTCTTTTGTGCTTCAGGAAGTTTCAGATTTAACATTGGACGCACCTCGGGCGTGCCGATTTACATTTCTGACTATGCGATGTCCCCTTCAACTGTGCGTGACGACAACTTTTTAAATTAAGGTTCCAGGGCGCTGCCAATGAAAAAGGGTCATCTAAAAGTAATCATGATCTGATTTTCTGTGTGTGTGTGTGTGTGTGTGTGTGTGTGTGTGTGTGTGTGTGTGTGTGTATGTATGTATGTTTGGTTTACTTTGGGATGACGAACACACACATTGCATAAAAGTGACTCAATTTTGTTTTGTCTTGGTGTATGGATTTGTCCTCCAAACTTGTGGTAAGTCATTTTGTATTTTCTTTCAAAGGGCCATGGAACACACAAGCAGTATGAACTGCTTTCAGCCTATGCAGCAGCCTATGAACATCCTATGATGGTATCTCAAATACCATACTCACGGTGGTATTTCTCTGTGTCTCTCTCCTTCTTTTAAATTAATGAGTCAGAGAAACAAAAAAAAAAAAAAAACTGTATCTAGGAGTCCTGTTAAAGGGTCATAACGATTCCACTCCAGCTACCAGAACTCAATAAAACTGCCCACAGCTATACCCCTGAATAAACGGGTTAATTACAAGTGCTCTCACGTTCCTCTGCAATTCACCCAGGCACAATCTTCAGTGTAGGACAGACAATAGGCGATAATGTTTTGAAATCAGCTGTCACAACCAAGTACAACCACTAGTGGTTACATTCAAGAAATCAACTTATAGATGACAGGATCTTAAAGTCTAGACAATAACAGAATATAAACATTTCTTGTTAAATAACTGAAGAGAAACACAAAACAAATGTGGAAAATGATTTTGGCTACACAAATGATCTGTAGGTGACAGGTAATCTGCAAACATCATCCTTTGTTCCCATCACTTCCCTGGCCTGTTGCAGTGCTTGCATCTGCAGTGAACTACACGTAGTCGTGGTTGTTATTCAGTCCCCTCTTCCTCTTCAAAGCAAACAGCATTGCTGAATTAGAATACAGGATCATCAAACATGACCTCAGCATGAATAGTCTATTAGTCACCTGTCCAACTCATAGATTTTTTAAGTAAAAGACAACAAAATAAAAGTAGTTGACAAAATTGTGGAGGGACACTGGTAAGGCTCACGGTTTCTCAGTCTGTGAGTAAAGCACAAGTTTACTTGGAATATTTCCTGACATCTGGAAAAACAAAAATGCCTTCAGTTTCCTTCCTCTGACTGAAGCCAATTAGACAGACTGACAGCCATGTTGCTTTGTACGTTTCAGAGGTGGTTGTGCCGCTAAGACTAATTACCCTTACCTGTACATGCCAGCCAAGGAAATGGCACAACCTGAAGTGATTTAATCTAAATGCAACCTGCCACACTCAATTACCAGTGAAAGTGTGCCTCCTCAGGTAAGTACACCCAAAAACTCAGCAGGCTTTTAGAGTGGTGCCAATAAGCCAGTTGTAGCAGGACGCCAAGTCGAGCCTGAATACTTCAAACAGGAGGGAGATGCCAGCACGACGGATCCCCGCTGTTGCCCAAGGATTCTAAAGTGTCCAATAACGCATTTTTCTACACACGTTACTTTCACGGAGGGGGATACGTGATTAATCTCTTCAGAGATTAGGCAGAGGTGGGAATAAAACATTTTTATTAATATGGTAAAAATAGATTTCATAAGCTTTCCCGTCACAGCGCATGAGTCACTACATTACCCTCCAAATGTGCTTGTAATAATTCACTGCCTTATCAATGTGCGCTGGAAAAACGTTGATAGTCTTCTTCATTTTAAATCGCGATTGCCCCGTATCTTGTTAGATAGAAAATGTAATAAATAAATAAATTTTTAAAAATAAAAAAAAATAAAAAAAACCCTCACCGTGTGATTGCCAAACCGGGGGACATAGCGAGCGTGCTATAAAGAGTGGGATCAGCTGTGTTAGAGTGCGTTCTTTCACCATACACAGACACAAGAGAGACTGATTGTTATGGTATGTCATGTTGTGCGGAATTATAGAGTACGTTTGAAACCTGCGCAATATCCTCTTTCAAAACTGAGTTCTGAGTTTTAATAAATTTTCATCTGCAGGTAAGAAGTTCCCCAGTCGCCAAGGGTATCGCGTGAGCTGAAATGAATATGAGGAAGAGATAGCGGACACAGCAGCTGGCTATCGACCGTGGCTACGAGCGTGCCTGCGGAGTAGTGTTGTTCAAAACGATTCTTTTTAGTGATTCGGTTCCTTTCGTTCAGGTCAATAAAATGATTCGAATCTTTGACTGACTGATTCATTCATTTCCATATCCGGTCAGGCGGCATACACGAATCTGTAAATACTTTTATTGCATTTTAAAAGTTACTCTACATTATTCCAAACATCATGTCCATTATTAGCCTGCTCTGCGGCAAAACAGCCCATGTGAAACCAAATGTCAATGAAATAGACCAGAACAACGTGACGTCAGCTTGAAGTAGTTTTGGCGGACACGCCCGGTTTTGGGGGAAAACAAAGCGGTAAAATTGACTGGCGGCAAATAGGAGATAGAGGTTGTCCGCAAGCCTAAAAGTTGCGGTGTTGTGTCCTGCACCACCAACAGTAAAACACACCCACACATTTGTTTCTCCTTGCTACCGAGTAGGGAAAGTGAGGGAAAAAGACGGATTTTACGGCTTCAGGCTATTCGGAGGGAGGACCCCGAGGCAAACCTATGGGACCCCCATAGCAAATATGTTTATATCTGCAGCAAACACTTCATCACTGGTACGTAATACGTCTAGTCTACATTTCATAATTACCATTTTTAATTGTGAATTATTGTACACAATAGGCTATACAATAAAGAAATCAGTAGATCGGAAAAGACCTCAGTCAATGTAATATCAGCGCGCCTATTGCAGTGGTTGCAGCAAAGTAGCAAACGAAGCTAGACCTATAGGCTATAACGATTTTAACCCCCTGCTCTCCGAAGTGCTCCTAAGTCTCCCAAGTGTTGGTTATCCTAAGAGGAATGCAAATTAAAAGGTTAATAAAGCTAACATCATGATAGGTGCTGAGAGATGGGTAGCCTAACTGTCAAAGCACCTGTCAAAAGCCAGCGCAGGCTACTTTAGGGGGAGAGGACATGGGAAGGAGGTTTTGCAACAAAGTTTTGCATTATTAACATTATTAACAGGGGGCATAGAAGAGTTATACTTTCCACATAGGAATTATAAATGTATTTGTTCAGTACTAACGATATGATACCTCCGGCCATTGAGTGGGATCATTAATCCATTCAGATGTTCGGCTAAAGGGACCTTGACCACCAATACCGCGAAGTTTATCTGACACCGTCGACCACCAGCTGCTCATCGCCAAGCTCTCTGAGCTTGGCATCTCTGGGACAGCCCTTTCTTGGTTCAGGTCCTACCTGACCGGTAGATCTTCCCAGGTCTATTGGAAAGGCTCCACCTCCACTCCCACTACCCTCACTACAGGTGTCCCCCAGGGATCTGTACTGGGACCCCTACTCTTCTCCATCTACACTAACTCTCTTGGTTCAGTCATTGGCTCGCATGGTTTCTCCTACCACTGCTACGCTGATGACACTCAACTAATTTTTTCTTTTCCCCCCTCCACCCCCCAGGTCAACGAAAAGATCTCCACGTGCCTGGCTGACATCTCCAGATGGATGGCCTCCAACCACCTCAAGCTCAACCTGGACAAGACCGATCTGCTGCTTATCCCGGCCAGGACCTCTCCTCTTCAAGAGCTCTCAGTTACTGTTGACGGCACCACAGTAACTTCCTCCACTTCGGTGAAGAGCCTGGGCGTCACCCTCGACAACAGGTTGGACTTCACCGACTACATCTCCCAGACGGCACGCTCCTGTCGATTCCTCCTCTACAACATCAGGAGGATTCGCCCTTTTCTGACCACCTACTCCACCCAGCTGCTCGTCCAGGCCACTGTGCTTTCCCGTTTGGACTACTGTAACGCCCTCCTCGCAGGCCTCCCAGCCTGCACCATTCAGCCGCTGCAGCTCATCCAAAATGCAGCTGCTAGGCTGATCTACAATCTCCCCAAGTTCTCCCGCGTCACCCCCCTACTGAGATCCCTCCACTGGCTCCCAATCGCAGCCAGGATCCGCTTCAAGACCCTGACTCTCACCTTTTCCGCCGCAAGAAAGACTGCCCCGACCTACCTCCAGGACCTCATCCTACCCTACGCACCCGCTTGTCAACTCCGCTCTGCTACATCCGGACGCCTCGCTCCACCCACCAATAGAACGAAAGGCCCACGCTCCTCACAACGACGCTTCTCCATCATCGCCCCCCAGTGGTGGAATGAACTCCCCACCCCCCTGAGAACAACTCCATCAATCCAACCCTTCAGACGTGCGCTGAAGACACACCTCTTCAGACTCTTCCTGGACTGACACCTCCCTCTTCGACCTTGTAACTTTGATGTTGAGAATCTGACTCCTGCCTTGTACTTATTGCTCACTTACCTAGGTAGTATAGCGGTACTCCATTTTTTTTCCTGTAATTGTATTTGAGATGCAATCCTAGTTCAGATTAGTTGGCTCGCGTCACTGACCTTGCGCTCAGCTTTAGCACTATTTGCATTGTATGACCTTTACACATCTTGCTCTTGTGCCTGTTGTTTGCTCACTATTTGCACTTTTGTACGTCGCTTTGGATAAAAGCGTCTGCCAAATGAATAAATGTAAATGTAAATGTAAATACCGGCACCTGTCATCAGCCGCCAAAGTATTAATGTAACTCTCCTGATATGTCATTGCAACTATACTTTTACCGTTTTTTAAAATTTTCATGTATTTCCTTGTCAAACACCTGCAAACTCCATTAGCCGCCGCTCTAATTCAAAGGCTTGTTTTCCCCCAAGAAGGGGCGGTAACCACACCGTGGTATGTGTTCCCGGATGATTGCTCTGGTCTATTAATAATAATTAAATCGTAATATTCATTACGTGAAACTGCACCGTGCTATTCAAACAATCGTGCAGCCGCAAAGTATACTTCGTCTTTAGGAACGTAATAGAACCTCACATTTTAACGCGTATAATAGCCTAAGTACATGTCATTTGCTAAAACTAAAAAAAGCACTGAGGAAAAAAGAGCCACGCTTATATCCGAAGCGAAAAACTTCGTTTTACAAGTTTTGAACTAACCGAGCCCAAACATTTTAATATACTTGTAGGCCTAGTCAGTGATGTCGTATTTTTTTTTTGTTAATGTAGACATAGTACGCTACGAATGTGATGCATAGGCTTATGCATCACACTTCTGTTTTGTAGTCTATGTTGATTTGTCAGTATTTATTAATAAGGACTTAATTCACGTTAAAAGGAAATGTGATGTCAACATTAAATAAATCGTAGCCTACGTAAAATTGCAGTTGTGATAAACAAGAACTGCGATACATTGTGCGCACCTAAAATATGCTACTTCTAAAAAATATAAATACAAAATAATATTCCAGGTAGATGAGCAAAATAATATTTAATGATATTTTTAATTCCTATAATAATGTCACGGAAAGCGCTCTGATTCCTTTTGCATCGTCACAGTCAATGGCGGATGTAGCCCAAGCCTGCTATAATGAGAACTAGCGATTCTGGCAACACGTAGTCACCAAGTCTTCATAGTCAGTGAATCTTTGGAGTCCGAACGAACTGGTGAACTGAGGAACTTGTCAGCATAGTCAGTGAATCTTCGTATTCACCGGGTCCTTTGAGTCCGAAGGAACTCGTGAACTGAGGAACTTGTCAACAGTTCATCGGGTCAGTAGGTGGAGTTTAGAGTCTTCGTAGTCACCGGATCTTTGGCATTGTCCCACATCGTCAGCTGTAACGAGTGGCCAGTGGGAGGTGCTTCGAGAGTTTTAGCATTTCAGCCATTGGCTAGTTGCTGTCATGAACGTAGGCTAGTGCTGATACAGTTTCGTGATAGCCTGCTTCGTGGACAGACCGCATATCTAATATCCACTGGAGGGAGAGTTATAGCTGTTATGCCAGCTAATCAGCGCGCATGTTTGCAAAGAGGAAGGAACGAATCTTTTAGACTAGGGATTCAGTACACTCAGTTCACCTCAAAGATTCGTTCAAAAGGATTCGTTCGTTCACGAACTGCACATCACTACTGCGGAGGGGATCTCCGTTTATGTCATGGCTTGATTAGAGACGGAAGGTAACGTTGTCGATCAACCCGACGGGGAAGTGGGAAAATGGTATTCGTTCTGCTCTTCAATATGATTAATCACTTTCACACCCAACATCAGCATGTTATGAGGTGATCTGATGGTGAGGAACGCAGGTTAGACCACTGACACGAGTCAGTGTGCTTAGAATAGCGATGTGAGTAGCCCTGTAACGTATACAGAAGAACTGCACGAGTGGCAATTAAATGGGAAAAAAAGTTTATATTCTGTTTAGAAAGGACATCATTCAAGAAATCCAAATACGACATCACCCTTTAATCATCTTATTCTTAATATTATAGCCCAAATGAAGCCGTATTCTGAATAAGCGCTTTAAAAATATTCCGACCGATAAGAGGAACATTAGTCAGGAAAGCATTACTACTTCATCGACCGTTGGTGTATTTACCTGACTGACGACCTGTTTTTGTTGATCCTGCCACGCAAGTGGCATCTATCTAAAAAGAGCACTCATCTGTTGTTTTGAATGCTGTCCTGAATGTGGGGTTAAATCCACTTTTGCATTACTCAAAATGAGTTTTGAGCAAAACACTACAGGGATAATTGGACATGCTAAGGAATGGGAGGCTTAATATCCTTTGGCATGGCTCCTACCTCATGCACATACTGTAGCTTCAGTGTAGTTTATCCCAGAAACTTATAGGCCTACACTTTTAGAAATGTTTAACAGTAATATTAAACTGTGGGCAAAAGCACAGCATATTCATAAAAATTCAATCAAAATTCACATTCAGGATTCAGTGTTGTGAATAATTGCCTGTGTGTGAATGTAAAATGAGACACATTGACTGTGTTTTTCTGGTAGCAACTAAATGACCTTATGTCTGATGGCATTCCTCACTCTCTAAATGATAAAAAAGGTTGGTGGTCACATGTGGCAATGAATTTACAGCCTTCTAATGCGTCACTCAGGACACGAAAAGTTCAAGGAACACATTTGGTCACACTGATTAAAAGCACTACGATTGAAGCTATAAAAATGTATTTTGATTTTGAAGTACGCTCCTAACATGCAAAGCCAGTTAGAACAGCAGAATTTCCTCATATCACATTACTGTACTTCCTTACAGATTTTGAGTTGAGTCAATCAGCTCACTGAAGACACATAATTTTGTTAACAAGTGGGACTACCAACCACTAAAAATGGAGGTATCAAAGCCAAACTCATGCTTGGCGTACCCTCTGCTCCAGGTGTCCGAGCCAGTACAGTATTACCCGGCTGAGCAATAACAACCTCACGGCAACATGCCCCCAGCCCTCTGGCTTCTGCCATGTGATAATTTACATTAGACTGTTTCAAACTGAATGAGTAGGCTCATTATACATTGTTGTAGGCTAGGTCATGTATTTGGCTGCAAGAAAGAACACAGTACAATGGTTTGTTTTCCTAACCTTTGGCAGATGACAGTACTCAACTAGTAGGCTGTAGATTCTACTGTTGTTTAAACCTCAAAAACAAAACCACATTCTCTTCTGAGTAAAAATCATAACTTAAGATATTCTAGGCTTGCCAGCTGAATCAAACACTATACATGATCTGTGGAAGGGAACAGAGGAGACATAAGAGATGGACTCCTATCACCTGACTTCAGTTGGATGTGGAAACAGTACAATTATTAAAAAGAAACATAACTGATAATAAAAATGACACACACTGGCTGGCGCTCTTGAATAAGCTGTAACAAACATAATGAAAGGCCATATTAATTCATAGATTACAGCTGTCAGGTTTTTTGTACTCTTCAACAGAAAGTCAAAGTGACACAAAAAGACCATCTGAGCACACCAATTACTAAGTGCTGAACAGGCTCATTCCAAACAGTAAAGTAATTCTACATCAGTAGTATCCCTCTGCCACACCTGTCCCAGCCATGGCTGTAACCAGGGTTTGAAAAATAGTGAGGTGGGGGGTGTTTAGGTTTTGTCAATGTTGTTGTCTTTCTACATAGAAAGAGACCTGTTGCTGTCAACAAAAAAAAAAATCAGTTGTGTTTTAATTGTAAGGTACACCATCTGAACTGGATTGTACTGAATAACCTCTCATGTGGGCTCTGTATTTGGGGATTGCCCCCTCCCATCCTCCTTATCCTCAACTGCCATAATAACGCTTTTTTTTACCTGCGAGATGCCACAGACTTTCTGCGATTAGGTTATGAAGCACGCTCTTGTCGCACAAACGGTATAAACATGAAGCCCACACGTTAGTAGATAAATCGGTACCATAGAGGAAGATATATAAAAGGGGGGGGGTTAGATAAACGTGTTAGATCTCATTCTCAGATAGTTCCACGGTACTTAAAGATGACACTTGTTGGAATTAAATTAAAGAGGAGAGTTGGTACTCCCACTCTCCCACTATTCTGATGGAGATGTGGTTGCGCTTATAGCCTACTCGGTCTCCGCGATTACACTTCATTACTTTTTGTTTGTGCAGGTTCGCACCAGACAGTGGACAACTGTCAGTGAGAAAGTGTGACAAAGAGGCCATTTCTTTCTTATTAGTAGGTTTTTGCCTTAACAGACAGAAGGCGAGCTCTTTTTTGTGGGAACGATTTAATGGATTTAATTGAAAAGCAGCGTTAACGGATCATGCGATTACGAGAATAAATTTGAACATGAAGATACGCGGCTGTAGGTCACACGAACTAAAATCGATTGTTTGGGAAACCATGCACTTTTAAACTCATACACCTGCTGCTCCTTGATGAAAATTGCATTTCTTGAGGAATTGGGTGTAGAGAGACTAGCTCATCACTAGAGCGGGGTTCAGTGAATTTGGAGGAAGTCAAAGATTGCTTCCCAAAACTAAAACTAGTCTTGGCTGTCTCGGAACACCTGTGCCCACTGAATTGGCAGTCGAACACCAACCACTAAACAAGCAGACACACCTATAGGACACAAGAGCAACATGTCAACACACGGATTTTACCGAATTAAAACTAGTTATCTTAAAGGGACATTTACCTGAAAAATCCCGAAGATAGGCCTATTTGCTACATTAAAGGTAGGTACCATTGCAAAAATGCTGAATCCTTTTGGGTGGAGTGCCACTTTAATGTTCATGTTGACAGCTGAATAGTATGAAGTTATTTTTGTGTCTTTTTCACGCAAGCATAAAAGACAGTTTTGAGAGCAAATTTCTTGCACTGCTTTTGTGACGCAAAAAAGACAAACTTGATTTTTGATTGCAGTGCGAGAAATTTGCTCTCAAAACTGCATTTTATGCTTGTGTTAAAAAGACACAAAATAACTCCATAAATAGTGGCAGGACTGTTAAATTAATCAAAGTTGTTTTATTTTAGTCTGACAGATCCAAACGTCTCAAATACAGACAAAGAAGCTGTCAGGGTCAAACCTGATTGGACATGTACGGTTACAGGAACATTGTTTTGTGATTTTCTCTTCATACACTGAAGTTCAACCTCAACAAAAATATAAATTATAATATAAATCTTTGCCATTATGGTTTAGCTGGCGTGAATACTGAAAGGCATGGCATTTGTGTCAAAGGAAAAATCTCAATTTCCTTTCATAATATCTCTCTTTAGTGCGTAGCCAGTGGCGTTTGCCGATCTCCATGAGCCATCTCATTTTGTTCCTGTAAGTCTCTAGCCCCTAAGGATGGGCGGATCGATACCAAAGTACTTCCAATGTGGATGGTTCCGTTTTGAGAATCTATCCTCATATAAAAAAAAAACGATAACAGGAACTGTCTTTAAGTAGTGATATGTATATATATATATATATGTGTATATATATATATATATATATATATATATATATATATATATATATATATATATATTTTTAACTTCATTTTATTCATTTATTTTTTTAAATTGTTGTGTAGGATAGGAACTACTTTTCCTTCCACCTTCTCGCTCCGCCCCCCATAGCTTATAGAAAGGCAATAGTAAGGCATGCAGAGAAACAGATTCTGCCAGTTAGTCGTATAATGGCAGAATTGTTGAACATTCTTGAACCTGTTTATGTGAAGAATGACTCCTGAAAAGGATGCTAATGTAAATAAACATTTGTTGGACATTCTTGAACCTGATTGAACCTGTGTTTTATAATTGCTGTTATTAAAATTAAAACAAAATAGAGAAGTCTGATGTTTTATAGTTTTTCATACTAGTGCCAAAGCCTTCAAACACAACTTTTGATTTACCTATTTTCACTATATAAATAGCAAAGATTTCCTGTTTTTGTGTACACAAGAAGGCTTTTTAAAGTATCGGTATCGGGATACTAGCCTTAGTATTGGATTGAAAAGAAAATCAGTGGTATCGCCCATCCCTACTAGCCCCCAGAATGGACTGCGTCGAGTTGGCCACACCCCTTCTGCCTATTAGCACAAAGGCAACACACTGCTAAAAATGGATATCCATTAAAGTTCAGATTCAGGCAGTAAGACACAAACCACCTTAGAGCCAAAGGGCACACTGTCTACTGTTTACCTAAAGAAGTCTGTGTTCGTCATACATTTTTTAAAGAAGGAGTACCAAGAATTTGCATTCAGTTTTTCAATGTATATGCTTCCTATGAGAGAAAGAACAGTACATACAAGTTCACAGAAATCTAAAATTGTTTCATCAGAATGTTTCCAAGGTCACACTAAACCTTTGCTTTGCAGGTTTAGTGAGTTCAACTTTCTGCAAGGCATATAAATATCTTGCAAATGCAACTCTTGACTAACTGTTGCTGATAGTCATCTTTAGTGACAAAGGCAATCCTGGTATTTCTTACCCAAGATTAATTCAGATTAATGTTTCATTGACATTATAGATCACAGTTATAAATCAGTTAATGTGATACAGGGTAGCGCATTGTAATCATCTATAACCCTTGCTTTTCGTGCAAGTAAGGCTAACCACAGAGCTCGTACCAAATCTGAGTGACAGTATAGCACTCTAACACTCGCGCATGATACTATACTAGCATTCTTTTATTCCTTACAAAACAACACAAAAAACTAAATTTCCACATGATGTTTTCAGCTGGTGCTTGAGTCTAAATGTCAGATTAGTCCAGCCCTTGGGCTAGTGTTATCGTCTGCTAAAGATCAACAGCCCAGTTTTGAAACAAAGAAGGCTGAGTCATACAGTACCAGCTAAAATCCCCCCCCCTTAGTTTCTGAGTGTCCCTTTAACTCACGTTATATTCTAAGAAAATGATTTGAATAACTGTCTAACAGCCTTCCAATAGAGACTTTACATCCAAACAGGAGCTGCATCCATAGTGATGTATCTGCACCGTTTTGAAAGGCCTCAACTATAAGCCAACAGAGAGGAGTTCCAGCCTAAGGAAACTTCCAGCCAGTCAGCACAATTATCAGCCCAATTGTCACAAAAACATACACATCAGATTTTGTGGTACCATCATCTGTACAGCAGTCACTATTCTGTGAGACAGCAGTCACTATTCTGTGAGACAGCAATCCCTGATGGTGAAACAGTGGTCACTTCACTGCAGAAATTCCTTTCTCTGAGACTGCAGTTCCTGGCTGCAAATATCAGGAGTGGTCCACTTCCCCTGACAGCACCTTGTATGCACAAAATATACTGTAAAAGGAAACTCAACATGACATCACTTTTTTTTCCTATGTGCAGTCTAATATGAATCATGGGCAGCTAATGTGATGAAGTCAAACCCCATAAAGCGTGAGGAACTGATCTCCCCGCATGAAGGGGAAAAAAAAACAGGACATCAACACACTAGAGTGAGGCCCTGCAGGCACTGACTTGAGAGGGCACAGGTCACACGATCACGCAGAACCACACAGGCTTTCATTTAACAACAGGCAGCCATTGGTTAACCCTTCAGTTAACCACAGGGCAGTACTGCACAATGCCATGGCGGTTTCCATACACCCAGGCATACTTTCTACAACAGTAGGAAAGACAGAGAGGACCAGAGGAGGTCAGCTGGACACCACAGCCTGGAAACAATGTGCTGCTACTGTCCTCTAAGAGCATAAAGACTAAAAATGCTTGTAGTGAAAAGCTATAATGGATGTGTGATCCATTTGCATAAATGCACTAATACCACAGAAATGTGGTGGATGTTCTCCTGAATCCTCAGAGTGCTGATGTACCTGAAAGAGTAAAAAAGGCCAATGGATTTAGAGTGGTGGGAACTGGGTGGAATTTGAGGTTCCTGGGAGGCTAGAGGTTTATTCCTCCTGTATGGCAGCAGCAAAGTTCAGCTGGAATTCTTATACCATCACCACACTTGCAAATTACTCCTTCAACTTGCTGGAGGACAGGCAGCACAAAACTCACACAAATGCCAAAAACTGCAATTCCTGCAATTCCCACTATCCTGCAATACCCCCACGGCGCTCTGCAAGAGAAACAATGGCAACCAGAGGCTCGGTGCATCTCTCAAGAACCATAGCTCAAAAATGAGTAATGCATAATGAACCACTAGGTGGCACAAAGTTGACTCAACTGATGTTAGCTAACTCTATCCCAGTGTAACAAGGCCAAATTATGTCCTGTTGCCAAGGTCTCCCAGTCATGCTCAGCTCACAGCATATCCCAGATTTGAATGTCTGGGCTATAGGGCTGCGCTTAGGGTGAACACCTTCACCAATTTAGCCACACTGGAACGCCAAAAAAGGCCATTCATTGAGCCAGATATTTCCCTCAATGACCCGGAACTGTCAACAGTGACCATTTTATTTAAATGCATCTATTGGTTTTTTTTGCCTGAGACTGTCACATGCTTCAGTGAGAATCAATATGCAGCTGAAATGGGAATGGTAACACACTCCTAAACTATAATTACAACCATCATCTATAACTGATACATGTCACATATCCTACAACCTCTTAAAACAGACAATTTTACATATTTTACAGGCCTTTCTACTTTAGAGAGGCTTACAGTAACTGAGTATTTCTTTATCTGCACTGTAATAAAAAAATTGAGAAATATTAAGGGAAAAACTTATCGAAGTACTTGCCATCATGAAAACAAAATCAACAATTGAAATATAAATTAGAAGACACTCACTGAAACATAATACAGGAACAGGGGTCATGTTAACTTAATGTTTATTTTTATTAGCCCTCATTAACGCTGACCTGCTAACGAACACACCAAAAGGCTAGCTTTCACACCAAATTATCACAGAAGGTAGGTCTGGGCCTAATGATTAATCTGATTTACGCGTGCAATGCAACATCCTGAAAAAGACAGGCTTACTTGTATCTATTTATCAGCAGGGCTTACATCTGCCCTGTAATCAGGAGAGATCATCACCTCCCCCCAATGAATGAACACTGAACCTTTGCAGCATATTTTCCCAGCAGCACTCTACTGCCATTTCCCACCTTGACAGATGGCCTAACCAATGATTCCATTTATATATAACTGAAGTCAGGGCATCATTAGCCACACCCAAACAGAACTCCATATTATTTAAATTGATATGTACTTACATAAACATAGATTTTTATTTACACAAGACCACCCATCAGTCTGTTCATTTTCCCAGGAATAC
The DNA here is from genome assembly GCA_019176425.1 of Megalops atlanticus. Lineage (NCBI taxonomy): Eukaryota > Metazoa > Chordata > Actinopteri > Elopiformes > Megalopidae > Megalops > Megalops atlanticus. The sequence continues at coordinate 3,938,476 of CM032888.1, forward strand.
AACAGTTTCCCAGATTAAAATCTTTCTACCTGATTTTTCTCCGTGGTAAAAAAGCCAAACCAAAACTAAAAAAAAAAAAAAAATAATTAAAAAAAAAAAAAAAGTCATGCAACTTGGAGATAAAGCTGAAATTGCAGCTCAGAACTTTGTTTTCCCTGCTGGGTGTATGGGAGACCACAGCCAAACCATAATCCGAGGGATGAAGAGGATTTGAAGAGCCCGAAAATACACCAGCATGCACAAGCCGTAAAAACAAACAGGCCAAAGATGCTGGGAAGGAGCCATCTTTCAGCTGTCATACAGGGCTTAACAGTTCTGACCTCAACAGTGTGCAGCGTGTAGAGAAAATAAATTGACCATAATAAATTGTTTAATAAATGGTTTAATCAGTGCTATAAAAACCTCTGGAAGCAGCTTCACAGAGGATACAGTATTTGAAATGATAGTGTTCAGATCATCATCACCATCACTGTCACTGTTTTTTTCCTGCAGAGGATGCTTCAACTCCATCTCCCATCACCCCTATGCCAAGCCCCACCCTGCCCCACAATAGCACACTAAAGCAAGATGTCTGTTTACACCATAATTGCTTAAGTTTTAATTGTTTAAAACTCAACTAATGTTATCCTAACACCTACTACGTGAAATAGAAACTTTCTAGCCATGTGAACTGGTGTCCACAGTGCAATTGAATAATGAAAACTGCCCCACCAATCAAATCCATTACATCCAGATTGAAAATATATCCTATACCACAATCAATCATATTTACAGTTTAGTCAGGTGCCAGAGTGTAGTAAATAACAGATGGTGTAAACATACTTTTACAGTGGCCAAACAGAAGCCAATTTAAATGCTGGACACTTTACACTGAACCACATGGAGGTACGCAAGAAGGTAACAGGTAAGGTTTACACTGTGGTACACATGAAAGGTTTACACTGAGGTACGCACGAAAGGTTTACACTGAGGTACGCACGAAAGGTTCACACTGTTGTACATAGTGAGGGCTTTGATGTGAATACACGTGCACACGGGGCTCAAAAGGACAGGCACTGAGGAACAGAGGGGTGTGGGAGAAGTACAGGAGGCAGAAGACCAGATGAGTGACAGGAAATGGAGTGAGTGGAAGACGATCGTGAAAGAACATGCTTGTAAACACGAGTATCCCTGAATATCACGAATGTAAAATACAGACACGTGTCAGCACAGAACTGCAGACTCACCTCTCATGAACCACCCCCCACTAATGAACCGCACAATCCCACACTGTATAACTGCCACAATCACACACAATTACACGAGTGCATTTATACGGGTCGATACAGATCTGAAACACGCCGCATGGTAGAGGAGTGAACAGTGGGTACAGAATGTTCCGCTGAACAGAGAGAGGAGGCAGGACGCGGTTTAGACGAGCAGGAACAATGAGCAAGAATGCTGCAGATGAGACCTGCTGTTAAAGCGCGCTCTGACACTTCACACACTTCCACGGCAACGAGGAGGCCGGCTGCGTGCTGACACACCTGCCCCCTGAAACATCTCAGAGTGGAAACTACGGTGAGACGAGTGCGAAAACACACTCATGCCTGCGCGGAGCACGCACCATCCCATGCACAAAAGAGGGGTTTCAACACCAAACCTCAGGAGAACAGCAACAAAACCCCCTTTTCTATTTTAACTGCCTATTTTTAGAGCTTTCACCCCAGACACACCCACTGCCAAAAGGGGCAGGGATGCTTAGAATCATTTGTGCGTATCTGTGGCTGTCAGATCTGGGGTGCCTGCCTGTTAGGCACGGCACAGCTCTCTTCCGGCTGTAAGATTATATCAACCCTGCCTGTGCACGGGAGTGCCAAGATATCGCCTCCTTCAACACACAGGCGGCAGGCTGGGTGAGGTGTTTTTTGAAAGGGAGAGAGGGGAACGCTCGCGGACCGGGGGGGAGAGGGGAGAGGGCGGCCGTGACGGGACGCCCTCAGCCTCTCTGCGAACAATAACAATAGCGGCAGCGGACCCTCAGCGGCTTTAAAAAGCGAGGAGAGTAAGAGAGGGAGACAGGAGGCCTGGAGGGGGGTGGGGTTAGGGGCAGGTGGGACATTGGCAGCTCATCGAGGGTAGCGCTGGATGGATTTCAGGGCGCGTTGGACAAGGCGTGGGGAGCCGCATTGCACAGCCGTGGCAGGCAGACAAGTGTGGACCCACGCCGGGGTCCAGCAGGGGGTGGGGGAGGGAGAGAGGGAGGGACAGAGCCTATAAATCAAAAATGCTGACACGCACACTCACACGACACTGGCAACTGCATGCTCCCAAACACACTCACACATGTACACACACACAGACACGCACACAGACGCTCTACTCACATGTACGTGGGGGAGAGGGGAGAGGAACGCGACGTTTTGAGCACGGGGACAGGGAATTTCCAGCTAGCGGGAGAGCCGCTCTTCCATTTCAACGGCATGTTGTCACCACGGCGCTACCACAATGACCACGACGGTGATGGTGGAGAGCATTCCCATAAGAGGCTTCCAGCCACGGCGTCCCGTCCCCCCATTCCCACACTCGGCTGCTGTAGATAGGCGCGCTCTGTGACGATGCCGCCGGTCTCCGCTCCGCCGACTGGCCGGGCGCGAGCTCAGAGGCATCTCCTTATACAAAGCCTCTGCCTCCGCCCCCCCTCCCCTCGGCCCCCGGAGCGCTACGATGATTCCATCTGACTTGCTCGGCAACACTGCCACCTTGTTAAGCCAGCACTGACTGCAGCGTTCAGCAGGAGGAAGAGAGAGAGGGAGAGAGAGAAAGAGCGAGGGAGAGAGAGACAGAGAGAGAGGGAGGGAGTAAGAGAGAGAGAGCTGGGGGGAGGGAGAGGCAGAGTTGTGGAGAGAGCAAGAGAGGGAGGTGACCACGCTCAGGCACAGAATGCCAGCCCCTCGTTACTGCGTGGAGGCAAAGTGGCAACTGAAAGCAGGGGACAGAGAGGGGCTTGGGGAAGATATGCCACAAGACGAAGGGATAGTACACTTTTCAAAAGACAAAACACAACCAAGTGTGCAGTTATACCAAAGAGAGAGAGAGAGAGAGAAGAACAAGAAACAGTCAAGGATTGAGTGAGGAAAAAGAGACAGTCAAGGAAAGTGAGAGAAAAAAGACTGAGTTTGCATGTGATTGACAGGGAAGTGGCACACAGGCTTTTCATACAGTCCGACGTACCTGCTCAGAGCCCACTTCCCCTCGCCAGGGTGGTGCTCCTTGGAGCCACAGCAGCTCAGCTGGGACACCAATCGCACCATGGCCTGGGGCCGCCCGCTAACAAGGGCAGGGGCTTGGATTTCTACCACCCGCTTGTGGCCCTTTCCAACTGCTATGGTAGGCCCTCCACAAGGCGCTGCTCATTTCCATAGTTACAGTTTCCCCCCATTCAGAGTTCACTCCAGTCTCCAATGATGTCACTTCCTGTAAGCTGCCTCCCGTGTTATCCTGTTTTTTGTTTCAATGGGTGGGGTTTATGCCCCTCCCAGCCAACCCCCACATATAAGAATGGCATTACCTTGAGTGTTGTAGATCTGCAACCAACCCTGTTACCCCCTCCTCTCTCCTTCACCTCTCCTCCTCTCCTCTTCCTGCAGTGAGGAAAGGCAGCCCCCTCCCCCCCAGCTAAAGCAGGCACCTGCAGGAAGAGAAGCTAACTCAGCGGCTAGCTTCAAAGAGGCAGCCATTGTGGCTGCCCCACCTCCACCTCTGCTCCAACCTTCACTTCCTTCCTCTGCTCCCACACTCTGTCTCCACCTCCACCTTCCTCCTCTACTCCCACCCATTACATTACATTACAGTCATTCAGCAGATGCTTTTATCCAGAGCAACTTACTCAAGTAACAATTTTATCCATTTGTACAACTGGATATTTTCTGAGGCAATTATTGAGCAAGTACCCTGCCTAAGGCCACAACAGTGCTGCCCCAGTGGTGAATTGAACCAGCAACCTTCCAAGTTACAAGTCCTGTGCCTTAATGTTACACTACACTACACCCATACACTACACTACACCCATACCCTCCCCCTCTGTCTCTGCCTCCCTCATTTGCCCCCATGTTCGTCTCCACCTTTGTTCCCACCATCACCTCCCCCCTCTGCTTCCCCTCCCATCTCACATCTCCAGCAGGACACGCACAGGAGTGGAAGGTTACCTTTGGGGAGTGCTGGGAGCAGAGTCCTTCTGCTGCTCCACACCTGTGCGCTCAAGGCCGCAACAGTGCAGAGTAGCGACTTGCTACTGAGAGGCTGCATTGTTTACTTTGCCTTTGATGTAGGAAAGGTACTGATGTCTGAGGCTCTGTGCCACTCAACAAAGAGGATCCCTTTACCCATTCCCTCAGTGGTCCTGAATAAAACCTACACCGCCATGGGGCAACATACCTCTGCCAAGTCAATCAGAGGGGACAGACAGCATTAGAGAGGGTCTGAACTTAGCTACATGTAAGAGATTTATATCTGAACAATACTTTTGAATCTCCCCTTGCAGTATAATTAAGGCCTACGTTTGACCATGAGAAAACAGATTGAACACAGGAGGATTCCAAAGGCAGTGTTTCCATGGCTCTCCTGGACTCCTGGGTATTATTCTAATTTGACAGGCATGGACCCGCCTACTGAGACATCATATGCTCCACCCCCTCAGTGTCATGTTTCGCACACAGTCAGTCCATCTTCCTAATGAGAAATGAACAGCTAATGATGGAAGCATCTCCTTTGCCAGCTCCTGGAGGTGTGACAGGCTATAAATACTGCACAGTTAAGAGCGGCTCTAAGTCACCAATTGCATATATGCATGTGTGTCTGTGTGTATGTGTATATGCTTACATGTATTTGTGTATATGTGTGTGTGTGTGTGTATGCTTGTGTGTGTGCACACATCTACACGGACCAGTATTGTATGAGTGTGAGTATTCCAAGTTACACCTGTTGTCACGAGTTCAAAGCCAGAAGCAATCCAGCAAATCACAAGCTTCACAAATCCATCCTTCTTCATAAAAGGTTTTCAGTCTCCACTCTGCTGGAAAAGCAGGTGGAGAAAGGAAGCCCAAATCAAGCCCCTGACTGCACCGGCATCCCTCTCAGACAGAGCTCAAATGGCATCCTCTGTTCATTTGGCAAGGCGCTGCAAGGCAGTGAGGATGCTGGGAGATTTAAACAGTTTCCCATGAAAATTACTACCGCTGCTCCACAGAGGTGTTTAACTGCCTCACCTGTGCTGAAACAGTGTCTGCACCTGTATGTTGCTCACCCCTCTGTGGAATTTTGGTGCTGTTTCCTCCCCCCAGCACCCAAACCAATTCCCTGGAAATATGTGTATGTGTACATTCTGTTCTGTTGAGCCATTAAATTTCATCTCTGTCTAATGCGAGTCGATACACATCCCCATAAACTACACTGATCTAAAGCGCCAGTTGGTGGGGATACAGGGTTGCACTAATCAAAGTGTCGGTCAAGTGAAAAGATCTGGCACACAGAAATTCCACAGAGAGAAATCTGTGGCTCTGTGGTGAGACTGTGTGAGAGGCAAGAGGGGCCCCAGCAGCCCACAGTGTGCCCCACCTTAGTGGATAGCACCCTTGTAATGTATCCACAGCATGTGCTTACATCGTCAGTCACGTTTTATGCCTGTGTAACCAAGACACTGTCTTCAGAAAGCTCCATAACCGCGGGGGAGAGAAGTGCACTTTTAAAGTGCTCATCAGCAACACAATGGCCACAGCCCCCAGGCAGACACACACAGTGGAAGCCCTGGTGAAGGACCTGCTTTCAACCAATTCCCACAATGCTCTGCAATTGTGATGTTTTCTGGTCAGACAGAGCCACAGTCATATAAATAACCTAACATTCTCCCACAGTGATCCCTTGGTGTCCAAATTCTGTCCACACAGAATCAGCAATTTGCCATTTGGAGGAATTCACCATGACCCACTGTCTACAGAGGTCAACCATGCAATTTCCTGTGTAGCCAGGCAACAAACTTCTGCACATGCTCATTACAGCTGTAATCAGAGTGATTTCTCTGCACAGTCATTCTGGATTGTGCATGCACCATTTGGACTGAGAAACAGGAGGAGCAGGGCCTGAAGTGGAATAGAGGCTTCCTTTGTGTGCCTGCCCCAGATGTACTGGAACACATTCACATTGTCTGAACATTTAATCATAGTTCTTATTCATGTTCACAAAAGACCGATTGGAGAATGCACTTCGTTTATGAGTCTAGAGAGGGTTTCTGTCCAACATAAAATGAAGCTGGGAAACACAATGGTGGAATCTGGCTCCATCCTCAAAATGCTCACATGCAGTACTCCGCAAGAGATGACGACAAGAAACTACTGTACGGCAGCGAACATAAGCACGTCTCAAGTCCTTTCTGGCGCGATACAGACTCCAGTTCTGGACCTACTCAGTCCTTTAGCACAACCATTTCATTAAGGAAGAAAACAACGTAGACTTGGAGGTTTGCGAATTTCCAGCTTCTTTTTCTGAAAAAATTATCTTTTTGGTTTCCATCATTTATGTACTGCTCATGGCACTGCAGGACAAGCCCTGCACCCTCAAAACAGTCAATTTGGTTTAACAGCACTACTTTCATCCCCAAGACAGATAAAAATAGGATTTTCTGTACATATTCTTCAAACATATAAGAGTTCAAATTGTGGTAAGTGCAAGTACGAAAGTAACTCATAAAGCCTTCTAGACATTAAGGTCATGAAATGGCATGAGTTCTGGAGGTGAGGACCCATGAGGACTGCTAACAACTTCACAGCATATTCATGGAACTGAGAGCTTGAAGAGAGGTTGTGTCATAAACAACCACAACAAGCTTTCAAATTTCATCCCAGTTGGACTTTGAGGTAAAAAAATCACATCAATCAAACGGTGACGTCTCTCCGACAAATCAGGTCTGATCTGACTGAAGTTCTTAACAACTAAATATACGAAGTGGCCCATAAACATCCTTACGGACATAAGTTAGTAACTGACTGCTATGGTTCACAAACTAAAATGCCCATTTGGAGATTCATTTAGAACATGTTTTTTTATGACAAGGTGCAATTCAGAAAACACAGATTACAGGTGGCAGGTAATTTGGCAATACTAAAATGGTTTAGTCTCTTGTATGACGCTCACCCTGAGTTGCAATGCATGTGACTGACCTGAGGGGGCACTGCGTGAACCTGAACCTGCCTGAAGGGCAGAGTGACAGGTACTTCTCCCCAGGAGACCTTTACTCTCAAGCAGTTCCTGAGCACCAGTCAAAGCCAACAGACCAGGATCATGCAGGGTACAGCCTTACAAGATGCTTTAAGCAGGGGTTTAGACAGAAGTGCTGTTGTAGGGTATGCATGGACATTACCTCATAAACATTCATATTTGTATGGACAAACATTATGCTGTGCACCTAATATTCACAGTACCATCTGATGATTTTACAGCTTGAATAGTATGAACCAGAATGTTCTTAGATGATTAACACATGAATATGATGTGAAATTAAATGAAATATGCTACTTGAAATGAAAAGGTGCTGTTAGCTAGCTAACACATTATAGTAAAACAATGCTTCTGAGACTCTTCACACTCTTTTTTTATACTTGAAAAGCCCCTGTTAATGCCTCAGACCTTTCCAAGGCTGTGCCATTAGCCAATTAGGCAATGCAATAGTAGAATATAATTGGCTCGAACCTGCTAGGGGGACGTTACCTCCACTACGCTCCTTTCATTGCACCACTCAGTAGGGCCATCTCACAACTCAGAGGCTCAGATGACATTAACAGGGGTTGGGGGGTGTACCCATTGTCAGCTGAGTCCGCCCTGCTGTGGTGCACTGTGGGGAGTGCAGTGCAAATTGTGTTAGCTGCACGCTCGAGGAGGACAGTGTACGAGTGGCATTTCCAACACAAAAACCAAAAAGAGGGAGCAAAAAAAGCATGAGGGAACTTGTGCAACTGCTTATTGGTATCCCATGAGGCATTGTGCCTGAACTCCTCATATTACTACAAGCTGAAACTACTGTCAAGGAAAGGTCTTTGCAAAGCTGCACTGCAAGACTAACTGGCTACATGTGAGTCCATGTGAGACCTTTACAATAGACTGCAGTAGTAGATCTTTGTAGTAAAACAGAAAACCCAAGTACAACGAGATTTTGAAGAATCACCATGGAAGGCCTACACATGCTTAGAGAAGGTGTTGTTAAGCTACCTCCAAGCACTATGTTGCTGTTATGTTAGATTAGTCACTTAAATTATCACCTGAGGCAGTGTTCAATTCCCAATCAGATTCAGAGTGACAGGAAAATAACACACACACACACCAAGAACTTTCATTCCACAAACGAGTTGGCCTTCATATATGCAAATCATATCAGGCCTGTTTCAAAGTCCATTTCCAGCACTCAGCATTTATGCTAACAAAGAGCATACTCTGTCTTGCACTGGAATTCCCAGAGTTCCTGTGAGCTGACTGCTTTCCATTGCATTCAGTTTATTCATTATACTCCAGTTCAGGGGACGTTCACTCCCACAAAAACCAGCTGTAAGACACCGCACTACACATTTTAATTATGGTGCTAGTGCATAATTTAGTTTGGCAAGAGGCCCATATTACATGATACACAATATATTTTAGGCCCTCTTGACTCTCCTTCGATCAAAATGTAATTTAAAGCCGAGTGCATTTTTCATTCCATGCTCCACAAGCTAAAATCCAAATTTTAAATGATGAGATTGACTTACCAAGTATTTAGCTACTTTTCAGACACAATATGGACAGGAAAAAGAGGAGTGGGTGTTTCCTGAATTTTAAAAGCAAACGGAATGCTGCTACCGCTAGCAGCTAGCATGTTGCATAGTCAGAGGAGCATTGTGTAGATTCATGGGCCTGAACTAGGCAGTGGGCCAAATGATCTTTTTTCCCCAGAATAATGAAACTGCTCTCCATACTAGCTAGTAATTTGTTGGCATTTGTTTTAGTGGGGCAGCATTACCTATAATAAATGCAAATGAGGGAGAAGTTACGTCTAAACAAGCTGAGGGAGTTAGGCTACCTCCATGCACTATGCTGCAGTTATTACGTAGGAGTGTCAAGACTTGGTCCAGATCAAAAGTAGCAACTGTCACAATGGAGCAAAACGATTTCACAGAAAAATTCAACTTCCTGATGTTGCTGCACTACTACAATACTTCCATTTAGCCTTGGCAGAAAAACACTGCCTCCAATCATGACCCTTAAACCCCTCACAATGTCAACACTGATTTTTAAACACCTTTCAGCATAGTGCATCTTCTAGTGTAATGCTGAAACTTCTCTTCAAATGTTAGCATGCCAGCCTCAGATTCTAGCCGGTGGGACCTCTCAACCCAAGTAACCTGCTCTTCTCGGAAATCGCGGTGACTCCAACAGCAAGCCAAGCCATGCACCCTGTCCTCAGCAATTAAAGCCTTTCAAAGTAAAACTCCTTTACGGACACATCAGCTGTCCCCAGCCTATGGAGATTAATTAGGTTTTTTTTAAAATTGCAGACACAGACAAACATGGCATGCAGAGCCTGACAGCTTAAGAGCCAGGGTGTTCGGGGAGAGCGAAGCCTTTCGGGTCTTCTGCCTCTGTCAAATTCAAACACGCCTCAAGTGCAAGCCCACTGATGCGACAAACAGCCCGGCCAACACAGACTGCAAACATGCTGTGAAGTCATTTTATACAGATGAACATACGCCACCTACTGGTCACTGTGCAGTACTGAATGCAAAATCAAAGCAAGGTTAATCCACTCCTAACAGTGCTAAATCAGTGGTTCACAAATTTTTTGAACAAATAGAATTACCAACACACTGATATACAGCTCCAAAACAAGTGATTTATTGAGTGAGACAGCAGTGTCATTTTACAATTTTGCCTTCACATCACACATCTGTTTCTGCAAAAATTCCAAATTTTTCCAAACAAAGGACCCAAAACAAATGCTTTTCAAACGCTAATTCAGTTTTAATATATAACAAAAACAATTCAGCTAATAAACAATGACATGTTTTTTAATTTAGTTTAAGAGTATGGATAAATCACTGAGGCCCAGCAGGATGACACACACTTTCAAGTCCGGGGAAGTGTTTTTAGAAATTATTATTACTGTTATCAGCATTGATTTATTCACATCTCTACTCCTTAAACTGAGACCCAGGAGTAATGAATCTAGAGCTCAACTCATTCATCTACAGCTCTAGGCCCCACCTTCATTAATGTTGTCCCGCCTCAGAGCATTTAAACCAGAGCTGCAGATGACTTGATTTAGATCATTATTGCTTCATTAAATGCTCTAAATGCTGTTGAGCTGTTGCAGATGGGTAGGGAGAGCCAAGCTCCAGGATTCAGGCTGGTAAATGCTCACACCTTATTTTTCCCCACTCGAACAAGCATCCTACCTATCCCGGTGCTCCCAGAATCCTCATCTCAATTTCCCCAGTAGGCAAGTCATTTTAGATTGTTTCTGGTTCCAAGTGAAGTCAAATGAAGCAATAGTAGTCAAGTGTAATCTGCAAACAGTTTGGGTTCCCAGGCACACAGGTCCTATAATGACATCAAATAATTAAAATAAACAAAGACACCCCTTTGTGTCAAAAAAGGCATTTCTTAAAGCTGTTGTGTGGCCGGCTGGCTGAATGCTAGAGGAAAGTCAGCGCTGACTTTGCCCTGCTGAAAGCTACTGAGAAAGCCCTCTGGTGGAGCGAGACTGAAACTGCTGAACAGAGACACTGCAGATGCAGACAAACCTTAAGCAAATTAAAGCACAGATACTTCCAAATTGCACCAAGATAAAAGAAGCCCTTCAGGGTGCTAATGGTGCTAAGTGTGCTAACCAGTACGAGAATGAGAAACTAGCATGAGTGCTACCAGTACAAGAACCTTTAGAGATGGACACCTTAAACCTGAGACAGGGAAGTAGGAGTAAAAGACGACACCAGTCTGGTCCACCCTTTAGACAGTGCACCACCCACTGCACCACAACATTATTAATGAGATCAGACTGCTTTAATTGCATGCATTGAGACTATTACTTAGTTAGAAGAGCTTTTTGTGCTGTCAGGATGGCCCAAAACACATCCACACAGTCAACGCCTGAAGAGAAGAACTGTCCTTTTTTTACATTTCTGCAGAACCCCCAGTCCGCGCTGGGTTGACACCACAGGGAAAGAGCCATTAATTATCAGTCTGTTTAGCTACCGTTGTACACCGCGGCCTACATAAGAGCCACTAAAGGCCCTATCATTTATAGATGAAGAGCCTACACTCATCTGAAACAAAGCTAAATCTGGCTCACAAGTCTCTGGGACTACACTGCTGACTGAAAGCACCGGAAGATGATGGAAGCCCTTCAAGCAAGTGCGAATGGTGGACTGAGCACTTTCAGAATGTGAACCTAATGGACATCTTCAACCTGAAGGTGAGAAATGACACCTAACAAAATTATTTTTTTTTTTAAAAGAGAACATTACAGTGGAGTTGAAAAAATGATCACATGATCATGCTGTGGATTGAGTGTGACTGAAAAATATAGGGGAAGAAAATTTCACATTTTATATTTACATAAGTTCATTTGGCAGATGCTCTTATCCACAGCAAAGTGCATTCAACAGGTAATTAGCCGCTCAGATAACAAATCATTAGCGCCATCTTTGAAATGTAGAGTCATTGTGGGAAACATTGCTGCAGTGACATTAAGTGCTTTCATAGGGGTTACAACCTTGAACTATTATTGCCAATTTCCACCCGCAAGGTTGGTATCTCCACAGGTTTTTATCAGCATGATGCTCTCACCACAAAATTAGCCCCTTGAGAGTCGCCATTTATAGGTGAACAGCGACTGCATTCATTTGAATCTCTAGAAGATTCAAACTCAAACTGACCGTGGGCTGGACTGACAGCAGTTGTGTATTTAACTGTTCTATCATATATTTTAAAAAAAGAAGAAGATTTCCCCCTTTGTGTTTGGCATACTTACTCAACAGCATGACAAAGCAGAGCATGCTTTTAAAGTAAACACAAATTTTAATTAGCATTCCCATTGGCCCCTCCCCCAACATGATGTCATAGACACAGACTAAATAGCTCTATAAAGCTGACTGCAGGACTGTGTTCCATGAGGGCTACCCATTAGCATGTCAATTAAACAGAGGAACTAAACAAGCTGGAGAAGCTGAATTAAGTAGAAATTAACAGCTGAGTGGTGATCTAGCATTGAGTACTGAGAGTGAAGTACTATGCTGTTTGCTGATGGGGTTCGAAACAGCCTGTCTCACGTGAATGCGTGTGTAGGGAATTATGATGACATACGCCATATCACGGTATGGCAAATACAACAAAACATCATCTATAATTGCGTAGTTGCACAACCTGAGGACTGTGATGTGATCACACCCCTACTTAGGTTAGCATTCCGAGAAGCACAACCTGTTCCTGGATGCGAGTGATGTTGCATGTACAGACTCTCAGTGCTTCTGAGAGAGGACTAGATGAATGGCTTTATTTTTCTTATTCACATAAGCATTAGCAGCATCCACCCACCGTTCATGGACCATTCATCCATGTTCTTTTCAACTAAATGCTAATGAGCCAATTAGCATGAGTTTCGTCTGCCCGTGTCCCTTTACTACAACAACATGGTAACACTAAAGATTTTCAACAGCCTATTTTCACAAGACAGACATCTTGGTGAGCTTCATGCTGAAGTTACAAGTGCTCTGACTTGCTGGCTTGCTGTGAACATAGTTAAAGGGTCTACAACAGAACAAGTACAGTTGTCAGGAATGCAGACTGCACGGGAACCTCCTGCTACCAGCTAGAACTTCCTAGATGGAGCACGGAAGGAACACTGGAGCTGAACAGGCTATCTGGCTATAAGAATAAGCAGATGTGGTTCAATATCTTTAATAAGGTATTTTCGGACTGACTACACTACACACGTCTGTAGGGATGGGTATCGAGAACCTAAATTGGTACCGGTTCCTGACTGTTCAGTAGGCTAACGAAATATTGATAAGCTCCTGGACAAACAGTGCTGCTATCGGCATTTATGTAACGTTAATTCATTCTAACATAGCTGGCTCTGGAATTAAAGTATATTTTGCTACGATTCTCTGTCTACAACTGAGACTACCTCTTAAATAGTTAATGTGCATGGACTTTACAAACGATTATATTCTTCTGAATATACGTCACGTAGCAAGTTTTATATCATTGCGTTTAATACAGGTAGCTAGCTAGCTAGCTAGGTACAACTTGGACATCAGCAGTCCTGAAGTTCCCTTTAACCCGCTAGGTAGCCACCTAGCTAGCTTGCCTGCCTTGATAACGGCACACAGCTAACATTGAAAACTTGTCTCGTTTTATATTTAGCGTTAATAAAAAAAACAGCGATGACAATGCAATTCTTAGGTTAGATGAGTGCCTTGTTGGTAAGCTTATGCAACTAAGCTCTGTTTGAACTAGTGGTGACGTGACTTAGTTTGTGAGTGTCACAGTAAAAGATTACATATAAACGTGTGTCATTGAAAACTGCTGTGCAACATGCCTTAACAGTGGAAAGCATTCATGAAGTTATGGTATCTTGTTATTGAAATAAACATTTCTCAGTCCTCCCAATTGAACCATTTCATCAGATGATAGGCACACACAGAGAGGGCCGGTGAAGAGACAGACAGGGCCGGTAAAAACCATGGATTTTTTGACAGTCCACCGGCCCACCGATGCGGCGGCTCACCGGAACTTGTCCCGGTATGCCCGATGGCCAGTACACCACTGCAAAACACAATATCCAAAAAACGCTGTCAACACAGTACACTTTAGAGCAGCGTTTCCCAAACCTCTCCTGGAGTAGGCCTACCCCTTGTCCTTCATGTTTTAGATCTCTCCCTGCTCCAACACAGCTAATTTAAATGATCAGTTCGTTATTAAGCAGCTGCAGGAGCTCATAACGAGTTGATCATTTGAATCAGCTGTGTTGGAGCAAGGAGAGATCTAAAACATGCAGGACAAGGGGTACTCCAGGAGAGGTTTGGGAAACGCTGCTGTAAAGTATCGGCTGTTTTCCCTCGTGATCGCGTGGCTGACTGTGAGCTGCGGCTCGCTGTCGCTGCCCATCATTGTGAGAGAGTATCGTACCGCATATCGCTAGCCCGGGAAAAGATCAAAATTCAAAATTTGAAGTACAGTTTCTACTGAATGCGTATTGCTTTCGCACCATCGTAAAGTCGAAAAATCCTAAGTCAAACCATCGTAACTTGGGGACCGTCTGTATATGTACAAAGGTAGTTGCGTGTAAAGGGGGTAACACCATGCAACCTCATGAAACACTTACAAATACAATATTCTATAAATCTGAAGCAGTGCCAGTGCAGCGTTTGACTGCTTTAGCAAAGCGGCTGCTGCACCTACGTCCTCAGTGCGGCCTCCCGGCTCCGATGCTGATGGGATTTGCCAAACTAAAAATGCTACTGTCCCGACCTCGTCAAGTCAAGGTAACACTCGTTATCGTTATAAAAACAAATCTGTAGTTATTAACTCAGGACACGGTTAGCAACAGTTTTAAGCACTTCTAATTTATGTTCGTAAATAATCCCTTAGACAACGTCAGTCATGCTCTAAATGCTCGAGCAGCAGCCACAGCTTCGTCAGTGGATAGCAGAAGTCAGACACCCAAAAAGTAATAATAAAATAACTGTTGAATCTTTTCACATCTTTTCATGTCATGGCTTTATTTTTTGCACCAAATTATGGAGAGTAGTATCAATAAGAGTATGGATAAGTACCGGTATCGATAAGCAGTATCAGTATCGATGTCGGTATCAATAAAATCCTAACGATACCTATCCCTACACGTCTGTTAGCAAAACTTAATGAAGGGACCAGTGGGAACTTGTAAAGGAAGGGAACTTACAAAGCAAATGCACTTGGTTCTCAATGGCTAACCTTTATACAGGAGGTGTGAAAAATGCTAGCAATTCATCCCATAGAGTCTGAATTCTTACCACACCACTGCCACCTCCAAGCATTAGAATATTTTCTGTCACTTGAAGCCATGCCCTCAGCCTGGTTGTGGTTGCCTAGCAGCTCCTCCACAATGCCTACCACCTTTGCAACTGCAGAACGTGTGACTCTTACGTCCTCCCAATTGGCTGGTGAATATGACAGCATGCTTTTTAAGGTGAAGGGGCTGCAACCCAAAGGCTGCCATTTCAATTCCTAGGTGGGCCACAGTTTTACCCTCTGGCAGGGTACAACATCCAAACTTCCCCTATAAATACCCAGCTGACACACTTCCAACAACTGCTCCAGACAATACTGTTTTTACCACACACATTTAAACAAATGAGTCATTCACATACATAGGGGTCAATTCATTTAGGGCATTTCTGCATGCCCTGTTATGTCCTGTGCAACCATACTCCTGGGAAAATGCTCAGATTACAGCAAATCGTATAAAGTGATTCAGCATTCAAGGTTCAATTCATTCAATGTTAAGATCAAATTGTTATGAAATTTGCTTTCAGCATAAAAAACCCCATTGATCTATATTAAATAATCAAATGGCAAATATCTTATCAGTTTCAAATACAGATGGCACACAAGTGCCAGCAAATACACTTATATGTCCCTTGTGGTTAGTTTAGGACAAAGTGAAATTACTGCTCCCTGTTACATCATTTGATTTATTTCATTTTTGACAGCAGCTGACTGATTTTTCCATTAGAACTCACACTTTAACATAATGTCATCAAAGTGAATGTTACTCTCATTAGTGCCAAATGGACTATCCTGTTTCTGCACCGAACGCCTTATCTTCCCAAACTGACATCTGAAAGATCTAGGGCCACATGTATCAACGGTACGTATGCACTAAAATCGTGCTGAGCAATTTTCTACACATAAAACGGTATTTATGAAAAGACACTCCCCGGGAAAACATGTGTACCTCTGCACATGGTCTGGAGGTGGTGTACGCATAAAATTTGTAATTTGCAGATTTGGCGACACCAAGAGGAACTAACGGTGATGCAAGTAAACGGGTCTTGAGTTAATCATTGATGAGTGTTATCACACCAGGTCCCAGCGCCAGGATGAAGTGACTGAGGGGGCAGTTAAAAATGGCGAGGGGGCAAATCTTTTATATAGTAAAAGGGTAGATCATCCTGCTATTGCCTATTTCTGCATTTTTTTCATCCTGCGGGTGGCAATATAGTGGCGTTTTGACTAGATGCAAACAATTCCCTACTTTACCTTTTCCATGTGTTTGTACGTCATGGCCATTATTTGAAATAGGAATATTTGGGGCAGATTGCCAGGTCACCACCTAAAATTGGTCTGGTGGTAGGTTTACTGAAATTTCTTGATTTAACCATGCAATAGCCTCTGAAAGGCTAAATAACAACAACACAGGACTACCGTTTCAAATTTATTTATTTCACAGCAGTGGTGAAGCCAGTATTAAAAAGAGAGGCCAAAAAACGAATGTGTCCGCACCCAGCGCCATGAGAGGGCAAGAGGGGGTTGAAGTTTAAGTTTAAGTTTTTTGTACCCTATAGAAAAATAGCACAAACAACAAAAATATTGGAAACGTTGGAATTCTTGTTGGAAACGACACAACTTGGTCAACAAGAGAGAGGAAGAGAGAGAGAGAGCGAGAGAGCTGCATGGCATGAGCAGAAAGACAGACAAAACAATCTGATTATCTTTGTTTTTTTACTTAATGACCCTGACACTGTTGGCTATTATTTTGTTGATTTTAGCAGTCATCTCTCAGTGGTTAGAATCGTTCATAAATTCTATTATTTTGCGTCTCGTAGACCTACGTTCCCAGTGTTCTGATTCCCTAAATGGTGCGAGGACACTCAGGTTTAAAATCCGACCACTTCTTTTTCTTCTCCTCCACCGTACGCACCTCTGGTGAAACTGCATTCATAGCAGTCACCACTTTCAGCCACTCCACATTTTTCCGTCGATTTGAAATGCCGCTACTCTGGCCTCCAAAAAGGACATTTTTCTCCTCTCCACCTCATTAACCATCACCTCTATCTCCGTGTCCGAATAATTTCTTTTCTTATGTCCTGCCATTGATCCTCAACATCAATCTGCATTTCACTCAGATTTACCTGGAATCTTTAATATGCTAGTTCGACAAATTAAAGGCGTGTCTCAGTCCATATAAGAACAACTGTGGGAGTTGACGTTAAGCGTGTTCATGTGCACTTAATCTCACGCTGATTTCAGATTTATGAAGACAATCAGGTGTACGCGGTGTTTGATAACTCTGACGAAAAACCTCCGTACACAAATCGCGAAACTGTGATACGCATGGTTTTATGGCACGTTGTACACAAAGATTGATACTTATGGCCCCTAGGGTCAATCTTCAGGCGTACAGAGGAAAATGAGGTCACATGCAAGTAACTGTCGATGTTATGACCAACACAAACACCCACCCTACCCACACAGACAAACACAGACTGAAGCTCTTTTATTTTGCCATTTGACAGAGCTGCAACAGTTGCAAAAAAAAAAAAAAAAAAAAAAAAAAAACAATGCTGGAGGAAGAGGCCCTCAACTAGATTTTCTCTAGGGTGTATAGGGTCAGATCAAAATGGTACAAAAATGTTTCAGAGAGTGAAGGAGAACAAAATGGCAAAATGGTCCAACACTGTGCTGGGAGGGAACGGGTGTGCTCTCTGACGAGACATCATCGTCACCCATTTTTATAACACATTTTCTTGCCAGACAGTTTTATTTAGAGCAACTTACAAGGCTTATGCATTTAGACAGCTGGATACGCATGGAAGCAATTTTGGTTAAGTACGAGAGTACAACAGAGTCATCTCCCTTGAAACGCAACCAGAAACCTTGAGGTTATGAGCCCTGCTCCTTACCACTACAGTACACTTATTTAATGTTAACACCAGACAATGGCTTGAAATTCTTAGTTATATTGTCATGCATTTTTCATATTCAACAAAACAAAAGTCATATGGAGACTGCTATGATGCATTTTTTTATGCTAGCATTTTGCCCTTTCTTCAATCATAAACCATGTCCAACAATAGCACTCCCATTAATGACACATCATGGTGACCACCACATGGTGACAAACCACTGCAACTGCTAGCATAGCATGTCCTGGCAATTCTCTGAATTTCCAACCCAGTTTTGAGAAATTCCTGTGTGCTTTGATCTGTGCAGTGCTACCTCAGAGGTCAGAGAACAGCCAAGGTTCCTACTGATATGCAGGAAACATGAGGGGGGTTCGTGTATGTATCCCAGCTTCCAGGAAGAAACCAGGGAGTGGCTCGGCATGAATCACATGGCTGGACAAGGCAAAGCTTGTTCGTCAGGTTCAGGTTCAGCAAGGCGCAGGCAATTGGTTTTACAGAATAACACGTGCTGTACCACCGTCAGCCTGGTGTCACTTGAACTGGAAACACTGGAACCTTTTCTGAAAGGCATGTCATCAACAGCAGCTACATATCCACATCCTCTGCCCATTGTCCTGGGTTCCTTCACATGTCAGACAAATTTTGAGACTTTCTGAACTCAGTGCAGCTAACTATCCAACCCAACGCCAACTGTTGTAGCCAAAGTTGTGTAATTGGTATTGTCAACATGTCTTGTTCCGTCCTGAGGAGAATGACAGAGCGCTAAGACTAAGGGACACTGAGAAGCATCTCCAGGAGACGACAGGATGGCCGAGAGAATTCTCCGTTTGTGCCATGACCTCACCAGTGCTGTCACCGGCTGGAGCCAGCAGAGCTGTCAGCAGTGTGCCTGTACCAGCCAATCTCAACTCTCTGCCACAACAAGGCCTCCGTTTTAAGCCTTTGTCAAATCGGGCTGTTGTTGCTGGGCAACTCGGGTTCATATGACCTTGCTCCTTTTCATTTAGCAGGAAAAACAGAGTGAGGGATTCAGAACTCAGGGGGAGCGACTGGGCCAGGCATCCAGATGGTTCTATTAACCCGTCAGCATCCGTAACTTGGCACCATCCATGCTGAAGCCCGAGCCATCGCCCCCAACGAGGAAAAACTGTGCCTGTCCCCTCGAGATGGCTTCATGAGTCACAAGACGATGATGTGGAAACAGAGTAATGACTGCAGGCTAGCAGCCTTTACACAACAACCAATGCGCTGAAATGCATTGTAATGCATGACTATTTAAGCAGGACACACAAAAGAGCCACATCCCTGTAGGAACTGGCCTTCGCAAGCTGAACGACATGCAGCCAAGGAGGCAGCTTGACGCCCTGCAGGAACTGTGAGGGATCAGGTGCATCTCCGCTTCTGATCAGATGCAGGATCTAACCAACAGACACGTCCACACAGGCAAACTACCAGCAGACACAACACTCCTGCTACTTTGAGACCGCGATTTCTTTGCCACAGAAATGGAGAATGAATGATAACATATTATCAAAATATCAATTTCAAGGTGGCAAAACTGAAACAAGCACAGCTAAGCAATAACAGGAGTAAAATGGGTTTTACCCAGGATCTGAAGTTTAGATGGTAGTGTCAGACCTGCGGGAGTATTGATCTGCATTTCAAAAAGAAAAATTACATAAAGGGCAATGCTTACAAGTTGCTAACTCCATGTTGGGGACACATCTTACATCTCACATACACTGACACAGCCTTACACTGGTCTGGCACTGATGCTCCAGTCACCTCTCTTTTAGGGTCACAGTCAACAGGGAGTATAAACAAAGTCTTGCATTCTCTGGCTGTGTATCCAGTCTGCAGTATGGTAATAATCAACATACACTACATTAAGTTTATAAGCTCCTGGCTGAAGTCTTGCTTCTACTGTGTCTCACTGCTCTCTCATTCCTAAACATGTCTGTTTCTCCTTTGCATCAGACTGCTCCCAATGCTAACCCCATCTTCTCCCCAAGCCCCCACCCCCCAGATCTCTCCTAAACGTAGACCTGTCTCTCCGTCCCCATCATGACTGCACATTTTCACAGGACCTTCCCTCATCTCCCGAGAGAGCTTCTTTAAACACTCTTCAAGCTTTTCCCCAGTCCTCTAATCTTCCTGTCATTTACTTGCTGAAAGCCTTGTGCATTACAGTCCACAGCATCTCCTTAAACAGCTTATTTCTCCTGACACATTTATGCTTCATAAATATGTATTCAACAGCCTCTGGCACAGCAGCAAACCAAACAAAGTGAGAGCATAAAGCGTTCATGGTCAGCGCGTTGACAGTGGTGTGACTGGAACCTGTTCTCTAACCACGAACCTGCCACAGAACAGGCATGAAATGCACTGGTAAAGCCTGATATCCCACAGAACGGCAGAATCGGAGAGATGTTCGGTGTCAAAAGTCAAGAGGAGAGAAAAAAAAAGTTGGGACGTACATTGCACAGTACCTGTCGTGCAGTCCGACGGACATCATATCCCCTCTGTGCCCAGGGTGGTCCATGCCCTCGCCCGAAACCACACCTCTGAAACAAGAAACATACATCCCGCATGAGCACAAGGTTTGGGCTTTTACTCCGTACCTGGGACAACTTGCAGTGCCAGCTCCGGCAGGATGTGTCCTCAGAAGACTACCCCTCAAAACAGCAGCAGCAGTGTCAAAATAGTGTTATTTAGCATTTTGATAAAGGGAGAACACATTAACCGGATCATTTAGTACATTTAGTACTACAGAGAAGGAAGATCCAGAGGAAGTCTTGTGTACAGCAAGGCATTTTAGGCAACAGCCTGTAAGTAGAGCGACACATTCTACATAAAGCAACAGCTCTCATGCACAGAAACCCCTTTTAAAACAACAGCACTCATGTGTAGCAATGCATTTCAGAGTTACAGCGCTCATGTGCCAGACCACATTCTAAAGCAACAGCTCATGTACTGAAATGCATTTTTAGGCAACAGCCATTGCTTAATTACTTGGCTGAGTGATGTGGAGCCTTAGGAGTCGGACCTACCAGCTGCCACTGTCTGCGTCTATTTTTGCCACACCTGCCGATGACAATCGGTGACATCACACATAGAGCCCCTTGTAAACAGCCATTTAAAAGCCACGCCAGAAAGAATTCAACTCCACTTCCATTACAAATGAAGGGAAAATGTGCACTGCGCATGAATCAAACCACCGAAATAACCAACAATGCTCATCTATCCCATCCATGGCCAAGAGAATGGTGTGGAATGCTCTCACGCTGGAAAGACCTTAAGGTTGGTGCTCCCCCACATGCGTGCATTTCATTCTTTCAGAGGGCCAGACTCTAGCCCTGGCACAGGAACGCAGACCATCTGCTGCCATGCAGCTCCTCCTAAAGCCATGCCACACCACTGTGAGCCAAACCAACTGTAGGACCCTGCGTCCTTGCAAACGACTGACATTTCCCCCACAGCAAATTCCCAGCGAATCAGAACATCCCTTCAAACTCTATCTATAAATGGTAATGTAGGGACCCTCAGGCTGATGCCACTATCCAGCGTGACACCAACACAAACCACACACACTCTAGTCTCAAATTTTTCTGAGGCTCAGAAAACAAATTAAATGTGTTGTAACTTTTATACAGCTAGACATGTACTTAAGTCAGTGTTAAAACTACAACAACCAAAAATCCCTGCCTTGGATGTCGAAGTGGTAAGGTAAAGGGGAAAAAAAGGAAATGGTAGCAGAGGCCTTTGTAGTAATGTAAATTTGGCTGCCATGTTGTGTTGAGAAACTGTAAATGTGATGATTTAAATCAGTAAATGGAATTTTTGTTCCATTTAATACTCATGGTTAGAGCTACCACCTCATTCCACTCAGTATTTTCCTTTGCATCAGTGAGAGCACAAGGCCTCTGTCGTGCATATGGTTCTGCGCAGAAGCACAGGTCAGCTCCGTCAAAGGCTTGAGCGATGACCTGAGCAGGTACCCATAATGCTGCTGGGCTAAAAGCACAAAACACCTGCTTTGGGTCATCTTGTTTTTCCATGGCTAACCCTCAAACTTAATGCTGCATCCAATCGGGAAAAGACCTTTCTTGGCAACAGACACAAAAATGGCACAACGACACTTTCAGTGCAATGAGCGCTTTCACGTTTTGTCTCTTTGACAGGCAAATGGAACTCTGCACATATACACAAAATGTGCTTTGGAAGGGGAAAACGCAAAAAAACAGGATTCAATCTGTACAGATGTCCAAAATGTCACGCACCATCCACCATGTTAATCATCTATATGCTGACAAAAACATGTGAATGTTGAGGTGAACCACAATGAACCGCAAGGTGCAGATCTTCATGGGCTGACCCCCTTATTTAGTGGCAGACTGAAGTATTATCTGTCTCAAATTCATGCTGCAATAAAAAAAGAACAGGACCAAACAGAACAGAACAGAACATGGTCTCCAGCTATAGACCAAAATAGTCCTGTTAAACATTAAAGAAACCACTGCCCTCCTGAGGAAAGCAACTCCCACAATGCACCAGGGCCTCACTTTCCCATTCAAAACCGCAGTAAGTCATGTGTAATGGAAAGGAAAGGATAAGTTGAAACATGCACATCTATTGCATGGTTAACTCCTTCGCTGGTGCTGCAATCCTCTATCCAGCCACATATTTGACTGGACAATACCGGTCATGAAAATACCCATCAAATATTATTTTGAACATTTCTGTTGTTTCAGGATAATCAAAATGGTCAATTAACCTGAGAAAAAATTTTGAGGTTTCTGGTACACATTCTGAAATTAAATATTCTCATTCTAGTGTTAAAATCTGTAAAAATCACAACCATAGACTGCTTTTAAATTGGTTTATTAAACAGACATGGTTCTTTGAATTTTACAGCTCCTGTTCCTGTTCTTACCTTCATGACTGTAAGAACAGGGACTTTTGACCTTTTTTGAAACCAGACTTAGATAACAAGACTAAGGCTAGTTCCTAATGAGGATGTATGCATTTCAGATCACTACAACAATCAGAGTGGCAACCAGCAGTGTGTGCACCTTGCACCACTCTTAGTGGTTGTCATAGTAACCCTACATCTAATTATTCCTTCTTCTGTGTCAACGGCAGTCATTTCACTGTGATTCTTCGAAATCCAGGAATGATTACCCCACCCAGACCAAGACAGAGGGAGCAAGAGACAGACAGAGAGCGGTGGTCATACTCCACCCCGCCTGCAAATGGATATAACTGGGCTTGTGCCTACTGTTATTCTGTACCTGATTCCAGCCCAGCTGGTTCATTAAAATCTCCCCATGTGCCCCTGATAAAAGTTTGTGTGGTCCCTGCACAGTGCATCTCCGAGGGTAATGTCACACTTTCATCACACTGAAAGAAAATCAGCTTTGGGAATATCTGCCGGTTGCAGATCATACACTCCAGCGTGAAAGAGCCTGAACACACTGAGGTGAGTTACCTTAAAAAACCCAGCCAGTGTTAAACCATACTCTGCAAGCTGTAAAACCCACTCTGTGCATCCATGTGTTCTTCCCCAGCACACTCCTCCCAGCACACGTAGACAGGCCATAAAGTGAGCCAATGCCATTACTGCGTTCCCTCACACAGGACATTTACAAACCGTCCAGCCTGCCAACGGCCTCAGAGCAGCCAGGCGTATACCCAAAGGCTCTGACTGCTCAAAGGACAGAGCCAAGATAGCCTGGATCACTCCATTAGAGTGGGTGACACCTCCATTGCCTCACCCTGCGCAGGGATCCTCCCTGGATCTTGTCCTTCACTGGCTAGAGGATGATGATGACGACATTGTCCTCATGGACAGAGCTCACCTTAATGCAGAATTATGCATGATACACACAGTGTAAAAGTCCAAAACACAAAATAAAATTCAGCCTGCGTTGCAACTGTGTGATTACACTTCATTTGTGTCTTGTGATAATGCATCGAAACCACAACAGTGAGAGACTGACTCAGAGCTGAACTGTAACAAAATAGGTCCATTAATTTCCAGCCAGTCAGCTTTTGCCATTTGGCACTTGTTTTAGTCACAGGCGTGGTCTGTAGGAGTTAGCTGAAGACCTCACCTAAGTGACATGCTTCGTCTTCCTGACAATGCTCTCTCTCACTCTGAATAACAGCCTAACCAGTCGATGAGTCTAAAACAAGAGTCACCTCTAGGGTTTTTTAAACACCTTCCTAATGATAATCCCGCAAAAGAACCCGGTGCCTAAGAAAGCTAAGAAGCTAAGACACCTCATCTGCACTTTGTGGCAATGATGAGCCCGATAATGCAATGCCGTGGGGGAAAAAAAACTGGGTGGAATTTAAGGAATATTGGCTGGACAGTTTGACTGGCTGCGGTTTGACCAGATAACTATGCACAATGAGCAAGTGATCTCTATGCTTTGCAAGCTGTGTGAAAACTGGCAAGAAAAGTGTCTTCACAAATAGATGCACTACTTACTACCAATTCCAGGCATTCACATCCTCACTGTGTCACCAGTCAGTGGCTGGTAGGAGGACTTGTTTTCTTTAGCACAGGGCCATTTATATGTATATTCTGGCAGTACTGGTACATACTTTAACATGTGGGCGTACAAGGTGTACAATTCCTTTAAATTATCATTAAAACTAATGAGTGTTTTTTGGTTGTTAATGTGATCCACTTCTGTTAAATAATAAAACAAACAACCTAATGTGAAAAACTCTGTCAAATGGCATTTTTCTCAAAAATACACAACCTGTAGAGGTCTTGACTTGTAGAGGAATTCAGGTGGAAAAAATATTCTGAAAATATGAGATTCTGTTGGTGAGCACAAGCTCTGAAAGATGGCGACAATGAGGAGGGACAGAGAGGGGTATGGGAGATAGAACATGGAGCCCCCTCGCCATGGACCAACAGCAGCAGTTGTGTTGGTTGGCATGCTCATCCTGCTGCTCCACAAGCGAGACGGGGGTGGAGCCAGAGTCTCTGCGGGGCTGCCCGGGTTTGACAACCCACAGCACTCCATCATTACATGGCGGCGGTGGCTCTAACCCAGCCAGCGCTGTCCAGCTCTCTGGGGACCGCAACATTCTAACAACCGGCTGGAACCTTTACAAAAAGCTAAATGCCAATCTCATTTCCTAAAGAGAAAAATAAGAGGCTGCCTCTGTAGTGCATGTTTAAAACAGTGGTGCAAAACTGCCCTCGTTTTCCTTCGACGTCCACGTTTCTGCTGGTGATCAACATCCACATCATTTACCCAGTTTGACCTTCTCACATTTCTGCAAATCATCAGCTGCATCACAACTCAGCCTCTACTAGCAGAATGCCTACATCCCATAGATTTTAGAAGCTTTAACTACAGAAGCTTAACAATGTGTCTGACGTAGTTCTCTTTAAAGATGGCTGCATCAAAATGTGTCTCCACCAAGCTGATAAAATGAGCAATAACTTCTGCATAGGCAAATGACCTTCTGACCTGTGGCACCTGATGAACCCTCCTGTCACTTTCTGCATTTTGGCAAGGGACTTCAATCTGCAGGAACATACAGGCCATATGGCACCTCTATTTATAGTCTCAGCCCTTAATTTGTTGGGGACCGCTCTGCCATCTGTCTGCCCCTGAGCCGAGCCTTCGAGGTGATGACGGCCCCGCCTGGAAGCGAGCTGAGGCGATAATCGCAGCCAAGTCTTATCACGGAAAGTTCAAGCTCCCCGGATCCTTCCGAAGTGCATTTCAGGCTTGGCCAGTTAAACGCATGCTGGGCTGAGAGAGGGAGAGTGACAGGGAGGGCTAAGATGCACAGTTCATCTGGTGTCAGACAGTAAGGGGCCTTAGAGGGATTCTGATTAAGTGGAGTCAGTTCTTTTGCTGGGGGATTACTGAGGGGCATCCCAGAAGCCCTTGCTACAGATACCTGGGGAAGAGACGCTGAGAGGGTAGGAAGCTGGGCATCCAAAGCACATTTATCCCGAGTGGTTTCCTTCCGGACCACTCTGGAGTGAGCTGCTGTTGGTCACAGTGGGAACTCATCCTCGGTCCTTTGTGCTGAGGGGCTGATGCCGACTCCTCCCTCCTCCCACTTGGTGCACTTTCATATGTAAGCCAACAGGGGGCCACCCCTCAAATTGCCAGAAAGGTGCAAACCTGTCCATTAGACTCGATGATGATTAAACCATAATGCTGTCACTGCCTGAAGAACATCACATCTAAGACTGGTAGGCCATGCCATGCAATTGTTTAGTAAGCAGAATCACTGGGAATAGGTCAAATGTCCCACTGTCCATTTTCATGGACAAGAATGTAACTATTACCAAGGAGCTTGAAACACCATGGGAACCCTTCACTACCTATTAGCAACCCCAGTTTCAAGGTAGACCTAAAAAAAACCCCACAGCATGAACTCTCCACACAGTGCTATCACTGGAGTGGTCTTAATGTTTTCTTTCCATTTTGCCATGATGCCCACGTAAGTTGACAAGTTTGATAAACAAGTAACTGTAAGTAGCAGAAAAACTTGAATCTGAATTTGTAATGAAAGGGTTCAATGTCGTTTGATATATCTCAGGTCTTTGAAAGTCAAAGTTGCTGCTACTCAGCCTCTCGGCAGCTTGGCCGGTAAAAACAACATTTTCACCACATAGCTAGAACGAAATCGCTGTCAACATAAAAACACCGTCCATGCTCACCGCAACATACTGTGGCGTTTTAGGCCAGCTGCCTTAAATGGAGTCAGACGATCAGCATTTTTTTAAAACTGTAATTTTATTTTCCACTGGCACTTTGCAGGGAAAAAGCAGGAACTTCATGCTCTTTTGACTCATGGTCCCTAGTATAAGTGCTAATGTCACCCATGCACTTCAGACCTTGCAAATCAAATATATGATATGCAATGAGTGGTACTTAATGGCAGCATATTTATTCAGATAAATAATCTCTGAAGAATTCAAGCTATTCAAAAAAAAAATGTTATTTCGCTAATATGCTGATATTTGGCTGCAAAGTATTACCTTGCTAAAATTTAATGATTTGAATCTGAAACTTACAGTTTTTGTCAAGGTTAATCTTAGTTTCTTATGGTGTGAATAGACAGGATGTGCATTCACCTAAATATCACTATTGGACAAAACCATATGAGCCATCAGGAGATACCATATGAATGCTGCAGGTCACAGCAGTACAAAGAGCAGCAGTGTATCTGAACTGAAATGGTTCAAAGAGAATTAACACTTACATCTGCACATTACAGCACCACGGGCCTGCCTCTGGTGAAGCGGGCTCTCAGTTTGGGCTGGTGTTCGTCTGCTGGACAAGCAGGGATGCAGCTTCTCACCTGAAGCTCAAAATTTTACAGACAGTAGATGAAAAGTACTGAAAGGCACTTGTACATAGCAGTGATTATGCAGCAAGAACACGTTTTGCCGGTATCAGCCCCCTGATGCGAGCCATGATAAGACAGCTTCCTTCATCTGAACTGACCACAGCAAGCAGAGGGCTTGTGAAGTGTGCGGGCTGCCCGGGTGTTGCCCGAGCGCAGGGCTCAGCATTCCACCATGACAGGTTTACGACCCAGATCTCAACATGCTGAGTTATTTAAAAGCGCTCTGTCACATCCAAGAGAGGAAAGCGCTGGCTCGTCCTTCCGCCACACGCCACCAGGGGGAGAGGATCAACTTGGCATGGGTCGTCCCAAACGCAGTGGAGGAAAAACAAATGGCCCCGTGTGCGAACGGCAAAAGAAGCCTTGAATATTTCATGACAGGTCAATTTGCCAGCAGTTTATTGCCACTCTGGAGTCCCAGCAGGAGAATCCTAAGTGGAGCTGAGCCTGGACGTGTAGCTACAGGTAGAGCTGGGGGTCTTGCCAGGGGTGAAGCCATGGATCTCCTTGTGCTCACTCTGGCAAACATGACATTGAAATGCATGTCCTCAGGCTTCAAGAGCTGGGTGAAGCCACTGTCCACAGGCATGTCGGAACCTGTGACTTTCAGACACACAGGGAAGGGACATCCCCTGTCCCTCTGATTGTTGTAGATACAATATGTGACACATCTCCACCAATGAAATTTGAGTGCATTATAGACAAAAAAGAAAAAGCTACACGCCAGATTTGAAGAGCTTCACCACAGAAAAACCCCAACAAAAACAACTCTAAGTCTGTACCCGCCTGAAGAACTTTGAACACAGGCATTATCGGTTTTGGTCCCAATCGTAAGTAATGCTGTTAGGCCAGTTCTGCGTTTTGACTTTGAGGTGGCCGTGTGCCATAGGAATCATGAACGATTGGCCATGCACAATCAGTCTCCATATTAAATAAACTGTGTTAGCCTCATACCATGCATAATCCATTTGTACCCTGCCTTGTTCTCATTAATGCTCTGTAAATCTGAATAAGGCCGTCTGTCAAATAATTATGTAATCACAACCGCATTCAGACTAAGGGAGGATCATATAAATGCAAACCAATGCTTATTATCGATCCTATGCTATTGATTAAACCCTAAACTCTCCTACAACACAGGGTGCACAGAGCGATAGGCTGCGTAGTGGCTCAAGGGAGAAGAAGAAGCAACATGAAGTGAAACGGTTCATGGCAACAGGAGTGGGCAGAGTCAGCCAAGTGAAAAATAGAACCACATGAGACGGCCTTGCCCACGAGCCCACGCTTGCGCCATAGAGAAAAGCCCAAAACTGTCAATACAGATCGATACACATCTTGTCAGCGAAAACACCAAGACCAACACAAACCAAGACCCCGCATGCTGTCCTAGTTTCCTAAAGGAACAGGCTCAGCAAAGTGAGTTGAACTTAGTCCTGATCCTCGCCACCACACCACACTGCTGTACATCTTAATGCTGTTCAGCCCCGTTTAAGAGGAGTACTCGGCGCTCGAAAGCAAACGGTGAGGTGAGGGTGCTGACTAATCCCACAGAAAGCTTGAGCAAACACTGAGGCGAAGGCCAATAATTGCGGGTCATTTCCAAGGTGATTACTCATTTCCTCCAGGCTCGAACCAGTGTTGTGCACTAGCGTACACCATATCAAAACCTCTGCTTCTTAAAAGAAACACAGTTTTTTTTCCTGTTAAGCAGTTTATTTGTGCCAAGATGCCATGGCGAGACTGTGACTCATTAGCAGATTCAGAAACCCTCCAGCCAGGGTGGGAGCTTGTGCCTGCTAGCATGTCTGCTAAAGTGTTTATGCTGTAAATGTGCTCTGAGGTGGTCTGGCTGTTGCAGGTCAGTGCAGGTGCTTTTCTGACATTCACATGCAAGCAGTTACCACCAGGATCACGTGAGGAAGTACAGCCCATATCTGAGGTAAAAAAAAAAAAAAAAGCAGTAAGGTGAATGGTGAAAAGATAAGGTCCCTCTTATCTTCAATGGACTGCCCAGCCCTACACATCGGCCAGACCACCACACTCAGCATGATCAGGACACTTGGCTGTTACCCCCCTCCTGTAATGTTGCAGCCCGGTCATATCCACTGCCTGCCTTGACCCCTACGTGGTGGAAATGAGTTCCCCGTTTCAGTCAGAACAGCTGAAACAATAGCCATCTTTCATCACAGACTGAAGACCCACCTCTTCAGGCCTCACCTCAACCCCCTATGCCAGCATGATCTTTTGTCTCTCTTGTGTGCAAAAATATATGTGGAAGTATGTTTCAGAGTTTTAAGTGCTTCAGCATTTGGAGGTTTACCTGTGTCTAGTATGTGTCAGCATCATATTTTAAATGATACAGTCCTTAGGTTGTACAGGTTTCTTTGCACTCATGTCAAATCTAGGCACACACTTGTGATCTGAGCACTATGTTTAGCAATGACGCTCATTCGTGTGTGGTTAGTGGTGTCATGTTCATGTAACTTTTCATGCCACTTTATCAGATGCCCCATGAAAGCCACTCTGCATAAGAGTGTCTGCCAAATGACATTAGTAAACAAAATAAAAGGATTTCCATTGCCATTGCACAGGCCCACCACAGAACACTGAATTTTGTTTTTATTAAAAAGGAACATCACTAATCAGACAGGCAGTGTTATGATAATGCTAACCCTACAACAAAGAAACAGTGCTCAGCAGTGGACCGTCACGCTGCCTCTCTCAAAGGGAGCAGATGGGCAAAATGATACGACTACTTTTATTCAGTGTCATCTCTTTCCAGGCCAACCAGTCACATGACAGCACAGGGAGTGAATGTGGGCCGTTTCGCCATTGCATACGCCAGAAAACCCCACCACCTGGCCGACAGAACATGCAATGAGGAAACATTGCCAATCACTCAGATGGGCAGTGCTAATGCTAGCCATCACATTGGATTCTGTAAGGCCCAAACGCACAAGATAACGCTGTGTAGACTTCAGCACAGTTTAACATTCCAACTAAAACCATGGCTAAAAGCAATCTACAAACCAATCATGTGGCCATCAATCAACTGAGATGAATATAGTTTTTATACTTTTTATTTTAGTGTAGAACTCTGCTAAATAAATAATTAAATATATAAATACCACCATGGTTTGTTCCATTTCTCGATGCAAACCACACAGACCACATAAATAGGCATTTCTCCAGCTGCCATTACGCAGCCTTATATTTTTGCTGGTTTAAGCCCGAATCAATATCTGTTCTAATACATATTAAGCACCCCCCAAACTGCCATTAAGAATGCATGATGTGGACATCAGCACGAGCCATTACAGCCCTGCTCTAGCCACAGGTGGTGGAGTATCCCCTAGCAACACCAAAGCAGACCTGCCTAGAGGAGACGTGGGTGGGGGGACGGGAGACGAATCAAATGCTGGTGTCCCCTAAAGAAAGAATGTGATGTGGCATATGACCCTTAACAACAGCTCTTTGCATCTGTGCCTCCCACATAAAATTTTCCCTTTTGGTCTCCATGCTGTGCAAATCCTGTGTTGATTTTATACTGGGTAATGTGAAGCAGCAATGTGGAGTGATCTGATCTCATAAGACGAATGAGTAAAGAAAATGCCTTTGTTCTCCTAGCAACGCCCACTCATGAGCTATCGAATGCTTACTGAAAGACACGGGAAAAAAGTAGGCTCAGCCGATGACTGAAACAGCACGAGTCCCTTGGATTTCCTGGGTGTACCACTCGGTTGCACAGAATCTTGCCTCAACCACGGAGTGTTCGAGGGTCTTCAATGTTACCATGGCAATTGTGAACCGGTCTGAGCTTGCCTTCAAGGACAGGTGTCATTCGGAGTGTTAGCAGAGTGAGTGCTGTAATTCATGCCACCATAGGGAAAGGGGACCTGTTATGGGCGCTACACAGAAACCATATTCAGAGCGCAAAAGAATGATTTTTTTTTTTTTGGTCATAGATGTCACACTGCTTCTGACAGAAAGAGCATGGTGACAAAACACCACACCATTTATTAAGTGTCATCCTGCTCCCAGCTGACCAATCATACAACAGCACTGGGAGTGAACATGGGGCTTTTGGTGCCATCAATGAAGCATTCAGCCCGGCTGGAAATGCTGTAATAACAGAAATATCACTGCTCAAACAGGTCTCTTAAGCTAGGTTGAAGAAAGAACATATATGTGTACACTGAAAAACAGCTCCCAGATGAGAACTGAGCTGGTAAGAGCACCTGTTTAACTTGTTAGAGAATTTAACAGTCTTGTCCATCTGGATATTTATACAGGCCTATATTTTTTTGCCCCAGTCACTTTTCATCTGTTGTTCACCGGTTACATGTGCGGCTCGTGATTTTAAACAACGATATCTCTGCCATCCCAGGTGATGCGTTGAAACAATAAATAAACAGTGTTTTATTACCCCTGGGAGGCGAGCCCAGTTTCTCAATTTGCAGCTCATTAATGCCGCACTCACATATTCCAGAGAATACCAATTTCACACAACAGGAGCGATGTGGAAGGCAATGTTTTTGATAGCACATTTCGCAGTAGCCTCAAATTTACACACACAGAATTACAGTGGTGCAACAATGGCCCCGTGACAGATTCACCAGTGTGAACTGTTTCTTGCTGTGCCTTTGCATATGATCAAAACAAATTCAATTCACACCAAACACAAGTTTTCAAATGCAACCTTTTTTGTTTTCATCTAAATGAATTGAAATGAAGATTTGTTTTCCCCACTCTGCATCTACAACAAACATTCCAAACAAACAGACAGGACCAGCGAGAAGGCGAAGTGTGGGAATCCTTTAAGGACAAAACACTAGGGAGAAAAAAAAAAAACACAACACATTTACATGATTACTGCGGCTTTTCTTTTTTCAAATGGAAACAAAATAATGGAGCTGGAGCAGCGCCAGGGCCATGTGCTTAACTGCAGGTGGCATGAATTGGCCCCGTTGCTAACAGCCGGCTCTGCTCTGAAACAGGGATGGACCAGCATACCAATATGCCCCATGTGCAGCCCTGCTGCCGCAGGCCAGGACCCCCCAGTGCCAAAACAGGACGCTTTGCTGATAAATCTGATGCCTGAAAAGCACTGGCAAGCCTCATTATTTATAATAATTATTTATTATATTGCACAAATCTCCTTTATACAATAACCACTATGTGCAGCCAGGCTTCAATGGGGGGTGATCACAAATCATGTAACAAAGGGAAGACTGCATTCTGTTTTGGAAAAGCCATGCTGTGTCACCCATTTCCCGCCCCAACCCATCGCACCCCACCTACACCTACACACACAATTTTGATTCAAATGTCTCCCTTCAATGTTATTTTAATGGTTAAATGACACTTTATTCCCTCCTCTCAAGGAATAAGAAAGCTGTGATCACAGATGAGGAGAAAAGACTGATCTCCCCCACAATGCCCTGCAGATGGTGTTCTGAAATGGCATGTCTATGATCACGGGTACCTGACAATTAAATCCGTAACAATGAACACATTGGGCAATCACACCACTGCTGTGTACAGTGCAGCTGTGACACCAACTACTTCAATCAATACAATGCAGGTCCTTAGCAGATGTTTTGAACCAGAGTGACTTGCATAGGTCACAATTCACATACGACCCATTCATAGTTGGACACATTTACTGAGACAAGTAAGGCTTAGTACCTTGCCCCAGAGGACAATAGCAGGGGCCCAGTGGTAACTTTTTGGTTAGGAGCCTTGCTCCTTTCCACTGCTATTGATGAAGATGACTGTCTAAGACACGTGACAAAAAACAGCCTTACTGTCAATTAGTGGTGCTCTGGGTGACAGACAGCTTTTCTTTGGGAGCAGGCAGATAACCTGCCACCATCAGCTGTTCACTCAGTCCTGGGCCTGCCTGTCAACAGGAATCAGCCAAGGTGACGTCACCAAGGCACGCACGTGCACCCAGAAGTACGGCTGTTAAAAGGGAAAGGATTATGGGAAATGTGTCTGGAGTTTCTGTCCCTCAAGAAATGTGACCTCTTATCTGATCTTAAGCATAGTGACAGCAAGACACTGAGCGGGGAAGACATTTAATAAATGTAAAAGACATTTCAGCGGTAGTCTCGCGGGCACCACACACGCCCACAACCATCCAGACACCAAAATAGTATGGAGTTGCGTCATTAATGTGGCCCGCGAAAATAATCACGATCTAGACCCACTGCACTTATAGCAATCAATGCAGATCACATTAACTGTCCTCTGAATGACTCAAAGCAATATCAGCATGACATGGACAGCTGGTTATACTGCAGGGCTTAACAACCACTGAATGCCTCCCGAGTGCAATGAACATAAAACGATTCTCCTATTCCAACAGCCCAACCGTATGCGCTGAGCTCGTGACACATGAACTCGTGAAAACCACACAAAAAATCGCTCATCAACTAAAAGCAAACAGAGTTTACAGTCCAACTGACACACGAAAATACCTTTTAAATGTTCTTGGAAATCAATTTTAAAAATCCAGGAACACGCGGTTAGAAGCACACGCCACATTGTAACTCACATTTAAAGCTGTTAATTTGACGATACACAGATACAAATCAAAATAAATCAGTGGCTGGGGAGCAGGCTGCAAAATAAACCAGGTGCTTCTAAAATAAATTATCTGCATCTTCAAACATACATGCATGTGTCGCCCCACCCCCTTTTGCGCTGGGAGTGGGTGCATGGTACCAGACAGATAGCAACAGCGTAAGTATGGCAAGCATTTCAGCGGATTACTATAGCCAGCAAGCAAGCTATTTACTGCCACAGCCAGGAAAAAAACACGGGGAAGCCCTTTTCGAAGGCGCGGCGGTACCACGTATTATTGTGACACAGTCCACGAAAACAGTCCCGTGTCACCGCTGTCTGCTTTGAGCTTAATCTTTGTTATTGTGACTTAGCACTTGACCCAAATCACAAAATCGCCATAACGTGACAGCCCGCCGTCACGGTGATCCTGCTTTTAGACACAAAACCAAGAAACGCCACGGCCATGTCCACGCCAAACCAACATTTCTAAATCGAAGCGAGCGCGTTAAACGCGGTCTCAGCACGTTAAAGGACGCCAAGAAGCTCGAGTTCCTGCGGCTGATTACCGTTCGAATCAATTCCCCGCTTACATCCATCAAACACTCATTCAGCCATGCACCAGACTGACTGGTCGACTGGTGCAACGTATTGCAACTTCCTAAAAAAGTTACACATAATCTTACCAATAAACGATATCATTTGTAGAGAAGCCTTCCGTTGCCTGTCGGTTTCTTTCAAGAGTTAATTTTAAAAGGCATTTCCTAGACTGACCTTTTGCCTTCTTGACACATTTCCACAAACTACATGAGACAGCTTTGCCAGAACAGCATGTCAAATTACATCAACTTCGCCGGGGGGAAATCATTCTGTTGTAACGACAACACACAGCCGGCTAGTTACACTTCTCCCGCTAGTAAATCACATCAACCTTAGCACAGGCTGTTTACATACATCTTTCGCGGTATTTTGGCTCAGACCAATATCACTTTAAATGCAAGATTCGTACCTGCCACTGTCGGGATTGCTGTTGTTGTTCCTCCTTGAAGTCTCCACTACTCCTAACCTAAACCGCAGCAAAGCCCGCCTCCGCCAACCGTTTATATTGGTCGTGTGGAAAAGGAATCTCCGGAAACAACGCCGACCAATGGAGAACTCCAATGGCAATCAGCGGAGAGCCAGGATTTCCGCTACAGAAGAGCGCTGAGTGCGCATGTTGGGAATGCGAGCGCTCCGCTCGGAAGGTGTCACTTCAGCTATTGTCAGGCTTGCTACCGATCGGGGTTCAAAAGACACGTAATTCCTTGTTGGTTTTGTTAATTTACATTCCCTTAAAGCACACTGGGAACTTACTGCTTCGTTAACACCTTTGCAAATGTACATCCGTCGAATATATCACGTGAATCACACTTTCACCGGGACGCAGCTGTCCAATGAACTCACCGATCTATTAATGCACGCGTGCGTCTATTTACATCGGACGTGTCAGTGCGCCGGACATTGTTTTCGTACCGTTGGGGTGCCATGTAACACTTTTTTACAGCTAGTAAGAAAATTGTTCTGACGTCAAATAGATGGAATCTGAGATCCCCTGCTCCAGTCCTATACCAACCCATTTCTACATTCTTCTTCCTTGTGTTTTGGTATGGGCTATCGGTCTACCACCTCTGTCGCTATAATATCTTGCAGTGAACTGTTCCAAGTTGAGGCTCTCACTTTACATGTCAGCCGTCAAAGCAGATCACTCGCGTCTAATCAGTGATTCTTTTGAGGCTTTCATTTAAGGACTGTCACATAGGTCTGATAATATGATGAACCCTTAATCAGTTTAATCTCTTTTTGTTCTAACCCGGTGGATGTCTATCAGCTGTTGCATCTCTGCAGGCCATTAAATCCACTACCCAAAGCTTCACAGGCAGATGCTTGCGATTATGTCACCTAATCTTGATTAACTTTACAGTTATGTTCAGATGAGGTTAATAAATTTATTCATGGTGACTCGTTGCTTTCTGAATTCTCTTCTGCTCTTCTATCATGCTTTCTATCACCACAGCTTGGATGAAGAAACCTTTTTTCTTTATTTTTACATACATACATGCGTACATGAACATCATGAAAAATTACACATAGAAATAAAAATGCAAAATATTTAAAAGTAATAAGCATCATTATTTTTCATATCTAAAATACAGTATTCAATTTTATTGCATTCTGTAGTACACATAGCACTTCACCATAAATCAGTTATTACTGATGGGAGTAGGGCTGATATGGAACATTAATAGATCTTATTTCCGAGAAATCACACTTAAATAGGGGGCCTATGTTTCCATACAACACATGTATTTTATAAATAGGTTGCTCATATGAGGCAATGTTAACCATTTCATATTCTCTGAGAGGGATTTTCTCATTTGCCTTCCAGTGTTGCAACACTATATCCTGCTTTCCACTACAAAAGCAGACTTGAAACAGCAGATTTTTTGAGGAAAGAGGTTTATTTCCTCCGGTAAGATATCTAATATGCAAACAGCAGAGCTCTGGGTCAGATCTATGCCTGTTATTTCCTTAAAATAATTATAGCAGACCAGAACTTTTGTACCATTTCACATTCATACAATATGTGTTAGTGTACATCCTCAAGCTTATGTTGAGCATGTGATTCTGTCTCCTTTTTTCCATTTTTTCTGAGTAATGATCAAGTTTACTACTCTTGTTCACATGTTAGAGTGTGCAAATATATTGCTAAATTTGACTATGCTATTGTTTGTTGGCTTGGATACAGTAGGGATGTTTTTTCCCTATGTTTTTTCCCTACATTTTTGTCCTACCATTTATTAGTGCTTTTTGACAACTGTTCACTCCCATTGTCTTTGTCCTTCTCTGAACCAATCAAATTCCAGTGGGCATTGTGTGTGGGGTGTGAGGTCAAATATGATTTCACAGCATCTTACAGGTGACACTATCTGCTGTGAAATTGACCAATCATTAAACATCACATGTTTATTAGAGTCCATTCAAATAAATTATTTTTGAGAATCCATTTTAAGATTTTGTGGTGGCGCTGTGGTGTTGTGAGCTCCTTTCTCGTTCTCCCTCCCTGTCTCCTCCCCCTTTTATTTTTGTGTCTCCCATTATGAGGGGTAGCACTGAGGACAGGAGAGGGAAATGTTATTTTGTAAGCAGACCTGTTGTCTTTACTGATGGTGTGCACTCATCTGTGATTGTGTGGATTGTGTCCCTGAACCAATTAGACTGTGAGGTCAAACATGATGATGTTACAATATCTTACAGGTAATACATATTATCTGATACCAGTTCAGCTAATCATTACAACCATGAAAGGTTCCTTTTCAGCATCCTTTTAAAGAAATTGGGTTATAGGATGTATTTTAACTTTTTGTTTTCATGCTGCAACATGAAAATCTCAATTTTTGCAGATATCTTCTGTTCTTTTTTTCACTCTTTTTCCTTCTCGCTCCCCTTCTCTGTCCTTCTCTCTTTCCATCCTCTCTCGTTTCCCTCTCTCTCTCTCCTCCCTCCACCCTTCCCTATTCTACCTCAGGTAAATTCAGTTCCATTCATTTTGGTTTATTGGCATGACAAATGTGTGCATAATCAAGATGCTAAAGCAAACTTCAGGAAAACAAATATCTATCAGGTTAATCTCTCTCTCTCCCCTCCTTTCTCCTTAAAAGCCAGTGGGCATTGTCTGTGGGTGGTGAGGTCAAATATGACACCACTATAATATACAGGTGAAATATTGTATGTTATTTGCTACCACAAATCATTATAAATGTGAAAGGAAGTTGTGAATGTGAAAGGAGTGATTTTATAGACTGAACAATCTTTATGGGGGGGGTACAGGGCTCAATTAAAAACAGAAGGGTCATATATTTCTATTTTTTAGAGGTATGTGTGGGGGGCATCCTATATTTTTACTTCCTCACAAATGTATTTCTCCCTTAAGGTTCCTGAATGTGAATGCACTTGCATGCAAAAACATTGACTTCACCTCTGTGTGCATCATACTTTCCACATACACATCCCCTCCAGCTAGCAATGACATGTACATACAGTACAGTAAGTATTGATGTCATTGCTAGCAGGTACACAGCTTTACTATAGATCATACTTTTCTATGACGGTTCAACCAAAGAGGTTTTTAGTTTTATAAAACTCAAGTAAATGTCAACAGAAAGGTATATTATATAAAAGTTTTAAAGTTATTCTTTATCTATTCTTTGTTATACATTTAATTGTGCTAAATATATTTATTTTATCCATATTATTTATATATTTGTATATTTATTTTTGAAGTGTAGCTATATCCATTATTATTCTTGGTGGTAGATGGTGGAAGATACATTACAGCTGGTAATGTAAAATCAGGAGGCTACAGGTGGCCGCTTTGGTATTGGCCATTCCTGGCTGTATTGAGGATGATTGGTTACAAAATATATATTTAGCAGTTTAGAGAGTGAACAGTTTGCAAACACACCTAGGCTAGGCATGGAAGCCTATTCTCACCACAAAAAACAATAATGGAAGAATGGCTTATATCTTAATAATGAGATCTTTGTGTTGTGCCTATTACATGTAATAATATTTTCTTTCTTAGATATGTTGTATGCTGTCTGAAATAACAATTTAAGAAGTCATCACACTCAGGGATTCTAAGTCAAAATTACTTCTCATAATTATGATTAACAACAACTAATAATGTGCAGTTCTGTGCATCTTTCCTATAGCACAGCCCTATCCCTATGTGGCTGTGCTGACAATAAAAAAAAACTTTCAGGTTGAAAAGTACTGAAATATGTCACACGGGTCTCTGGACCAATCAAAGGCCAGCAGCCATTGTCTAAGGGTTGTGAGGTCAAATATGATGTAGTCACAATTGCCTTCAGGTGATAGATAATAATAATTATCGACTATTAGTTCAGTTAATCATAACAATCATGAAAGCAGGATGTGAGTCATTAAAAAATCAAATTATAGGATTCATTTAGTAGTGCTCTGTATTTCTGGTTGTGGTCCTACAATACAGTGAACTCAGTTTCCCCTTCTCTCCCCCTCACGCCTCTTCTCTCATGCCCCCATACTGGGAAGAGGTGTTAAGGGCATCTATCTCTCTGGCTGGCTCTTTTCTTTGCTTTTTTTCCTCTGGGCAATGTGCAAATTTTCTGAATCAGTTGTTGATGTGGACATTATTAGGCCTTCACAATGGGAGTATGTCAGAGGGAGTAAACATTCTCAGTTTGACTATGCTGTTTTGTGGTGGGTATGGCATATGTGCCTTTTTCCTCTTGTTTTTGGTTTTATTCTGTTTTGTTAGTGTTCATCTGGACAGTTTTCAATAAAAAGTTGTATAGAAATATCTCCCTTTTCTTCTTCTCCTTCTTTTGGGAAGAGCAGATTGAACTGAACATGTCACGGGGGGGCCTCTGAACTAATAAAAAGCCAGAGGGCATTGTCTAGTTGAGGTTATATGATGTCACAATAACTTCCATGTGGTATATTATCTATTCCATTCCCAGCTTGACTAATCATCAAAATTAAAACTGAAGCTCATCAGTCTATTTAAAGAAATCAGTTATGAGAATCTATTTCAAGGTTTTCTGGTGGTGCTGTTAGCTCCTTTTTCCCTCTCACTCTCCCTTTCCACCCTGATCCCTTCCCTCTCCCTCCCTGTCTCCTCCCCTACTTCCTCCCACTTTTATTTTTGCTTCTAGCATTATGAGGGAAGCTGCTGAGGGCATGCGAGTGAAAATGTCATTTTGTTCTCTTCACCATCTGTAATTGAACCAATTGTGTCATAGGGGGTCTCTGAGCCAATTAAATGCTGGTGGATTTAGACTGTGGACTGTGACTGTGAGGTCAAATATGATGATGTCACAATAGCGCAAGGTTAAGCAATTAACTTGTGCCCCCCCCCATTACAGTTGGGAAATAAATGGGTGTACACTGTGCTGGCTAGGCTGAATCTCATTCAACACGTTCGTGTGACTCAGGATTTCTCTCTCCTGACACTGCATCTCACTCTGGTAATATAACTGCTTCTTCAGTGAAAGCAGCACCAACAGTTTCTTTTAAAAGCCACCTTAGGTGGATCTACAAGAATGTAATGTCCAGAGAAACTGGTTGAGTGTGTCAAACTGTAAAAAACTGGCCTGGTTCCTTACAGGAAACACTCTCCCTGGAGTTCATTTTTTGCATACTCATTGAAAATTTCCTATGTGCCAAACGTGACTTTTAACATTCCAGTTACATACAAATTTTAAATGATGAGGTTAGGGTAAGCTACAAATACATTTTTGGAGAGCAACTCCCAAGTATCCCTTAAATCCATACTTTTGTATATACTAATAAATGTTTATGATTTTAAATGATGATGTTTATGTTTTAAATATTTATGAAATGTCTGCAATTGCTTTAAATGTATACATTTTTAAGTATAGATGTTTATTTGAAATGTGATTACTAATGTGAGTCAACAGCAAAGGCAAAATTGTTTAGTGTGCTTTGAATGCTTCAGCATATGTGCCCTCACAAACAGTGAAATGGTCTCAATATAATCTTTAATAGTGGTAGTAAAGCTGCATGAGTCACAGACGGGCATACTAAACAGACACAGAGTGGAATTTAGAACCATAGAATGCTTGAGAGCCATAGAACCAAGCTGCTTGCAGTGGCCAATAATGTTAGTGGAAGTCGTGAGCCTCTAAAGAGCACACTTTTCTCTAGACCAGGTAGAAAACATTGCACTGCTGGAGACACAGTGCTATTATTGCCCTCCCTTCCCCCACAAGTAAGGAGGGTGACAAACAGACTCTGGAAATGTAGACCAAAAACAACCCGTCACCTATTCGAGTGACTGGCAGCTATCCCCAGTGTTTTGGTCGAAACCGCTCAGAACAACTTCCTAAAAGTAATAAAGAGATCCGAACCACAGGTGTAACGTTAAATCTCTGTCCAGCTTGCTTACCACTCTACGCTTTCCGGAGCTTTTATGAGTGGTACCACAGTGCCCTCAAGTGTGCAAAGCCGGATCTGCATATCTAAACTTCATCCAGGACAAAACAGAACCGGGGAAACCTGGGAGATATCGCCGTCTCCAACAGGATTTCTGTGATGACAAGTTGTCCGTTTCTGAGAACATAGTTTTGGTCACCCGGCTGCTGCGGAGGTCTTCTTCAACAACATTAAAAAAAACCGTCCACTCCACCTCACCCAGCTCCTGGTCAAGGCAGCTGCGACTGCTTCCCTGCCTGTACCTCCTAACCTCTTCATCGTTTTCAGGAAGTCGCGGCCTGACGGGTCTTTAGCCTCCACAATTATGCACACGCATCGCCTTTCATTGCCCCCCTTTCCTGGGTCTTCGCGCCAAATTCAAGATATCAGTGCTATCATACCAGATCAAGGGCTTCGCTAATTTCTACCCTCGGACCATTACCGGACCTTACAACGCTACACGAGTTCTCTGCTTTGCATCATCTGAAATCATGTGAAATATGATATCACATAATAATATGTAGGCTAATCTAGTATAGTGTATTGTTTTTACGGATCATTGTGAATTAAGTAGCCTAATTCTATGAATGAAGCGGCTGACTGAGACTCCTTAAGCGAACAAGACAAAATACCAATGTGGGTATTACTTTCTACTTTCAACTATCAACTCGTTTTGTAGGGAGGTCCGGTTTTGAACGGTTATGGGGTTCTGGTGGTGTAAGCAGATCCAGCGATTATCTTTAACCAAATGAACTGAAGCATAGACAATACTGACCTCGCACCAAAGAGCATCAATTTTCATATACAAATGTTGCAGTCAAATATTGTGCTAGGAACCTTTGTTCCTTTGGACACGATGAACGGTATAAAAAGAATCCTTTCGCTGATCTTAAGGGGTAGCCTACCAACAAGACGAGACCCCATTGTTGATCTTGGTAATCTATCGCATGAAATTGAACAAGTCAATGAAATAGACCAGTTAATAATGTAGCATGGGTAGCAATGCCCAGTAACTTACTCCGGAGTGAACGGAGTGAAGCGGAATCAAATCAGCTGTACATTCCAGCCGGTCCACAGGTGCTCCGTGATTGTCGGTGAATGTGCTCTTGCATTGTTTGCTCAGAAATATAATAGCTTGTTTTGTTTTCATCTCGGTTGTTTTGACTTGACCAGTCTCCACGTTCAAGTCACTTGTTTTGACATCAATTGTGTTCTTATTTAAGGGCATGAGTTCAGAACATTCGTGGCGCACTTTTATATAAATTACCTGACAGTGGATAACGATGACAAAGTTAACGCATCCAGATGGTATAATGATTAGTGAAGTAGCCTGCTTCTCCTCATCTGATACCGGTGAATAAGGAGCATTTAAATGAGATTGTTCCCAGCCCTCCCTACGTTGCATACTTTATTCACGGGGATCAGTGTAGAACAGCATTGCGCACCTTTAGAACATATCTTTATAATCGAATGCGTTCATATAACAATCTTGATCTACGGGCCGTCCATCCGGATTGTATGTAGATCGGTGAAAACAGAGACAGCGCTCGCCTGTGAACGAATACTCTTCTCCAGGCTGTCTCGCGAGATTAGCAAGTGTGGTTTTGTTCGCTGGGAAAAAAAATACAGTAGACAGGTTAGCAAGCTAGCTGCCCTTCCTTCTTTCTCCTGTCAAAATTGGTTCCAGATTCAGATGTGCAACTTTAAATCTCTTTGTAGTTTGTTGGAAAAGCACATTGTGTGGGACTGTTGTTATTTTGTCGGGCACACTCAAATGCTAGATTTTGACAGATTAGAACTGTCTTCTTGTTAATCGTATGTTTCGATCGCTACGTTTCATTGAGTGGAGTCTGTAGCCCAGAGGCCTCTCCCTTCTGCGATTGGGGAGAGAGGCAGCAACATCTCTGCAGATAGTGTATTTCGCCAGATTGTGTCTCAGGTCAACGCTCCCAAAACTCTCAAGCAGGACCCAGCTCCACCGGTCGCATTTTGTTATTATTGGATGCAGAATATTAGCTGTTTTTCTATCTGGCTACCTAAATGGCGTCGGACACAAGTGACACAGAAGAATTTTATGATGCTGCGGAAGACGTCAATTTGACTCCTTCTCCAAACGTGTAAGTAGTTGCTAAACGTAAACTCTGACTGTTTTGGAAGTTAGGTATGCCTAGGTTTTTAATGTGCAACAAACCAGGCTTTTGATCATAGCTAAGGAGGTGGCTACATCATACAAATTTGCTGAAGTAGCTGACTAGCCAGCAATCAACTTGTTCAACAGACGGTGGGGAGAGTGAAAAAGATGACACTTTTCATTGCTAACTTGCTAATGTTTTGTTCAGTGTGGCGCGTGGGTTCAGTTGAATTATTGCATATAAATATGTCCTCTGTTGCTTGTTTGCTGGTTATCTAGCTAACACTTCCTAAAATAAAAATAAAAAAAACAGTTCATAGTTAGCCAGTCATCGCTTTAACTTCAAACTGGTACCGGTACAGTATTCCATGCAGAGATAGAAGGCCTTGTGGTTTATACTTTTTGTCGTTAACTAACTCAGAGCCTGGGTCCACAAAAGAAGGTGCCAGGCAGGTGTTCAGTACGGGTCGCTAACTTTACATTACAACTTACAACTTGCTGGCAAGGTTTTTTTTTTTTTTTTTAAAAAAAGAATAATCCTTCTTATTTCAGTCTAACAGGTTGGCCCATCTGGCTTAGAATCAGTTTAAGGTGCGACTTGTTGCTGTTACGTGTTATGTGTTTGCTGAAGTATGCAGTATGAGGCCAATAGCTTGTTAAACAATGCGGATAAACATTCTAGTTATAAAGCCAGATTGCATATTTTCTTCGGACTTAAGACTATCACTTATGGCGCAAAATAGCAAATAAAGTGTAAGATTTAAGCGGTGTGATCTTTTGTGCCTTTCTGAATATGACAGTCACATGATCACACAACGAAGTGACTCAGTACAGAATACTAAGTCATTTGAGGGCGTGCTGATTGCCACCTTGCTCAAATATTTGACTCGAGACTTTTAGATTTCCTGATTACATTGGTATTGTTTCACATATTCCACTGGCATTCGTCTCATGCTGAAAAGGTGGAACAAAGTCAACTTCTGCAATGTACACAGTCAACTATGTTAATGGAGAACTTGGAAAATCGTATGACACGTCTGCCCGTTCCCCTGGCATATGAATTTCACAACTTTTGCTACAAAAAACGTACAACGAACGGTTTTGTTTCCATGCGTCACTGAAGAGTGTATTAAAAGTTACTTGACGTTTTCCTTGCTGTAAGCATGAACCCATTTCCAAGGCAAGCATTTAGCCGAGCCTGTGGGGCAGTGGCGGTTCTAGCTTGTATGGTACCTTGGGCGAACTCCGCCTAAAGCGCGCCCCCCCCGGCTAACAAAAATTGTGTGCCCCTCCGCTAACAAAATACTGTTCACAGTATTATGAATGAATTGTGGTTTATTTGGTAGCATTTCGTAGTGTGACTGATTTTACTAATTGCATTAGTACTGTACTGTAAGTTAGAGGTGCGCTATTTGATAGATTTCCCCGCTCCCCCTACCTCGGGCTTCCAGTGGGGAGAACTGAGGTCAACCTACCCCCGCTCCCCTCCCCATCTCGTACTTCTGAGTGGGAGACCTTCCCAGGCAGTAGCCTGCCTTGCTCACAAACTAGAATCAGGGCGCCCACTCCGACACGTTAATTGACCCACAAGGTGACATGATATCATTGACATGATGTGCAAATGAGCGATAGAAAACCGATCTCGCAAATGTCACCATTCCGAATTTATTTGTGCGGGCGCCCCGTGCCGCCCCCGGCAAGATGCCGCCCTGGGCGTCTGCCCGTGTCGCCCATACCTAAATCCGCCACTGTTGTGGGGGCAGGTTGTCCTGGA
This sequence comes from Megalops atlanticus, assembly GCA_019176425.1. Classification (NCBI taxonomy): domain Eukaryota; kingdom Metazoa; phylum Chordata; class Actinopteri; order Elopiformes; family Megalopidae; genus Megalops; species Megalops atlanticus. The sequence continues at coordinate 3,983,309 of CM032888.1, forward strand.
GTCTTGGGATTTATCCTGAGAACAGGAAAAAACTATTGCTGTGGGATTCAGCTTTGAGCCTTTGTGGTGCGTATTCTGGTTATTTCTTAAGTGTTATTAAATGGAACTTTCTTTTATCTGGATTGCCAGGTATGAGGTAGGTTTGTATAGTGACCAGGAATATTTTGTGGAATTTCGGGAGTTTTGGAGAGAGGAAACAACACTCCACAAAACAGCTGTGCAATGGCAGAAATCAGTCAAGTACTGAATAGGAAACCTTCTATGAAAATTTTGGGCTGAAGTGTGGTGCAGTGGAAAGAAAAAGAGCTCGTAGCCCAAAGGGTGCTGGTTGTACCCCTGAATTGCCTCAGGATATACCCAGCTGTATAAATGGGTGACTTGTTAAAAAAATTGTAAGCTATGTAAGTCACTCTGGATCAGAATGTCTGCAAAGAAAATTAACTGTAGTGCTGTCTATTACAACACTCATCATATAAATACTAACAGCATCACTGCCAACCTGTTGACTGTTTCCACCAGACCTCTATATCCCACACCTCCCAGAATTTCTTGAATGGCAGCAGCACCTGTAGAACTGGTCCTTTTTAAAGCATGGATGGTTACTGAGTTTCAGCAAGCTCAAAGCCTGAATTTGAACAACTCCACTCAGGTGAAACGTTTCCCAGATGAGCAACTGGGGTGAAACCTTTGAAAAGTTTTAGATTTGTTCACCCCAGTTGCCCTTGGGCATATTTCGTCCACAGAAGAGCTCTCCAGCATTGCTGTGTTACACAATAGCTACACAGCCACGCTGTGAAAAGCTACTGAAAGCAAACCTTGTTTTAGCCACCTTAGCAGTAATGAAATAGCCATCTGCTGCTTCTTGTAAATGCGCTGCTAATTCGGTCTGGTTAGCTGCCCAGCTGGGAGCGTGATATCTACAGGCATGTCTGGTTTTTGCATGCTTTTAAATGACGTCTCTTCTCCTGTCTGCAGCTGCGTAATGTGCTCTACAGCATTGAGCAGCCTGCATTTGGTGGACACTCACTTTGTTGTGGCTGTGGTTGTACTGTTAAATGGCCTTAAATTCATTGCCTTTCAGGGTACCTGCATTCTAAAGTCACACGTCTGCAGAAGATGTTGGATGTTTGATTTTTTTTTTTTTTTTACCTGAAGTTTGAGTTTCAGTGGCATATTCAGCGAGTCTGCAGGACTGTAGGAAAATTTATTTTGATAATACTGAAATTCAACCTGGCAGCAGGTACAAGCAGCTTTGTTTTTATCCAGAGTTCCATCTGGAATCTTTCTGTTAAATGTCCCATTGGAAGGCCCAGCACTTTAAGTGCTTTTCTCGACTGTTTTTATAGCCAGCAAGCCATCATATCTCGCATCCACTTAGACCACTAAGTCAAACAGTGCCAGGAGAACCTAACTATGGTATGTTAGGAGGGTCAAAAAGGAGCCTGAACATAACTGTGATTAAATGCATGGTTATTTATGGTCTTAATTAGTGTGATGAGTTAACATGTTAGTATTAACACCGCAGTGACTGAAGCTGGGTGCGATCTGGATGGACTGCAGCATGCCCAGAGATGGAGCCAACTTTCACTCATCACGTTAAAAGTCATTTCTTAAATGATTTTCAGGACATCAGCATGACAAAGTTAAACAGAATCTGCAGCATTTCTCAACCAGTGGATGTTGTTTGCTCCTTAATTTCGTTGTTTTTTTTTTTTTTTTTCCTTTCTTTCCAAAAGCTGTCATTTCCTATTCAAAGGCAGCCAGTAAAAAATAACCAGGCGCCTGGACAGAAATGCTCCAGTTTGGACTCCTTAACACTCGACAGCTGACAAATGCCACATTGTGCTGGCATAGCAGGAGTGCGTCATGAGCGGGTCTCTCAGATCCCACAATGAACAAGAATCCTCTGTAGAACAAGTCTAGGTCTGGTCTTGTGTTTTCACTTCATACACAGGGAGCCCAGAGATGCCTATATATATATATATATATATATATATATATATATATATATATATATATATATATATATATTTTTTTTTTTTTTTTTTTTTGAGAAACGGTTGGCTTTGAGGGCAGCCAAGATTACGTGGCACTACTGTTGCTTCACAGAGACTTACACAGCTTACAAGTTTTTACATGTTACCTGTTTATACAAGTTTTTACATGTTATCCATTTATGCAACTGGATATTTACTGGGGTAAGTCAGGTTAAGAACCTTACCCAAGGGTATAACAGCAGTGCCCCACAGGGGAGTTGAACCAGCAGCGTTTGGGTTATGAGCCCTGCTCCTTAACCACTGCACAACACTGCTGAGGACAGATGGTCAGTGAGCTTACGCTTTGTGCATCACTTTGGCCTTAAACTGTCAAGTGGTCAGAGCTGCATGGCATCTCTGTCAACACGTCCAAGCAGTTGAGAGAATTAAGTTCATTTCTCAACATGTAAGAGGGCAAGTTCATTTATGTATTAATATATCACATAGAAAAGTATATGCACATATTTAGGAAACTACATAAAGAAGTACTAATCCTACTTCTCATGTAGGATTAATACAAAGTCATGCCTTGATTTGTGTGCCAGAGAGACATAGACTGATGTACTTCATTGAGAAATATATCTGTCAGCAGCTAGGGACCAAGGAGGGTATGGCTTGTGATGTGAGTGAGCATTGGGAATGATGGGAGTGATGACTACTTAATTTCAACACTATGATTTGACCATCATTTACTTGTTTTTCAGTGTCACTGGAAGTACTGACTCAGGGAATTTGAGATCCAAAATTGTTTCTGAAATGCCTGGTAGTTTGCCTTGTGTTGGTATCGAACAGTTAGTCAGGGAAGCTGCGTGTCCAACTGAACACAGCATACCATCAGATATGTTCAAAAAAGTGTTGAGAGCAGGTGTGCAGAGGGACAGATGAAAATAAGACTTTGTTGTCCATACACAGTTGTGTGTATTTAACACGAGAGGGTTAATGTTCTTCTCCATATTAGTGGACAATATTCATTTTCATGATGTACTCAGCGAAGTGGGGCTTTAATGTCAGTTTTGATCGTGATGAATCTGTTTAAAAGGAAGTGACAACAGTGCCAAAACTGGGTTTCACTTGTGTTTTCTTATTTTCATTGTGGATTTTACATGTCATTAACAGCGTTTAGAATTAAGGTTCATTAAGCGTTAAAGGGTCAATGTTTCCGTTGTAGTCAGAACAAGAAGTTGTTTGTCTCCTAAAATGCCCCAGTTGTCTGTATGCTGAATACATTTGACTAGAGCAATTCTCCAACACCTTTTTCATGTATTGATTGATCTGAAGTCAGGGTAGCTGGTGAACAGCAGGGACAAAATGCAAATAAATTGGAGATAAATCACAAGGCCTCCACCACAGGCAGCGTTTCAATAAGACCGTCACAATAACACTGACCACCCTGGGTCAGGACAATTGTATTCTTTGTCAAACCATGCAAACAGCCTTAGTTTCCTGTGTGATGTCTGAAGTTTCACTGTCTTTTTCTGGAGCCAGTCCGCATGAGCAGAAAACATAACCGTTCTCTCTGTTTCTTTTTTTCCTCCAGATCGCCTGCAAAGTTTATTCTTCCTTCAACAAAGGTATGTGTCAGACATGTCATTATATCTTGATTATTTTCTTACACAGCGTTAGAGAACTATGGCATTAAATTTCATGTTTTCAGCAGATGTGTATGGCCAGAGGTTTTGAAGAGGACTGCCCGTTGGTCACCAACGTTAGCCTAGATGATGACATCAGCAGTGGCCACAGGGGTTCTAGTTCTAGTGTTCTAGTGTCTCTAGCGTCACCCTTAGATTCCCGCCTTGGGATAATGGTGTCTGAGGAAACTCAGACGACCATTTTGTAAGGGTGGCTGTACATTTAAATGAAGGCTCAATCTTTTAGAATTGGTGGAAAAATACTGTAATATTATGCTGGGAAGTTCCATATGTCTTTTTTTAATTTTGCGTATACAAGTTGAAATGCAGAGTAAAGGCTAGATTTAACATACAGAAAGAGCCATGGACTGCTTGGTGCTCACTTTTTCATTACCATGGCAATCTTGTGCACACTGATCTGCGAATATTTTCACAACCATGGTAATCTTATGGCGTTGCTCATCCTGAGTTTGTTTTTGTTATTCCAGTTGAATTTTTGCCCGTCTTGGCTTGCATCATTCACTCGGCTCTGTCCGTCAAACAGGGTTTCTCCCAAATCCTTTGAGTTTGGGATTTCTGTGAGCACGGGAGCACTAATTCCAGTGTTAAAACACTCCATCCAGTGTTAAAGAACTGCCACACTAAATATCCTATACAACTGTATAAATTGATGAAATGTAAGCTGTAAGCTGCCCTGGATAAAACCACGCTAAGCAAATGTAACATAACATGTGGCTGAGTATTGCAATACAGCAAGTGGCTGTCCTAATCCTGCTGGGTTCACATCGTATGGAAAGGTGCTGATTGGACAGCTAGCTAATGTGACGTTGTGCTGGGACCGTGTATTCAAAGTGACTTGAGCAAGAGGCAGATGAAAGAGCTGGCAGCTTTAACACTGGAATGAGCCCCTCTCAGCCCTGGAGGACTCTTATCATTGCCCAGCTAATGTAATTTTCTCTCTATTTTCCTGTCAAATCTCACAACGTTACAGAAAGTGTATGTGTCACCCATGGAGTTTGTTTATTCATCTTGTTTCCAGTCACTGAAACTTCCCCAATGTTGAGATACGGACAGCTTTGAAATTTGGATTTTAAAATGTTAGTTAGTAAAAGGTTAATTAAATTGTACTGCGGTAAAATGTCTACTGTAGAAAGTAGGGGTGCAACGAATAATCGACGTTGTCGACTAAAATCGATGATCAAATTAGTTGCCAACGAATTGAATTGTCGATTAGTTGGTGACGTCATCGCGTGTGTTTTTCGTGCTGACTCGGAATGCTCAGACATATAGCCTAAGCTACGTTGCTTTACTGGAGTGAAAAATACAGATGGCAACACCTTCACAACCAAAGACCTCAAAAGTGTGGCAGCATTTCACTTTTAACCCTTTCACACGTAACTTATTTTTTGTAGCACGCCTGTTATGTTACATAGTTGTTATATTTTCATTAGCGTTATTAAGCTTCTCATAGTTTTCAGTTAGCATTTCCTATACTTTTTAATGTTAAATCACTGTTTCCTCAAAGCTAAAATTAGCTAGAATTTTTCCAATCTAGTTTTATAATCGCACGGGTTTTAGCATACCCGCTAAACAGCTAATCATACCGGTGTGACCGGACGCACGAAAGGGTTCAAATAATAACCTATTTTTCACAACGATAATGTTCACATTCCAAATGTGCCCTAACTTTACAATGTTAAATGAGAGCCCGTCTGCTATTTAGAAATTCTCTGCTTAAACACTGCATCGTTGTCATGGCGATGTTTATAGCTGGAGATAGTGTTGCTGCCGAGTACACAAGTTTAGAGAACACCGGAGAATGTGAATTCTTTTTATCGAGCCGTTCTTTTTATCGTTGCGCCCAAATTTCACTGCCTGCTCTAAATCCATTTAGTGTAGCGTAGTGGATAAGGTGCAGGAGTCGTAACCAGGAGGTTACTGGTTCGAGAGAGACAATCTTTTTTTTTTCCCCTCCAGCTCTCTACCTTTCAAAGCACAAATACACAAAGCTGTAGGATCTGGCTCCCTTCAAGCTAAATTTAAAAGCTGATAGATAAATAAGAGCCATTGAGTAATTGTGTGATTCATAATCCGAATAGTCGATTATTCGTTTCAATAATCGATAGATTATTCGACTATGAAAATAGTCGTTAGTTGCAGCCCTAGTAGAAAGACTGCTTATGATCTTGTGAAACATTCTCCTTCTTTCCGTTATCAAGTGCCTATCTTTAATCACATTGTGTTATTTCAATATCACCTGGAAGCATTCTAACCTGATTAATAGAAGTGCGAGTAATAATTAAAAAGCAGGATGACGGCGATGAGGTTTGATGACATCAGTTGAGAGGATGTTGCTCTGAGGGCTTCTTAAGATGAAGGCAATCGGCATGTCTCAAGACACTTCATGAATTTATAATGAATTACATCATTTAAATGCGTAAAAGAAAAAGCCACGCGAGATAAATTTTTCACTCGCATGTCCATGCCATCTTTAAAAGTTAATGCGAGTATGACAAAGATGGTTTTGTAATTAAATAAAAAACTTATTAGAAAATGCAGACATTTTTAATAAGCTACACAGAAAAATCCATCTGTTGGATTTATTCCAGTGGCCGTCGTTGATTTGTTTCTAATTTGCTAGCAGTAGGCCTGGTTGACGGTTAATTTATGAGCCTGCTGGAAACTGTGATTGTTATCACGATGTCGAGATGATTCTGGCAGGCTAAAACTTTTATTACGATGCCGGCAGAAGTTGGCATGCTACCAGGTAAAATTATCCAAGTTTGTTACTCGCTGTGATTTTAGTTAGCATATTTGTATTATGACAAGTTTGTTTTCTCAATGGATTCTGCATTGATTCGAATCATGCTGTGGACGTGTGTCCTTTCGCGTGTGTCAGTTGGGCACTCACTTTCTTTGAAGCACAGGATGTCCGTCTTCATTACAGTGTCCATGTGTAAAATGCATCTGTTGGATTTCGTATCATTTCTTCATTATGTTTCAGCTATCCAAAAAGCTGGCATCACAGACAGTGTGGCTTTGTGCTTGATTCAGAATAAAGGAATATAAAGATAGATAAAATAAATTAAAAGTAACATGTCTGATTGAGAGGAAATAATTGGATGTACGTTGACATAGAAAACATTTTTAAGCTTAACATGACATTTTCCCACAGGACAAGAGTGCTCACTGTCCTTTTGAATACTGTAGCTGTAGAATACTCCAGCACTGCAAACTCTGGGTATAGCCAGAACTACCTCAGGTGGATGTTGTTGGATAAAGGCTGGCAGCTATGGGACTCGGGTTCCTTTAGGCTGCAGTTCCACACCTGAAACCCGTGAAATGGGGAGGCTGACACCAATAGAATAGTTCATTTCCAAAAGTCAGAGAAATGAAGGCTTCCCTGCAGCGTACAGTAGTCTGTCCAGAGCTGCTGGTTACTTCATCATCCCCAGCCCGTTCAACCTTGTTACTGTTTAACTGCTGTTAATCACAACAGCATTGAAAAGGAGGATCCTCTGGAGCAGGTTTTAATCCCGTAAGGGCGTCTTTGTATGTACAGTATAAAGTGAAGGCGCATTTTTAGCTTGTTCCGTTTAAGAATCATATTCACATATATGGGAACAGTCTTTTTTAAAATGAGAGAACTATATACAAAGATGAAATCTTCTGTGGGGAAGCTGCTTGCCAGAATGGCCTAGTCACTGAACATGTTTAAATATTACCTATAGACCAGCACAGCTTACATGAGTAGTGTTTTTTCTGGCCACTGTGTTACATAGGGTCATACATAGGGTACATACTATACAGAGGAGGTGGAAGTTAACCTGTAATACAGCCTTGCCCTCGACTTATACTGAAGTATATTTTACCTAGTGGCCCCCAATGAAAAAACTGCATGACTTGTCTCAGTTTGCAGGTAATTTTAAACCTCAGACAAGCTTGTTGATGTTGTATTCCAATTGGAAAAAATAATTGAAGCCCGAAGACATAAGTTAAATGTCTTTTAAATACTTAGGACTGGCTGCACTTTGCTTTGTGGGGGAAATTGAGGAGTCAGAAATCAAATGAGTGACCTTTGGGACCAGACTCTGGGGCCGCTAGGCTATATGTAATGATTTTCACATAGTGTTCCCTTTGTGATGGCTATGATAGTGTAGTCATTTTGGCTCTTGAATGTTTTAGCTCTTTAGAGTTTTGTGTTTTAGCTGTTTAGGCTGTCGCGATATATTGCATAGCTATTTTTCGCGCAATAACAGCTATCCCCGGTATGTGGCGTTAGGTTTCTTCCCGTATGTATTTCAGTGGCGGCTGGTGAGCTGGAAACAGGGGAAGCGGAAACACTACCTTTAAATCTATCATTACTTTCAACCTGTCCCCCTTTATCCATTGTTTTCCATGAGAATGGGAAACAGAGTGATATCTGCAAGGTTTCACTCTCTCTCTCTGAAGCTGTGATTCATTTTGATGACAGCAGTGATCACTGCCTCTCTGTGTCTGCTCCTAAATTTCTGTGACTCCTCTTGCTTCCCTCTATGACTTTACATTACACCCCAGTTCTCCTTGACTCTCTGTGACCTCCCTAGTTCTCTCTGACTCTCTCTCTGTCTCCCCCACTTCTCTCTGGCTTTCAGCGCTCTTCCTTTATCCATGTCCCTGCTGGCTTGTCAGGTCTTGTGGGAGGATTGCTGTCTTTCACTCTATGCCGCTGTTTGTTGTGAAAAGCCCCACAACAAACAGTGCTCCCTCTGATGCTGTCTGTGAGCTATGTACATTTCTCAGCACCTGCCTGGAAAATCTGTGCCTTGCAATCAGTTTCATATCACAATTCACTCTATGGAACATTTGGAGGTCAACATGCTGCAGCCTGCATGTAGAACTGCTGCAGTGGAGGGGCTCTGCCTTTCTTTGCTGTGCGGTATCCTTACTGGAATTGGCATGAAGCCTGTGGAAATGTGTGGCCCACTGTCACCTGTATCTGGGCATTTTCAATGGGAATCAGATGTCTCTCCATGTATCTGGGTATTATCAGCTGGAATTGGGTGTTTTCACCCATATCCAGGCATTTTCAGTGGGAATTAGGCACTTTCAGCTGCACGTAATGGACCTGCTCTTCATTGTCTGCACAGCATGACTGAGGAGACGCTGCTGAAAATGCATTACGTTCATTCGGGTTTAATATTTACTGCAGAAATTGTGTTTGTGAAGGTTATATCATTCTATTGAAATACACTGTAAAGTTTGTAGATTGGGACTGGTGGCAGTAACATAACAGGCCCTCTTGGAGTATGGAATTTGCTGTACTGAAGAACAATCTTAAATTTATCAAATGGGTCCACAAAGTCTTTAGCTGGCAGGCTACGCTGTGCACTATAGGGGAAAGATAAACATGGAACACACACAGCAGGTGTGGAGCTTTTATGTGGTGCTCTAAAACCCACAATTTGGTTGTAAAACAGAGGGGAGCAGGAGGACCCAGAGGCTGGGGAAAGTTGCAACTCGCTGTGGTCAGGAGGGGCACGGACAGTGACGGCGATGGGACCAAATCGACTCGGGGAGACGCTCGTGGTGCCCATCTGCACTTGTAAAGAACTTCAGAACAGTCCTGTTACACATCTTAAGCTCGTCTGCGTCCGACACAAAAGAAACTGAAAGAAACTACTGCTGGAAAACCCATTCATTGACTTTTTTCCTTCAGAGCTTTAAAATGTTTTCCTATTTATATATTTATTAGATTAAAATACTCATGTTTTTCTGGACATGCTCATGAATACATTTCCTTTGTTGATAAAGTTATGATTATTGGATTAGTAAATGAAAACATGTATATTTTTACAAGGAATATTCCCCTAGAGCATCAGTAAAAGATGAAAATAATGACAGTTTGTGTCTAACTTAAGATGAACTTTTTTAACTGGCCATAATTAGAACATGGATAAATTCCCTCTGTTACTCAGATCTGGGAGGCAGACTGAGCTGTGTGAAATATCTGTTTCATTTTGACCGTACAGCTTAGACACTCATGTAGAAAGTGCTGCATTCCAAGCAGAACAAGTTCCTTGCTCTCAAAGCCAAGGGGGCAGGACTCCCTGTCCCTCCGCCAGTATGCCTGTGGAGGGTATGGGACTTTCTTTGGGGGGGGTCAGGTGGCCCACTTTGCAGGGAGCAGTTGAACCCAAATCTGCCAAAGGCAGACACTTTCTCAGCCTATGGTGGGGGATCCCCCCTTCGTTCCCATCTCAACATCTCCCATCTGTGGGATATCATTACAGAACACCGTGGTGTCAGAACACTGTCAGAACACAGGCTGTCTCCACCCTTCCTTACCCTGAAAATGCACTGGAAGTCCTCTCTACAGAGCATTGCTCGGTTTGAAAAGATCCCGTTTTACCCTAAAGAACATCACCCATGATTGTCCCATCCTAAAATGTACGCCATTCACCATTCTTGAGTCTAAACAAAATGGCAAAAAGAAACTTGAGTCAATATGTACATTTCCACCTCCATCAATGAGCAAAAAAAGTGAAGTGAAGTGGCCCAGAATGTTATGTCTAGACTATGTCTAATCCTTGGGTCCCTGGGTGATCTGTCATTAAGGATTTGAACTAATGGCCTGAGACACAGAATTAAGAAAAAATAATTGTAAGTAAACAAGAAAAACGATTTACAAGAGTGGCCCAAGAGCTTTGCTTTCATGAGAAAGCCAACAAGGTAGAGCCAAAAATAGCTAAGTGCTTGTAATTAGCTTTAATATGCTGTGGTCGATGTTAATTACCGTGGCCCTTCCTAAAGTTGAAGTCTAAAGTTATTTTCATAGCTTTCTTTTGATCATCTCGGCATAAGAATACATGGTTGGGTAAGATAAAGGTGCAGTGAGCTGATGGTTTGAAAACATCAGAGTGCTTACTCAGCTTTTGTAGGCAGAGGAATGCCGATCCCTCTCTGTGAGGTGTTGGTGGAGTGTTAGCTGTGTGTACCCTCCCACGGGAGCAGCCTCCCCTAATTAAAAGCCTGGGATTTGTTGTCTCATTGCAGGAGAACGAGGAGAGGCCATCAGCTCAGGACGCCACGCCTTCCCTAGCCACACAGGAGCCCCGACATGATGATTCCATCCAGGTGGATGCCTCCCCCTCATGCACCTCCCTCCTCTGGTTCCACCTTCTGCTCCCTTCTAGTCACATTCTCTGTCCCCCTTGGTCCTATGCCCCTTCTCCACAGGTCCCACACTCCTCCCACTCTGATTAGAAGCACCATCCCTTCTGCCATACATCACTCCCCCATCACAGGCTCCACCCTCTCTTGTTACACACCCCCCCCACTTGTCCCCTGCTCTATCCTGCTTGTCCAAGTGTCATACTTGAGAGCTAAACCCTGTGTATCCGATATTGTCTTGATGCATAGTGATATTCCCCCATGCCCTGAAAAATTGAGGTCATGAAATATTGTGAATATGGACACAACTAGAAGGCTTAGGGGCCAGTCAACAAGCGAAACTGGAGCTATTCATTTTGTAATGAATTTTATACATCTCTCCTTCTGTTTTGAACTTAATGTTTCCTACATGAACAAACAAAGGACGTGCAAATGTTTGGTGTAGCCATGTTAAGAATTGGGTAGAGAACTGAGCCACATGGACCTCATATGTAAACTTTGGAGATTGTGATGCATATTGACACAATGAGGCATACCTGAAGCCAGGCTAATGAAAAAGCTAGCTATGTTTCCTGCAATATCACCACCCTGGTCTGTATTTTTTGTCAGTTTTAGCTAGCTATGTAGGTAGCAAAATGACTTTAGCCTTACCTTTCATGAAGTGTTCACTGCATACACGAGCATTGTCGGACTCCACCATAGTTAAGACGGAGCTTTTTGATCCATGTCTGCTGCCGTTTCTCTGAATTTTTTAAACTTCTCCCCTTTGTGTACCACTATTTTCGGGACTCGAAAGTAGCCCTTGTTTTTTTCCCCAATTTGATCGGTTGGAACAGCCGTAAACAGCGCAAACCATAGGCATTGCTGCAGTGTTGGTGGTCGTTGCCAACTTGCCTCGCAGTTTTAGTTAGCTAGCTAGTTAGAACTGTTTATTTTATCAGTCAGGTTTATATTTATATATACATTATTTATTTATATTATTTATTATTATATTTATTAATATCTGTTTTCCAAGTTATATCCTTTTAAGAAAAGGAGCATTGTAATTTATTTTAACATGTTCAAATGTCATTAGGCAGACATTCTACACTGTGTTCAGACTCAGGGATAATAAAACAGCTGTGTTGATGCTGAAAACCTGTGTAGGCCTACTTTTTTTTCCACACAGAAAATTGATCAGGAGTCAATAAGGGAATCGATAAAGAATCGGTCCGATAAGTAGAATCTATAATGGCATTGGTATCAATAAAATCTGAACAATTCCCATCCCTAAACACAGGCGTGCATGCTTTTGCTCACTGTCGCCACTGCACTGTACAAACGCAGGGCCGGGTCTCTGGCCTCTTGTGTTAATTTGCGAGCTGTGTTCTCAGTGAGCACTTGGATCTACGCCCAGGGCAGCACTGCCTGGCACTAAACAGTCTGGGTCACTGAGATCAGCTCTCAGCGACTGCACATCCAAGCCTCTGTGGTCCATCAGGACAAACGGCTGTTTCAGGCTGGGTTGTGCAGCAGATGCTGGCTCCTTCCCAGCACTGTGAGGATGGGAACACGCTGTAGAGGCCCAGACAGGACATAATTCCAGTAATGAGCCAGGGCCAGGGTGTGGAGGAGTTTGGTGATTGGCTGAGTGTGATGGGGGAGTGTCCGTCTGTCCTTTCCTCAGATCATTGACAGCATCATAGAGGAGAGCCAGAAGGAGAGCGCCGCGGAGGAGTTGCTGCTGGCGGAGGAGAGGGCGGCAGCTGTAGAGCAGGATGGGGAGGCGGGGGGCATGGCTGAGCAGGGTGGTGCTCCCGAAGGCCCGTCCCCCGAGCAGCCGCCTGGGCCCGAGGGCACGGAGGAGCCGAGTGGGGCACCTGATGGGGGGCAGGACCAGGGTGCAGCGGCGCCGCCCCTCTCTGAGACGACAGAGGGTGTGTCCTGCCCCGATGGAGCTGGGCCCCACCCCAGTGCCGCTGGACCCCCAGACATCACGAGCGCCCTGGTACCGGAGCGGCCCGAGACGCCTGCCCGGGAGGCCGGGGATCAGAAACCGGCTGACATCCTGGTGCAGGTTTCCCTCACCGATGGGCTGGCCGAGCAAGACCCCGCCGCCCCCTCCAAGCCCCCTCGCCAATTCACCGTGGAGCCTGACATCGTTGCCAGTACCAAGAAGCCCCCGCCCGTGCGGCCTCCACCCCCTGCTGGAGCACCCCGGCCCCGACCACCTCCCCCCTCACGCCCCGCACCCCCACCCCGTAAGAAGACCCAGGAGACGCTGCGGCCCTCAGGGCTAGAAGGTACGGAGATGCTGTAGTTCTAAGGACTGGAAAGTTAGGAGACGGTGCCACCTTCAGGACTGGAGGATTAGGACTTACTGTTGCCCTCAGGGCAGGAAGGTTGGGAGATGCTTGCTACCTTGAGAGTAGGAAGGTAGCAAGGTCTCTCTTTGATGCAGTGGGCGTTAATATGCATACAGCTCGGCAACACAAGCTCCTGAAATATGAGCTCTGTCACTCAAAGCACCTTAGAAGATAAGCCAGAGTTTTCTGTTCCGCTCAGCGTGTTCCCTGATTATAGCAATACAGGGTCAAACACTTCAGACAGAGAGCGTCTGCACTTGCTCCCACACAAGTTCCATACACAGCTAACACCCTTGCAACTGTATCATGTTACACACACTCCAGAAACCAAACTGACTGGAGCCTCTCAGATGTACATTTCCTCCATTTAGCATTTTTAACTGTAATGCAGTAATGGTCAGCTTCACAACTCCCTGTTGGTTTTGATCTCCAAACCATGGGCCTCAATGAAACGACAGGGACAGGAAGGACATCTGAGGTAGACAGGAAACTGGAGTTGGTCCAACTCTAGAGAGACTGCCTCCCCTCTAGTTTAATGAAGCTTTTTGATTTATGTGGAACAAACTGGCTTTAATGACCCGGCAAGGAATTTTTTTCGAACACTTTGCTCACACAGAGATTAGAATCACCCCGAATCTGCCTTCGTTTTTAAAAAAACAATCATTGGAAAAACAAACTCCCAAGCGTGTTAGCTCAGTCTGAGCAGCGGGTTATGGTGATGAATGCAGTGACCGCAGAAGCCTGTGACTGTGGTTAATGTGACTGCTGATGGTGACAGAGTGGTCCTGAAACGCGTTCCTCTCCTGGTTGTGGTTGCGGTCTAGTCTCCTCGGAGCCAGCAGAGTCCTCGGGCCTGGTGTCGCCCAGCACTGCGGTTGAGAGCATCACCAAGGAGCTGCAGCACTCACTCGACTTGGCCAGCGCCACCAGTGGAGACAAAGTGGTAACAGCCCAGGTGAGCGCCTTGCCCTTCCCCTTCCTGCCAGTGTTTAGTGCACTGTGTCGTTTCTCTGCCTACATCAGGAAGTAGGTGAGACGTGGTGTCCTCTAGATTGGAGCATATTCAACATCTTGTATAGCTCAGAGAGCAGGTGAGTCGTAGTGTCATACATATCAGAGCGTAGGTGAGACAGTGTCCCGTAGATTAGAGCATATTAAATACCTTGTACAACTCGGCGAACTTCACTGAGATGCTTCACATTTCACTGAGGTTTCTGTGAGTTTGCAGCAAATATGAAAAATCTCACTTTGAATAGCACCCCTTGAATTTTACCAGAAAATGAATTGCTCTTCTATTTCATGCCACATACTTATAAAGGCGATATTATCTAGGTTCATTAATGACTGCAGATGCAGTGTGAGACCAGGGCTGTATTTAGGACCCCAGAAACACATTATTTAGAAAGCCAGACTTTCATAAGTGGCTTATTTATGGTATAAAGAAGTGGTCATGCATATGTGTGGAAATTTTATTTAGTGCAAGTCTAAACAATCAAGCTGGTTTATCTGATCAGTTGATATGATCATATGAATGGCTTATCGGGGTATTTAAGAAAAAACTAATGTTAAAGAATACATTTGAGCTGCTTTTCACTGAATTGTCTTTTTTTTGAGTTGTTAGTACAGTGTGTATATTGGTTCATCATTTTCAGCCTATGCTACTGTCTCCATCCACTGTCCAATCAAACTTCTTACAAAGCCCCCTGTGAGATGAGTGGTTGAAGCACTGCCTTTGTGGGTGTGGTTTCAGGAAAACGGGAAGGCGGCGGATGGACAGAGCTCTGCCCCCTGTGGCGGTGAGACGCCAGGACCGCAGCGGCCGCGCTCCAACTCCGGGCGTGAGATGACAGACGAGGTACGTCCCCTGTCACGGCTCGGCTCCGGACAAGACCCCGGTGCTTCTTCCATTTCTGGCCAATGGCAGCTGAGCTTGAGCTGCTGAAAACCGATCACTGGAACTAAGAGCTTACATTTTATCAGATAATGAGAGGGAGGCTGCCAAAGTAATGCATAAGCCTGATCAAAAGTGATGTGTGTTCAACAGAATAATAACATTCCATTATAGCATGCTGCAGGTTATGGAAAAAGAAGGAACTTGTTCAGTATTTTACAGCTTTTAAATTTGTCTTTTTATCGTGGATTGAATCAATTTTTTATCTGTGCAAGATGGAAGTAAATGAGCTAGGAGGAAATGGGTTGCTGTTTGGAGTCTGTTGCTAACGACACAGAATATGATTCTTTTAACTGTTAATGGTAATACTGTATTACCTTCTCTTTGGTAATATTGTTACTGATTTTTTTTCTTCTTGTTTCCCTATGTGGTGCTCTTATTCCACTTCCTGTATTTTTGAGCAATTCAATGCCTTTGAAGGGGAAGGGTTAAACCAACAATAATTCATACACTGTCCTTGGTAAATACTGGCAAACATGATTTTTAAGAGCCCAGTCTTCAGACAAACAAGCATTTCCTGCACAGTTGGTATGATTAAACATTCAGATATTTCAGGTGATTTCAGTAAAGGTTGATATGTTGAGGGCAATGTTTCGTAGCTGGGTTGAGAGATATTGATGCAGGAGGCCGTCAGGCTTACGTTAAAGGGAAATTTCTTGAAGTGAAATCAGTGTGTTAATCAGCAAAAAAGAAATGAAAAAGGCTTGCCTTCACATTGCCTACAGCTGTTGCTGAAGTGTAGTTCCAGTTTCCAGTTTCACATCAACTCTTTCTTCAGTAATTTTAAGTTGTCCACTGTTGACCGCATGTTCTTGATCCTGGGGAAGTTCCGGACACATGCCTTTTAGGACCAGTTTTGTTACTTAGATAATAATGGTTAAGGTTAGAATTGCGGCTGGGGTTTGTGAACATGCCTCTGTGCCCTCTCTTGTGCGCCGCCTACAGGAAATTCTGGCGAGTGTGATGATCAAGAACCTGGACACAGGGGAGGAGATCCCGCTGAGCCTGGCCGAGGAGAAGCTGCCCACTGGCATTAACCCGCTCACCCTCCACATTATGCGCAGAACCAAAGAATACATCACGTGAGCAGGCTCTCCTTCACTGCAGCGCCCTCTAGCTGCATGGCTGCCTAGCACGGCCACTGTCACTCTGCCACAACCCACCCCAGACCACGTTCGCCTGCAGCTAACGCTATTCCACAGCTGTACCAAGAGTTTGCAGACAGGGATCTATTAGCTACCCTAATACTCTTCCCTGCGAAGGTCATTTCTAGAAAGCTAAAGCCTTATGCTATATGCAGGAAGACTATAAGCATTTAGCTAACATGGAATCACCATATCAGTGATTGGAAGGACATAGAAAAGAAAGGGATCTTTCCTCACTGTTGACTGTATCATCTGGGAGAAGGCCATACAGATCCCAGAGGCAGAGGCAGGAATCGCCAGCCATGTTTATTTCAACTCATTGAACTGTAATTATTTAAACATCGGTTTAGTTGGCCTCACTATTTTAGGTAATTTACTGTACTATGCACTGTCCAAGCATACTACTGCCTCTCTCAGGAACCATACTGTTGAATGATCTGTGTGTTTCTCTCTCTCTCTCTCTCTCTCTCTCTCTCTCTTTCTTTCATTGGAGTGATCAGTGTGCGTTTCCCTCTCAGGAATGATACCCTTAAACTGATCAGTGTGTTTCTGTGTCAGTAGCAATACCATTAGTATGATCAGTGTGTGTTTTTCTCTCAGGAATGATACTGTTAGACTTATCAGTGTGTGTTTCTCTATCAGAAATAATACCATTAGACTGATCAGGGTGTTTCTCACAGGAATGATGCTGCTCAGTCTGATGATGAAGACAAGTCCCAGTCTCACCTGGCTGACACCGACGGAGGAAAGCTCAAACAGAAAACGTACGAATGAAAACACCTACACTGCAAAAAGTCATTTCTTTCGATAAACCACTCTAATTGCAAGGTTATTTATCTTGTATCTAGGAATAGGTGTATGTTTGACAACCACTTCTCCTGACTTTTCAGCCAGATTGTTGTGTAACATAGGTGTGTAACAGTTGTGTAACGTCAGGGTGTAACAGTGCTGTGTAACAGATGGTTGTGCATGCAGCACGCAGCTGAAGAAGTTCTTGGGGAAGTCAGTGAAGAGGGCCAAGCACCTGGCAGAGGAGTACGGAGAGAAAGCAGTCAACAAGGTGAAGAGTGTCCGGGACGAGGGTAAGGTTCTCAAACAGACGCTGCACAGGAGCAGGGCTCATACCTTAAAGGTTGCTGGTTTGAGTCCCCGATAGGCCATTGCTGTTGTACCTTGGGGCAAGGTACTTAATCTGAATTGCCTCAGTAAATATTCAGGTGTGTAAATGTATAATGTGTAAAATTGAAAGCTATGTAAGATAAGAGTGTCTGCTAAGCAAATAGAAAGTAATTATTGGCAGGTCTGATAGTGTTCCCCAGTGTTATCAGTCAGTGTTGCTGGTCAGGCCAGGCTTTCGGGGGTTGCATGTCACTCAGCAGGACCCCAATCTGCATTGCAGTGTTTCACACAGACCAGGACGACCCGTCCTCCAGCGACGACGAGGGCATGCCGTACACCAGGCCCGTCAAATTCAAGGCCGCTCACGGCTTCAAGGGCCCTTTCGATTTCGACCAGATTAGAGTGGTGCAGGACCTGAGCGGGGAGCACATGGTGAGAGAAAAGTGTGTGGATGTATATATGGGGTGTGTGTGTGTGCCTGCGTGCGTGTGTGTAATATGGTGCTATAATAGCCGTGTGTATTAAAGTGACTGCTAATGGATATCGATTGAAGACTCTTGCAGAGATTCCATTACTCAATCATTCCAGGCATTCCGATGCCTTTTGATGACACTGTATTGACAATGATGTAACGATTAAATTGCTATTGAACTCTGTTTATGTTGACTGGATATGTTGGCATTGCTACAGGGTTGGAATTTCCTCTGAAATTCATTACCTCCTGTATCTAGCAATGAGTTCTATCAGATGATGCCCTTGATTTTTTTTGTCTGACTTTGCAGTCCAGCTTAGGTGGACTTTCTCTGTGTGCGTGCAATGGAGCTTACGAGCAGTGTTCTCATACCCGAGTGAGCTGTATGTGTGTGTGTGTGTGTGTGTAAAACCCCTCAGGGAGCAGTGTGGACCATGAAGTTCTCCCACTGCGGGAGGCTGCTGGCCACGGCGGGCCAGGACAATGTGGTGCGCATCTGGGTCCTGAAGAACGCCTTTGACTACTTCAACAACATGAGGATCAAGTACAACACGGAAGGTATGGAGGGAGTCACCTCCCGCGATCGGCTTATCACAGGTGCATTGAGGGGTTTTGCAAGGTGCTGTGGACAGACATATTGGCAACAGAGTGCAGCTGAGTCAGTTTATCAGCGTTCCAGAAAATGACTTTTGCAAATCGGTGCATCATACCATTGTGGCAGTACCCAGGAATATCTCCTAGTTAGGTACACACACCGACACACATAGAGTGTTGCAGGTGTATGTGGGTTTGTGGTGGACTGTGGACTTCAGTGTTTGGCTTGCTGACTTGATTTACTATGAATTGAGTGGGAGAGTGAAGAGGGAAGGGAGAGGAAATACTGAAAGGTCAGATTCACAGGATCAAAGGCCAGCCAGCTGGTAAAGGGCAGGATAGACTGGCCAGGTCAGGCATCTTCAGTCTCAGGCAGCGCTAGGGCTGCAGCGGTATAGAAATTTCCTTACCACGGTATTCAAAGAATGCCACCCTGTGGTTTGTGGTAATACCGTAGCCAAACCCCCCCGTGTTTATTCATTCATTTGACGTTACTTGTCCCTTAACATCGCAAACATCGTTTCTACTGTTTTATCACTTTCAAAAGGCAAAAATCCATCAGCTGAGTTCTAGGCCATCGCCTAGGCTAATTGTACTAGTTTATTCATGGCATGCATTTCAATCATCATATAAAAAGCTAAATATTTGGTTGATTAACTTAAAACTAAAAAAAGTTATTACACATATTTAAAAGCCTTTTACGTGAGTTTTGTTATGCATTATATTTAATAAACATGGGTATAGACAGGGGTTATCATACATTGAATGTTTTCCTCCATAACATTATTTGTTGACAGTTGCAGTTACTCACTAGTTTTCAACACCAGACTCACGAACTGCTTCTCCTCAGTGTCAGTCCTCTCGAATGATTTGATTGGTCAGTCGACGATAAGGTTACAATGACGTGATTGCTAAATGTTATGTGTATGCTCAGTGCAGAGGTCTGGGCGTTTTAGAATCGTTTCCTTGTTCTTGTGTAGACAGATTTTAAAAAATGCGTGTACTGTGGACGTGATCCTTTTCAGTTTTCGAAAATATCCGGATACGTGTAGACAAGGCCACAGACCAAGCCAAAAGCTACATGAGGACGGCAGCACTTTCAGATAAGGGGAAAAAAAACTGTTATGACGGTAATGGCGGCGACGGGCTCAACAACGCAGTCCACCTCCTAATACCGCGGTATGGCGGTGATGCAGTTATTGTTGCAGCCCTAGGCAGCGCTGTGAGCTCAGTGGGTCCACACGTCTCTCTGTTTGTAGTGATCCAAATAGAAATGAGGTCCCTGGGGGCAAGGGGGTGGAGGAGGCACATGGCTCAGCCTCAGCAAGAAGATACTTTGCTGTCAGGTCAGGATACAGTCACACAGTCTCAGTTCTGTGTGTGGAGGGAAACACTCACAGTCACAGGTCACTGTGTCGAGCGAAACACTCACAGTCACAGGTCACTTTATTGTGCAGAGAAAAACACTCACAGTCCAGTGTGAGGAGAGAAACACAGTCACAGTCAAGTGTTGTCAAGAGAAACACTGTCACAGGTCAGTATTTCCAGAGAGAAACTCTACAGTCAAAGGTCATTATGAGTGGGAAAGAACTCTCAGTCACAGTTCAATTCTCAAAGAGAGAAACACTCACAGTCACAGTTCAGTATATTAGAAGAGAAATGCTCAGTCAACGTTCAGCATTTAAGGAGGGATAATTGTCAGTTCAGCATTTGAGTCAAAGTCAGTAACTGAGGAGAGGGACACTTAGATACAGTTCAATACTTTGAGAGAAATGCTCAGTCACAGTTCAGTACTTGCAGAAAAAAGGCTCAGTTACAGTTCAGTATTTGGAGAGAAATGCTCATCACAGTTCACTGCTGTTTCTGTCTCCAGGCCGGGTGTCTCCTTCGCCTTCCCAGGAGAGCTTGAGCTCCTCCAAATCCGACACAGATGGCGGGGTGAGTCACGCTGTGGCCGTGGCACTGAAATGTTATTTCTCTGTCAGACTCTGCTAAAACTGCTTATTCTCAGAGGAACAGGCGTATGACTGCCTCCTAGTGGCTGTTATCTGGCATGCGGAATTGTGCCATTAGACCACTGGTGCGATTGACCCTTATGCTGTACCCAGGTGAGCAGCACCCCGGAAGACCTCGATACAGAGGACAGGAACGTCCCGTTCAGGCAGGTCCCCTTCTGCAAGTACAAGGGGCACACGGCTGACCTCCTCGACCTTTCCTGGTCAAAGGTGAGACGTTGCATTCCCTCAGGATACATCAGGAATCATTGACTCACAGTGTAAAATAAGAATGAAAACCTCCCCATTGCAGGAAAATGCACTGTGGGCCTTAGACAGACAATATTGTTTAGACCCAGATTTACAGATGAGAAAGGAAGCCGTTGCTGGAAGCATCTGGTTATTTAAACTCCTATTTAAACTGTGGTGAAGATATGGTCCCCTGAGCAAAATGTGGCAACAGATTACGGATTCTGCAAGAGCTCATTTTCATGATTAGTTTGCGCTGTGGCTGTTCCGCTGGGAGCTTATGGTATATGAAATTCACATTTATTGAAGCCTTAAGCTGGTGCAGTGTGCTCACAGTTTCCTGTGGCCATGCCCCTCCTCCCAGAACTACTTCCTGCTGTCATCATCGATGGATAAGACGGTGCGGCTGTGGCACATATCCAGGAGGGAGTGCCTGTGCTGCTTCCAGCATATAGACTTTGTGACAGCCATCGCTTTCCACCCCAGGGTAAGAGCATCTATGTGTGTCTGTGCGTCAATGTCTGTGTGTATGGGCATATTTGTGTCTGTGGGTGTGCGGGTTTGTCTTGTGTGGGTGTGTTTGTGTCTGTGTCTATCTGTATCTCTGTCTGTGCCTGTCCTTGGCTGTGTTTGTGTGTCTGTCTATGAGTGTTAAAGGCTGTGTGCGTATGTGCATATTTGTGTGTGGGTTTGTGAGTGTCTGTCTATCTGTGAATCTGTGTGCCTGCGTGTGCATGTGCGTGTGCGTGCGCATGCGTGCATGTGTGCATGTGTCGGTGACTGTCTGTGTATCTGTGTGTGTGTGTGTGTGTGTGTGTGTGTGTGTGAATGTATGTGCCAAAGTCACTGTATAAGTGTGTGCATGTGTGTGTTTGTCCCACTAATGTCTTGTTTTGGTTAAGGTCAGAAACTATATTAGTAATTACATGACCTACTGACTTCCATTCCAAAACCATTACCAAATCCTTCCAGTTTGCATTCATTTTCAGCAGCCTCCAAATGTATTCATGCCATTACTGTCATAAACTGCAACAAAATGATGGTTTAGCAGAAGAAATGACAGAAGTAATGCTGAAGTAAAAGAAAATATGTGAAAAGCTGTTTCCAGCACTGCCAAGTAAAAGCAAGTTTTACAAATAATCACATTTTTTAGAGAATGTGATTATCAGATTTCATACCTTAAACTTGTGTAGATATTAGTCTGTAAATGTAATCAAGTTTTTCTATTAATGTAAGCCTCTGGAACTTTCTGGAGGCTTCCAACTGCTGTAGTTTTAATCATTTTATTTACTGTTGATACTGTTGTCACTATTGAGACTAATCTACATTGTAATATATGATGTAATGTACCTTCAGCTCATTTCCACTTGGCTTAGGTCTAGAACATAGAGCACTCTGCAGTTCTAGGACAAGGCATGCTTTGATCTCACCCACCACCCCCCAACCCCTGGCAGGACGATAGGTACTTTCTGAGCGGCTCGTTGGATGGCAAGCTACGGCTCTGGAACATTCCGGACAAGAAGGTAGCGCTGTGGAATGAGGTGGATGGCCAGACACGCCTCATCACCGCCGCCAACTTCTGCCAGAACGGAAAGTACGCTGTCATTGGGACCTACGATGGACGCTGCATCTTCTACGACACCGAGGTCCGTTTCACCCATCTGCATCTGCGCTACTTGCTGGGCTGCCAGCCACAGTGGCTCCTGCCGCTTGCACAGTGATTACAGCCGCACGGGTCTTCCTGCTAATGAGTGTCCATAAGCACCTGCCATCGTTATGTCATTGCGGGAACAGCCCTTTCAGTGTAAAGTTCACCCAGTTTGGTTTCCCCCCCTGGTGAGCAGCATGTTTGTATTACTGCAAACACCATCTGGCTTGAAGGTTGACTCTGCACAGGAGAGGGCTCTGCAAGTTGCTTCGTTACCAGAGGAGTAGAAGTGTCAGTGGAGTAGCACTGCAGTGAGTACCCACTGCACTGTAGTGCACTGTCAGGATGTTAAGCATGAAAAACAGTGGCTCTGGCACGCTAATTTGTCAGAGATTATTGCATTCAGTTCACCCTGTGCTCTGACAGAGAGAAAACGTTGTTGCAATGGAACAAGTTTAACAGGCACAATTAGGAATTGCCAAAGCTGGCTGAGAGGGGGAAATAAAAAAACAGCTTGCTTATTGAGTATGTACCCATTTCGATGTATTCAATTTTTTATGTTGTTTTGATGCATTTTATGGTTTTATACAAACATACAAAGCTTAAAACAGTGAAGTCACATTTTTCAGTGGTGACTGAGTTTGGTGGCAGGTTTGTGTCACTGATGGTAACAGCAAGACAAAATAAATCTCTGGATGATTGACTGATGAAAATTAAAGCCTGATGCCAGAAATATGTGGTTAAGGGATGATCAAACGAGCCGTTGCACCAAACTCTTAGTGCATACATTAGATAGTACATTGGGCCTCCCAGCTATAATACTATCAGTAATATTTGTAATTGGACTCACCAGGTCTGAAAGCCTGCCAACAAAACAGATGGCCAATTTGCATGTTAACAGTGATTATGCCTGCTGGATGTAGTAAAATAACGAGGCTAATAATGATTTAAATAATTATTCCCAACTATAGCTTAGATCTTAACACTGATTTCATTCTTTCAATGTCCTCCTCAAATGGACCCTGAGGGCAACCACTTTAATGGTTGCTTAAATCAGTCTAATATGAGTGGACAAAAACAATCAGTTTTATGTGTAGCTCTTTGAATCCTTTTGTAATTTTCCCCATTGCAGTTTATAGCTGGGTTGGTTGTACCATTTGTCACTTAATCTGTGGCCTGCTTAGACTTCTGTACAGTTGATAGCAGTGTGGTATAGTGGTAAGGAGCAGGGTTGCTGGTTTGAATCCCCATTGGGGCACCGCTGTTGTACCCTTGGGCAAGGTACTTAACCCACATCTACCTCATCTAGCAGGCCCCTCACGTCAGTGTAATTTATTTCAATGTACGGCTACACTGTTGCCAGTGTTTTGATTGTAGCATGAAGTAGCATGATAAAGTCAATGCAGGATTTTAGTCTACCTTAAATAAAGCTGCCTGACTAAAATGTGACAGTGACTAAAGGAGACTGACTAATTCAAAAAGGCACAGTCTAAATTAGCAGTAAGCAGCTGCTGATGTAGTCATGTACATCCACTGTGAATCACATGTGTATGTCTGCATTGTGTGCATTGGCTGGGGCTTGAAGGGTAGATCTTGTTGTCCCATGAGAATGCAGGTGTAGATTTCCCATTTTTGTTCTCTCTCCACCCCCAGCACCTTAAATACCACACCCAGATTCACGTGCGGTCAACGCGGGGAAGGAACCGGGTGGGCCGCAAGATCACCGGGATCGAGCCCCTACCTGGAGAGAACAAGGTAGCATCACTATCCTTATTACACTATTTCAGTGACATAGGAGATGTTTTCATGGCTTAGGGCAAAGCTGTAGTGATGAGGCCTGTACTGCTGTTACAACAAATGGCTGCCTATTGAAAATCCAGCACTGTGTCCATTGAGTCATGACTGTAAACAGTACCTAACAGGCAAAAGTGATGTCTGACACAACCTGCTCTGTGTTTCACCACAGATTTTGGTGACCTCCAATGACTCCAGGATCCGCCTCTACGACTTGAGGGATCTGTCCCTGTCCATGAAGTACAAGGGTTATGTCAACAGCAGCAGTCAGATTAAGGCCAGCTTCAGGTCAGAATGTGTCCTTTTCTCAGCTGATCAGGTTTCTTATCACTGGTATTTTTAGTATGACTGCAAGAAACTGAAAAAGTGTTATCGTCCGTTTTTTTTTTCCCCAGTCACGATTACTCGTTCATCGTAAGTGGCTCAGAGGACAAGTATGTGTACATCTGGAGCACCTACCATGACTTGAGCAAGTTCACGTCCGTACGGCGAGACCGCAATGACTTCTGGGAAGGGATTAAAGGTAAGGAAGCACCGCAGCACGACCATGGCCCAACACCCCTCAATCAAGCCTGAGTTGTGCATGCGTTTCACCCCAGGGATAGGTAGAGCTCTCCTGTTCCTGTGCTAATGACAGTGCAGAAACCGTGGTGACACTTCCTTATTTTGGGCCCACGTCATGGTAACATACACAAAGGGAAGGAACCTATTTGAATTTAAGCAACTATTATGCAGGCGTTTTTGTCATTATTATAACTATATCATTATCATTAAGCCAAAAAGCCCAATCCAAGGAGGTCCTCCAATGCATGCTTAAAAAGACAAACAAGACAGAAATGTAGTAAAAAATCAAGTATTAAAGATTATACAGTATACGTAGTGGCAAAACCAAATATGTCAGCATACAGCCACTGTCAAGCAGCGGCCTGTTCTTGACAATGAACCCTGGCGCTTAGTGTAAATATATGCAAAGTAATATCCTGATGCGAAATCGATCTCGACTGAGCCTCGCACCTCGCTGTGAAGTGGCAGCTTTCCAGGTTTACACAGAGTGTCTTTGTTAATGGATCTGAAAATCCCACAGTGAGTCACTTATCACAAAAACACAGCTCAGCGTCTCCTCTCTCCAAAGAGAGAGAGGCGAAGGGCAGGGACAGGCAGAGACAGTTGGTGACAGGTGGCTCAGGTGTGACGTGGCTTGCCGACAGAGATCCGGTTCTGTCCCATGATGTGGTGACCTCTGACTCATCATGATGCAAGTCATGCTGGCCTGGAGAGCTGACAGCTCTTTCTATCATTTGACACATGAGACAGGGACAGTAGTGTGGTGTAGCTGTAAGGTTCAGGGATTTTAACCCAGAGCTTGCCATTTTGATTCCCCATTGGGGTGCTACTGTTGTACCTAGGTACTTAACTCAGTTAGCCTCAGTAAATATCCAGCTGTATAAGTCGGTATCATATAAACATTATAATATATAACATTATAACAGCTGTTTGGGTGAAGAGAGTAAGCAACAGTTACAGTAAGATGTAATGTCACTTTGGCTTTTAACATTGTTAATGCTTTTAACGTTTTTTTTCCCCCCATCCTGCAGCCCATAATGCGGTTGTCACGTCGGCCGTCTTCGCACCCCACCCTGGTCTCATCGTCTCGCCTGAAGCGGGCAATGTGGAGAAGTCTGAGGTGGAGTGCAAGAGTTCAGATTCAGCCGACTCCGAGACCATACCTTCAGGTAGGGCGGGCTTGACTGGGTTCACTGTGGGTATGTCAGGGCAGATTACAGTAATGGGTTTTGTCGCCATGGTTTTATGGGTTGGCTGTGTTCAGAAATTTTGAAGCGGTGTTCTACACCTTTTACGATTCCAATATCAGTACCTAAGCAAATTCGCCCGTGTAGCAGATGTCAGACGTGTCTGTTCTGGGTCATTCCATTACCAAATCAATCAGCTGTTAAACCTCATCCTGCTTTTACCAAAAAATTCCAAAAAAGTTCAATTTTGTACATGAGCATCTGTGGGAGAAATGGCTAGTTACTGTGATTTCTGGACCTGAAAGGCCAACAACGCAGGAGACAGAGGTGCTCAAAGTTAACCATTTTGGACCCCCCACCCTACTATAACACATAACACAACACACATAACCTCATCACTGATAAAAATAGATTTTAAATAGATAGCCCTTTAAAGCTTATAAATATGTTTGTCTGTTATAATTTCTTTTGAAAAAAAAAAAGGTCAAAAAATGACCTCTGACCTCAATCTCAAAAGGCTTTTTTTCTTTTACATACGTTGTCCTCAAGGCTTAAAAATGGGGATTACAATAAACATAGATTGGAAACTATGCATTAATATTTAACTTGCTTTATGTTCCATACAAGGGATGAAATTGGTCCTCTTCTTTGGTTTCCCATTTAAAAGAACACACCGCTGCAGTTTCTGTGGCAGTTTTGATTGGTCAGTACCCTCGGCAGCATTTCCAGCCCCTTAAACATCTACCCCCCCCGCAGGAGCCCTGAAGACTGATCACACCGAGGTCCTCCTCTCCGCAGACTTCACCGGAGCCATTAAAGTGTTTGTAAACGTGAAGAAGTATTAAGCACAACCATAACTGCCCCCTTCACACACCCCCCTACCCCACACCCCCCACCCCTCGGACGTGATGACAGCCGGTGCTGTAGAGTGGCCGTTTGTTCACTCTGGGAGTGAGAGTGGTGTGCAGTTCTGCCAGCGGAGGGTGCAGTGTGATCGGTGAGCAGCCGATCGGGACCCAGCGGATTCCCTGTTCCTGTCGCGGACTCCGCGAAGGCCCCAGAGTCCCCAAACGAGAGGGTGAGAGCGCGTGGGATGGACAGAACACTGACGCTGTGACAGATGTGGCCCTGTCTTTTATCTTTTCTGTTTGGTCGTTTTGTTTTATATTGATGGTGGAAGGTGAGAAGAGGAGCATATCTTTCACAGGTTTTTCATGTACCTCGTTAAGCCTTGGGGAAGAGACGCAGATATTGAAATGCAGGGCCTGTGTTAAGTGCTACTTTTATAAGCGTTACCACAGGTCATGAAAAGTCAGGTCAGACGATGGAGTGGAGGCAGAAAATTGGTTCTACACATAATAGCCACCCCGTCCATCTTCCCCCCTTTCTATACAGAACCACCAATCTCCTCTCTTTACACACTGGCTGACCTGCCCATGGCTTCCTCTTCCATGATGTCAGCCATGCCTATAACTGTTCTATCCACACCATCTGCCCTGCCCCCCTGCATCCCCACCAGTCACCTCCCTTTTTATACTGTCAGCTCTGCCATTAACCTTCCTTTAGACACTGGAAGAACTGCCCATGACCTCCCTTGGCACGCCCTCAGCCCCACCCATCTCCTCCCTTTCAGTACAGACCAATCAAACACCTTTCTCCACGCCCTAAGCACTGCCCATCTCCCCCTTTCCCCATGGTCAGCAGGATACCTCAGCTGTACTCTCAATGTCTGCAGTCTCGATATCCTCTCATCATCAAGTTTGTGTTAATTTCCGAGATTGTTGTAAAAAAAAAAAAAATTGAACCATTGATTTTTTTATATATATATATAATGTGTTTTTAATATCATTCATCGTTGAGTTTCCCCTTCATCTAGAGCTCAGCCAAAATACAGTGTCACAGCTTGTAAATAGCAGGAAAAGGAGAAGCCAATGACGTAACGGTGAAGGATACTGTGCCTGAAACTCGTTATCGATGGTGAAAGATGTGCCGACTAAGAGAAAATGTACAAAAATCCACAATAATAAAAGTGATCACCAAAACCTTGCTGTTCTGGTGTTCTGTTGCAGACAGCCTCTATATCTCAGTCTTCATATTGCCATGCTCATAATGCCAGGAAGGAATAAATTAATATGCAGCCATTAATGTACTGTACATCAGTCAAGGAATTTGCCCTCTGTAACTGTAAGCCTTTTTGTATGATACGCTGTGATTCAAGTCATTTATTCAACAGTAGTTCGGTGATAACCAGCACCCAGCAGAGCTTGAGGGCCAAAGATGAGGTCCTCAGGGTATTTTAAAAGGATAAAAACACAGGACTGCATGGGGAGGTTGCCATGGCACCTGGGACTACATGATGATGTTGCCATGGGGATACGCTGCAGGAGCAGCAGGAGTTGTGCAGGCTGCGTCAGGGATGATGGATGGCTGCTGGTTGCCTGCCGCAGTCTGAAGTCTTTGCTGGTGTAACTCCTTTTATTCTACCCCAGTCTCTGATCCTTCAATTACAGTCATCTCCCACCTTATTCTTATCACCCTTAATCAGTCTGTAGTTAGGAAGTAGCCATGTTTTTTGGGCTTCATTCAAGTACAGGCTTTGCTTCTAATGCTCTCCCTCTTCTCTGAACCTGTTCTGTTGTGGAGAATCGATCCACATCTGTTTACATTCAACAGGCTAATAATATGAATGGCCTTATGCAGGACCCCTTTTTGGCAATCTTCCTCCCTGCGTTTCCTGCTGCTCCATCTGTCTTGCAGATCCACTCTTCCGCCTCCTCTTTTTGTTTGTGTGTCCACGGTGAGGGTAAGGCTGTCAAAAATACAGATGCTACCATGATACTACATTTCTGAGCTTCATTAATAATGCATTTGGTATTACTGAAATAGTGTAAGTTTCAGAGCTGTCTTCTTGTATGATGAAAATTTCGTCTTTGCGTTCACGTAGAGCAGTCACTCACAAAAAAGCTACCCTTTATGTCCATGTAGGGACACCATACACACAACTCACTTTCTAGTGCTGATTGGAATCATTTTTCCCAGCCCCAATCCCAACCTTAATAATGAGAAGTTCTCTAATTTGGGGTGTTCAGAACTGAATTGATATCACATTGAAGTTGAGGATACCAGCATCGTGACCCCTGGTCCATGGTGCAGGCCGGCATTCTCTCCTCTGCAGCCTGGGCCTCCCCCTGTCCTGTGTGCCTGTTTGCCTGTCAACTGCTCTGCTCCATGTCTCCAGTGCATGATTAACCAGGCCTGGGCTTCCCCTGCAGTCTGCCTGCTTCCCCTCCCTGAGCCCTGCTCTGCCAGATCCCCTCTGTTCAGGGGCTCCTGCCAATCAAGTGTTTCCATGTTTCTGTCTCTGGTCCCATGGTGGGGATGACCAGTCGGGTCCATTTTGCTGTGAAAAAGTAGAGATGCCAGACAGACTCGTTTGTTGGAGCTTTTGTCCACCTTCCTTGCTGCAGTTGGCAGGGACCTGTATGGCCAAAGGGGCCAACTTAACCTCAGAAGCTCCCTGTTCCAACACATCGCACACAACAGTTCAGCCTCACAGGAAACCTTGTGTCATCCAGGGTGACCTCTGTAGCATGAGCTGTTCTAAAAGTTTGTCTGATAAATACTATAAAAACTAAGATATGCACGACACTCTGAAGGAAGATGACTTCTAAGCAAGTGTAATATAATGTGAAAGAGGCCTGTTCCCCCAAGCACATCTCAGTAGTAAGCAGATTTCATGTGACTGTTCTGGCTGGAAGGCTGTAGACAGCATGTAGGCCTGCTGCTTTTTACAGAGAGGTAATGCACCCTCTCTGCTCCTTTTAAATCAATGTAACAAGCTGGAGAATTGTTTGGAAGTCTGTTCTGTTTGAACAGTTGCCTGAATATTCCTGATGAGTCGGGCATGGAATGTGTTTCAGTTCTGACTTTTGAGCAGTTACATATATCAAACATCCACAGTGATTAGAGTAATGGTCTTGCAGCCAATGAGAATGTATGTGCAACTGACATCATCAGAACTATCTATATTTGACTTTGCACCACTGGTGCAGACCCAACTGTGTGTCACGTGTGAATGCTGTTATTTATGAATAGGGTATGTGATCGCTGTGGAAAAAGCCTTTTGAAATCACCAACTTACCGCAACAAGCTGGAATCACCACACCCCCCTCCCGGACAAACCCAGGAAGTGCTGAAGGTGGGAGTGACTGTTGCTCTGACCCACCCATCCATGATACCCACTGGCAGCTGTTTTTTACATCTCTCACTAACAACA
Source organism: Megalops atlanticus (assembly GCA_019176425.1). Taxonomy (NCBI): domain Eukaryota; kingdom Metazoa; phylum Chordata; class Actinopteri; order Elopiformes; family Megalopidae; genus Megalops; species Megalops atlanticus. Next base: position 4,013,463 of record CM032888.1, read on the forward strand.
GTCAGACACAGGCATCAGACAGGTCACTAGGGGGCACAGATGACCTGAGGAACCCTGGCTGACCTGAATCCACCCCAGCCCAGTGGCTGAACCCAACGAGGCCCTGCCCCTGAAGATGGGCAGCTGTGGGCCAAAATATGCAGCCGTTTCTCACAACTGTCCTCAGAGACACTGATTCAAGACTGAGGCAGATGACATCAGCAAGAGTCGTTTATTGTAAAGTTCTGGGAACATATTTGCAACAGGTTGATCCAAAGAGGGTTTAAAAAAAACAGAAACAGAGAAAAATTAAACTGTGAAAGAGAATAAAAACCAAACACAGAAAAAAAACTGTACAAATAATGTTCAAACCTTTTTTTACTCGACCGGTCCTAGCACTGAGGAAGGCTGTGAGAGGACACAGGAAGTCTGGGGCACCCCTCCAGGGGCATTGTGGGATAGAAGCGCAAGGTGCTCCGGGCACAGAGCACTGACAGAGCAGTCTATGCACACCTGTGGGCTGCTGCAGGAGGTTGGGAAGGTGGGGGAGGGGGTGTCAGTGTTTGCTCTTCTTTGACTTTTTGTGGGAACGATGAGGGGACCTGGAACTCGACCTCCACGACCGTCTGCCTGGCGACGGTGACCGTGATCTCTTGGACTTCTTCGGGGACTTCGATTTTGACCTTTTGAAAAAAGGACATGACATGAGAATGAATTTCACTATGTCATCAAAATACTTGCCACATGAACAACAGTCTACATAACAGAAAAAACCAGATGATGTACTAAGTAGCAGCTAGGAAACAGTGTAGTTTTGAGTTCCAAATTTGTTTAAAACAAAAAAGAATTTTCAGTTAAATTTATGCTCCAGTTATGAACTCTTCATTATCAATATAGACAAAAGCCCCCTGAGGGGGTCCTGCATAAGGCCATTCCTTTTAACCACACTGCCTCTAGCGGGAGGAGGAATGAATTGCAGCTTGCCAAACATCAAGAACAAGGAGAGACAACTCAAATTCCATTAAGGTCTACTTGCTTTTGTAGTACTGAGTTGCTTAATAGTTTCATTCCAGCCATGATGTGGGTTGTAGCAAGCTCACCAAGTCTAAATCATTTGTTAAGTGACACACTGTGCTAAGCAGACTGCCACTGGCCATCCGACCAGCAGGTGGGCGCACTTACGTGGATGGGGAGCTGCTCCTGTATCGGTCAGTGCGCTCCTCAGTGTCTTTGCTGCGCCCGTGGTTGCGCTCACGGTCTTGGCTCAGTTCTTTGCTCCTCTTCCTGTCTCTGTCCTTGTCCTTATCTTTGTCCTTGGCTTTGCTGCGCTCCTCCAACTTGTCCTTCTTCTCCTCTTTCTTTGTTCTGTCTTTGGACTTCTGTGCGGGTCTGTCCTTCTTTTCAGGGTCATCCTTATCAAACTCCTGCAGGGGGAAAAAGGGAGTCATGCGACATCATAGAAGGCACATGTCAGAACGTCAGATGGAGGCTACTTATCTCCATGGCAGTAGTGCACTTGCTGATTGGTGGAAAACAGAAACACCAATGAGAGCACCACTAGACCACGTCAACACGTCCATTATCACTGATGAAGCAGCACATTGGCGGGGCTGTGGACCCTAAGAGGCAGGGTGATGACCTGAGGGGGTGGAGCGATGACACTGCCCTGCCTGTGTCATTCAGTATGTATACAGAACAGCAAAAATAAAAACTGTGTCCAATGACACCTTAGGGTAAGTGCAAGTACATTTAGCTAGCTGACAAATATTCACATACAGATGTGGCATGGTAAATAGAAAGTTACCTAGGGAGGCGAGACCATATAGCTAACATTAGCTAGCTCCTGAGATACCCAACAGCTAGCTAGCTTCTCAATTCAACATTTTCAGAAACGGCTTAAAGTTGAGCATGTTAGTGTGATTTATTTACCTGGAGTAATACTGTCAAAGCCAGCTAAAAAGTTACCTCAAGTGGATGGGTGAATACAGGCTGCACATTAGACAACTGTTCTTTAAACAGGTTTTAATCACTCTGGGATTCTCTTTACCCACTAGGTAAACTCGAGCATATAGACACAGCTCGGGCCACGCCCATTTTTTTACATGGTGACTATGGTGACACAGCCACACACATACACACACACACACACACACACACACACACACACACACACACAATACATACACACACCTTCTGTAAAAGCCTGTTCCTATAGTGTTCTACTTGCTGCTGAACAGTCTTCCCTGGCTTCCTGGGTCTTTTGCCCGACTCCAGCTCGTCCTGGAATTTCATGACCTTCACCTGTAGGAGGAAAGGAAGGATGCAAAGCATTAAAAGAGCAGTAGCCCCACATATCAGAATTATAATAAAATATGAAAAAATAAGCTGTATTTTTTCCCACACAAATCATTACATCCATTAAAGCAAACAGGACACTTGCTTATGGTAGGCATTTTTTTCACAGCATATCGTGTTTTGCTTGCTGCTGTGATGTGTGAGTTTAAATGTGCTAAAATGAGTACCGTGCATACTCCTGCTATGTCGGTTGCATAGGCTTGCCTACCTCCAGCTCCCGAAGCTTTGTCCTCTTGCTCTCTGACATTTCAAAGTTGCTCACGGAGCTTTTGAAGTCAGCACCATCGAATTTGGAGGGGCTGGAGGAGTCCTCGTCGCTGCTGTCTTCATCAGAGTCCCTGTCGTCCTCCTTGGTGTCCGCACTGCAGTGAGAAGACATGCCTCAGCAAACTGCAACACCTCAGCACACAAACCACGACATTCAGAAAATAACTAGTTACACTGCTACACCCAGCACAGAAACTACTACAGCTACATCACTGCACCCAGAACCACTATAATCTAACCACTCAGTCTTGAGTGTATAGAGCTGCTCTTAAGACTTCCCTGATAGTTACTTTCAGGGCCAGACTATTTTTTCCACAGCTTAATCCATTCTACATAAACCTCTAAAATGAGCTCAGGTGAGGGGAAAAAAGCTATTCATAAATGTATTCTTTGTGTGGTAGGACCAACACTGCTTACCTAACATTCATATTGTCTTCGGAGTCCTGGTCTTCAAGTGTGTCCCATTTTGATTCAGTGTTTGCTGACGGATCAAAGCACACAGAAGAGGAACACTTGAATGGAGTGGAGATGGCACTGACTCTGATCTTACAGAGATATATTCAAGACTGACAGTGCTAGTGGAATCCAATGTGTATTCAAGAGTTAGCCCATTGTATTGTGCTATTGTTCATGAAGAGGTTTCATTATGGCCACCAGCAGTCCCTCATTTGGCACCTTCCACAGGTATAAAGGCCTAAAACTCTCTACCAGCCCTGTATTGTCACTAACATATGTAAGGTAGTGTTACTCTGTCATAGCTAACCTAACATGTCCTTTCATTTCAAGTTCAAATGGGCACAACAGCAGTGTACAGTTAGTAACAACATGTATAAAATGTGACACACTTATCACTGAACCTGAGGACCATACTGGAAGATTAGGCACTAAGACATTACAGTGAGCAGTCTTCTGAAAGAGGCACACTATTCCAGGATCAGGCCTTGAATACTACAGTGAAGAGTCTATTGAAGGAGGCAGACTGTTCCAGGATCAGACCCTTAGAGATTACAGATGAGTTGTCTACTGAGGGAGGCAGAGTGTTCAAGGATCTTAAAGACAGGCTGCGCCATACCTTGTGGTAGGACTTCTGTGTCGTCCACTCTCTCCCATTTGGACAGGGCCACACGGGCGAGAGGGGGAGCTTTGTCTTTATCAGCATTCTCCTCCACTGGTGGAAAAACACAAAATCAGCCTGCTAGAGTGAAATATTATAATATAAGATATACAAGAAATTACTTATCGTAGTATGGTATTATACTGTAAAAAACTCATCACAGGACAGCGTTATACTCTGGATATCTGGATTTTGTTCTAGTACTACTAGGAACTAATAATTTATGCCAATTAGTCGAGTCAATCAATCAATGTATTTGTTACAAAGCACGTTGCAGTGGTTTTGTCACAAAGCGCTAGACAGTGTATGGAGGGAAAAACTTGAGAAAAGTTGAAAAACCCAGAGAGGAAGAAAGAGCAGCTCACAAGGCATCCCGTCGATATCATCCATGGTGTCACCAAGGGGTACGCCATCAATGTCGTCCACAGGCACACCATCCAGGGAGGCGGGGTCCCAGGGGTGGCTGGCCATGGGTGAGCCATCCACATTCTCTAAAGGCACCCCATCCACATCCTCCATGGGCGCCCCGTCCAGGTCAGGAGACTACATATCCCATAAGCACACATCTCCATTTGAATATCCATCCAGTGCTGGATAATACATATCCCATAAGCACACATCTCCACTTGCATATCATTTCAGATCTAGAAACTACATATCCCATAATCCCATATCAACATTAGAATATTCATCCAGGTCTGAGGACTACATCCTACTCTATAAGTAAGCATCTCTATTTTATCGCACTTACTACATTGGGTGCCAGTGTGGAATTTGGTTAAGGGAACTGGATGTGTGATCAAATGGCCATATGTCTGTCTGGTAGGTGGGTCACTGCTCTGGTTGCCCTCACAGCAAGAGATGTGTGCACAGGGCAAGAGGTATCCACCGCACCAACAGTAAAGGGAAAGTTTACCTCTGACCTCACAATCACTGCCTCTCCAGTTTACTTCTGACCTCACAATCACATCCGCCCCAGCATATCTCTGACCTCACAATCACTTTGCCCCATCCTAAATCTGACCTCACAATCACTTCCTCTCCAGCTTACCTCTGATCTTGCAATCACTTCCTCACCAGCTTTGACCAGGCCCAGGAAGATATTCTGCAGCTGGATCAGGTAGGACTCTGGGTAGATGGCCCAGTCTTCCCATGCCCGGAAGCACCACATGACCTTTTGCTTGTAACATGAGACAGAGAGGAAAAGTAGTCAACCAGCTCAATCCACCACAAATGAACAGAAGTACAAATGAACACAGCTTCTCACACACACAGGGGTGAAGCAGCTTACTTTGAACTGTTCAGCCTGAAGCCTTGCCTGAACATTCCGGTATGCCTCGCTGATGTCACCGAATATCTGGGGCAGCTTGGCTTCAAAGCTGATGGAAGAAACGGGTATTTAGTTCCACGCATCAGAGGGGCTCCATTAAAAACTTTGTAATGTTTAAAGGGGAAACGCCAGGTAGTGAACATGCTTACTATTTCCGATAGTAGGACGCATTGGCCACCTTGGCACTTGAGTTGTACAATATATCAGATACCAAATACAATCTCGCAATCTGTGGAGAAAAAGACATACATTCATTATACATGAGGTCTCTGGTTTGTTCATCAGTGTTCCCCTGACAGTAAACAGCAGTGGAGGACCTCTGCCTTTGGCCACGTTTAATGAAGGTGAATTAACTGAGTTTTATCCACTGAGGACAAGGCAGCAATGGTTAACAGTATTAGAGGGGATGTTGAAGGAGGGCTCTATTAGAGCCGAATTTGCCCTCCAGAGTGGGCAGGCCCCCACCTTCTTCTGCAGCGGCGTCTGGAGGAGGGACAGGGATTCGGCAATGCACCCCACCACCTCCTCCGCTGCCTCCGCTCGCTCCAGGCAGAACACCATGGCATCGCCAATGTCGTCCCTGCGCGGGGTCAGCGTCCGCAAGATGTTCTCCAGCCGGTCTCTGTGCCTTGTAGGACACACGCATACGCACACATACATGCATACAAATACATACACACACACAAGATGAGAGGCATTCACTCAGCTGGGCCTCACTACAAATACCAGTACATGATGATGTGCCGGGAGGAAATGTCTGCTCCTATTTTCAGTAATGAAACACTCTCTATGCTAAATGCTACTGCCTTCCATGGTCCTGTAAACAGCAGTCACACTGAGGTCTTCAGGAAAAGCAGAGCATGAACATGCACATACAAGCTTCAGCAGGTGGAACAGTATGCACGGTTCCTCCACTGTATGCACCAGTGCAAACAGACTACAGACTCATGCATGCATTGGCTCTGACGATAAACTGTTTCTCAAGCTCCAACTATCTCTGGTCTGGCCGTTAGGTACAGAGTCCCAGTCACACACAGTGACCCTGACAGGAACTCACTCCGCCTTTAGCTGGCCCTTCTTCAGCTCCTCCTCCTCCTCCTCTTCCTCGCGGCTGTCCTCAGCTCCGTGCAGGTAGGGGTTCAGCAGGGGCGGCCGCCAGATGGAGCCCCCCCGGAACATGCGGAAGTCTGCCGTCCTCCACTCATTGGGGGACTCCCCCTGAGACACAGGGAGAGAGACAGAGAGAGCACAGGGTTTAGCACTAGAGCTCCCCCTAGTGTTAATGAGGGAGAGTGCACTGAAATTAGCGCAACTGCTCCTCTTACTGTTACCAAGAGACTGTGCACTGGAATTACTGCTAGTGCTCCCCCTACTGTTCAGGAGGGACAGTGAACTGAAATGACCCCTAGTTCTCCCCTAACTGTTAACAAGGGAGTGTTTACCGTCACCATTCTTGGTGACTTATTTAATTTAAAAAAGAGACACTAAAAGAAAATACTTTTATTTAAACATTCATTTGAGTTACACTGGGAAACACTGGGCATATTGGGTTGTCTTTATGATTACGGCAAGTGTAATTTCGATGTCAGCTCTCCAATATCACCTACCCGGATTTTATCTTATACAACTACAAATAAGCACCTACACAGTTAATTTCTTACCTATACCTGGGAGCTACAACAGGAGTTACTCACCTACAAACCTCACATCCATTCAAAACCGAGTTATTTGTATTCCAGTATTTTACATCTGGAGTTACCACAGTGATACCATGGCATATCATAACCAAAATGACTAATCTAGCTGGGCTGAAAGGCCTGTCACCTTCTTATGTTCTTATAGTACAAAAAAAGTTCCTGTAAATACTAAACCTGACCAGACTATTCAAAAACCCAATTTTTAGGACCTGAACACTATGGCATGTATACAGTGAACACCCACTATATAAAAGCAAAGGGTCAATAGTGAAAGATCATGCATTCAGACAGAATCAGCCAATCACCTACCTGGAGAATGGAGTACAGCTTCCACCTGTAGTACACGTGCGCCTGGCTCTTGTTGTCAAACAGAAACCTGAAACCATTTTGGGAAACACTGGAGTGAGCGAAGGCCGTTTCAAATGGGGATGGGCAAGGAAGGGGACCAGCACGGCCACCAGCGTGCCTCACCTGAAGTCTGGGTTGTTCTTCTCATTGCTCATGATGATGGCTTCAAACATAGGTCCCTCCCGCACCACAAACTCAATCATTCTGTGGATGAGCCCTAAAAGGTTTCTGGAAGAGGAGAGCAGAAATGAGGGGTGTGGTTACTACATCTCCCCCGCCCCCACCCTGCCCCCATCCCACCCTCTTCCTCTCCCCCTCCTCTGGCCTGGCTCAACGCTCTCTAGACACCCCGCCTGCTCTCTCACCTCCCTCTGTTAAACCTGCCAGGTGGTGGAAACAAGCAGCACACTGCCTGAGCTGAACTGGGGACACAGTGTTTCTGCAGTGTTTCTGAGCCCTGGAGGGGAAGAGAGACAGCCCTTTGCTTCCTAGATAAACTTCATGTATGGAGAGGCTGCTGTGGAGACAACATTATTACTACTATTAGCTACTACAGGCTTAGGTCTAAGCTGAAGTCGTTCAGGTTTTTGCTGCCTGTCCGCTAGTTCAAAAAAAGTGCCCCCACCCCCTAGAATGAAACAACAGACCCAGTAGCAAGTTCTGGCACTGAAGCACATCTGATATCTTCTGTTCCTCTGCTAAAACAATACAGTAACACCAAGACCTGAGCCAGCTCTTGGAGGCATTTTTAGCTGACTAAATATGTGCAAACCAAAATTCATGTCATTTCACATCTACCTGGAACCACCAGTTTGCTGTGAGTACATTCATACTGTTCATAATGACATGGGTGTTGGGGCAACTAGGCCAGGGGTGGCACTTCCAAAAATCAGAGACTCGCTATGCAAAGGGCCCCTCAGAAGAGAAACACAGCACCCCCTTGCCCCTCCAGCCCTCCAAGAGGCAGAAGGCCCCAATTCTCTGAGCAAATGTATTATTCAAAATGACTTTTATTACTGCAAATGGCGCAGTGCTCTTGGGTAACAGTGGGGCACACAAACAGCAACTGTGACAAAACCCAGGAAGCACATAAACTCTCCCGGCAGGAGTTGCCTATGAGTGCTGATACAGGACCAGAACCAGATCTGTTTAGCTCACGCTGGTGAAGGCCAAAATTGTGATTGGGCGACCTGGTCCTAGATCAGCGCTCATGGGCAACTTCTGCCTCATGCCAAATAGATGAGGGCTTCGGCGTAACCCGTCAGTCCCTCCTCGTCAGCTCTACACCGATCAGCCGGTATTGCTCGTAGGACTGGGGCACTTCTGGTCACATGGGTCTCTGTCCTTTCAAATGTGTCGTGACAGTGTCGGGGGTCAGTCGTAGTAGCAGTAGTAGTAAGAATGGAGAGAAAGTGTACCTTTCTGTCGGGATAACCACTTTGACTACGGCCTCGGACAGAGTCTGTTCGTGAAGTCAAACCAAATAGTGAAGATATAAAGAGAGTGAGTATTTACAGGTGACACACTGCAGACTGCACACAGCACAGTAAATGATCACAACTGCACAAACAATCGTATACAACAGGGAATTGCACTCACTGAGCAAAGGCAACTCTACACTACGTCATTTAGACTTGTACAGTTACAACAGGGCCCCCCCACATCCCCCCCTCCCTCCCCAAAATATATAACCGTTACAATGAAAATGGTCAAAAAGTCAAAACAGCTCTTACTGCCCTCATGCTCGACTGTGACACTACATGAAAACGCACTGATAGCCCCATCTAGCCTCCACAGAAAAACTTAAAATGAAAATGATGAGCTGTGCTTAAGCTGAGTCACCCCCACCCCCCCCTCCAAGCCCTGGAGATGGTGCTGTGGCGCACCCCGGCGCCTAACCTTTTCGAACTCCTCCTTGGAGCGGTTGAGGGGCTTGGTGAAGTCGTTGCGGAAGCGCTCTCGGGGCTGGGCGTTGAAGGGCAGGCCGGATGGCGGCGGGGGCGTGGACGTCTTCAGCACCCCGATGGGGGTGTAGAGGGGCTGGGGCGGGATGCGCACCGCCTTGCCCCAGCCCAGCTTCATCTCAAAGCCCATCACCATTTTGCCTGCGGGAGACACCGACACAACCATTACTCTGACAGCGAAATCCGGGCCTGAGTACGAAACACTGCAGCAAAAAAAAAACACCATTTAACCTGCGATGACAGGAACCTGTAACCGTTTTACGTTACGTTACATTTCTATCATTTGGCTGATGCTCTTTTCCAGACCAACTTAGACAGTGTATCAAATCAAGCAGCATGAAAAGCTGCACAAACAGAACACCACTAACCATACATGAACACGCATCTGTGCTAAGCATTGTGCTGGGGTCACAAAATGTGTGCCTAAGTTGACATGGTCGACAGGTTTTACCTGCCCTGACAACCCATAGCCATTGTATTTTCCAATGGCAAAACTCATGAAAATAACAACCAATAACCACTTCAGCTGCAGAGACCACAGCTACGGCTGCAGCGGTATAGAAATTTCCTTACCGCGGTATTCGAAGAATGCCACCTTGCGGTTTGCGGTAGTACCGCAACCAAACCCCCCTGTGTTTAATTATTCATTTATTTGACGTTACTTGTCCCTTAACCCTTTCGCGTGTACACTCACACCGGTGTGATTTGCCGTTTACTGCGATTAGAACACTAGATTGGAAAAATTCTAGCTAATTTTAGCTTTGAGGAAACAGCGGTTTAATGTTAAAAATATAGCAAATGCTAACTGAAAACTATGAGAAGCTTAACGCTAATGAAAACATAACAAACCATGCAACGTAACACGCATGCTACATAGCATAAAAATAAGTCACTTGCAAAAGGGTTAATATGTTGCGGTTGAAATTAAACAACAAATACGCCTAGCCTAATCAGTCATACAATCATTTGGTACGGAAACATTGTTTCTACTGTGTTATCGCTTTCAAAAGACAAAAATCCATCGACTGAATTCTAGGCCATCTCCTAGGCTAACTGTACTAGTTTATTCATGGCATGCATTTCAAACACCATATAAAATGCTAAATATTTGGTTAAACTTAAACTTAAAACTAAAGAAATAGTTATTACACACATTTAAAAGCATTTTACGTGTATTTTGTGACGCATTATAATAAATAAACATGGGTATAGACAGGGGTTATCATACATTGAATGTTTTCCTCCATAACAGTATTTGTTGACAGTTGCAGTTGCTCACTAGTTTTCAACGCCAGACTCGCAAACTGCTTCTCCTCGGTGTCAGTCCTCTCGAATGATTTGATTGATCAGTCGGCCAGAAGGTTACAAATGACGTGATGTGCTTGCTAAATGCTATGTGTATGCTCAGCATACACATGCTGGGCATTTTAGAATTGTTTTTCTCGTTCTCGTGTGGAGAGATTTAAAAAAAAAAACGCATGTACCGTGGATGTGATCCTTTTCAAAACTGATAGAAAAAAGTGAGTTTTCGAAAGTATCAGGATACGTGTAGACAAGGCCACAGACCAAGCCAAAAGCTACATGAGGACGGCAGCACTCTCAGATAAGGGGGGGGGGGGAAAGCTGTTATGATGGTAATGGCGGTCACGGGCTCAACACCGCGGTACACCTCCTAATACCGCGGTATGGCGGTGATGTGGTTATTGTTGCAGCCCTAACCACAGCCCTTCACACAACATGGCAGAAACAGAAAGACCAGTTCCGCTGTCCATCCCACATCCTGATCGTTTGTGATCAGATTACAAATATAGCTCGTCCAGTCGTGTTTCAGCAAACAGAAATCAATTACATTCTTGCTAATGTTCCAGCTTCCTGCACAGTTATGAAGAGACAAATTAAGTTGCAGCACGTCTGGCAAAAAAAAAAACATTGTTTGTGGTAATTAAGGCACTTAAAAGATGTTTACTTAACCGTCTGCAGCGGGACTCTCGATCTGAGATTTAAGGGCTTTCGTCATAAATAAATGATTACTCTGAAATGCTGTCAGACAAGCCCATTCATCTGAAGTGCTATTAAGACCGCGGCTTATTTTTAGCTGCTGCCAGGCTTTTTCATTTTTCATTTTGATGGAAACTTTATTCATTATTTGCGGTTGAAAACATAACAATAACAGGGGAAAAATTAACATTTCATGAGTCCAGTGCAGTGCTCTTAACCTCTGTAGGGAATGTGGGGGTGGGGCATGCCTTGTGCCAACAGTCTCAGGGATTAGCTGTTGGGTGGTACAGAGGGTAAAAGCAGCCAGGGCGGGGCTTTGAGAGGGGGGTGATCAGGCGTTAAGGGTTGAGGCTGAACCCACATAGAAGCACATGCTCTTTTTCACACTAAAAGTCCCACAGTGCACCAGGAGGCAATAGTGCATCCTCCTGACACTCCTGGAGTAACTCAAACCACCACAAGTGCTAGGGGGGCTGAGAGTGGAGCGGCGAAGGGACCCTGGCCAACCTGCCCGCCCCTATCCCTGGCAAGACGAAGCCAGTCCCTGCCTCAGGCATGGGCTCCTGGTCACGGTCAGCGAGCGGCACAGCCGGTTTCGACCCACCCAGAGCTTTTATCACACAAGCCACTCTAGAGCCCAAAACAGAGGGCAGCCCGTCCGCACGCCCCTGTTCCGGGCCACTCACCGTCCAGTGCAGCCAGCGCCCTCTCCGCGTCCTTGCGTGTCATGAACGCCACGAAGCCGCGGTTGGTGACCCGCGTGCGCTCGTCGTCCGTCCGCGGCCACATGATCTTGACGCTGGCCAGGGGCCCGTACTTCCCAAACTCCTTGCAGAGCATCTCCTCATTCATCTGGACACAGGGGGGAGGGAAGGGTGACCTTTTAGGTCCTTCCATCCGATGCAAATTCACAATGCTCCAGTAGAAAAAAACTGTTTCTGCACCACAGTAAGCATTCCTCTTCCTTACAGAGTGTGTTACCAGTTCACAGACCAATCAAGACCCTGTTCCTTCTTATTTGTGTTTTAAGGTGATCTGTTGTCTGGTATCAAGCTGAAAACACCTGGCCACAGGAAATGAAGTAATAGTTCAATTATCTCATTATTGTTAAACTGAGGGGCCTGAACCCTACACTTTTAGAATCTTCCTTGTCTCGTTGCTTACAGCTGCTCCATGGTTACCTCTCTCTGTGCAGATACAGCACCTCACTACCTTTGGGTTAATGTGTCTCTCACAGATCCTGCACCTCCCTACCTTTGGGTTAATGCATCTCTCACAGATTCTGCACCTCCCTACCTTTGGGTTAAGGTGTCTCTCACAGATACAGCGCCTCACTACCTTCGGGTTAATGCGTCTCTCACAGATCCAGCACCTCCCTACCTTTGGGTTAATGCGTCTCTCACAGATCCAGCACCTCCCTACCTTTGGGTTAATGCATCCGATGTAGAGATTCGTAGTGTTGGGCATCGCAGGGTCATCATCGAATACTGGAAGGTGTTACAAAAAGCCAGAATAAGACCATCAGAATAAGCCATTACATTTTACTCTTGAGTAATTAGGCCTAAAAGCACACATTCAACATCAGGCAAACAAACACTATGCAGTGTACAGTATACATAAAAAAGACAGAGTAAGATGTGAACTGATGGGAAATGACCAAAGCCCATGAACATGGGTGAATGTGGTTGAGTCCTGACAACCACAAAAACTCGGAACTGCTAGCGATGACAGCCAGGATCTGCACATAGCAGGAGCAAATAAAATCAGTGGGATTTAAAGCAGAAGCAGCTGCACCGTGCAGTAAAATGGAGCATGCAATTATCCAATATGCATTAACAGGGATTTGGCGGTGAGTAATTACGCCGTGCGAGAGCTGGGGAGGCTGGCTCGGAGCTCAGAGCTTATCCTGATTTCTGCGGCATGGAGCAGCCTGATATGTGAGTGTATCCACCACACGGGACGCCTATTGCAGAGAGATTACCCACAATCCACCTCTTTCAATTCCAAGCTGGGAAGTTGGGGAGTGCGGTTTTTTTAAGCGTCTCTGACATGAACCAGCTGGAGTCAGATCCTACCATAAGGACCCTGAATGGTAATGCTGGTAATGTTCTGGAGAGTGCGCTTCAAGCACACTCTTGAAAACGAAAGCAATGCAATGCAGTTAATTCACTGGCAATGCCCAAGCTGTGGAGGTTCCAGCACTGGTTCGCTTGTGTTGGTGTTGACCAATCAGAGCTCAAAGTCAATCATCCCAAGGCAAGGGCTTGCGTGGGAGGGGCTGCAAGAGAAAGTTCTTACTCGAGCGTCGCGAGGTGGGTGTGTCCAGGTCCGTGAAGCCTCCAGGGTCGTTTTTCTTCCTCTTGTACCTTTCCTCTCGCTCCTCCTGTATCCTAAACACAGAGGACACACCCTCATTCTACAGCTCAATCTGACCCTTTCGAAACAGATGTCAATCACATGTTCCTCACATTTCAATCAATGAAACATAAAACTGTTACAGCACAAAGCTATCACTGTCATAAAGCGCTGCACAGAGAACTTTTCCAGAGGGAGTCAGGACACCCAGAAACCCCACAGCCACATGAGGGTAAAATGGGAGGGACGATTCTGTGGGATAGCAACTTAACAGTGCAACAGAGACATAAGATGGCTTGTGACTCGAAAATATCAGGTCACTGCACAGGTCCAGAGACAATCAAACGTACTGCTTCAGCTCTTCCTTAAAGAGCTCGAGGTTGCTCTTTTTCTTCTCCTCAGTCTTCTTCTTGACAATCTGTAGACGGCAAAATAAAAATGCATTACTATGCAGCACAGAGGATCCTTTGCGTTTGCGTGCCCTGCCTCCTACGATCGTCTCTCAGTCAAACGTACGGGTTTCTTCTCCGCCGGCGGCGTTGACAGCACATTCTGAGGCAATGGCGTGAATTTGGTGGCAGGTCGGTAGAGCTTGCTCTTCTTCACCTCTGCGGCCTCTTCCTCTGTTTTTGGAGAGTAGAAAAACATGTCTGTTAAACCCAATTGCCTGCAGCACCAGCGTGCGGCAGCTCAAGTGTCCGCTGGATGGACTGTCTTCACTAACCTTTCGTGGCATTGACGATCCCCCCACGCACGAAAGTCTTCACCCCACTCTTCTCATTGCCATCGAATGATGCCAAAAACTCTTCAAAAACCTCGGCTGCTTTCTCTTCTTCCTGTTACAAATAAATTTTTTTGGAAAAAAATAAAAGATTTCAATTATGGCGTACCATTCTTCTGTTTGATTCACACTCTCATTCAAGGCCACATTATATACATTACACTTCCAAAACTGGATATCCACAGGGCAATTTGGGCAGCTCAAAGCTGTAATATCAGTGCTACTGCTGGGATGTGAACCAGCAACCTTCTGGTTAAAAGTTCAGCTCCATAACCACAACGAACAGGATAAACTACAGGCTATTAACGCCACCCGTTTCTCTACTCTGGTCTCATAAGTGCAAAAGGGACCAAACCACCTTACTGCCAGGCCTAATAATTAAGGAAAAACCACAACAGGTTAATTCACAATGCTTCCCTTGGAGTGGCGCTCAACGCATCAGCTTTGGACTTTCTGAATGCTTAGTCAGCATACAGTCCTTAAGTTAGGGAAACTAAATCATTTGAGCATTATGGCTGTAACTGTGATCTGACTAATCATGTTGAACAGGGCCTAGCCACAACAACCAAAGCTAAAACTATGCTGCACAATTCAGCTCCCAACCACCACCATCTGAACACTCTGTGAGAGTTCCCTTCCCACACTCAGATAAATATGACAATGACGTACAGACCCAGCTCAGTTAAAGTATCTGAGAACGTATCCTTCAAATAACACATTTAACACATTACAATACGTTACTGTCATTTAGCAGGTGCTCTTATCCAGAGCAACTTACATAGGTTACAGTTTCATCTATTTGTACAACTGGATATTTCATGAGGCAATTGCAGGTTAAGTACCTCATCCAATGGTACAACAGCAGTGCCTCAGTGGAGAATCGAACCAGCAACTTTTTAGTTACAAGAGCTGCTCCTTACCACTACACCACACTGCTGCCTATATGGTGATATGCAAACTAGCCATGACTAGCAAAGAAATAACCTCACACATTAATTAGGAGGTATTAACACTCATCACTAGGAGCTACCACTGTAATATCCAATAACTTATTATGTTCCTAGAAAGCAGTACCAAAGATATCTGGAGATTTATGAAACAAATGTGTGTTTTTGAAGGGGAGCAGAGCTGTAAAATGAACTACATTCTTTTTTTAGCAGCATCATGTATGGACATGCAACATGGACACAGAAGCATCCTGGCCTCTGACTGTATGACTCCTCAAGTTAGAAAAGCCTGACCCCTTTATGTCACAATTCCAATTAATTGCACCAGCTTTCATTCAAGGTGCAGGAGCTCAGCATTGGCAACGTGATTTCTATCTCAAAATCACAGGTTTCCAGTCGGCTCAGTGAAATATCTATGGAGTATTCAAACTGGTAAGCAGAAACCTGTGGGAGAGATGCCTTTTCGAAATGCAATCACAACTGCACTTTGACTCTTGGAGATCGAGCGAATACAGCTATGGAATTTAACGACGTTATAACACCATGCCAGGAGACACAGGGGCTACCAACGTCATCGGAGCGCGAGCATCGGCTCTGGAATTTGTTGTATGCTTGCTGACTGTGAATCGTGGTCCAAAAAGGGCCGTGCTAAACAAGCGTAGATCGTAATTAGCTGACTGCCCCTAAGAGTTGACAGTAGGTAAGGCGGTCATGTTCCTGGAAAGATATGCTTTTATTTCTTTCATTATAATGAAGACCTCCTTTTTTTAATGACTCTTTCTGAACGCTGACCACCATGACACTGTACACCAATTAAGCTACACATAATACCTTAACCTACACATAATGTCTTACTTATCTTACTCACTAATCTGTCACATACTACTGTAACTTAATAAGCAATTATGCCATTTTAAGAATAAACAACATCAAGAATGTTTGACACCACAACATTTGCGAACACTAATGAAGCTAACACATGATACCTTAACATTTTCGAATTGCAGAACATCCAGGCTGCATTTACTTACAGGCATATTTATATCTATTTATGCGAAACATAACTGATATCAGTTTCGTTTTATCTTCCTCACTAATATGTCACTTTTAATACTACTGTATTTTAATAAGTGTTTATACCATTTTTAAGAGTAAATACTGAACTCCAAGAATGTTTGCCTGCTGTGTAAAATTTAAAATTCAATAAAAATGAACTGTCTGTGACTTACTGCCCCCATAGCCCCCAGACAGGCTACAGTTCCACATTTTACCTTAGACATGTCTGATGAGTCTATACCGAGGATCAGTTCAAATGCGGCTACTGTAATCAAGTGACACTGATCGGCAGAGAGATGGCGCAAAATTGTGGATAAGAAAAAAAAACTTACCTTTTTCTTCAGCTCTTCCTGTTCTTTCTTGGTTAGTGTCCTCTTAGCCCCAACATGTTTCCCTTTTTTGTCAGCCATGTTTCCACTACCAAATGAGATTTTTTCATACATTAATGACATTTTAAAATACACGTCGTTACTTGCAAAATTAAATCACTAACCTAACTAGTTAACTATCCAGCGAGCGGGTGGGGGGCGTATCTCACACGTGCATCAAGTTATTTAGCTGGCAAGCTAGCGATTCACTTTGCATCAGTCTAACCTCGTCAGCAAACCAACCCCAAACGTTTTCCTACTTTCACGTTAGCTGCATAATGTAATGGAAAAGCATTTCACTGCGAATGAATTTAACAAGCCAGGTAGGTAGCTATTTAAGTGTAGGCTGACGGCTACCTAACATCGTAGCTATGGGCCCAGAGGTTTAAGTAATCGTTATCTTTTAAGTAAACGTTATCTTTACCCACCTGTGGCATTATGCCGCTCGCTACACGCTCAAGAAACACCGATTTCGTGAGCTATATGGAAAAGTGTTTATCAGCCTGGCCCTCATCATAGTGACAGTACTTGTCCATCACTATGCTTTAGCCCTCCACACGCTTGTCACCGAGTATACCCAGCTGGCTACCAACACACAGCACACTCGAGCTTGCAAGCTGATGAAAAGCTTGCTTGCTATGTACTCATATGTGGGGGGTTTCAACTGGCGTAGCTGGCTAGCATAGCTAACACAGAAAAAATCAAGTTGATTAGCTACTAGCAAGCGCGATACTATTCAATCTAGCCAGGCATTTGCAAAGAGCTAACACTAGCTACCAAAACAAACTACTGCTGAGTAGTCACAGCGTAGATAGGGCGCCTTGGCCAAGTCTGAGTTGATTAGCTAGGTAGTTAGCTATTAAATACGAGTGGTTTCACCTAGCAAGCCAGCTAACGCGGTAAACTGTGTTTAATTTCGCCCAAGCTAACGTTATTTCTGGGATGATACCTATCATCTTGCTACGGTGTTGTCTGCTTCATTTAGATAATATAGTTTTCAGTGGATATTACGATGCATGCCTTAATGTTGGCACAGTAAAATAGACTTACAGATTTGTTACCAAATGTCGAATAACGCGCAAGACGTTTGTTATTGATCCGCCATGTTGAGTTTACTGAAATGTATGAGCCATGATCCAGTCCCTCAGTAGAGGATCTGGAACCACCAGAAACTCGCGTTTTAATTGGTCCTCAGCAGACATCGTGAATTTTCATGGATTAACGTTGTTATGTGGCAGGATTTTAGGGTAACAGCCTTTTAACAATGTATGTTTTGGTTTGCTGCTTGAAAACGTAAACAGACCGTGTGCGCAGTTTACTTAATCGACATAGTTGTGGTTAATGGAGGTGTTTTCCAGTGTATTGTCTGCCATGGACGTCCTCCACACTTTAACTGTAACTCGTGCACATATTGGTGCTTGCCACCACAACGTTAATAGCTGTTAATGGGGGATGCCATCTTTGGATATACACAGTCTCGTTCCACTGAATATTTTTGTGTAAATGTCTGTTATTCAATTTTTTCCCCTTGTGTACCCACAATCCTGTTCCCCCATCACCCCACCTCATGAAGTTACCCCATGTGAGGACATACTCACACAGAAAGCCATTTTTCACACCCTCCTGTGCCACAGACTGTGTATAGAGGCTACAGTATCTGAGTACATAGCGGAGCTCTTCTTCCACTAAACCAAGGCTCTCTGTGACAGCAGCCTCTTCTTTTCTCTGCCAATGTCACTGCTGTACTTGACATACTAAAGTCCAAGATCCTCATGGCCATCCTGGTAAGCATGAGAATATCCTGAGATGGTCTGTTCCAAACAGGCCACTCAGCTCTTCACACTTTCTGTCCCTCAGGACTTATTCCTTGGTCCCCTTCTATTTTCCTTTCAATCAAATCACTTGGAACTGTTGCATCTGCCTGTGGTTATTCCTATCATTGTTACGCTGACGCTATGGGGCTATTTCTTTCCTTCCCTCCTCCCACCCGTAGTTTTCTTCATGCATTACAGTGTACCTCACAAAGCTTACACCTCTCACCATCCTCTCAGAATCTCTGGACAGTTCTATGGCATTTCCCTCCCTCCGTCAGAGAAAGCATCACCAGCTTTACAGTTTCCCCTGCAAAAACACAAGGATTATCCATCCATTAACTACCTTCTAGTCCCAGATAAGAAACACTACTGCTATTACTAATTATTACAAAAAACACAATACTACTATTTACTATGCTCGCTTGGTTAAACATATAATTCATAGGTTGAAACTTAAGAGCGACAATACAATTGACTTCTTACCCGTCTATTACATTTTCTAACTACATGGCCTTTTGGCATGGGCAAACAAGTTCAGATGCTCATTCCTTGAATGGGACGTATTTTTACACACGCCCCTCCTCGTTGGATTTTTAACCAATAGAATTGCAGACACACATCAAAATAAAGCCAATGAAAACGCGAACACTAGTTGGTTCTTAGTGTACCAACTTTGGATAAAATATCAGCGCTTGAAAGTACGCTTCGGGTACTTTCTGTTTCCAACCACCGATCCAAGATCAGCTCATCAACCCCGAATCGCATCCACATGTCCTATATGAAAAAAAATCCAAGCTGATTCCGAGTCGGCGTTCATGGTTACAACCTATCTACAACCACATCCTACGAGTCGTAGTGCTTGACGTAACTAGACTAGACAGCACGACAATTAAGAACAAACAGTCGTAGCTTCCCATAATGCAATTGATCCATGCGGCATACCGTGGTGCTCACGTAGGCACGCTCGACTGATAGTGACAACAAAGTTACAGTGTACTGATGAATATCTTCTGTGTGTCTGAAAAAGTGTACAGTTTGGACGACTGGTGCGTTCTGAACAAATTATTGTAAAAAACGCACACTACTCATTTCTAATCATTTCTGTTCACACACATAACTGCATGTAAAGATTCATATATTCACACAGGCTACGAAAATATTGCATGGATTTATATTTGCATTATTTTTGAACACTTGTGAACATATTCAGCCCGATTTTAATATTTTTAATCATTAGAAAATGTCAATACAGATCAAATTATGTAAAGATTTAAACTGGTACAATATTTCAATGACGATTTACTGTGTGTATGCTCTTTGGAACATGTGTAGTGAAATAGCCCATGGACCCTGACTGGAAGGAAGGATGTGCTAGTCTTGCACAGGCTCAGATCTTTACTCATCAGTCTGTACCAGCAATTATGGAGCTTTGGAGACACAGTCTGGTCATGTCAGGTCAGAGGTCTGCCTGGGGTGCATAGGTCTGCTTTTTATATGCATACAGGCTCAATCAATGGTCTTTGCAAGGTCTGTGTGACTTTGGTAGTTAGCAATCATGTGTCTGGACCTAAATCTTCTTGACAAGTAGGCAGTCTACACTCTTGTGTCTGGTGGTCTTTGATTCCTTGGTGGAGCCTGTCTTCCCCTTTGCTTCTTCTCAACTCTTCTCTCATGACACATCGTACGCAGAGGGAAAATAGGCTGAAAATTAAATCTGTGAAGGAAGCTACACTACATTATATCATGTTACATTACGTCATTTAGCAGACCCAGAGTGACTTCCAAATAAGTGCATCAATATGCTACGAGTAGTTATCGAGAAGCATTACAAGAAGTCAGTAAGATGCTGAGTTAAGTGCTAAACTAGAGTGCTTTTTTTAAAGAAACATTTTTAATAGAAACTAGTAACTTGAAGTTTACAGTGCATGCTTTTTTAAACATGAGGAAAGCATGCTTCAGGTCTAAAATTAAATGTTGGCTCTTCAGTTTCTGCTCCAAAACTGTCCATGATCAATCTGACAGCAGTGGGCCAGGAGGACCATGATTATGATATTATTATTAGTAGCAGAATTAATAATAGCTGTATTTCTTTGTCTTTTCTTTATTATCTAGGGTGACAGAGATATTCTATTATTAACAGATGTTCAGCTCCTTTCGTTCCTTCATTCCATCTAGGAGGTTCTGGCTGGTAAAAACTTTTCTATTCATTCCTATAGATGCTCTTTCCTGTCCTCTAGTTATGTAAACTCTGCACGATATAATAGCTCTAAGGTGGGGTGGATATTCAGGCAAGCGTATTTCTGGTTGTTCCAGAAATAGAAAAAAAATCTGTTAATAGTTTCCATTACAGGGCCCCTCTTTTTATCAAATTTTGTCTGAGGATCAGACACACTTTTAACTTAATGTAGGTTAAAAACTTAAAGTCTTAAGGCCAGGCAGGCCTTTGTGTCTACCTGGATTATGCAAACAGAATCTCTTGTCAGAGCCAGCAGCACTCCAAACAACAGAGGAATGTAACTAACTAGCCAAAAAACATGAATCAAAACCACATATCATAAACACTATGATTTCACCATCTGGACAGGGGGAGTGATTCACAGATGTGTTACTCCTGCCTATTAATCACTCTGTTTTCTGAGAGAAACAACATCTCTCAATTCCGTGTCTTTAGCATGAGAGATCTGGCACTGTATATATATGTTCTATATTCATGTTGTATTAGCTGATATAGTTTCATAATTTAATGTAGCATCACCATGGATCGGTAAGCTCATGTTTTCCTCTGGGGTAGGCCGCACCTATGCACAGCTGACTTCTGAGAGTTTGGGTGCAGAAAACTGCTTGTACCCCCAAAGGCCTCATTTACAGAGACCCTCATTTGATGAGCTAAGAACATGGCTGTCCTTGTCATTGTAGACACAGTGATCATGAATCCATATGCTGTCTAAATCAAAACATTAAAATCAATCATTTAAATCACTGACGCAAAATATTTTGATTCATGGTATGGTGATGGTGATAAACTGATATCTGGTTCCACTGGGATTTACTGAGGATATAATTTCAATCTCTGGGTGTGAAATAAAATAACCATGAACTGCTGTTTTTCATTAAGGTTTATAATTAATCGCCTCTGAATAACATCTTAAGTAATCAAGTTCTTTGGACATCTGATCATATTACAGCACATGAAATTATCCAACCATAGTCAATACAATTGCATCATTTCTCCTTCTGTTAATATAATCATGAAACATAGACGTGAATCTCACTTGTTTCTCTGCTCTAGATTGGTATGTATGAAGCAGGTTTAAACCACACCTTTGTCAGTCTGTGACGAAAGGCATAAACAAGTTGAAATAAGAAATTTCCACTCCTGAAAAACCTTACATCACCTAACAAATTTCTGTTCATTTTTATGTCATTGTTGTTACATACTTGAAGCAATATCTTTTTTCAAACAGTATAAGCTTGGTTGGAAATTTCCCTGGGTCACCATTTACAGCCTAGCTATGACAAAACTAAACAATAACTGTCAATCAGAGCAGGGGGATTTAACAGCATTTACTGAGCAGCTAAATCCACACTTTGCTTTCAGAAAGAATTTCATGCATGACTAGGACATAAGAACAAATGGCTTCCTGTATCTGCACTGTTCCATAAACAATTAATTGTAAGCACTGTTTTTTTAACTCCATCTTGTCATTGCTCAGTGTGTAAACGATCCTTGGAGATTTCTTTCAGGGATAAGAGATTAGCTTGAGGGTTTAGAGATTAGCTTCATGGTAAATGCAAACTCTCAGAGCTTACCTTATTCTGAATCATGGATGAAGATTTATTTTGATAATAACTTAAAAAGGGAAATACAGAGAAATACAATTTTAACATGTATTTTCCAGATGTTTACTTGCATGTAGACAACACGCAAAAACCCAAACCTGTTCTGAGAAACACGCCAGACCATTGATCATACAATTGCATGTAAGATGAAAATTTTCAGTTTTGCTTGAGTCTTTTTCAAACCCTCTGTTCCTGCTTGTCAGTCTTGTTACCTTCCCAACAATCTTCCATTTCCAACTGTACAGCGAGCCTTGTCAGCTTTGGAGCGGAAAATATTTGATAGCATTATGGTTGGCTGAGGTCTTGCCTCAGACAACATCAAACCAGTGTAAAACTAAACCACACTGAGCCAAGCATCTGGCAACGTGGCTTGTCTGCAACGTTTTAAAACTGAATTTCCTGGACAGCAGTGAGTACATGACTTGAGTGTACATTCAACTCAGTTGCTTCTGTTGTCTGGTGCACCACCTGTCAGTTTGTTTGCTGTGGAGACCAAATACTTGTATGGCAGTGTGCGAGAGAGATAAAAAGGGGGTGGGGGGTCATGGCGGTCCGACATGGCCTGGGACAAGAGGGGCGTTGCACTAGTCACTGCATGGTGACGGTTCGGCCCTTCCCCCTGCCCCTCCCCCTCCACGGTCTGTGGCTAGCACCCCCTCGAATCTTAAGCCCCGTGAAGCGGTCGTTCAGAGACACTCCCGTCTGCAACACAAAGGAAGAGTGCCACCTTAAGAGAAAGCCAAATGCTGTCATGAGGAAAACATCCTTAAGAGGCACCTATTATCCATGCCATTTGATCAATACAGCAGATTAAATGGGCTGGGAGACACCAATATTGATAAAAAAAATATGCCCCTGACATGTTGAGAAACCCTTTTCAAAAAGCTCAAAAAGTCAGCAGGTGGCAATTTAACATAACGATGACCTATTCATAAACAGATTCAGTGATAGAAATGAAAAAAAATCTAAATATATGTGTCTGTGTGTGTGCTTGTGTGTGTATCGTATATGTGTGTGTGTGTGTGTGTGTGTGTGTGTGTGTGTGTGTGTGTTTATGTATATATGTATGTATCTATATATGGGCAGCAATGTGGCAAGGCGGTAAGGAGCAGGGCTCATAATTGAATGGTTGCCAGTTTGATTCCCTGATGGAGCACAAGTTCTACCAAGGTATTTCACCCAGAATGGCCTCAGTAAATATCCATCTAAAGGGGTAACATGTGAGAATTGTAATCTATGCAAGTTGTTCTGGATAAGAGCGTCTGCTAAGCAACTAAATGAAAACTGATATTTCCAGGTCTACCATTGCCAAGATAATATAGTGATGATCTAATCACACAAAATGGCAATGACTGATGCCCAATATGGCTAGTGCTGAGAAAATGCAAGGACAATACCATAATAAACTGAAATAAATAAATTTCCAGTTTGATGCCAGAGGAAAGACTGATTGGAAGGCTCCTGGGCCCTCTCACCTGATTGGCTACAGCCTTGAAGTTGAATCTGAGTAGGATTCCTCTGGGCTGAGGCGGCGAAGGGGATCCTGTGTCGGAGGGCCGGTCTGTAACTGGAGACTGCTTGACCTTTGCCCTGTGGGAATGGCACGAGTGACACACGCTCAACCTCCCACAAGCTAACACACAACTCTACCCACAAACACAGTCTTCCAGCAACCCTGAGCTCAGCTTCAGATGAACATTGTGGGGCTAGTTCACCAGTTAACTCATGTTTTGGTGCTGTGTTCGTAATTTGTGTGTGTTGATTTCTGAAGCAGAAAGGGAAATAGTTAATGAGTATCTGTAGTAAATATAAGCTCTGGATGCTTCTCTCCAGTGAACATCACATAAATCTCAGTCTATAAATAAATGGACTGCTACAGCCAGGGTCTGTGCCTGAGATCAGTTTGATGAAAAATCACCTACAGATTATGAACATGGGGGTAGTAAATTGCTTTAGATTTAATTACACAAAATAAATTGTAATTTTGCAAAAGTAAATAAATACTAGCAAAGTAAGGGGCATTTCTGAGCAGTGAGTGACTCCAAAGCTAGACACAATTCAGGCCCTGGAATACTCACTGTGACTCTGGAGTTGCCTTTGGGTTGGGAACGGACACTGTCAAGATGGAACCAGTAGAGGGTGTTGCTCTCCATCTTTTGGGCAGAAAGCGGGACATGAACGATTAAACACAATGAGTATCAGCACCACTGCTGCACTCTCTGAGCACTGATTGATTTGTGTGGTGATTTCCATTACCTCCGGACTTTCTGGTATCTCCCAATTTTGTCATTCGTTTTTTGAGCAGGAAACTTCAGGAAAAAAAGAAATGGAAAGAAAAGTTGACATGGTGAAATTGCTTTCCCAAATCAATGCAATCTTTTGCCACCAGCTAAGTCAAATCCACCACCATGCAGTTTTGCTTTGAGAGAAATCATCAGAACTGTCTCTTAACATCTGCACAGAAAGAAGACCGTTCTCTAAAAACATATCATTATACCGCGTTTAGATTGGCCGCTCTGATCCTGCTTGATCAGTGTCCTTAGTAGGGGCATAATCTTACACAGTACTTGTACTAAAACATATCCCATAATGGAATGAATAGATGATAATCCCTCTATTGCCCCTATTTGTAACACAATTTACATTATATTATGAAAATGAATATGACTGTTTTTATTGTCCTCACCTCACAGAGCCTTTAAAAAACCTAAATACAAAATAAGCTAACCACATCTTAGGTTTCTAAAGCAACTGAAACGTACTGTTTGTCACTTCAAAGCTTCTGTGTGCGTCCGCTATTTGAAAGGTTTAGGAGTAGCTAAAGTGTGGCCATCATATGCAGGGGTCTTAATCAGCATTATAAACATGGGCTTTCTTTCAGCTTCAGAACTTTTACCTCTCTGTTTAGGGTGATGGGTCTTGCCTTTTGTCCCTGCTTTTGCTGAGCAGGCTGAAATTTCTGCCCTCTGTATGGCTGAGGAGCCCTACAACAAAACCCCGGGAGAAAAGCGTCAACATGTCACTGTAAGGTAATCACAGAACGTCACAGCTGGGGAGCAAAATTAGGAAGTGCCCTAAGTTGAAGTCTATGTCTGTGAGGAACTGACCATTGTGGTCGGACGAATCGGAAGCACAAATGCCGACAGCATAAACTTGAATGAAATTATCTTCGCAAAGCATGCCCCAGAGAGCACCTTATCAGATGAAAACCGGGATGCCTGGCGCTCGGAAATGAACAGAGTTTAAGTATACAAAGGCAACCTTGCAAGGAGAGGCATGAGAGATAACCTATTGTAATGCACACTGATAATGGCTTCCTTTCAGTGTCTGCACCTGCTTTGCCAGTGAGCAGGATTTGAGTTCTGAGTAAAAACCAGTACCTTCTCAGAGCCCGTGGTGGGCCTCTGTAGGGCTGGTAGAACCTCCGGCTGAACCAGGCCTGCGCTTTGGGTTGGTTCGCGTCCGCACTCTAGGCAAAGGGAACCGGTCACCATAAACTGCAGCATTCTACACTAATCCAGCATGAAAGACAGGATATGCTCGCATCAGGTTTAATGGGCTGGCCCTGTGTGTGTTTTTATGTAGCTGACATTTCTTTCACTGCTGTGTCTCAGCCAGGATGAGAAAGAGGTGAGGCATGTACCAAAGACTCATCCTTTCTGTGTGCATTGCGTACCTTTGCACTCCAGGGTTTCCTGTTCAGGGGGCTGAGTCCACTACCCCCTGGTGTGGCCTTTCTCAGGTTGTTGGGTCTTCTTCTGTAGAAGCCTTGCCTATAGGGTCCAATGAACCTTGGTCTGTAAGGTCCTGAAGATAAGTGAGAGGACAATGCTCAGTCCTTTCCTATATTAGAATGACTCCACTTGTTACAAATACATGTCTCATATAGGTTACAGTTTTTACATCCAGCTGTGTAAACAGATAACATGTAAAAACTGTAACCTATGTAAGTCACTTCAGACCGTCTGCTAAATCACAATAATGTAATGTAACTGGCTGGAACTGTTTTTTACATGGTGGCAGTGTAGCATAGTGGTAAGATCAGGGCTCATAACTTTGTTGTTGGTTCAATTTCCCACTGGCGTACTGCTGCTGTACCCTTGGGCCAGGTACTTAACCCAGCATTGCCTCAGAAATATCCAGCTGTATAAAATTAATAACATGTAAAATTTGTAACTTATGTAAGTTGTTCTTAATAAGTGTGTCTGCTAAATGCCAGTAACATAATTGTCAATTTTGCTGAAAATAAACATGCCTTTCTTGGTCCATGCCTACTCTAATAAGAAGGAAGACTCCAATATCATCATGTGACAACACCTGTTAACAGCTTTGGCACACCTTGGAAGGCTTTAAATTCCGCTGACATCATGTTTGAAGTGTGGCACGCCAAACTGTGGCCTCAAGAGCTTTGACGCCACCAGCAGGGACCGTGGAAGAAAGACAGAGCTGAAAACCTAACTGGGCCTCAGAGGAAGGAGAAGAGAGTGGCAGGAGGGATTTTTTGGCTTTTTTGGAGCCATGAAAGAATATATAGCTAAAGTGAAACGAGAGGTGGTCGTGTGCCAGAGCAAAGACCACTGTGAGCTGCAGGGAGACAACAGGACAAAAAGACTGATCTACAGTGCTGTAAACACCAGGAAGGTCAGGAAGACATGAGGGAGACAGCAGACTAGAGGGAACAGTATGTATGCACAGATTACAAGGAAAACCCCAAGGCCAGTCTTGTTTTTTTTTTTGTTTGTTTTGGTTTTGTTTTACTTGAATGGTGAAGCTGGAAGAAGACAAGAATAAAGAGGATCAAATTTCTGCTACCGATAAGAAAATGAAAACAGTTCAGGAGAATACATATACCATATAATGTTTGCTCTGGCCTGACAGGACTAACCTCACTATTGTAAACCTGACACATTCGGCTCAGACGGTTGCCGGTCGGCAGGTGGTGGCTTAACCCTTACCTTGCTGGTACTGGTAGGCCCCTCGTTTGAAGGGGAAACGCTGTTGCCCCTCCCTGTCCAGCTTCCTGAGGACGGAATTTCTGTTGGCCGCCCGCTTGTTCTTCACCCGTGGGGCCCCTGAGGCAGATTTCTGCTCCTTTTTGTTGAGCTGTATAATTTCATCTGTTTAAGGGGGAGACCGCTGTGAGTGGGACGGTCACGGAGGTTAACGCAAATGACATGCTTCCATGCTGGTATGTTTTGCACATTTAGAGTATGTGTTTTCGTCTGTTTAAAGGCCCAAGCAAAACTATTTTAAAAATGCTGATATGCATTTAAAAAGAATCTCGTAAACATTCATACCAAGTCTTCAGAGCACAACAAAGTTTACACTGTGCAGTGCTAGTACATTTTTATATAGGCCATTAGCCTATTTGCCAACCTTAGTAAACTAGTCCTTACCTACTGTTTAATTTATCAGATACACACCGGTTTAAAGACTGTCTATATTAGATGTGCCAGAAATAAATTTACAATAGGCTACAAAGGAGAAGATACACCATAGTGTGCCTTCCCTGGCACTGTGGGTAATTCAGGACACACTGTGGTTGTTCGCACAGATAAATATTTACCTGCCAAACCATGTACCACAGTTAGTTCCAGTTGCTGTCAAAATGTATTCCTGGACATTAATTCTAATGTACAGTTAAGGGTCAAAATAGTCTGTGTCATAACATGGCATTCGATATGATGATAATTGTCAAAGTACGAACTAACACAGGTTTAACCAGGAAACGGTTTAAGAGGTAACTGCGGTTCATGCAAACATAGATTGAAAATTTATAGATTAATAATTAAATGTTTTTCAATATGACTAACAGTCAGCCAATTACTGGCCGGAGTAACTTTTGTCTGTTGATCGCAAATACATTTTGTACTGAGTTTTATTAAGAACTGTTAAAATCGCCATAATAAGTATTTGATTACCAACCAAGTGTCATGTCAATCTTCTCTGAACTGTGCGAGACCTCCATTTTCTCCGACTCCGCTCCGTTGTCACCCATCGTGTTCTTTTGACAGGCAAAGGTTTTGTGAGCGTTTTCGACTTGTCCGCTGCTGCTTGTAGGTCCGGGCTTCTAGAACAGTTCCCAGCAAACTATGTCCCAATTTTATACAGCAAAAATAATATTAAATAGATGTCTTTTTAACTTTCTTGTATTGTCATAGCCCATTGGTCGCACTTCAGGTCTGAACTCGCCTCACAGCTGGTTAGTTTTACCGGCTGTGCTTACCCATCATAGAAAAACGATATGCATTCGACGAGCCGCATAGCAGTGCCTAAAATAGATTCTGTTCTAACAACGAAAGCCCTAAGCAACACAGAGTCAGGATTTTTTCCCCAGGGATAAATACAAACTGAAGGAAATATTAAAATATAGGCCTATTCTTCAATGAATATGCTAAATGCTGTTTATTATTATAAACAACTCTTGGGTTTCGAACAATTTGCAATGTCATGCTACTTATTTTAGTGTTTAATTACTTGGTATTTGAATTCACCATTGAAACTGATATAATGGACTTCATTCTGAATAGATGCTTTAAGAAGACATTACTGCTATTAACAAAAATATGAGGCTGCCTTTTAAAAAGTAACACCAGACATTACAAATCAGCTACGCAAACAATGGCTTTATTGTGAAGTGTAACGAAAAAATCAATATTTCCCAACGATTTTGCTTGAAATGCAATATGATGCTTTCATGAAGCATGCGCTACACTGAGTATTTTAACCATACTGAAGTTACTGTGCACTTCTAACGTCACATACAGATGCCTCGGCTGTCGCCATTCAACCTGGCAACATACATTTCAACCACCTGTAACGCTGTGCGCTGGGTCATTCATACTACTTCTATTTTCTCTCATAATGTAGAAGTGATTTTCTCAAAATAGTAAACCAAATAACAAAATACCACCACTATTCACCAGGATACTATGAGACACACTTCGGCGGGTTTTGCCAGAGGTCTCCTGCCACCAGGGGGCTCTGTCAAAATCACTTAATTGAATATTTTTCAAAAATCAAATCTACTGTAGTGAGCGAGATGTACATTTGCCAGTTTGGTCAAAACCCCCCTTTATGGAGAATTATCAAGTTGATTGGAAATGCCATGGAGGAATTGATGGGGAACATATATTTTCAAATTTGGGTTATTCACCTAATACATGGGATAAGTTTAGGCGCTTTTAATGGTGAAAATGTGGTCATTTAAATAGCCTCTGGCACATCTTTATGCGAATAAGAATTGCTAAGGATGTATTGTATGCATCCTGATGAAATCTAAGACACAGCCCAAAATCACCAGCTATTAGCCTGTCACATCCCATCCTCCTACTTTCCCAGTATTATGTCATTATGTTAAACAAAGTGAATCATTTACGAGTCATAATGACTAACAATGCAATCGTATATTGCAATACATTTATTAAGATAATTGAATGTTGTTTTGAGGTGGGTTAGGGCATCAGGGAAAATCTGAGAGAACTTTTTTCACACAGCGACACGGGAATTTTAAGACGACCCTGACAGCCCCATCAAACGTAGGGGACATTGTGTATAGCATACACATGAAGATACGTGTGAAATAACATACTGTGCCCAAACGTCTCCACATCATAAAACGCACCATCCGCGTCTTTGTAAGGGGCAGAGACCATTCTGAAATACTGACAGGGGGAGCCATGAAGTAAAACTGTCGGTGCGTGCATTAGTGTAGGGTTGGCAAGCAGGTGCCAGGTAAAGATTCATCTGTAGTCAAAAAGCAGTAATTCACAGAATTCACCAGTGAGCAGCATTAAGATGTTAAACCAAAAAAAAGCACCGGGGGTACTTGAACGTGAACCCTTCGTTTAGTTTAGTTTAATTTAACAGACCATGCACAACGCATTAATTACACTAGATTTTGCTATGCAGCTAATTTGCATCTGCAGTCCCTTGGCACTTTCCTGTGTGTTTTGTCGTAATTTTCAGCAGCGTGAATGGTTTTCACGTTTTAGATAGCCTGTCTTATTTTCCAGTGGGGGATGCATACAGCTACACGTTCAGACGCATACATTAATATAGCGTAGGCCTATATTATTCTGTCTTCTGAATCCGTCCTGTTTATTCACGTTTACAAATTAACGGTCTTTCTTCCCTGAATGCCTTCTCTATTCCAGTTTAATGTATAACTAAGTAAAACGGGATAGGGCAGAAGTAAACCTGTCTCTTCAATACAAGGAACCTCCCTCTCCCTGCCCTTCCCCTACCGCGCTTCCCTAACTGTGCGCATGGGCGGGGAAAGAGAGTTCCTCTTATTATCGCCGGGATAATTTCACATATGAAAATGGCGGCGAATCAGGGAGGCGGAGGAGCCGTTACGGCTTTGCAAAGCCAGCACTACCCAAGTGGACCTCACTGGAGCCCGGGTGTGCCTCTGCATCAGCATCAGCTCCACACGGCTCGAAGCCTGGATCGCGCGCTGGAAGATGCAGCGTGCTCAGGGATGTTGAATCTCAGCGGGAGGAAGCTGAGAGATTACCCCGGCGCGAGCTATGACCTTACGGATACAACGCAGGCAGGTGAGTTCCGAAAACGCTTGATGGGGTCCCAGGCAAAGGTGAACTGTGATCACTCACTGCACGCGCCGTGACAACGTATCGGTTTCATTTAAATATTTTTGAAGTGTCCGTGTCCGTTTGCTAGCCTACTTGTATGGTCTGTCACTTGATTTATTTAATCACTATAATTCTTTGCAGCACCGTAATGCATTTTTAAATGCAGCAATTCTGTTGTTCTGTGCAGGAACTAGCTATACAGCCGCTGTACATTGTAGGTATTGACTGCTATGATTGCCGGTTTGGCTACGGGCTGTAGGTGTCTTAGTGTGAGCTGAGATGCATACAGTGGGTCAATACTAAAGCCTTTCTGTTAACCTCCATGCGTTACTCTGGGTGATTGTAAAACCATATGTGTGTCTTCCAAGCAAATCGTATTTAGTCATCACATCTGGAGAAACAGGTCAGTTCAGCCGATGGGAAACATTCTATTATGAGTGCAGTGTTTTAGTTGAAACCATCAGGTCTACAGACTAAGACAAAAGGAGCTTATACCTTAAACCCCCGGTTCACAACCGTTTATAAGGCAAAGGATGTTTTTCGCTGCTTCAGTTTGATGTCAGGTAGCGAGGCAATCATTATTTCCCTTATCCGAAGATTTGAACTCACAGCTCACGACGTATTTGACTGCATACAGCCTACAGGCATATCATCTTTGAACATACATTTTGGTGGTCCTAATACCTTTCTTACGTGTCTGGTGTAGCCTGCGTCTGCAACACATTGGAAACTTCCTCCTAATAGTGCAGGTGTAACTTCGTCTATGTACGTCAGACGAGATGTGGTATGATGCGATTATGTTCACGTTGTAAAGTGGCACATGAATGTTGAATTATTTGTTATTGCAATTTAACGGCGCCGACATAAAACCTATCCAGGAGCCAGATGAAAAGCAAAATTCTTTGGCTTGAGCAATCCATAAAGTAGCCTGTAGACGCTGTAGTCTACTCCGTTTTCTACTGCAACATAATGACCTCTGGTCCCTACTATGCTGGATTCGGTCCTTTATTAAACTGCCAACCCACATTGTTCTGCAAGAAATTGTCATACAAAACTCGTTTTTCTCAGCAGTGTTTGACTGTTAAATGTGTGATGGTCAAATCCTTTTCTGGTTGCTTTCATACAGCGTTGAACTGGAGATGGAGTAAGCCTGCCCCCTTCTCAGCATAGTTTGAACAACTCCTTGTTACTGTGAATAGCTTTGCTGAGCATACTAGCTGGAGAAGCATAATTGCTTGTAACCTCGGAATGTCTTCTCCGTATGAAGCGCTCGCTGTTTTACTTAATAAAGTCGCGCTGTCTCGTATGTCAAGGCCCCATTGATCGCGTGGGACGTGTGCCAAAACGAAACCATCAGCTGGCCGGGTCGCGTCGGGGTCCTACACTCTGCGAGGCGAGGCGGGCCTGCAGGGTTTAAAATTAAACGGTAGTTTTCAAAGAAATGGAACATTTCCCTGTTCCAAACCTATTTGAAACTGCCCGAATGGGGAAGCGTCAACTCGACAGGCTCCCAGTGAAAAGAGTCAACAGAGAAAGAGGGGGAGAGAGAGACGAGAGGCCGCCGTGCAGCATCCTTAACTGCACAGTCGCGTTTTCCTTCGTATTCGAGGGAAGGAGACTACTGCTAATGATACCTCAACATGCCCTGCCGATCAGGTGTAGGCTAGTGCTTCACATTGCGAACTGCATTAATATTCAGTCGATATTTAAATCGATTAAGAGACTATTGGGAAGCGTCAGACTGAAGAGGCATACAATCCAATGCAAGTTGTTCAGTGTGGATGCTTTCTTTAAAGTGCAGTTTAATTTGTAAACGGTGCATATGCCTTCTTAAGCAGTGATTAGTCAGTAAATATATGTGACATGTGACTTTCCTTGCCTGTTTGAAGCAGGGGAGTGGAATCAAATGTGTTTGTGTATGTTGTGGCTCAGATTTGTACAATAGTTAACTTGAATCCAGTTCATAACAGTCAGAGTCATGTTGCTGCAGCATGACAGCAGTGCAGTTAAAGCATTAAGTGTCTGCCAGGCAGAAACAGTCCACATGACATGTCAGTACAGAACATGCACAGTTTGGTATTCAAAACAATTTATTATATTCTCAGAACACCCGTTTAAACTGTTGGCATGCGCTGTCTTCCATCTCAGATGTCAATGTTTCGTATGTTTAGTAAGCTTGCCTTTGGAAAGTGCCTGCGGTGAAAGCTCCACTAATACGAAGTGACCATAGCAGGCTGGGTGCCAGACAAGCTTGGCATTTTTTCATAATTACATTATGTCATAGTGTTGTGTGTGATGATGAAATCCTACTGTTTATCTGGGTGTGTATACTCATTATATTCTTCATAAGAGTTACTTTTTAGTACATGTCATGATGACAATGGTCGCCATTAATGCCTGTCAATAATTGATCAGTGTTATTGTTGTCATCTCTGTGGCCCTTACTGATTTGCATAGCTTAGCATTTTTCAGGTTGCAGTGAATATCACGTTAGTGATATTTCTCCTGTGCGTCTGTGTCATTGAAGCTAGGGGTAGTGATAGACTGCTGTGAGAGGAATGGGGTGCAGATATCTGCCTGCCATGCTGTGTCTAAAGCAGTTAAACACTGACCTCTTGGTAAACTCTGAGATGTTTAGTGTCTTTGAGTCTGATTGGTCATGGCAACATCGAGTCCTGTGCACTAAACCCATCCAAGCTGAACAGTGCACCGGTGCCTCCTCTCGGGATGCCCATGTTGCGGTTGCATGTCCACCTAGAACCTCTGATGTTGTGCGTCTGGAGGCAGCTCCAGTGTCACGCCACATTTCCACTGCAAAGAGCGGATGTGTGAAAAGCAGGCTGCTGTATTAACACAATCACTGCATGGCAGACTCCAGTGGGAGACAACACTGTTCTCTCTGTGAAGGTCTGACCTGTGGAATTCCCCTGGTGCTGGTGCTACTCACGATGGGGAGCTGCGCCAACCTGTTCATCATGCGGATGTCCTCTTGCATGGAAGGAACACACTAACAGACTTGCCTTTGTCAGGCATTGTATTTTCAGCAGGTGCCGTCTGATGTAGGGGTGGACGGTATAAACAGTACGGTATAGAAAGTACACCGGTATGAATTTGCCCTACGGTATGGATTTTGACAATACCGTGCTGACAGGTAGAGCCCTCACAGATCTAGGTGTAACTTCATTGAAAAGACACGATACTACCTGACGTTGATTAATCTGTTCTGAAGCATTAAAATATTGTCTGGGACACCATGAGCCTGGCAGCTGTATAGCCTATGGGACACCGTGAGTTTGCGCTACTGTCAGACGCGCACCCATTCTCTCTCGCTCACACACACACAAAGCAGTAGCCTAACCTCACAAAATGTAGCCTACATACAACAATGTGACAAAACCCTCAAAACACCTATATCCCACTATAATGGCCACCCATTAAAAGTCTATCTGCATGTTATTCTCTTTCCATTACTCTTCAATTATGCTATGCATTGTGTGTGCTATCAGTTGATTATAATGTATAATGAGAACAGATAGGACGTCCTCACAGGCCAAGTGCTAGGGATGAGGGGAAATTAGTTTGCGTGGCGTTCGGGGTCATCTAATTGCAAACTGTCATGATTCTTGGCTGCTGGAATAAACTTTCCTTGTGGATTATTCTTGGTCGGAAGATGTGGGTGGTTGCAAAAGGATTTCTTTCTTGTTCGTCGGAGTGGTGAGATTGCAGGTTGCTCCTTTTTGAACTGCGGCTACTCGCTCCTTCTTCGTCACAAACTTTGACTTTGATTGTAATCTTGATTAACTTTATTCATATTTGAACTATTTCTATTGTTTGCTGGACATTAAGACTCTCGTAATTTGGGGGTTTAGGGGTATTTTGTACACACATACAATTACCGACATCCAAGTGGATTGTATGCCTATGCAAATCAGCTACCTATCACCTGGTAGCGTGATTCCTAAATCCTGTAGCATTTATATTGAAATTTTAAGAAAAACGAATATACCGTGATATATACTGTTACCGTCCATGCTTCAAATTATACCGTGATATAAATTTTAAGCCACACTGCCCAGCCCTTATCTGATGTCCCTCCCTTCCTCACTGGCAGCATTCTGCAAACATGGCTTTGATTATATCAAAAGAATTGTTCCACCAAGTAGTCAGGGCTTTCATTACAGAGCATCTGGGTGGTTGTGGTCCTCAGCTTTGCTGCTTGGGATATGTGTATGTGAATTGCGGACATGCTCGTAGGATTAAACGCAGAGATCACATGTAAATCTCTGTTCCTATGTGTCCTGCAGGAGAAGCTTTTATTTTGAAGCAGGTGCCTTGTAATTTGCAGATGAACACTGTGTTAGGGGCTTGTGAGCGGAAGCTTTGAACCCATTGGTGTGGCCAGAGGGGGGTGTGCTCTGGAGGAGCGACTGGAGAAACTGCTGCTGGAGTCTTTAGTCTCAGTAATTCAATAGACACTGTCTCTGCGTTCGCTTCAAAACACCACTGCTGTATGACTGGCTGCAAATCAACATTAATCACGCATCATGCCCACAACAGTATAGAATGAGTACAGGTGATATTACACACCTACACTTAATTTCCCTTACTTACCTCTACTTTGCATAACCCTTTGTTAACCATTGGTAACCGTTGATGTTTTCACAAATAGATCAATAGTCTGTTTATAGAAAAAAAAACACTCTTGTTGATAGGTCAAATTGAGTCTCATACTGAGTTCTCCTTTCTTTGCTGAGCTTGTGTGGCTGTGTTTTAGCTTTGTTCCCTGTGTGCATAACTCTGGGAGGGGCAGCTCCCCCCTCTCTCCCTGGCCTTGGGGACAGTGTCAAAGGGAGTTGTTCCACAGTTTGTGACAGGTGTCTGTTGGCATGCACCTGAGCTCAGGCTTTTGAACACACACTGGTAGATTGCAGCGTTCTAAAAACCGAAGGAAAGCAAAGTTTCTCTGTTCAGTATAACTCTGACTCTTTTCAACATAGCTATCTCTGTTTAATGTAACTCAAGCTCTGTTCAATCTCAGCACCATTATTTTGTCTAAGTTTAGTTCTGTTTAGTCTAATATCTTGATCTTTCCAATATAATTAATTCTACTGAGTCTGGCTGTGTCTCTAAGGTAACTATCTCTGTTCAGTAAAAACCCAGTGAGGGTTAGCATTTTGACAATCGGTCACTAAGGTAACTATGCAGTGCTGTTCCTGAGCAGAATTCCTCTCTGTGTAAACCTGCATTTACCTGTGCCGCACTGGCTCCTGGTTCCCATCGGACTGTTTGTCTGTGGTAAGCAGTTCCTTGACCTTCAGAAGGGCAAAAGAGCAGATAGGATCAGCAGCTACACCTGTGGTCAGGTACAGCTGTAAACAGGATAGCCTGGGGGTTCTGGGTATAAGGGCCCAACTCTGTTAATACACACAGAGGAGAGAGAGAGAGAGAGAGAGAGAGAGCAGGAGGAAGAATGTGAGGGAGGGAGGTAGAGAGAGGGAGAAAGCGGGGGAAAATATGAAGGAGGAGGGGGAAGAGAGGGAGAAAGCAGGGGGAAGAATGTGAGGGAGGGAGGGAGAGAAAGGGAGAAAGCAGGGGGAAGAATGTGAGGGAGGGAAGAGGGGGAGGGAGAGAAGGAGAAAGCAGGAGGAAGAATGTGAGGAGGAGGGAGGCAGAGAGAAAGCAGGAGGAACTGTGCAAAAGAAGGAGGGGGAGGTGGGGAGAAAGAAGAGAAAGTGTGTGAAGGAGAGGGGAAGAGGGAGAGAAGGAGGGAAAAGCAGGAGGTATAGTGGGAGACAGAGAAAGCAGGAGGGAGAGTGTGAGAGCAACGGCAGGAGAAGTGCAGAAAGCAGCAGGGAGAGTCAGAGAGAGAGAAGGAGGGACGGGGGCTGACAGAAAGCAGGGCGGACAGTTCCAGGGAGAGCAAGGGAGGAAGAGGAGCAGAGACCATGAGGAGGGGGTCAGAGAGAGATAGCTGGGTAGAGAGAGATTGTGTGAGAAGGGAGAATGAGACAGGTGGATGGACAGGAACGTTGGAGCTGCAGAATTCCTAGAGGCGGGACGCTGGAATAGGGCAGTTACTTCAAATATTGAGAGGGAGGTCCACCTGCAGAACTGACGCAAGGTACAAAGCTGTAAAAGATGAAAAATTGTAATTTCCTATGAATAAGGGCATTACTGAAGCAAAACGAAAATTAAATAAATGTTTATGTCATCCCATGGGCCAGCCCTCTTAAGTGGTGCGCCCGTCCACACTTCAGTCCCTGCCCCTGTCGACATACAGTACGTTCAATTTTAGCATTCCTGCTGCTGAAGTCACCAGGATTTTAAAATCGGGTTTTATTTTCAGCAGTACTCTGAAAGTAGTCAGTGAGGAACATCCTGCTGTTTGGGGTCTGACTTTGACCCTGAATCGCATGAGAAAAATCAACTGAGAAATTGACTGTTTTCATCTCTAAGGCACAAAGCTTTTTATCTGCTTGGTACATACATTCATTGCCTGTAGAAATGGTATCATACATTGCCCTAATTTAGTATCCTTATGAATTGATACAATTGCTAAAAAAAATTGCTTGTTTGAAAAAGTCTCTGAGTTACTTTAACAAGCTTTTTCAGTTAAGCGTGTGTCTTTTTCAAAAATGTTAATATTATATTGTTCATATTTATATAACTTTGAATAGTCAGCAGAGCAAAAGGCAGGCAGGGCTGGCCTCCAAAGGCAAAAGGCAAGGAACCCTGGCTTTCAAAAGCTGACCTTGTTTGTTGTCGCTGTTGTGGTGAATGTTTTTGTTTGTGCTGTATACACAACACAACAGTAGAACATTCTCAGAGGTCTGCTCCCAGGGGCCCGTTGTGTTTACAGATGCCTGACGCGCAAAACACAATCTTCGAAAAAAAGGCTGGGCGCTTTTGCCAGTCAGGCTGTGAGCCTGCCAGCTGCCCATTTCCTGCCAGCGGAGACAGAACTCAGCCTCCTTAAAGAGTTTTCACATACTCCCTGCATGACGCAATCTCAGCTTGTGTCTTGTCATTTTTTTTCCTGCGAGCTCCTGGCTTTTTGCTATTATTAAGCGTCAGGCGGCTGTTTGGACAGAGCCTTGTCGTGACCTTGCCATCCTCGCCTCTTCCCAAAGCAGGAATGGGGAGGAATCAGAGCATTGCCCGTAAAAGGAAGGGAATCTTCCACAGAGCAGAGTGCTGTTGGGATGGGGGCATGTTTAATAACCTTTCCTAAATCCAGGGCAAACACTGAAGGAACTTTACAGGTTTTTTGTGTGTCTTCAATGGCTATTGCATATTGAATCATGCAATTGTGCAATGTATACTTACGCAAGACTACAGTTCACCTAACAAGAATCTGTCGGTCAAAAAGAAAGCAACAAAACCTAACAGGACATGCCATCCCCCTGTCGTTGCCTCAGGCTTTTAGACGTGTTTCTCCTTGCAAGCCTGTTTAATGAAGGGATCTCAAATGATCTCATGCTTTCAAAGGTTTAAATGCTGAACAAGAAATGCACTAGTGGAAATGTACAGCAATTGGCCCACTGACTACACATCGTTAAATAGGAGTCACATGCTAATTAAAGAGGCTAACAATTAAATCGTAGGGTCACTGGCACATTTTCCATGCAAATGATGCTATGGGAACTAAGGGTGAATGATAAATGTGGTATGTCGTCTCTTTACTTATCTGCTGTCATTGGTCTGATTTTTTATTTTTTTTTTGGATGGCGTTCAGTGGAGCGCTCTCATCTTTTTGCTAAAATTCCAGGTATTACAGGGCTCCAGACCAACTTTTCCACTGGTAGCACTGGCGCTACTAACTTTCTCAGTTAGTCGCACCAGCACATGATTTGGTCGCACCCTTTTTTTTTTTGTACAGCATGGTATTAATCAATGACCTTGCATGCTGATGAATAGTTGTCTTAATTTGCATAACCTAGTTTTGCATTGATGTAAAGATTGACAGTGACTTGAGACATTTGCAAAATATTTTAATCTGAACATTAAGTTTCTCTGCCACAAGCAGAGGCTGACAAAATAGGTCATCTTCTATTATATAATTTTAAAAGAAAACATAACAAATGTTATCGAATAAAAGCAAAGCATAACAACAGCATGTATGTTTTTACATGTACTCTATGTTTTTACTTTTTATTATATGTTGTATTTAACCCTTTCGTGCGTATGATCACACCGGTGTGATTAGCCATTTAGCGCGTATGCTAAAACTGGTGCGATTAGAACACTGTATTGGAAAAATTCTAGCTAATTTTAGCTTTGAGGAAACAGCTATTTAACGTTAAAAATATAGCAAATGCTAACTGAAAACTATGAGAAGCTTAATAACACTTATGAAAACATAACAAACCATGTAATGTAACACGTGCGCTACATAGCTTAAAAATAAGTTACGTGAGAAAGGGTTAATTGCTAATTGGGTGTTTGATCTCATGTTATTACTGTTTTTACTGCTGC
The DNA here is from genome assembly GCA_019176425.1 of Megalops atlanticus. Taxonomy (NCBI): domain Eukaryota; kingdom Metazoa; phylum Chordata; class Actinopteri; order Elopiformes; family Megalopidae; genus Megalops; species Megalops atlanticus. The sequence goes on from CM032888.1 coordinate 4,052,745, forward strand.
ACAACCAATTGCCCCTCTAGAGAAGTTCAACTTAGCAGCATTCATTCAAAGTAGTACTTTTTCTTCTTCACGGGCTCAGTCAGTCTCTCCCTGCCTGCACCTGCACTCTCCCTGCAGCCTGCACTCCCATCATCAGCTGTGTCTGAGTCGGGACCTCTCGTTGGCTCTCCCTCTCCACCAGCCTCCTCCTCTCTCTCCTCATTTTGTTTTTTTAAAATAATCAGCTATGGACTGCTTCATCTTTGGAACACAGTAACAGCTAAATGGATTGTTTCGTGCGTTTCATCATCAGTGCACGTGTAAAGTGCAGGCAGGGAGAGTGCAGGTAGGGAGAGACTGATTGAGCCAGTGAAGAAGAAAAAGTACTACTTTCATCCACAATGGCTAACGCAGTACCCGTGCCAGAGGGACACCAAAACAGCCTAAAGCCGGAGCCGCACTAAACTAAATATAAATCAAATTTATAATGAAGTTAAATCAAACATTCTATTATTGAGGGCCATTATCAAAGGCAAACTCAATGTAGAAAGATAGGGCTGGCAGTAGCAGGCGGTGTGGACAAACTCATGCATGCGAGCCGCAGCAGTTCAGCGACGTAGCTGTCGCACACGCAACGCAACTTGTGTGGGTCCGGCCTAATGACCATCCTGCACTAGCACGAGTGCGACCACGTGAAATTTTAACTCGCACATTCTCAGAAACATATGCGACCATTTTGGTCGCAGTCTGGAGCCCTGAATAGGGATGGGTATCGTTAGGATTTTATCAGTATATACGATACTGCTTATCGACACCGATACTTATCGATACCCTTATTGATACTACTCATTATAATTTGGTGCAAAAAAATAGACATGATATGAAAAGATGTGAAAAGATTCAAGTTATTTTACTATTACTTTTTGGGTATCTGACTTCTGCTATCCACTGACGAAGCTGTGGCTGCTGCTTGACTGACGTTGTCTATGGGATTATTTAGGAACATAAATAAGAAGTGCTTAAAACCGTTGCTGTGTCCTGAGTTAATAACTACAGACTTGTTTTTATAACGATAACGAGTATTACCTTGACTTGACGAGGTCGAGACAGTCGCATTTTTAGTTTGGCAAATCCCATCAGCATTGGAGCCCGGAGGCTGCACTGAGGACGTAGGTGCGGCAGCCGCTTTGCTAAAGCAGTCAAACGCTGTACTGCTTCAGATTTATAGAATATTGTATTTGTGAGTGTTTCATGAGGTTGCATGGTGTTACCCCCTTTACACGCAACTACCTTTTTACATGTACAGACGGTTCCCGACTTACGATGGTTCGACTTACGATTTTTTTTTTTACGAAGCGCTACGCATTCACTAGAAACCGTAGGCCTACTTCGAATTTTGAATTTTGATGTTTTCCCGGGCTAGCGATATGCGGTACGATACTCTGTCGCGCTGCTGGGCAGCTGCAGCAAGCCGCAGCTCCCAGTCAGCCACGCGATCACGAGGGTAAACAGCCCATACTTTACAGCAGCGTTTCCCAAACCTCTCCTGGAGTAGGCTACCCCTTGTCCTGCATGTTTTACATCTCTCCCTGTATGGAGGACAAAAAAATGACATAAGCATAAATAAATAAATAAATGCAGAAATAAATAAATAAATAATAAATAAATGAAAAATAAATACATTTTGGTAATGAAAAAGGCTATTTCTGTATTTCTACGTTTATTCATTTATTTATTTATTTATTTATTTATGCATTTCTACATTTATTTATTTCTGTCTTTATTTATTTATTTATGTATTTCTACATTTCTTTATTTCTGTATTTCTGTGTCCGTATGTTAACTGAGTGGGTGGTCCTATACCTCAGTCTAAAGCCGGATTGGTTATAGCGGTGCGATTAGATCTACTGCTACTGCCTTGACTTGATTGGGGTTGTACACGTGACGTCACAGTAGGCGGAGTCACTGCGGGTTCCAGCCACTGAGTGGCAGAAAGACTTACTGAGTGGCAGCGTTACCGTTCAGCCTGAATGCCGCGAAAACACAAAAAACACATCTAAAATGGGAAAGAGCTGTTGTGCGATTGACTATACAAATATGTGTGAGGACTGGAGTATAATGCACCGTTGGAGGCTGACACACTTACAATTTCGTTGTGCTTGCACAATGACAATAAAGTTCTTGAATATTGAATCTTGAAATAGATTCAACAAGAAATCGGAGCTATCTTTTTACAGACTGCCGAAAGTTAAAGAAAAGAGAAGCAAATGGATCGCTGCAATTCGCAGAAACAACTGGAATCCAGGCACCGAAACGTGTAGCTTACAGTTTTCCAAATAAAAGCTGTAATAAAATAAAAATATTTGTACAAACCACATACAACCAGAATATCCATTGGTGTCCTCATCACTTTAATTTCGCCAACAAATCCCGCCTTGAAGTAGCCGACGACCGAGCGTCAAGGCTTTTGCAGACATTCTAAAACGCTTAACGTGAAACGGTTTAACGTGGCTTAATGTTCCAAAAGGGCGATCAATGATCACCAAATTTCTCTCGGACATCTCTTGTCATAAACACTTCCACCTGTCAAAAAATCAAAACGGAAATCCTATGAGTATGGATGTTATCTTACATTAAGCGTTTTCCTCTCCATTGACGCCCATTATAAGGAAAAGGTTTAACGCGGCTTAATGTTCCAAATAGCGTCCAATGATCACCAAATTTGTCTGACATTTCACATGTGATAAACACCATCTCCTATCAAAAAAGCAAAACAAATCCAAGGAATATGGTAGTTCAGCGCTGTCCTCTCAGTTTTGCTTTTTTGTTAGTTGATCGCTGTTTGTAAAATTAAGCCACGAAGCGTTTTCCTTATAATGGGCGTCAATGGAGAGTTTTGCTTTTTTGACAGGAGATAGTGTTTATGACATGTGAGATGTCAGACAAATTTGGTGATCATTGATCGCTGTTTTGGGACATTAAGCCACGTTAAGCTTTTTCCTTATAATGGGCTTATATAACGCTTAACGTGAGATGACCATACTCCTAGGATTTCGGTTTTGATTTTTTGACAGGAGAAAGTGCTTCTGACAAGAGATGTCAGAAATTTGGTGATCAGATGCATATAAATATCAGGAAACCCCGATTCCTGGCCACATGTCAATGTCCATGGACTACTGGTTCGAGTCCAGCTGCCTTTAATTTAGGCAGATAATCGTTTGTTTTACTCCCGGTTTCGCAGCTGCCCCTACTAAAGGCAGCCATGTTGCAGCATGTTTTGCCGCTCAGTCCGACTGAGTCCGGTGGGAAAGTGACGTCAGTGCATACCCTCTATACGGGAGGTTTGCCTTTAGCTCGCTACTATAGCCGCTTAGCTAAACGGAGTTGTCGACAGTTAGTTTTAATGTAGCCCTGTGTTATTGATGGAAAGTTTTGTACGAGCCGTTGCGTGGAGTTAATACCAAGGTTAGCTAACCAGCTTGTGTAATGTAGATTTGATAGGAATCGTTTGCTTCTGTCTGCTTCGCCCAGCTGACCAATCCGGCTTTAGACTGAGGTATAGGACCACCCACTCAATTAACATACGGACACAGAAATACAGAAATAAATAAATGAATAAATGTAGAAATACAGAAATAAAAAATAAATGTAGAAATAAATCCATAAATAAATGTAAAAATACAGAAATAGCCTTTTTCATTACCAAAATATATTTATTTTTCATTTATTTATGTATTTATTTATTTCTGCATTTATTTATTTATTTATTTATTCATGCTTATGTCTTTTTTTGTCCTCCATATCCCTGCTCCAGCACAGCTGATTCAAATGATCAACTCGTTATGAGCTCCTGCAGCTGCTTAATAACGAACTGATCATTTAAATCAGCTGTGTTGGAGCAGGGAGAGATCTAAAACATGAAGGATAAGGGGTACTCCAGGAGAGGTTTGGGAAACGCTGCTCTACAGTGTACTGTGTTGCCAGCGTTTTTTGGATATTGTGTTTTGCAGTGGTGTACTGGCCATCGGGCATACCGGGACAAATTCCGATGAGCCGCCGCATCGGTGGGCCGGTGGACCGTCAAAAAATCCATAAAGTTTTTTACCGGCCCTCTCTGTGTGTCTGTCATCTGATGAAATGGTTCAGTTGGGAGGACTGAGAAATGAACGTTTATTTCAATAACAAGATACCATAATTTCATGAATGCTTTCACTGTTAAGGCATGTTGCACAGCAGTTTGCAATGACACACGTTCATATGTAATCCTTTACTTTGACACTGACAAAGTAACGTCACGATTAGTTTAAACAGCTTAGTTGCGTAAACTTACCAACAACGCGCTCATCTAACCTAAGTAAAATATTGCTTTGTCATCGCTGTTTTTTAATTAACGCTAAATAAAACGAGACAAGTTTTCAATGTGAGCTGTGTGCCGTTATCAAGGCTTACCTAGGGGGTTAAAGGGAATTTCAGGACCGCTGATGTCCAAGTTGTACCTAGCTAGCTACCTAGCTGCATTAAACGCGATGATATAAAACTTGCTACGTGACGTATATTCAGAAGAATATACCGATTTGAAAGAACCGTTTGTAAAGTCCATGCACATTAACTAATTAAGAGGTAGTCTCAGTTGTAGACAGACCTTGAGAATCGTAGCCAAATATACTTTAATACCAGAGCCAGCTATGTTAGAATGAATTAACGTTACATAAATACCGATAGCAGCACCGTTTGTCAATATTCATATATATTAATGTATCAGTGGCGGCTGGTGAGCTGGAAACAGGGGAGGCTGAAACATTACCTTTAAATCTATCACTACTTTCAACCTGTTCCCCATTATCCTCCTTGATTAACAACAAAACAAATAATTCACAGAATAATTGACACCAATCGCGTAGAGTAAATGATTATGCTCGCGAAACAGATTGTAGTTTGTGTGCTTGCGAAAGTTACAACGTGAGATTGTTTAATTAACAAGGATGGCATTTATCGATTTAAATTACATTAAATGCTCATGACACATCACAGCTTTTGTGAGGTCTGTGTTCTAACGTTATTGTTCATTGCCCTCAGTCTAACCTAAAAGTTTATTCTCAGTAATTTAAATCGATCTAACTAAATTTAGCTCCGTTTTGTAATTTGAATTTTGTAACACAAGAAAGCTATAATGTGAAACATTTAAGAGAAAGCTTTGGGATTACTTGCCACAATTATTCAAATTGCCATCCTTGTTAATTAAACAATCTCATGCTTTAGCTTTCGCAATAGCACACAAACTACAGACAATCTGCGCTGTTTCGCGAGCATAATCATTTACTCTATTTACGCAATATATATATATTCATAGTATATCAATATTTCGGTAATGAGCAGTCAGGAACCGGTACCAATTTAGTACCAGTTCTCGATACCCATCCCTAGCCCTGATGATGTACTTATGGACCGGACACAGGTAGATGACAGCCCACGCAGAATTGTCCTCAACCAGCGTTGCTATGATGACGATAGCCTCGCGTTAGCTCTCCGCTCTAATTACTCTCTATCTCGCTCACACACACACACACACACACACACACACACACACACACACACACACACACACACACACACACACACACACACACACACACACACACACACACACACATTCTCTCTCCCTCCTGGTGTTTAACATGATATACGATGATGATTTTAAAAAAAAATGGGGGTATATTTGCAAGTCGCACGGGTGCGCCTAGTTATAAAATTTAGTCGCACTGTCTCCAAAAATGGTCGCTAAATGGAACTAAATGATCGCAGTTTGGAGCCCTGTATTAAGTAGATGTTCATCTCTGTCTCTGTTTTCGTGTTGCCCTATTGGTCCACCCCACCAGCACCCGTATTTACAGCAGTTTACAGTTGTTCCTGTCTAGGGCGTTGTGCTTGTGCAGTGTGTTGAAGTTTCACAGCTTGGAAAGCGCTTCGGTTTGTATGCATAAGACTCTGCTCCAGCACCCTGACTGCTACTCCACTAGACCTGTACCTTTTTATTTATTTATTTTCCCCTGACTGACCGCAGAACAGAACAGCAGACGCAGCCCTCCAATACGTTTGCCCACAGCCTGGAATGTGGATTCCTGGTGTCAGCCAAACACTGCACCTGTGTTCACGCAGAGATATCCCTACAGGCCAGACTGTTTGCCATTGCAAATTACAGAAAGTTTGCTTTTTGTGAGGGCATGGTCACTCCAGCCTTGTTAATCTGCCTCTGATCTGTGTAAATGTCTCATTGTCCTAAGGTTTGTTAACCAGAGATTAAGAGACCAAGACTGTTCATCCGTGCCCCGTCTGGTCCGTGAAGCGCTGCACATCTCTCCTGTTGACATGTATAAATGCCCGTGTGCATGTGCCAGTAGATGGGAGAGGGGGTTGTTGGCTGCGTGTCTGTCTGTCTGGGGCTGAGCCAGATTTGATGTGTTTAGACCTGGCTGTGAAGTGGATTATCAGAAACATGGCTTTCGGAGAAGGCTTACATGCGAAGGCATCAAGCCTCCAGAGGAATTAACCTCCCCCATCGGACCTACTCCCATCCTTTTAACATGCGGTGGGATGAAGCCAGGAGCTAGGAAGATGTGCAGAACAAATTGAAAAGGAAGATGCAGGGCTGAAGACACTGTCTCAGTGCCTGCAGATGGATTTAGAGTCTGAAATTGTGCAGATTATGTAAATGTGTCTGTGGGTGCTGGGTTTGAGGGGGGGGCGAGGTAGGGGGTGTCATATTTCAAGTGCTGCCTTATAAGCAGGATTTCTATAGGAAATGTATTTTCTCTCATTCTCATTTGTCATGGGCAACTGGGTGCTAAGCAGGAGCCTGGAAGTACAGAGCCGGAATTTTAAATGGAAAGCCAGCTCCCCCAGGACTGTGGCTCTTTGGGCTTCTTTTGGCAGGCACCTAGCATGTGATGGAGGATCAAGGTTAATCACCACGTTATTCAGTGACATTTGGCTCAACACTGAAAACCACTGTTTGATGTCAAGGTGTAAGCCGTGTAGATCTGGAGCACTTGGTGTTTGCACTCCTTAAACTGTCAGCCCATCATCAGAGTTCCACACTGATTAAAGTCTCCACTGCATTCGTTAGCCTCTGAATCCCTGCAGCCTCCTGCATTAACTCTTGTTTCCTCTCCTGCATTCAGTGCTTGGTGATGGGACACTGTGCAGCATGGCATAGCACAGCCCCTTTGTTAATGTTCAGCAGCGCTGCGTTTGAGCCGCTTTGAATTCTGCTCGAGGCTGAGTGAATTTCTGGCATGGTTCACATGCGCTGGATCCGATCGTTTTTCGTACTTTAAACTGTTAGCTTGATCTGAAGCAGTGGTGGCGTGTCGTGCGTGTGCCATGCCGGTGTGGTGCCCCCTTCAGGGCATAGCCAGCAGCACAGCAGCACAGGCCTGCAGAGTGAGGATCAGATCAGCATCAGCACCATTTTAGCTGCGTCCCAACTATGAGGAGCATTTCAGAGTGAGATGTGTGAAAGGTATCCTGTCGAATCACTTTAAGGAAAATAACCTGTCCCTGAATGTAAGCCTATGATCACTGCCAACTGCACTTTTTTCCCAAAATATTTGACATTCTAGATGATTGTGCTGTGGTCATCAGCATGAGGTAAGAGATACACTGTATTCAAATTCTAATTGCCTTTTTCATTAACTATACACCATTGTGCTCCATTGAGTGCAGTATTACATATTACAAATGAGCTCAAAGTTATTATTGAATGCAAATCACTAGATGTTTATAAATGAAGTATTTAAACAGTGATAGCATAAGAGTGATTCTGTCCCAGTGTTTTTGGTCACTATATGCAGCTGATCCTTATATCAAGATTTTTTATAGGTTGAGTGTGTTGTGGTAAGTATAGCTGGCCTCCATGCCTCCTGCCCTATGTTGGAGAGCCCCTGGCATAGAGGGAGCAGTGCATGATGCGAGACTTTGCAGAATCCAGCCGGTGAAGGTCATCAAGCACTCTGCTATAAGTGAGAATACCAAAGAGCTGGAGGTTCCCATCTGCAATGCAGAGAGAGTGACACTTATTGGTCGTAGGAACACAAAAGCACCGGAACAGAGAGGAAGCAGTCAGTCCCTCACAGTGCCTTGGGCAGCTACCTTCTCAGTTCCATTTACAGATAAAACATTCCTCCTTGTGTCTAAACTTTGAACAGCATGTCCTTAACCATTTCTCCATTGACCCACAGCCACTGTCTGCAGGCTGTGCGAATGCAGGCCAATATTGCTGTTCACAGTGATGCTGACCCCAGAGCAGCGGGGCAGTAAAACACTGGCGAATGAAGCTGGTTGAAAATAGATCCTCCATGTAAATTCAGGATGTGGAATACTTACTTTCTAGCATGAAGTGTTGATAATGCGAAGAGGACCACGCTCCCTCCCCTGGAATGAGCACTGGCATGCACTCCCTGTCTGTGGTGTTTTACATGACATTACAGGTGCTTAGCAGACACTCTTTTCTAGGCAGAATTACATAGGTTACAGTTAATTTACATGTTAACCATTTATACAGCTGGAACTTAAAGCATTTATACTGAGGAAAATTAAACACCTTGCCCATGGGTAGTATGGCTATGTCCCAACTGGGAGCTGAACCAGCAACATTCAGGTTACAAGCCCTGCTGCTTAGCCCTACACCATACTACAGCACCTGTACTACCACCCAAATTCCGTGGGGTCGTGTGCATGACCCAGAAGAGGTGTGTTCCTGGATGAGTTTGCAGTGGAAACTAGGGATGCAACGGTACAGTGGACCCACGGTTCGGTATGTATCGTGGTATTTGGGCCACGGTAACGGTACGGTTTCGGTATCTTTATATTTAAGAAAAAAATAAAGACACGTCACCCTTTAAACAATGAACTCTGTATTTAGCCTCATTCAGAAAAATGGCAGCATGACTGACTAGTAGGGCTGCTCGATTATGGCAAAAATCATAATCACGATTATTTAACACGATTACTCATTGACTTTGGAAACGTGCATTTATAAAATTTTCAACCCTTTCGCATAGTAACTTATTTTTATGCTATGTAGCGCGCGTGTTACATTACATGGTCTGTTATGTTTTCATTAGCGTTAAGCTTCTCATAGTTTTCAGTTAGCATTTGCTATATTTTTTAACGTTAAATCGCTGTTTCCTCAACGCTTAAATTAGCTAGAATTTTTCCAATGTAATGTTCTAATCGCGCTAGAGATGAAACGGTATGAAAATTTAATATCACGATTATAGGTATTCATCGCAAATAAAGCGCAAAGGGAAGAGTCGAGTCTGCTTATGCATGTTGTTTTCTAAAAGTCGGTATAATATAGGCTAATTTGTAGGTCATTTCAGAATATTATGATAATGCTGAAGAGGGCAAATTAAATAGCAGTGTTCTCCAATGTTCACTTCCCCCTGACAGCAAAGTAGGCTATATGACTCAAGACTTAAGAGTTCAACTGTTTACGGAACTTCAGACAAATACAAATAATGCTGTCACATCGTAGTTACGCTGAAAAATCCATACAGAAGAAGGAAATAAACTGGTCTAAACCGTGTTCTGTTTCAAGAATATGCAAATACAAACATACACGGAATTCATCCTTAATAGCAATTTAGTTCTCTTAGAAGGCTGAAAAATCTCCGGAGCGCTGACACTGCTTTTGTCACTGTTTTCACTGACACAAAACAAACCCACGTTGCATGCTGCGCCTGCGCACCTGCGTCTGGGAGACTGTTGCTAACTTTGGTTGATGCTGGGCAGTATTTTTTCAAAATGCGGTAATCAACCACGGTTTTAATGATCATTTACATTTGAAACGGTAATACTAACCGTCGGGAATTTTACTGTAGTTTACCGTGAAACCGGTTCATCCCTAAATCGCACCGGTTTTAGCATACGAGCTAACCAGCGAATCACACCGGTGTGACCGTACCCGAGAATATTTGCTTTTAGTTTCCTCTCTCTTCTCCAGCTTGTATTTGCATACAGAGCGCTGATAGGCTCCAGTGAAACTCTGTGTTCTGTGGATCGGAATGTACAGCGTGCATGTAGTCTGCAGCGCAATAAGCAAGTTTTGGAAATTATAGGAAAATGACAGGCATATCGTATTACCGCGGTTCACGTGTGCATATTGAACCGTAGGGGGCGTACCGAACGGTTCGACAACATACCGTGTACCGTGCATCCCTAGTGGAAACACACCTGGCTCTCCTTGGGTATAGGCTAGCTTTAAGCGGCTCTGAAAGTGCACTGACCACAGGGCAGGCATCATCCTCAGCCTCAGAGTTCACTGGCTCCAGACTGCTATTGATGCTGGGAACAATAGTGTTGGCCAGATATTTGGGAAATCCCTGAAGATGACTGGGTAGAGATGGGCAGGGGCGGACAGTGGGATGTGCTCGTCAAGCGATCCCATTGGTTGAAAAGCCTACCCTGAATAGTGGGTGGAGATGGGGTTGGGGGTATTTCTTTATGGAGCAAGGGGGTCATTAAGAGGCAGAAAGTGTGTCCACCATCTCACTGAAAGCAGATAGCTTTTTCAAGGGCACAGGACACAAAAGTAGTGCCTGTCCCCCACTGTCCCGCCGTTTCACCTCGTAGGACTCGCAGCGGCTGTGCCGGGCCTGGCTTTTTGTCCAGCACCTTGGGGAGTTCCTTTTCTGCAAAGACGATGCCCCCGCAGCGGCCCCACAATTTCAAGGTTGGGCAGAAATGCTAGCGCACTACTACAAAGGCGTGCAGTATCCCCAGGGCAGAACGGTGTGGTGACCAGACAGAGCAGCAGAGCAGGAAATACAGCCAACAGCAGATTATTTCCTTCCCTCACTCACCGCCTCACTACCTCCTGTGTCTTTGTCTAGCAGACAGAGAGAGACTGCGAGAGTCTGGATGAGCACACACAGTGGATAATCTGTCTGCCAGGGCACCAGTGGACTGTACTGTTATTGATAGCCAGCTACTGAATTCACAGTTCAGTACACAAATTGATAATGCAAAGCAAGTTCTCGTCTACTGCTGACATTGTATGTATAGGTATATGGCGTTGTACTGACACTATGCTGTAATTCACTTCTTATCACTATTGTGAATGCTATACAGATGTGTATTTATGATTGTTATCTATGCACTATACTGTAATTATTAAAGAATCATTTTATGTTATGTATATGTCTTCGGCCCTTATTCACGAGAAAGAGGGGTTGCTCAAGTTGTTTTTTTCCGGGGGGTCAGTTCTGTGTGGGGTACAAGCTGTATTCAGAAGGCTGGATGTCTCTGTCTTTGGGCAGACAGTGGTGTGTGTCGTTATGGTGGGGCCTTGGCTCTGAGTGATGAGCTCTGTTCTACAGCTTAAACAAAGCACTGCCATCCCCTTCTTTCAAGAAGCTGAAATATGCCCCTAGCCCACAGTATCACAAAAATGTATATCTGTGGGCATGTATGTGTGTTTGTGTGTGTCTGTCTGTCTGTCTGTGTCTGTCTGTGTCTGTGTGCATGTATGTGCGTGAGTACATGCTTGTGTGTCTGTGTCCTGTGTCTATGTCTGTATGTACGTGTGTGAGTGTATGCTTCCGTGTGTGGCTGTGTATGAGTGTGTACATGCGTGTATGAGGTCATGTATGTGAGTGGCATAGGGATGTGGAGGATGGCTGTAGGGTGTAATCACTCACACCAGCAGTGACAAGGACAGACTTTCACACCTGCAGTCAGAGGAGCAGTAGCCTGTGTCTGCAGCTCCAGACCTGCCAGACAGGCTGATACTCACGTGACATCCTGACACCTCACATCGCTCACCACTGCTCTGGGTCTCCATATCCACGAGTGCTCTGATGGACCATTCCACAGAAGTAGGTCAGGTCTCCCCTCAATGAAACCTACTCACATGCTAGGCTATATGCTTATGCTAGGCCACATGCTTATACAAGGCTACCTGCTTATACTAAATAAACTGAATATCATTGATTTTCAGTTTAATTGTGGATAATGTGATTGTAGACATGTATGCAGATTAGTTGCAAATTACTTGCCTGTGCATTCCCTCACCCCTCAGACTTGATGATGGACTGTGCTTCAGATTGCGTTGTCAGGTTGCTTACAGCAGTTAAGGGTCACAGGTATCGGAAGCCACTGGTTTCAGTGTGAAACTCCTGAACGTGCAGTGAATGTCCATGTCTGTAATTACTGTCATTCTGGAGTAATACTCTGCTACCAGCAGACTGAAATCCATATGGCCCAATTAGAACATTTAGAGGAGGAAAGACACAGGCAGGTGGACGTGTGTGTGTTGGGGGGTATTAATGAACAAACAGGGCCTCATCTGCTGTTTGTGACCTATGCATCTCAACTGGGTAACCCCTGTGGCGTTTCCGCTGAAGCTTGTGTGTGTGTGTATGTGATTGCGTGTGTGCGTGTGTACGTGTGCCAGTGCGTGTGGCAGTACGTGTGTGTATTTTTTTGTGTTGGTGACAGGTTTAAGGGGAGATTAATGAGCAGACAGGGCCTCATATGCTGTTGAGGACCCACACAGTTGGACAGGATAACCCCCACTGTGTGTGTGCTTGTGTGTGTATTTGTGTGTGCTTGCTTGTAAGTTTAGTGTGTGCATGTGTGTGTGTATGTATGTGAGTACCTGCATGTGTTAAGGTTCTTCAGCATAACTGGTCCTCTAATGTGCTTATAGGACTCTGGGAAAGGGAAGTTCCTGTCTGTCTCATGAAATGATTGGATGTTAGAGGCATCATTCACAGCAAAGGATGTGGCTCATAACACATTCTTACAACTCAGGATTTCACATTATTTTGGCAAGATGTCAAATATGAAACAGTGTTTAGAAGTGAAGTGGATTGCTATTGTATATTTTTAAAGATATGTGTCATCTTGTTAAATTAAATTCACGCGGGGTTGGGGGGGGGTGTGTTAGCCATTCTCGGCAGTGGCGTCTTTTTGTCCAGTCCTGTGGCGAGGCTGTTTTTAGGACTCGCCCATCCTCAGACAGGCTGAACAGATCCTCCATTGAAGCACTCGGCTCTGACCGGATGGGAGTGGGCTGATGTTTTCTGTGGTATGCAGGCTGAGCGTCTGCAGATGCAGATTTGATTTGGGCCTTGGAGCCGCTGCCACGGTCCGCTGTTCCAGCCCCGTCGCAGAGCACTAGGATGTGTCCAATCAGGCTCATCTGTGGACCTCCCGAGTGGCTCAGTCAGCAAAGTGCTCTCTTTAAATGCAGTCCGAGCCTTATGGCCGGGGTTCCAAACCTGCAGACAGTGGCTGAGAGCCCACAGGGCTCACACCTCTCTCTACCACCCAGTGATTTTTAAGGTGCTTGGATGACATCAGTGGAGCAGCTCCTACTCTGCCATTCGTACCCACTTCACCTGTAGAGTACTGTGGTACTTGGAGTGTGAAAAACAGCCATTTGCCTTGTGCAAGTGTACTGGAGGATTGCACTCATCTTACTTCAACCCAACAAGGGGCCCTGCACAGTGCATGGTTGAACGTAATGGGGCTTAGTCCATACTGGTGTGCCAACACACTGTTGAAAAGACCAAGACGAGTATGTGGGATTGGGAGAGTAAATGCAATAGAGTGTGATGCTGCAAAATGTGTGCACAGCACTTTGGATAAATGCATACCCTATTTTGTTGCACAGCATAGAGCCAATCCATATCATTCCCTCTGACTTTACTTGCTCTTGTTATATGCATACGGTATGCGGTACGCGGTATGCATAATACCGCACTTAAGAGTCCCACACACATTCAGTTTTCAGGTGAGTAGTTGTGTATGCATGTGTGCAGCAGTGTGGCATAGTGGTAAGGACCACGGCTCCTAACAAAAAGGTTGCTGGTTCGATTCCCTGCTAGGGTGCTGCTGTTGTATGCTTGGGCAAGGTACATAACCCACAGTAACTATCCAGCTGTATACATTGTTAAAATAGATAAAAAGAGAGTTTGCTAAATGATGATCATGTAATGTGTGCACTTTTGGAGAAATTCAGGCCAAAATCCATAATGTGGTAGGAGTCACTGTATATGGATTATGTATACAGCCACCTTTTACCTGCTTGAAAAGACTCACTGACTCACTGTAGCCCCATTGATGTCACAGGATCATTAGCATGCACCTTACTGAAAGTCCGTTCCTATTTCTGTCTGAAATATGAATTACTCATTGTTTTCCAGCTGAAGGTCTCAGATGGCTTACATACAGAGAGTGAGATTATTCTTTCTCCACACAGTTCTCTGATGGCTTAAATTAAGTTAATGCAGTACATGGCTGAAACAGCAACTGACTTCCTTCACTTAGAAGAGAGTACATATTTATTATTAATCTGTATTTCTATATTTAACTTATTGTTATGAAGCAAAATGCCAACATCCATTAAGAATAAATTAAATAAAAATAGAAATATTTCTGTGAATATATACTTACTATTAAGAATCAAAACAGCCAAATTCATGTCAAAATTCTGTGAATTAAAATATTTATGGGCCATTAATAAACACTGACTGGCTGAAGCATGTGGTCAAGAATCACATTCAGCATTGCCCAAGTTCAAGTCTGACTGCTAGAGGAAAATATGACCTTTTCAAGTAAAAGCTTATTCCTCGAAATATTCCTTCAGCATAATGTTATACACCCTACTAACCGTCACTGTGATTAATTGCGCTATCGGTGTACAGGACGTAGGGTGATTTTAGGGGCGTTTTTGATGGGAAGAGTGTGTCAGACATGGCCACAGCTGGCATGAAGAGCATTGGGCTGGTGTGGATATTGTTGCGAGGTTCATTGACCCGGAGAGTGATTTGGGTCATGGTCTGTGGTCCCCAACCTCGGGTCTAATGGAGGTCCCGTTTCAGTCCATTTGCAGCTCTGTCCCGGGGGGCATGTCACTGTCAGGGCAGACAACTGACACCCCCCAACACACACAGAGCATAATGGGACCCCAGGGGCACTGACCCAGACCCTTCTGGTGCGCAGCTGACAGCTCACAAACCCCCTGATCTCTTCATCTGTCGTTCTGTATATTGTGTATATTATGGTGTTTATTATGATGTATTCTACGTATAACAATACTAACCTTTTTGACTTAAATATAATCTGCTGAAAAAATTGCATACTCTATCAACATTAAATTAGGCTATACTTAGCATTCAAAAATCTGTTAGAGGATATGCAATGAAATGAGTGTAGGATTATTTCCATTGATTATCTCTCATGGTGAATGCATTGCTGTGCTAATGTGTAGTCGATTCCCACTGTGCTGCACTGATTTGGCAGTTAAAAAAAACGCTGTGGTAGGAGTGTGAGTTTTAGTCTTTGTGGATCTGAACTGAAGCCCCGAAGGTCTTGTGCTGTGCTGGGCTGATACATTTACCTGGCATTCGGCCCGGTCACCTCATCACCTGCAATGTTGTGGGTTTAAGCAAAAGGATTCCTGTCCTTCAAAGCGCAGAGCTCTCTCTTCCTCTCCAATGCTGCTGCTAATGTAATGTAATCTAATGTAATAAAACATACCGACATCAATCTCACCACAAAGGACAGCCAGGGTTCGAAATTTTTATCAGTATTTGCTGAGTAAGTGTTGATTTCACAAATCCCAACTGTATGAAAATTAAAGTCTATCTTTTAAACTATAAGTATGCTTGAGGAGGGGGTGTGAGTTGGTGTTCTGTTGTACACTGTTGAGCATGGTACTTTTCTGAATTTTCTCTAAGGTCTTCCTGGGTGGGGAATGAGAAGGATTATAAGACCCCTGCGAGGCTCTGAAGCTGAAGCTTTACACAGGTTCAGGTAGCTGCGGGACTGGCTGGGTTTTGGAGCTGAGATGTCCAGTGTATCCTGTTCAAAGGCAGACAGATGCAGATCAGCAGACAGGCTACAACCACAGGCCTTGCAGTACTTTGGGAGTGGAGTCCACGGCTGAGCTCCCAGTGCGGGTGCTGGTAGTCTGAGAGAGTCAGATTTCCTTTTCCTGATCTCTCCACTGCATTCTGAGGTTAAGCTGACTGCTGCCTCTGTGAACGCAGAGAGGTTTGTCATATGCTGTGTTTAGTTTGTGTGTGTGTGTGTGTGTGTGTGTGTGTGTGTGTGTGTGTGTGTCCTTCTGTCTCCGCAATCCTCTGTGTAGGGACCTTAGGAGGCCATGCTAAGGGAGGCCATGCTAGATTCAGTTCAAACAGATATGCATGTGCTGTGTTCTCACATCAGCAGCTGTGTTCTCTTGCTGTGATGTTACTGAGACATTGGACTGAAAGCGGTGTGATGTCATGGTTAGAGAGCTAGGCTTGTGGGTTTGTGTCCCTGGTGGAACTCTTCTAAGTACCTTTGAAGAATGCTCTTAACTGGAATTGCCTCCGTGAGTGGACTGTAGTAGGCTGTGCATGTCACCCTGGATAAGGGAGTAACCACATAAATGATGGAGCTTTATGTTCACTTGTTCGTCCATATAAAAGTAAAGCTTTCAGGATTTTTAAAATGTTAAAGATATCCAGGCTACAAACTACATGCCTGTGATTGCCAAATATATAGTGACCAAATGTACAGCATACGTTTGAGCTTATGTAGCTCAACATTGTTGAAATAACCATCTTTTAATTAATTAATTTGTTCATTTGTTCTTTTGTCTGTTTTACTAGCAGACGCTCAAGGGACTTACAAGGACATCAAAGCAAGATATATTAAATACATATTACAGGAACAGCGATTACCTAGGTTCTGAATGGCTGAATGAAGTACTGTTACTAAGAAGCAGGCTGGAAACAGAATTTGCTGTTTCTGGGAGCCAAAGTGAAGTCTCCTCAATGTGCATGTATCCTGCCTGGCAGAGGCACAAGCCAAGCCTTGGTCTCTTACGAGTTCTGTACTGTGAGCCGAAGGGACATGCAAAATTTCTGCATCACATGACAGGACTCTCTCAGCAGACAGCTTTATGCTGAGAATCGCGTAGCTGAAATTCAACATCTGGCTGTGGACATTAATATGTACTGAGGAAATTAAGAGAATGGCAGTGTCCCATCTGGGATTTGAATCAGCTTCCATCTGGTTCACGGATGTGCGTTCCTCAAACTGAGACCCGGACCAGGGTCATCTCATGAAATAACATAATATTGCATTTTCTAAGCAAACATTCTAAACCAGAATGACTCCATTTGTACAGCTGGATATTTATCGAGGCAGTTCAGGTTCAGGCAGTTCTGGGGATCGGTCCATCAACCTTCCAACGAGTCCCACTCCTTCCCGCAACGCTACACTGCTGGTCAGAAATGGAGAGAGCATTGCATGATGGGATGTGGACAGGAGAGGCCCGTGTACTGTCACTGTCTGCCAAACTGTTCCCTCTGTCTCCCTCTCCTTTTGGATGCTCGGATCACAGCGCTCGCTGGTGTGTTTGCTGTGTAATCAGCTTATTCAAAGAGGCCTTCTCATCTCCCTCCAAAGCAGATCCTCTGCACTGCCCTGTGAACAGGGGCTCACAGGCAGTCGACAGACGTATTAAATGGGTTACACCGAGTGGGTGTATCTCCAGCGAACCAGCAACCCTTTGTTGTGTGCTTTAACCAGATTGGCTAGCTGGATTTGGAGATTTCAGAGTAAGCTTCAGGCTCGTCACATTTGATTTGCTGAGTTTAGAGTTAGAGCAGTTGAATAAGAATCAGTCCTACGTCTGGGTGTAATGCCACTTAAAGGCTGAGATACTCTATAACAGCAGTGGGACTGCAGGATTTGCTGATGTGAATGTGTTGGTTATGTAGTGGGGGTTTTAGCAGGAAAGGAACAGAGCAGGAGAACAGCAGCATGGCCCAGGAAACACCAGTGATCACTGACCCTAAGATGCCACTGCATTTTCCTATTCTCATTGAGCTGCAGACCTTACACACACACACACACACACACACGTACATATATCGCTCACACACATACGCACCCTCACAGCCACACACCAGAGGACTGTTAATTAAAGCACTAATGAACTGTAAACCTCTCTGTGTTTGGAAAGCAGGCTGCCCCCATGCAGTTTTTGTGAGAGTCAGCTGTGCAAACAGGGCCCAGTGCTGTGGTGAAAACATGCCCCGATGTGACCAGAACAGCGGGCTGGGCCCAGCCTCTGTCCCAGCAGGAATGCAGCGAGGAGCCTCTGTAATGGCATTGTGTGGGACGGCTCGGGTCTGGAGCCAGGATCACTGCCCTGTCTGTGTGCAGTGGCCATGGGCCCAGCTGACACCTCGGGCTGTGTCTGTGTGTAGGTTAACACTGCCTTCTCCATGTGATTATAAAAGGATTGTTACTCACCCTGATCTCACTCCTGTTTTGTGGTTAACCCTCCCCTGCTCTTGCCCCGATTTCCCTCCTCTGTGCTGGTTAACCCTTTTCCTACTCTCTCCCCGATTTCCCTCCTCTGTGCTGGTCACCTTTCTGTTCCTCCTCAGTTCAGTGCTCCAGAATACCCAGCACCCCCAGGTCACTGCCTTCTCCCCTCACTGCTCTGTGTATATTACAGGGCACCCACCTGTGTGATGGATCACAAGGCCTCCTTCATTTCCCAGCCAGTTGCCTTGTGTTAAGCCCATTTTCCCACTCCCCTGAGCCTTGAAGTGTTACCTACAGAGCAGAGCTGTGTCAGACAGACAGCGTCACCTGGAGGTGGAATAATGTATGAACTCTGTCTCGCTGGCTTCTCTCTTTCTGGATTCCAAACAGACCTGGTGCGGCAGCCGCCCTGCTCCTCCTTCGGCTCTCCCCACTCTCCATTCTGCGCTTGGTAAACGCTGTCTGCACTGTTCCGTGCGCACCACTGACGAGGCCTGCATGGCGAACCGACGCCCTCATGGTGTTCGGCTTGCTGCAGATAAGGGGAGGGCTGTGTACACAGTGGTCACATTGTGCTGTCAGAGCGGTCCGAAGAAAACCACAGGATCAGATGTACCTCCCTCACGAGCCTTGTGGTAAACAGACCTTTATCTGTGTCTGTGATGATTTCCCTTTGTGTGCAGTAGGGCTGTCAACGAATATTCTAAATTCGATTATATAATCGAATTGTAAAAAAAAAGACATTCGATTGTGAAAATTAATATTCGATTGTGGGAAGAAAGAAAAAAAAAAAAGCAGCACTACCGCGGCTGTCTGCTCCTCGAGTTCTCTGCTTTCACACTAGAGCTTTTGGTGTGGACCCGAGTCCGCTTGAGCCATTAGTTCGATTCGTTTTGTTGATGTGAAAGCTGTTTTCTGAACTCGGGTGTTCACCAAGGGACCATACCCAAGTCCTCCAGAAAATAGGGGTCTGGGATACGGTTCACCTTAACTCCTGTGCAGTTCGCATTTGGTGTGAAAGCTATCCAATTTAAAACCAGAAAGTAAACGCTATTGATGATGTGTAATTTGTTTGACGGTCACACAATCATGAGCAGGAAAGGAGCATGCAATTTTCAAAAATGCTAGCAATCTTGAAAATGGTGACTAGAGGACAGCTACGGGGCAATTCATGCTTGTCACATCTAAAAACTATTTGGGAAATAATTGAAATAAATGAATTTGCAAAGCTGTAAAGCTCATAGCTGTAAGCTCCATTCAGATGCTCTGATTCTGAGATGGGTTCCTGCTCTGACTTCCAGGGTGAAAGCTGTGTCAATGAAATTGTCTAGGTTGCTCTGATTCTCAGATGGTTTGATTGTAAGATGGAGTTCTCTGATTCTCTGAGTAGTGTTTCTGCTGACATTTTCAGGGTTACGGTGGGTCTGATATTTTTAGCAATTGTGGAATCATAGACATTATTACAGGACTGACCCTCCAAAACAGAATTGGGCACAGAATTTTAATTAGCAGACTTTATTTACAAAACATAAATTTTACTCATTTTCAAAATGCAGTTCAACAGCATGATAAAAGCTATGGGAGCTTAATGTAGTTTAGGTCTAATTGGATGGGTACTAGCTCCACTTTTTTGTCTGGGCATTTTAAATACTTTCCTAGTATAGTTAAGCTGATCAAATAAAGGCTTTTTAAACTTTACATTCAAACTACAAGTGCCTGGATTTTTGGTTGAGATCAGCTCCATGACTTCTTGGATCACCTGTTTTCATTCAGTTTATTGCTTTTGATTGATCAGATTAAGAGTTTATGTTTAGTCAGATGTGCAGCATCTTTATAGTTCTTTAGGACGCGCTGTTTTGTAATATTGTCCAAGGATGCAGGGGAAAGAGTCGACTTACATGTTCTCTGAATGAGCTAACATTACTTCGCAGTCTGGGTGGTGCGGAGGTCAGGAGCAGAGCGTGTGACCCAAAGCCTGCTGGCTCGATTCACAGATGGGCAACTACAGTTGCACTACTGTCAGTAAGGTACTGAACCTGACCTGACTGTATGAAAAGATAGTGTGTTAAAAATTGTAATGTATAAGGAATAAAGACCATCCACTAAGCAAACATAATACAATGTAACTAACCTAACTGTGTGGTGTTATCAGCAACTTCCCTGCGTATACAGCAAGTGGCAATGTGTTGTCACAGCCTGACTGGAAACAGTCTAAAAATCCAATTGCAATCATTTACGTGTGGTTCCATTTGGCAGTGGTTGGTGGTCAAGAAGACAGTTTGATCACGGTTCAGTGACAGTGTGGGTCTTCAGCGCAGATCACATTGCCGCCAGTATCCCTTTTAGTCCAGAGGTTCCTCTCGGCTTCCGAGGGCCTGAACTCATTTCCGAATGTTTTCATCACTTGCCGAGGCCACTGTCAAAACATTACCCCCACCCCCCACCCCCAGGCTGAACTTGTGTGTCATTGTCACTTTTTTCAGTGGGATTGATGGGTTCTTGGCGCCACATGCGTTAATCATTATAGCATATTCAAAGCAACACTCTCTTTATGGCTCTCAGACACTCCATTCAGGGTTGTACACTGGAGCAGAAACCCTTAGCTGTGTGAGCTGTGCTGGGGGGGCGTTGCCCTTCCAGAATCACATCCAATAGCCTTTCAGGCAGAGGCCGTTGCTGGGCAGTGCAGCTGGGTTCGGCCAACGCTGTGGTAAATCGCAGCCTGTCTCTTCGAATTAAGGTCAGTGTGTTTAAACCCCACCCCCTCCACCCACCACCACCGGGCCGCCACACTTCCTAACCACCCTGAGGATACGCTCGTCAGTGGCCATGGCCTCCTCCCTTTTCAGCCTGATGGCAGTAGTGTTCGCCTTCACCATTTGAGGTGCCGTAAATGGTCTTTCCTTCAATAAAGTCATTAGCAGTCGGCACCATTGAGGCTGATAAGAGGTGAAGTATCGCTTAATATTAATATTTCAATTTGCCTTGAAGAGAGGATTTCACAGCCCAACGGCCACACCCAGTCCCCTTGCGTCTGGATCCATGGCGATGGTATGGTGTGACATCTTCTGTCCCTCTCTCTGTTTGGCAGGAGCCTGTCACACTTCCCTCCTCTGATAAAAGAAGCCAAGCTTGGGAGTGGGGTTAGGTCAAGGGGGCACTTGGTTTACATCATCAGCATGCTGTTTAGCAAGTACGCTCAGCTAGCATTTTGGTCCCAAAGAGCAGCTCATCCCACTGGCTATGGCTGCGGAGGCTCCCCCCTGTCAACTAGCCCCAGCTACCATGAAGAGTGTGGATCCAGGGTAACAGACGAGACGTGATGGTGATATGATAACAACCCTTATAAGGAGGGGTCCAGAAACACTTGGTGCAGCGCCAAATGGCCTATTGATCCATCTGAATTGGCACCTGGCCTTCTTAAATCAAGTACACCCAAAGAGTTGCGGAGAGTCAGAAAGAAGCAGCGTGCCCGTGAAGACCACTCAGTGTGCAGGTTTCTGTATGTCCTTCCCCTGCATGTCCATATATGAAGGGTGGGGGGAAGTGGGGTTACAAGAAGCCCCACCTTTTGAAAGATCAAGAGTTGCACTGTTAGAGCCAGGTTAGAGTGCGCATAGGAAAAGATGGTCCAAGCACTCACAGTTATATATAGCAAGGATTCAATAAGATTATATCATTTTTTGCATTTCCTCTCTGGTGTCTGTAGAAATTCCGTCAGCTTTGCTGCACATTGGGCAGATGTATTGATTTTTCAGTACAATGCCACTTGAAAGCTGTGTTTCTGCTCTTTGATGTGTTGGGAGTTCAATGCGTGGAGTAAGTGGAGGGTGGGTATCAAAGATCATAAATCTTGCTGTTTGTCTCAAGTGAATCCTCATAGTCTCCTCTCTCCCCCCCAACTTATCCTAGATCTGTCAAAGAACAGGTTCACGGAGATCCCCCCGGAGGTATGCCTGTTTGCTCCACTGGAGTCCCTCAACCTGTATCACAACTGCATCAGAGTGATCCCAGAGGCCATTATCAACCTGCAGATGCTCACCTACCTGAACATCAGGTGTGTAAACTCCCACTGTTCTGTGAGAAAACAGGAACTCGGGGAAAAGTAGACGTACCAGGCTTCTATACATCAGCCTTGGAAGAGCTGTTTGATACAATAAAACTAAACACTTGACTGTTGAATCTCACCTCCTGTTCAAGTCTGTCACCATGAGCGTAGAGCGTTGTAAAATTTCCAAGTAGCTCCCTTTCAGTGTACTGTTTATGTAGTCTCTGTTTCAGTAGTCCATTTGTTTGTTGTAGAAGTCTGTTTCTTTGTTTCAGTAGTTTGTGTTTCTCTGTTTCAGCAGTCTGTGTTTCTCTGTTTCAGAGTTCTTTATTTCTCTGTTCCTGACGTCAGTGTTTCTGTTTCAGAAGCCTATTTCAGTCCTTTGCTTTTTCCATTGTAAAGATAAACTGTATTTGTTCCTCCTTTAGAGGTATAGGATTGGTTTGCTGAAAGACAGATATTTTGCAGAGTTCACATTTGTGCTGATGTCATCATCAAAAAGCAGCACTGTGAAATTATCTTGTTGGACTGTAATACATTTCTGACTTTCAGTGTAAAACAATAAAGATATGCTTCAGTGTCCCAGCGTTTGCTCTCAGTGTCAGGTGATTAGCATAAAACTGTACTATTAAAAGTGGTGACCTGAAATACCGTAGAGTTGGGCTCTGCAACTACCTTTTCATGGGGGCCAGATTAAAAAAATGTGCAGGTGGGCCACTTTCCACTTTCCACTCATTAAACACTGGATGGATAAGCAGTATGCATATGTGCATAAACAAGGCAGCCTCAGAACTGGTGACATAGTGTCCCCCTCCCCCCATCAAAAAAAATGAAGTATACACACATCCACAACTTGTCTTAATGGGAGAAGCTGTACGTCTGTCATTGTCCAACATTGGCTAAGTTTGGCTCATAAGCCGTCACGGTGACTGACATTAGTCAGAGCAGGACTGCTTGAGGTCATGTTTCTCTGCTCATAGGAAGCCCTCCACCTTTGAGTCATCCCAGCTGAACAGCTGAACCATGCATTATATGATCAGCCATATTCATTACAGAGAAAAGATTACCTTTCAATCAAGACAGAGATACCAGTCTATCCCATCTAATACAGACTTTTTACAGGGAGTACTTTTAATAGGGCCAAGCCCATTCCAGTCAGTCTAGATCTGTGGAAACAGCCCATGGTACAGCAAACACACTAGCAGGTGGTAGAAGAAGTGCGGACAGAGACAGGAAGAAGCAAGGAGGGTAGGGGTAAAGGACAGGCAAATCCATCTCTACATTCTCCATCTGACACCTTCTTCAGGCTGCTGTGTTCTGCAACATCAAATTTACACCCTTGAGGTGTAGCTGCAGTTTTGCAGCATCACAGGTGAAACACTGCACTTTGTATCAGAGGGATCATTCTGAGTCATGTGTGATGCATTCTGGGTAACCCCCACTTCAAGTGTGAACACTGTGATGAAGCAGCCTCACACCATGTGTTCCGGCCTGTATGTGAAAATAACAGTAAACTGGCAAAACCAAATATCACCGGCATGCAATATATCTCATCTCTGTGTGTGAGAATGGCTCTGTTAGGGCTTTATGGAAGATGGTGAAAGTTCTAACCTTGATGATCTTGTTTCAGTAATTCCTTGATGGGGAAGGAATTACAAGTTTTTTAAATATGGAAAGTCAACCATAATATTAAAGTAATTGTGAATGATTTATTTACTGGAGGGTTTGGGATTGTTAACCTTTGTTCAACCAGCTTTTGGGGCTGGGTGTAAAATGTTCCCAAAGCAGGCCTTATGTGGCCGGAGTGTGTCTCGAGTAGAACAGAAAGGTCTGTGTTGACCTCAGGTCTCTTTCGCCTTCTCTGTTTCAGCCGGAACCTCCTCTCTACGTTGCCAAAGTACTTGTTCGACCTCCCGCTCAGAGTTCTGGTCCTCAGCAACAACAAGCTGGTCTCAGTCCCTGAGGAAATCGGAAAGTGCAAAGACCTCATGGAATTAGTGAGTACTGCTGCCCACCCCTCAGGCCTGTGTGTTTGTAAGTGTTACTGTCTGTGTGCAAGTGTGTGTGTGTCCATGTGCATTCTTGCACCCATAGAACTGTATGTGTGCATACGTACACTGTGTGTATGCGTGTATGTGTTTGTGGGACTGTGTTTAGTGCTGCATCCTGATCTGTATCCTCTCCTCAGGATATCAGCTGCAATGAAATCCAGGTGCTGCCCCCACAGGTTGGGAGGCTCCATGCCTTACGGGAACTGAACATACGCAGAAACTGCCTGCATGTCCTGCCTGATGGTGAGTTCCTCTCCTCTGCAGCTCTCCCTTTCTCTCTCCTCCTTCTCCCTTTCTCTCCTCGCTCTCCCTCTCTCCCATTCTCTGTCTCCCACCTCTCACAAAGACCCCACAATCCTCTGGCCATTTGCATTTCTGAAGTTTAAGAGTCATCATGTTTTCTTGCTTCAGCAGTACAGAGGTGGTCCTAAAGCTTGGTACTGGTGCACCATGTGCTTTTGTGTTGAATGGACTCTCTCTCTCTCTCTCTCTCTCTCTCTCTCTCTCTCTCCTTCTCTCTCTCTCCTTCAGAGCTGGCAGACCTGCCTCTCATCAGGCTGGACTTCTCTTGCAACAAGATCTCGGAGATCCCTCCTGCTTTCCGGAGACTACGGCATCTGCAGGTCATCATCCTTGACAACAACCCTATGCAGTCACCCCCTGCGCAGGTGTGTGTATCTGGGGGTCTGGGCCTCACTCTCACCTTTGGTGTCTGCAGGAATTCCGTAAGACAAGGCCAAAAAACATGCAGCTCCCTGTCTTTTAGCCTCACCAAGGCAATTGGGATTGTCTGTACAGCCCATGTTCATAAAACCGAGGCTACGCTGCCACCTAGAGGGCATCACCTGTTCCTACATGCACTGTACATACAGTACATTTGTACATTGTACATTTACTTAGCAGATGTCTGGATCCAGAGACACTTTCATAGCTAGCACATTTACATGTAATTTAATTATACAGCTGGATGTTTATTGAGGAAATCTTTGTTAATAACCTTGCTCAAGGGTATTGCAACAGTGGCCCAGCAGGGTACAGAACCGGCAACCTCTGGGTCACAAGGCTTGAGCATGAGTTGGCAGCACTACAGCTGATATGTGTATTTGTGATAAGGTGTTACACTGATAGTGGTGATTCACATCCTACATATTGTGGCTGAGGTGTTTTAATTTGTTTGTTACCTCTTAGATCTGCCTGAAAGGAAAGGTACACATATTCAAGTACCTGAACTCCCAAGCATGCAGGATGGACAAGAAACCAAACTCGCTTGACCTCCCATCCCTGAGCAAACGCAGCCTCCCGCAGCCTCTGACAGACAGGTAAAAATCCCACACTGGCAAACCTTTGCTCCCCCCACCCCTGACTACTCACCACCCCACTCCCCACGCACACAAACACCTGCCTGTGCCAAACCCTGTCATGGGAAACACTCTGACGGAACAGGTTAGATGTAGGACCATCTCGGCAGTGTGAGGTTTCACTTGTTTTTGCGGCAAGATGGCGTCCCGATTAGTGTGCCGACCCGGTGTTGCTTTCCGCATGAAGTTGAGCGCTGAGAGATGCACTGTTGTGATATGTCATGACTGAGGACCACATCCCAGTCAACCAGTTTGGAGTTTGTATTTGTCAGTGATGCACCGAGCTTGACGTTAATGGCTGCCCAGTTGCCTGGCGCAACCAAGGTCACAGATCAAGAGGTTTTGGCTCCCCAAGAGAAAGGCAGCAGGTTATTGGTTTATTTAATGTGCTTGCCCACACTGTGACAAGGAAAACTCATCTTATACAACTTGCTAACCTGGTTGCATTTCTAGCAAGTGGGCTAGCTAGCGCCCTTACTTTCAACTTGTCTTAGGAATTATTAATATTTCAGCAACTTGCTCATTGATAATGTTATTTACAGTCAAATTATGTTTCAAACTGGGAAAGTACCATATACATGCAACTAATCTGTGGTTTCCAATGATCAAGGCTAACAGCTAAGAAATGGCTTAAAAATACATCATCCCCTTGTTAATGTTATAGGCAGCTGCCACCTCATAAACTTGATTTGTACTGTAAAAAATTGGGAACAGAGGAGAGAAATTGTCCTCCTCTAAAACAGTCTTGAGATGGAAATTATTTTAAAACTTCTCAAATTTTAGTAGCCTGAAATATTGTAATAAAAGGGATGATAATAACAACTAATGGTGACCTCAGCTGTAACTTAAATGGGGGGTAAGGGTCAAAATATACAGTATTAAAATATAATTTTGTCCATTCAGGCAACCAAAAACTGATGACTGGTTGGCCTGAAAACCACATTTCAAAGTGAGCATCGAGCCCTGCTGAGCTTTGGTTTTATACCTTTCCTGTGTCATCATCACCATGTCCTGTGTTTCCACCTCCTCTTCCCAGCATGGAGGATTTCTATCACAGTAAGAACCATGGGCCTGACTCAGGAATCGGGAGTGACAACGGGGATAAGAGATTATCAACAACAGAGGTCTGTACCCTCACCGCCGATTCCCTCTGTTGGGCTAATGACTCCTTCTACTTATGCCTTCCTCCTTACCGTTACGTCCATCAGAGTGCGCTGTCCAGCGTGAGGACATATTGAAGGGCTCAGAGGGGGAGGGCTCAGTGCAGATTTATGGATGAGCTCACAGGGGGAGAGATCAGTGCAGATTTATGGATGAGCTCACAGAGGAGAGAGAGCAGTGCAGATGAGTAGATGAGTTCACAGGTAGAGAGATCAGTGAGTTGCGCACACATGCTGTGTTCTTATTGGCTAGGCCTTTCTGCACAGCCTCAAGCCCTGTCTGACTCTTCCAATCCCTGCCGAGCATTCTGCATGTTCTGTGTGTTCAGTATTCAGTCTATGGGCCCAGTGTCTGCACAGGGAGTAGGTCCATGTGTTTTAAGGGAGTTCAGAGTGAACATTGGCCTAAGTGTGTACTGCATTAGGATTGTGCTAAATGTGTTCAGTGAGTTCAGCAGTAGCATTATGCTTGGCAGATTCCCAAATGCTGCGTGCATCAAGTGTGGTCTGATTGTGGGCAGAGCAGCTTCTCCCCCTGTTTTTGATTGGAGCAGAGGTACATTGCCTTCTTGGGGCAGAATGTGTCCTTCATATCAGTCTCTTGGGGGCCAATCTGAACATCACTTTTTAGGGAGTGAAGCTGGAACATGCATTTAGGGAGTGCAGCTGGAAAATATGTCACAGTTTCTTTCACTGTCTTAGAGGGCTTGAAACTGAACCAGCAGCAGGATCAACAAACAATCAGCCTCCCTCTTAAAGCAGTTTGCAGTGATCTCTCTTTATGTCTAGGCCACCTCAATAGGAATGATTTCAGTGCAACTGATGTGATACAATTTATGTGTGATCAAGATATTAAGGCTTTTTATGCTAACATTCCAGAAGCCTCATGCTTGTATACCACAGAAAGCTGTGTTGATTAATGGTTAACTTACAAAATAACATTCATGTCTCATCCTGCTGTTATCCTCCGGTTCTTGATACCTTTCAGAAATGAAGATTTATTGTGCGCAACTGATAAAAACATTTTTTTGTTCAAAGAGCTTCCTTTTGTCTTGAGGCTACAGGAATTTAATTTTTGAAGTGTGGTTTCATTCAAGCATGAACCATTACATTATGTTACATTACATCAATTTAGCACACACTCTTATCCAGAGAAACTTCCAGCACAAAAGAACAGAAGTGTATCCATTCAGGGGAACCATTAATCACTCACGTAACCATACAAGTGAACCATTAACTTTAACCAACATTAACCATCACTTTATTTTTCTCATGCCTTGCAGCTGAGTGAATCTTGCCAATAAAGGATGTGTCCTCAGTGTGAAAGAAGAGAATAATGTCTAGTCCTTTGTGCAGATTTCTGAAGGTGGCTGTTGGATCCATTTGTGGCATTCTTGTGCGTTGGCTAAAACTGAGAAATGGGCATTACGTGCCAAATGATCTTTGTGTTGGTTGTCTGCCGTTCTTCCATCTGACAGCTGCACCTCTGATAGCTGGCTGGCCGGCCCTCTGTCTGATGGTGTTTCAAGGACAGCAGCATGACCGTAGTGCAGCAGGACTAAATAGAGGTCACCCAAGGTCAAGACCTGACTCGATCTTTCCCCCTTCCAGCCCTCCGATGACGACACGGTCAGCCTCCACTCCCAGGTGTCAGAGACTGCGCGGGACCTGGGCCGGGCGGATGCCCACTCTCTGTTCACCAAGGTGGACTGCAGTAAAGGTAAAAGAGCGCCCCCCCTGTCAGTGTCTGAACACATGGTAAAAGGCTTTACTCTGCTGAATGACTCCAGTAGTGCTTTAAGGCAGAGCATGGTAGGCAGATTATTGTCAGTGAATGTTTGATGCCAGTGTCTGCCATGTGTCTCTGCAGATCAGGAGGGGTATGACTTCATTGACCCCAGCACAGAGGAGGAGGCAGCCCTTTCAGAGGAAGATATGCAGCACAGTTCCCGCTACGTCTCCTGTATAAAGGTAGGAAGGTCCCGCCCACAGTCCTGTACAAAGCTAAGGCCCACCCACTGTGCCCTGTATAGAGATAGTAAGGCTCACCCACTGTGTCCTGTTATAGAGATATGAAGGCTCTGCCCCTTGTGCCCTGTATAAAGGTCGACCGGCCCCTCCCACTGTGCCCTGTATAAAGGTAGACAGGCCCCACCCACTGTGACCCACCCCTGGATTCAGCCATAGCCGTTTCATCAGGTGACAGTGACAGGGAGTGCATAGCAGTGGAACAAATTAGCTTTGTTCTGCTGGGGATGGGGGTGGGCATGTTGGCAGGGTTTGCTCATCTCGCTGCTCTCAGGCAACTCAGACTCACCAGACATCAGCAAGTTGCTGGGGTGACATCAGTGAGGCTGCACCCCTCCTCAAACTGCTGCTTAGCTCACTGCAGGGAGCTAGGTGACCTGTTGTGTGGAAAAATAGTCACTGGCATTTGAGTGTATTGGAGGATTACATTCACAGTGGATATCCAGTGAGTGGTGACAATGTCCATCTGGACGTTCCAAAAAAGAAAGGGTGGGGGTGCATAGGGGGATAAAGGGGGAAAAAGGAAATAATAAATAATGAAAATAACTTTAAATTCTTTTTCAGGAGCTTGAGAAAGTCCTGAGCAAGTCGCACCAAAGCGAGGACAAAGAAAGTGGGAAAGAGGAGTCGGGGTAAGGTGTTCTTGACACCGTCTGCTGCCGTATCACTCTGTGACAGGACGCAGCCCGCAGTCTCATCATTTCCTGCTCTCTTTCAGCTCGGAGAAGGAGCAGCCAGCGGAGGAGGAGGAAGAGGAAGAGGACGAGCTGAAGGAGGTCCTCGACTTGAGGAAGATAGCCACCCAGCTGCTGCAGCAGGAGCAGCAGAACAGGCGAGTCCCAGGCCCTCTGGGATGGCTGGCCTCCCTTTATGACATCACAGTTTCCCCCACCCCTGCCCCTGTAATCCCTCCTGCCAATCACTAATGCCTGTGCCTCTCCCTGCCACTCCCCTCTCTGTCCTTCTCTGCCCTTCTTGACAGTTGCAAAGACTGCCTTGTGGTTTGTGTTAGTGTGCATTATGCAAAAGTATCTCATCCCTGTGTTACGACACAGCCGGCCCCTGTTGACAGATGAGATATCATTTCAAGAGCGTGACACCAGATTAGGATCGAATGGAATTTTTGTCGTTCTGCATGAATTTCATTAAAGTAAAAGCTTTTATGCAAACGTCCCCGTACATACCTAGCACGCCCCAAAATCTGCCTCATTTCCTTTTCCCTCTCTGTACTAACACCCCCCCTTCTCTCTCCTCCTCCTCACCCCCTTCTCCTTCCTTGCCCGTCTTCTTCGGGTCCCTGCTCACTCGTTCTCCGCCGCGATTGGTGCGCACATCACCAAGACGGCGGTCTCTAATGTGTAGAGCGTCCCTCAGCGAAAGCCTCTTCCACCGACGGAGGGCATGTGCCCGAGTTCACAGGTAGAGTGTGAAGGTGTGCATATGCGTGCACATGTGTGTGTGTGTGTGTGTGTGCGCGTGCAGGCACGTGCATGTGCATGTGGTTGTTTGTGCGTGTGCCTGTGCACGTCAGCGGGTGTGTTGTTTTGGCAAGACCAGTTCGCCCTGCGTCTTGTAGTAACCGGTCTGAACTGAGCTGTGACATCTGTCCACACTGCTCAGCAGTACAAAGGTGATCTCATCTGAAAATTATGTCAACAATATTTCCCAGCTTTCAGTGGAAATTCAACCGCAATCACCTTCTGTTTCTAGGTTCCTGAGTCAGTCGGGGGGCAGTGCAAACAGTAAGCAAAGATCACCATCTCAGATTACCAGGAGGTACAAAATAATGATTCCTTTTTTTCCATTTTTTGTAATACTTATTCACTTTTTTTCTTGTATATATGTATATCTATCCATCCATTCCTCTGTCTCTCTGTCAGTCTATCTGTCTGTATTGATGTGTATATATTAGAGATGCACGATAACTATCGGCACCGATAATTATCGGCCCGATATTGCAAAAAATTACGTCATTCAGATAACTCCGATAATAAAATTTTCGCCGATAAATTGGGATTACTTGCCACTTAATTATTCAAATTGCCATCCTTGTTATTTTGAGCATTTAAAGTAATTTAAATCGATAAATGCCATCGTTGTTAATTATACAATCTCACGTTGTCGCTTTAGCAAGCAGGGAACAGGCTGACAGTAATGATAGATTTAAAGGTAGTGTTTCCGCTTCCCCTGTTTCCAGCTCACCCGCAGCCACTGAAAAACATATGGGAAAAAACCTAACGCCACATACCGGGGATAGCTGTTATTGCGCTAAAAATAGCTGTGCGATACATCGCGATGGCTATATCGTGCATCCCTACACTGAAGTGTGTATATATACTATAAAAAATGTTATCGGTTATCGGTATCGGTATTGGTTATGAGAAGCAGGAATTTATCGGTTATCGATATCGGTTGTAAAAAACAGTTATCGTGCATCCCTAGTATATATATACGCCTGCACGCGTAAAATGTATGGTGTAGGTGTTTAAATTTGTGGTGGTATGGCCCGTAAACATACTCCAGAGGGATGATGTGCTGCCCCCTTGTGGACATGTGCAACACATCCTGTGATTCAGCAGATGGAATAGTATGTGCTGGGCCCGCACTGTTCGTCAAGAAAATGTGCCTGTCAGCTCAAAATATGGAGCCTGCCAGTTGACTGCTTTTATTCCAAATTGCACATGCTGGCTCATAAAGGATATTGTGATCTGCAAGTTTGCTTTGAAAACAGTCAGTGTTGCACTTGGAACTGAGACCCACATGTATGTCTGTTTCCTTCAGTGCTTCTTTAGAGGATAGAAGCCCTGGAGAGGAGGAAGCCTTCAGACAGGTACATTGCTCATGCTCTGTTTTTAGTAGCTATTAATATCATTGGAGTGAAACGCTTGCGAAGCTGACTCCCTAGCATCACAGGGCTGACTGAAATATCAGTTTACAGTTCCAACCTGGCACTGCTCACATATGTTGCCATAGCAATCGGGGTGGTGGGTTTTTTCATGTCTGTCAGTGGTCTTCTCACAAAAACTGCTACGGCCCTATTCACATTTGAGTTACTGTTTTGGGAAATCCCAACCATTCCAACTTGTTTTGTGGGAAACTTTGTACCAGGACTTTCAAGTGCTGCTAGACTACAAGTGGGAAGTCTTATGTGCCTCACAGAATGGTATGAAAAGTGCTCTGTGGCAAGTATTGTGACCCCAGGATGGGTGTGTCTAAATGGAAGAATTGGGCAGTCTCATTCACATGGCTTGTACAGTGCCCTCCAGAATTATTGGCACCTTTGCTAAAGATGATTGAAAAGGCTTATAAAAAATTCACTTTATCAGTTATTATCTTAATATTATATTGAAAATAGAAAAAAATCTTAGCTTTATTTGAGGTAAGTTTAGTCTGAGAATAAAGCAACCGTTTGTGAAAAATAAAATTTTAAAACAAAATCACATATGTCACAATTATTGGCATCCCAAGAAATTTGAATTAAGGAAATGTAAATGAAGTATGATCCCACGCATATTTAACTAATTTAAAGTGTTTAGGAAATTTTAAGCAGTCATCAATGATTTCCTGTGTCACTGTGGTATAAACATGAGGTGACACAGGGCCTAAATCCCTTAGCCATCCATTACCATGGGACAGATTCAAGAGCATTCCATTGCAATAAGGCAAAAGTGTGTTGCCTTATTACAGAGTTCCTACAGAGCTAATTACAGAGTTTGGTAGCATCCTGGGGTCACAATGTCTCCAAATCCACCATAAGACGTCACCTCCATGCCAACAAACTGTTTGGAAGGTATGCCAGAAAGAAGTCTTTCCTATCTTTTCGGCGTAAGCAAAAGTGCTTGGAGTTTGCCAGATGCCACTGGAACTTTAACTGGGACAGGGTGCTGTGGTCAAACAAAAAAAATTGAGGCTCTTTGACTCTAAACGTTCACGGTGGGTTTGGCGTAGAAATAAAGATGGCTACAGAGAAAAGCACCTGAAGAAAAGCACCAGAAAAAAGCACAGAGAAAAGCACCAGAAAGTACCAGATGATTGTAAATCAAAATCTGGCTGCCTCTACCAAGAAGCGAAAACTTGGTCGTGGATGGATCTTCCAGCAGGACAATGATCCAGAGCACACATCAAAATCCACTCAAAAATGGTTAAATGAACATAAAATCAAGCTTTTACCATGGCCATCCCAGTCCCCTGACCTAAATCCAATTGAGAACCTGTGGGTTGAGCTCAAGAAGAGAGTGCACAAGAGAAGACCCTGAACTCTGCAAGATCTGGAGAGATTCTGCATTGAGGAATGGTCGAAAATCCCTTCTTAAGTCTTATAAAACATTACATGAGAAGACTCAGTGCTGTTCTATTGGCAAAAGGGGGTTGCACAACATACTAAATGAGGGGGGTTTTTTTTTCCAGAATAAAATTTATTTTGTGATCACCTGTGACTTTTTTGTGGTAATGGGCTCATATGGAATTTATATATTTTCTTTATTTGCTGAGTAAAGACAAAATTTGATAAACAGTAAGGCAAATTTTCATCACCCTTTTTCACTCATTAAATAAGGGTGCCAATAATTCTGGAGGGCACTGTATATGCCCAGGCTTTGGTCACATCTGATGTCATTTCCTCTCTCCTGGTAAAGGACCCACAATTCACAGAAGAGGATTTGTCATTGTATGAGGTTATTCATTTAATTTGTTTTATTTATGATTCATTTTAGTCATTATTGTTTTGACGACAGTTGTTTGGAGTTACTCATGTTTGAGTTATTTTGAAACTAGTTGTAACATTCCACCAATTTCCTCACACCCTGTTCTGCGCTTTTCTACCGTTCCAAACACAGAACATTCCCTTCCATACATTCCAGAATTTCTCACAAACACACACTTAGAGGCAGTGCAGTGATGTGGTGATGTTTCTCAGAGGAGCGAGCGAGCTGGTGTGGCCCCTGGGGTTGTTTCTGAAGGCAAAGTTGACCGTTGTGCTCACTCTCCCTGGTGTGCTCACTCTCCCTGGTGGTAGTGGACATGTGGCAAAAACTCCATTGTGTTACGTGTTAAAACAGCAGCAGATGCATGGGACTGAGAGTGACAGAAAAGTTTCAATCATTTTCTTAAACCCATTCAACTTAAGTTCACAATTCACTACACCATAATGAGTTCGCCTAAGCCTAGGTCTTAAACAAAAAAAAACGGTTCACATCAAAGTCACCCCAAAACATAATAGCATTCACAATACACTGGTGAAACCTCTTACGGTCTCTTAGGCATCACTGTCAGGTGTGCCACGCACCCACGAGAGTCTTTGGCAGTGTCCCAACTGTCCGAACGTGAAATAATAGTCTCCGTAAAAAGTGCACACGCTTTGGCATCTATTCTCGACACAGTCCTTGAGGTAAATCCAAAGATAGGGATCCAAAGGCGAGTTATCAGATCCAACAATGCCCTTTGCGACAATGGAGTGCTTTCTGGAGAGTTCTGGAGAGACAATGGAGTTTTTTTTTTTCGTCTTCCCCGAAGTGACGTTCCTCACAGCACTTTCTCATCATACAACTCGCGCGCTTTCCAGAGTAATCAACAATGAGCCAATCACAATGCAGCACTCATATGAGGAGCTGATTACAATCAATTAAACTGTTTGAACTTGACTTTGACCTATTCGTGAACTCCTCTTCTAAGTTCTCAACCTTGCCCTGTCTAATAATGATGTCTAGGCGGGAGAGAATGGAACACTGATAATACTTTTACTAATGTAAATTATGTTGTCTTATGCTGTACCAGTGCACTCAATCATACACATACATGAAAATAAAATACACAATAAAATACACAATCATGTGAAAATAATACATAAAATCATGCAGAAACAAAAGAAAAAAAAAAACTTTGCCCATCACAATTGGCTGTTTTGCAGCGCTCCTCCAGCGCAGCCAATGGGTCCCTGACCACCCAGCTGATGTCCTCCGAGCCGCAGCAGCCTGAGGGACAGCCGGCGATGCACCAGGGCGAGGACCGCAGGCAAAACAAGTACATGCGCAAAGACTACCTGAAGGTACCCCTCCCCCAATGCTACCACACACACCTGTGCAGTCTGTCTCTCTCTCTCTCTCTATCTCTCTCTCACACACACACACACACTGCACATGCTCATGCAAACATGTGTGCGCACACAGGGCTCTTTGTGGAGCTGTAGTGCGTCAGCCTCCACAGCCTGTTGAGCCCTAGTGATTCAGAACCTCCTTTCTGTATGCATCTTTTCATTCCTGAACAGCACTGATGTGTCTCTGAATGGTGCCCCCCATGATTCTAGAGCCTGCTATGGGTCAGGCCACTCCCCGACTCCTCCACTCCTCCTTGTTTCCTGCACATTTTGTTGTAGAGTTCATTATGTGCAGAGTAGAAATGTCCTGCAGATCAGCACTATCCCTGCTGGAAACACAACCCCAGGGCATGCAGTAGTGTTTTGCATGTGCCCAACCTATTATTGTTTTGCAATACTCTGCATTGAAATCAGGCCCTAACGAAACTGTCTCACTTGTGATAATGTGCAATATGATGATGGTCCGAACCACTTGGCAGCTCAGTACCCATCCTTCCCATCAGGCTATTTGCCAGGTGGACTTCCTGTGTGTCTCAGTTCAGTAACCTTAGCAGCGAGCGGTGAACTTCTGAGGAATTTTTGTGGAAAGCAGCACAATGAGTCCCCAGAACGTTTTCAGAGGAAAGACGAAAGCCAAAAAACTCCCCCTTCCGCCGGCAACATGACTGCCCGCACCATCACGACTCCAGTGAAAGGATCAAAGCTATCGGTGTGCAGATAGCGATTGGTACAACTGGGAGAGGCTGGGCTGTAACAGCCTGTGTTGCACGGTGTGCTTCAGGAACCCTAACCGCATGCCGCGGGATATTCCGAGACACTGCTGTTTCGCGACCTTAACTTAGCCAGTGTACCGTTAAATCTGTTTTTCATAAATATCACATTGCCTTTAGCCGCTTGGACTAACACAGTGACTTAGCTGCTGTGTGCTGCCAACGGCTAATATCAGCTAACAAAGCAGGAAAAAGGCGTGGCTGCTGATCTGAGTCACCGGTGACTCCCATCCTGGGCCAGGAATATCATACACTTTTACTTCTCCCTGGCGTGAAGTTAGAAAAATCAGAGTTGTATTTATTTATCTTTGCAATGTTTGTATTTGTTTTATAGCCATTTGGACTACTCTTGGCTCATCTCACAGTGGCACCCCTCTCATGGGCATAGTTGCCTACACACGCACACACACCCCACACACACACACACACACACACACACACACACAAATAGGCAGTACTCTGCTGACAAACTGGGGGGAGGGGCACTAGGAGGAAAGGATGTCTGACTGTCTCACTCCCATCCTGGCAGAATGCTGTAGGGTCCCAGTCGTTGATCCTGAGCCTTGCAGCCTGAGCCACTCACGGGCTTCTTTTATGTATGCATTTATTTTAACAAATGATGGTCACTTATGTTTCCTGCACATTGGCCTCTTCTGGTCACTTATGTTTCCTGCACTTTGGTTTAGTGCCAGGGCCAACAGAGAAGTCTGGGTTTGTGTGTATCTGCTTGTGCATGTGTGTGTGTGGTGGGGGGTGGATGGAGGTTGAGAGCGAAAGAAAAAGCCAACCAAAGAAATGAAGGAAACTGAAAAGGCAGGAGGCCCCTTTTTCTTACTGCCCTCATCCAGTGCCTTTGTTTTGGCTGTTTGTTTTGTCTCCCTAGCATGTTGTTTTCATTCTGTGAAACCGCTTATCACACCTCATCGTGAGGGTGCAGTCAAGATTTCTTTTTACCTTTTCTACTCATCATGTAACTAAAAGCATCTGTCCAGACACTGATTTGTCTCTTCTGCATGTCTCTTCACTGCTCTCTTTATGTTAAGGTTGAATCTTTGCTTTCAACACTAAATTAAAATGGATTAATACAAGAGTATTGTATGTACTTGTTACGACCCCGTCTAGGGTAAGGTGGGTAGGGTAACATAAAATAGAATGTGTGGACACCTCCTTTTCTTGTCCAGTCCAGAACACACACACCGTAAATAAAGCCAGGGTTATTTTATTAAACACAAACTTCAGTGGTGGGCAAGGCCAAAATAACAAACAGAACGAAACTTGCTTAGGAGACAGGGAACAAATTACCTAACCAAAGAAAATGAGAAAACAAAAATACAGTCTCTTCTCTGACTCCCTAACTATCCAAAAACAGGAGAAAAAAAAACCAACAACAGAAAAGGGCACCCACCCCCTACTACCCACTGGCTAAATCACAAAACGGTAACGCAAAGTATTTACAGCTATTTACAAATATACAAAAAAAAAGAGAGCGCACGCACACAAACGCGCATCATCCGGTATCACTCTATTAGTTCACAGACGGGCATTAACAAGAGGGGAAGCGCCGCTCCATCCTGAGGGTTCCTCCTTTTAAATCTTCCCGCTCGTTCCTCACCCAATCGCAGCGGGGTGCCAATCTGCAAAAAAAAAGAAAACGGAGGGCGGAACAGCGCGAGAGCGGGAGCAGACACACGAACCATACGTCCAGGGACGTAACAGTACTGGAAACACAACTAAAAATGGCTTCCTCATCAGCTACACTACTGCAATTCAGGGGTTCATAGTAGTTCATTCTGCTCATTCTGAACTCCATGGCCTTGGTTCAGTCCTGGTAATGTCATTATCCAGCAATAACCATGAGTCCATGGCAGTTCTGGAGTGCGAAAATTGCTTAAAATCAAACATGGAGGTCATGCCGGTTGACCTTTAAATATGAAATTGTCAGGGTACGTCCCATATTCAGTCTGAAAATGGCTTGTATTGTGCAGAGTGGTTTTTTTTCCACCAAATCACTACAACATAATATTATGAGCAGACAAGAACAAAACAAGTAGTGCATTTTCTGCATCATCCCTCTTAGCTGTGGCTAGAAATGGAATGAAAATTAAGAAAAAAGGATGAAATGTCATATTAATATGATTTTGAGTTTACCTGTTGTTGGAGCCATCCTTAGGTGTAGATATGTGATGAGTGACATTTGTTCATTTTGTCATGTTATATGCATGTTATTTCATTAGTGCTAAAAAGGTTAGCATGCTGTTATCAGTTATGCTATTAGTTAGTTAATATGTTATTGGCTAGTTATTACAGCACTGGTCACTACATAGTTTCCACCTGGAAGTGGCGGGAGCTGGCAGAGGATTCCACCACATAGCTGTTCTCCCTGTGTATTCTCATGTTACGCACAGTGTCCCCCAGGCAGTGTAGGTTTTGCTGTTTTAATGTTAGTGTGTGAAGCAGGTGAAGGCGAGCTGCACTGAGAGCCAGCACAGATTGCATTATTTACCCTCTCCCTCCTCTATTCCAGTTTAAGTGTCCGACTGCTCGCAGGAGCCTCAGTGGAACAGAGTGTGAGGTCAGTGTGTACCACCTATGTGTATATGTGTGTGTGTGTGTGTGCGTGCATGTGCACATGCATATCAGCAATGTTCCAGCTGTTGGCTGTGATATTCTGTGTAATTTTGCAAGTCCTATATATCATTATAATAAAACGTCTGTAATCATACAACTATGCAACCATTTCCGAGCATTCTGCCTCTTGATAGCTATACGTAATACTCATGTGTAATGTTTTTATTGCAGGAAGGAGTGAGCTCTGCAGATATCAGCACGGCTTTAACAGTATTTGGACTGAAGCCAAGATCAGGTAAAACTACAGCTTGGTGACATGCTGTTTAACCATTTGTTTGAATCAGCTGCATGAAAATCAGCAACAAGAGTTAAAATGACCACAGATTTCTCTGGTCAGTATGCTCACTGACTAGTGACACATCAACTGTTAACCAATAAATGGAGTCTGCAGTGGGGCTCACAAACATGCTGCTCAGGCCAGGTGATCACAGGAGAACATCACAGGAACGACTTAGAAGTGAGCAGAAATGCATTCATTGATTTAAGTCTCGACTGGGTGACAGACCTGGAGTGACCAGAAAGAATTTTGCTCAAGATAAACATCCCATTTCTCAGAAGAAAATGGCCACTGCCTAAAATATAACCTTTATTCAGGTTCTTTTAACTTCCATTTGCATGCTGCACATATTTAGGTGTTCATCTTTACATTACATTATTGTCATTGTCATAGTCATCATCTTTACCTGATCGTTGAAATAAGAATAGTTTTACCCGATGCCTGAAATAAGAAGAACTTGCACAAATAAGATGCATAGCCTATTTAAATAGAATCAAACACTCAAACAGACTGAACAGTGCTACTCTTTTTAAGGATTATACTCATACAAAGTGTTTGCAGAATATTAATACTTTCACAGATGTGTTTACAAGTCTTCGAACAGTCCTGTTACGACTCAAATATTTCATTATAGGAAGGAAAAATCAA
This sequence comes from Megalops atlanticus, assembly GCA_019176425.1. Classification (NCBI taxonomy): domain Eukaryota; kingdom Metazoa; phylum Chordata; class Actinopteri; order Elopiformes; family Megalopidae; genus Megalops; species Megalops atlanticus. The sequence goes on from CM032888.1 coordinate 4,092,122, forward strand.
ATTTTGCTATCCTCCCTGTAAAAAAGGTCTCTCCCAAATGTACCTGTACATTTAATCATTCTGCAAACTCTTTCATCCAAAGTGACCTGCAAAATCATTATCAAACATCAAGTAGAAAAGATAAGGGGTAATCAAAGGCAACAAAACCGTGTCAAAAGTGACCAAAGTTGGGTTCAGCATTAGCTTTCAAACTAGTTTACAAACAAGTGAATGTAAGCTAGATAAAATACTGTAGTTACTCAGTATGAAGTGTTACAGAGGAAATATAGATCTTGGGTGTGGAAATGTCAGGAGTATTTATCTACTTAGTGTAAATTCAGCTAAAGCATACACTCCTTATTCGCTCACACATTCAGGAATGAAATGTGTTCACCTGTGTTCATCTGTGTTAACCCGTGAAGCCCGTTTTGGCATGCTTTTGAACAAAAACAACAGCTGAGGAATTTCAATAGAACTGCACCCCAGGACCTTGGGAACAACACTTTTTAAAACATTAAAGGTCAGCCTTTGTTATGATCTGACAGGCCCAGCTTGTGCCAACCATTGTTGATGGAAAACCTAAGATGTTTTCCCGTTTACAGCCTGTTCTTCATTTAATATCTCACTCATTAATCTCCTCCTCCAAACAATACCATATTGACTCGCATGAGTTGTCATGTCTGACTCAGTGATTCAACTGGACTGTGTTAACTTTAATACCAGCTGTTCACTGACTGTACCTAATGTAATGGAATGCCACCCTATCTACAGAAAACAATACACAAGCACACACACACACAGGCAGTACTCTGCTGACAAATTGTGGGGAGGGGTACTAAGAGGGAAGGATGTCTGACTGTCTCACTCCCATCCTGGCAGAATGCTGTAGGGTCCCAGTCGTTGATGGCAGATGACACGGCTGGTTTCAAACATGGGCCATAAGGACTTGCTGCCTGAGCCACTCACGGGCCACTTTTATGTGTGCATTTATTTTAATAAGTGGTGGTCACTTATGTTTTCTGCACATTGGCCTCTTCTCTAATAACTTTGGTTTAGTGCCAGGGCCAATTTCTCCAGGGGTTCTGCACATGATTCAATTTGTGATGTATCCTTTTCCAATTCCTGACCCCCTGTGTTTTCAGTTTTACAGGAGTACTTTGTGTGAAATGCATCACTGGAGACTACTTGTATCATGCATGTCATGTGGCCATTTCAGTAACTGCTGATTAAAGCTAATAACCTGATTTATTTTGTTCTCACGATTCTGAAATATATATGAATGCTTATGTAATGCTTTTGTAATGGGGATTTATGAAGGCATTATGAATATCTACATGATACTTATTACCATTAACCTTCTAAGAAGTATTTATAACATGAGCTAAGTTAAGTTAAGTCTGTCCTAAGTCAGCTTATAAGAGGGAGCTGGCAGCTGGCAGTTATTTAAGAGAATGTTTTGGGCAGACAGTTATAAACCAGATCATTCTCACTCAATAACAATTAACAATCACTCTTAACTGGCTGATATATTTTGGACTTCTGAGTGCTTATTTTTAAGATTTGCTGCATATTGTGTACAAGATGTGTTTTCTTTGAAAAATAAGGTTACTGAGAAATGCAGCCCACTCAGCTAGTTACCAGAAATAGGCCACAGAAAAAGCCTCATTATGTGCTTTGTAGAGGAACGGGCTCTCTGCCTTTAATTAAAAAAAAAACAGCAAGAGAAGAAAATCAGAAATTTAAAAATGCATTTTAGCCCTTTATTGGGTCTGTTTGTTGGCCAGTGGATTCAGTGCATTGGTAATGGTAACTAAGACGCTTTAATTAGAATTTGGCATGAACCTGTCTAAAAAAGGGAATGTAGCTGTTGAATCACAAATGCCACCAGCCTGACAGCTTCGAGTGGAGCTGCACGCTTTTTCTAAAGTGATGCACAGTCAGAGTCTGAGTAACTTGGAACTGCATGAATTCAGAACAGCTTTGCTCTGAGGGCAGAGAAAATAATGATGAAAAGAAAGCCAAATTGCGTCTGTTTTTCATACCAGCATGGCTGACAGGTCAGAGCCTGTGTTATGAGAAACTCTGCAGGTTTGCTTTTCCATTGTACAGTGGACAAGTTCTGAGGAAGTGGCAGGAAATTAAGACGGCTTCTCTGGAAACGGCCGGGATGCACTTGAACAATGACCTCAAGTTGTTCATTATCAGGCAGTGGGGGCACGTCGCTCAAGCTCGCTGGCTTGCTTGCTTGCTGACTGCGCTGGTTATGGGAGCCAGCAATCGGGGAGCGACGCCAACTATCCCCGCTGTCGCTACCTAACCCCTGACCTGTCATGACATCCTCACGCACACAGATGCACAGACACACATACACCATCCCCCTTTTCGTTGCAGCTTTCTCCCGAGGAAGCCGGCGGGAGCACGGCTCAGCGGATCCAGGGTTTACCATCCGGAGGAAGATGGAGCACATGAGGGAGGAGATGGAGCAGATCCAGCTGCTGCGGCAGGTCAGGAGGTTGGAGGTCGGAGGTCAGCTGGGGGTGTCCGCTCACAGTTCGCACACCCCACCGTACTGTCCTCCCGTTTCCCCTAACATGGTTACGATCTCCCGACCACCCCACAGCCTCACAGGCTCTCCGAGCAGGCAGTAGCACTGATAGCTAGACTCTTTCACTCCCACTTCCGTTTCTCTCTGTTTATGAACCTCACCAGCTGTCTGTATGGGAGGTTAACAAAGGAGTCCAGTGTCTATTGCAGTGTCCTTACGAGAGGAGATGGTAGCTAGATCATTTTTCCTAAAAGGGAATTTTTCTTGCACATGAAAATAAACACAGGCAAGAAAAGGTCAACATGACATATCACATGAAACAACAATAGCATAAACAAGAGAAAAATGAAGAGAGCTGGTTTGCTTCTTACTCTAGAATTTTATGGCAATGACCAGAAGGTACAGCTGTGTATTCATGACATAAATGGTGTAAGGGGTCGGATGTGTTTTTTGTGCAAGGCACAGAATGGGCCTCTCAAAAAATGATATAATATTTGGCTTAATTTGGCCTCAAATCCGCAGAATCTGGAGTCCAGGCTAAAGGTTCTACTTCCAGACGATGTGGGAGGGGCCTTGATGGATGGGGTGGTCCTTTGCCACCTGGCCAATCACATTCGCCCTCGCTCTGTGGCCAGCATCCACGTCCCCTCCCCGGCAGTGGTGAGCTCATATACCTGATCACTTCCTTCCTTCAGTGCAATGTGTGTTCCTGCTCTGTTGGCTACACTGGCTGCATTGGTAATTACCAGGTAATAGATGGTGATGACATCACAATTTACAGCAAGGCGCTTAGACTGGAGCTCTCCTCATTGGGTCCGTTTAGCTGAAATTTCTTACAGGACCAGGAAGTTGATCTCCTGAGCACCTGGCTTTAAGCAGAGGCAGTCTGTAAGTGCTGATCTACAGCCGTCCTCACCCTCATCCTGTGCTCTGTGTGTTCCACAGCCTAAGCTGAGCATGGCGAAATGCCGCAGGAATGTGGAGAACTTCCTCGATGCCTGTAAGAAGTTGGGAGTGCCACAGGTATGATTTCCTGCTTTCCAGATACACACAGCTCATGCATTTCCCAGAACTCCCCCGAGCACGTCCCCTTTTGCCCCCATGCCAATCTGCATGTACTGATTTGATCTTACTTCCGGTTCTTCCTCCCAAAATTTACATTAGTGTAATTCATCTGTGGTTTTATCTGCTCATGGGAGTTTTCACACAGGATGGGTAGCTATTGGGTAATCTAATGGCTCTCTCTGTCCTCCTTTCTCTCATAGGATCGACTGTGCTTACCCCATCACATCTTAGAGGAACGTGGCCTGGTCAAAGTGGGAATGACTGTCCAGGCTTTGCTGGACCTGCCAGTGTTGAGGCCGACACAGCTGTCTGCTGTGTAGTCCTCCCAGACCACTGCTGCATGGCCCGTCCAACAGCCAGCCACCCACGCTGCTAACTCTGGATCAGTGTGTCCACCGTGACCCGCCACTAAAATACCCCAAACAGTCTGCCCCACTCCGCTGACCCCAGATCAGTGTGTCCACTGTGACCTGCCGCTTTGCACCCCCTGCCACCATCCCCCCCCCCCTACACGACATAGCTGACCCCAAGTGAGTGTGTCCACTGTGACCTGCCACTACATGCTCCCTACGGTCTGCCCCACACAGCTGACCCTGGATCAGTGTGTCTACTCCAGTGTGCCACTTGATACCCCTCACTTGCGTCAACAGTCTTGAGTGCAGCTCCTGACCCCAGATCCGTCCATCACTCATCCGTGTATGGAGGCTGTGGACACGGCCGGACCTTTGACCAGCCGATTGAGGTGGGAGAGAAAAATGCTCCTCATGTATGAAATCAGGCCTGGACAGCCTCCTCCTGAACGTGTCCCATCCATTGACTCACACCGGTGGGGTATGTGGGCCAGTGGCTTTCACCTCAAACCTAATTTCGCTCTGTGACCTGGGAAGCAAAGCAGCTGTCTCCTCAAATAACACTGACCAGCGCAAGCTTTCAGATGGCAGTCTGGACTAGCGCTCAGAACTCCATACTGGAGGGGGGGGGGTATGGGGGTGGTCATCATGGTGCTGATCATTTTTGTACCCTTCAGAGGGCACCTGCGGGACACTGTGATGCTGAAATCTTGATCATCCATCTGGTAATTTATTTCATAATTTAAAAACAACGAAAGCTCACAGCCATTAGAGTAAGCTTTAAAAAAAGCTTTTATAAAAAATGAACTTTATGTTTTTTTATCAGAACTCGTGTGAGGTCACCTCACTTTCACCAGTCTGTTCTTGCTCAAATGGGAGTGTTGGTTTTCTGATGTAATTTATTTTTAAAGCTGAGATACAGTCTTGCACCCTGGTACTCAGAACTTTCAGCACCATAGCATGAATACCAGTTTCTTTATGGTTAATTTTATCAAAAGCAGGCGAGACTTTTCAGCTCTGAATATTGTATTTTATGAAATGTGATGCTGCTACATTCCTTTCAAACTGCATAATATTTTATGGTTCTGCACTGACATAGTGTCCATGTTTTTTTTTCTTTATTGACTCCAGGATATGATGCAAGCGACTGTCAGCATTTGATATCAAGTGAGAGATGCTAGATATTCTAACTTTGGACCATGTAAAAACGCCATATTGGCAAAACAGAACTTTGGCTAGCTATCACTTGTCTGGAATCTGCCTTTAACTAGCTGGCTGTAGCTATTGCCATTTCAAATGAAACTTGATCTCAATGCTTAATTTTGTATGTGCTCTATCTGAGCAACTCAGATGAGCCTGAATGAAGGTCAAGGTCAAGGTTACTTTATTTGTACCCGTAGGTAGATTTGGTTTGCAGTGGACGAGTTCATACATCTTGACGCACTTTTTACAAAACAACACAGACAATAGACAGCATAATGAATATGATAAAAGTGCTCCAAATTCAATCATCACTAAAACCACTTGAACTAAAAACAAATAAATAAATAGAATAAATAAATAAATAAACATTGCTTGTTTATCATCTTTGCAATGTTGCTATGATTTGTTCAACATAGTAATGGCTGTTGGAACAAAGCTGTTTTCATACCACTTTGTTGTGCACTGTGGGACTATAAACCTTTGTCCAGAAGGGAGAAGCTGGAATTCACTGTGCGAAGGGTGGGAGTCATCATTTAAGATCGAGCTAGTCATCTGCTGTAACTGTTTGGTGTACAGGGACGCTGGGTTAAGCTGTGACTCCCCAGTCAGCCTACTAGACCGATGTCAGATTGATGTCCTGGTCACTGAGCCATGTCTCAGTGAAAGCCAAGACGCAGCGGTCTTTGAGGTCCTTCTGAAAATGGACGTACCCCTGGAGTTCGTCCACTTTGTTCCTCAGGGACTGGACGTTCCCCATGAGGAATCCGGGTGAGCCGTTGTTTCCTCAAGCGTAGTCGGACGCCTCCTCGTTTACCTCGCCTCCTCTTCTTATCCCTCGATGCTCCAGAGGTTTCATGAGAATCTCTCAGAATAAAGTCCGGTAGCTGTAGCGTGATATTTATCGCGCAAGCTAAACTCAAAAAGTTCAATTGCAACAGCACATCTCTAGTGTACTGCGTCCGACCCTGGTAGACAGCCCTGTTGACGCCGCAGGCAAGCAATAAATTGAACAGAATCCACAAAGCGGCAGGATAGAGAAGATCCATTTTAAATTAGCAAAACTAGGAGCACTCAATCATAAAAGAAAGGACATGCAAAAACCTTTAAAAACAAGTATAAAACACCAACACGATGACACCAAACTCTCACTGCCGGTCGCTGCGTGCGCATGCGCCCATGAAATGAATTGCAGGGTGCCCAGAGTGGTGTGACAAGAGGACCCTTACTGACACATCTACCCCTGTTGCTAATAAAATACAGTTGCAGTGGCCTCCTCATCTGTAAATCTGTATCTGTAAATGGCCAGGTTTGAACACTGATAGACTTTACCGTCCTTTCAGACCACATTGGATCATTTTCAGTCAAGCAGGAAGGTACACTGCTGTATGTGGCAGCTTGATATGTCATAATAAAATAAAATATGGCAAACCTTCAGGGACGTTACCTGAGCTACTGACAGACGTTTGCAAAAATACTTTTAAAAAGTCTTTTTTTATGTTCTGTTATGTTTTTTTAAATGTTTATGTTTTTCATGTTATGTCATTTTTTGTATTTTTTGTGACTTTATTTTGTCAGTGGTTTTGTGTTATAAAATGTGAGGTGACAAATATCACCTCACTGAAATTCAATTACAATACGTATTATGCTTTCTTTGGCCTCCCTCTAATCTCAGCCCACATCCCTACCTGACAAACTTACTGGGCTACTTTTTAAATCAGACACATGGCTCTACCTTGCGATACCACAAGAAAGATTAAAAAAACTGCTTAGGCTAAGAAAAAGAGAAATGAAAGGAAAGTAAACTTTTCCCACTGCCGATAGAAGTGTGTCCGATTGTGTCAAAGCCTGATGGATGTGGCCAAACAACGATGCACAGTGGACGAGCTCTTGCCGATGTGGTGTATCCCCCTGCAGCCTCCAAAAGCATTCGCTCCTGCCCGTTGCAACACAAGTGTCATGTGTGCCTGTCCCAGGGAATCTGGCCAACCACAAATACCATTCACTGAAGCCACATGACATCTTCAAACCTACAAATTCCATGAACTCGAGTTACAAGTAATCCCTTCTGCTTTCAGCTCCAGATGAACAAATTTTTGTATTTGAAAGACTGATAACATCATGGTAACAAATATCAGTTAAGACGTTCCACAAGACAAATGACATTACGAACTAATGGTGACACAATATACAAGAAGCTTCCTGGGCACAAAATGAGATTGGCAATAGCTAACCAGTGGGAGACAATTATATTTAAGTAGTTAAACATATATTTAGTATTTTTATGGACAAATATGACAAACAAATCCTAGCTAGCTGGGCAGGAGTTTGCAGGAGGTAAAGTGTCAGTCTTCTACTCAGTTTGGACTCATGGAGGTTCACATGCATTCCAGTAAGATGTTGACAAGTCTCAATCTTGGCAGCTCTGACTTGCACATTTCCTGGTGTGGCTGAATGAGCTGTTTTCCTAGTCTTCCCTCACTGTTATGTCTCTCAAAGCTGAGTGCCTGTCTAGTCATTACTAAGCAGAGATGACCAGCAGGGTGGTGATATTTCATGCAGATCCCCAAGAAAGGGAGTCGAACATCAAATTTAACATGTTGTCTTTTTAATTTCAAAATTTTTGGCTAACTAGTACATTGGAATGATTAATCTTGTCACTTTGACTCCAGCTGTGGATATTTTGTCCTTTTTGAATTAGACGGTGATGGACATTGGCTGAAAGCTAGAGAAATACTGGTATGAAACCATGCATTGGTGTGATTTATGCACATAAACATATTGGGATTATATAACCCATTTCTTAAACATGTTAGCAAAAATTTTTGTTACTTTTTTAAATATATACTTTTAACCGCTGTAACTTATTTTTCATAAAGTTTTATAATTATTTATTAAATGGTATCAGTTTGTCCTTGTTTGTACTAGGGATCTGTTTGAAGGTCACTGAATCTCATTTGTGAGTTCATCTTGTAATCAGATGACAAAAGACATTTGTTTTGTTTATATCAGGGAATCTGATAATACCTATGTATTCTTTCTTGTTCATTTGACTTTTAGAAATTCCTCTCCTAAACCACTTTTTTCCCATTTGTGAATTCAGTGGTAAAAAATATACTTCTGGAAAATCCCCATTTGAGTGTCCTAGTCTTGTCTTTTAAGCCGTTGTGCTCAAAAGGCCTTGGCCAGGGAAGGACCGTAAAGTGTGGGACCCACACAGTGACGGACTGGGGTTTCTCACGTGTCTGAGAGCGTGCTGTGTAGGTGGCTTACCAGGGAGCATGCAGTCACGCACACTGCATGGTGAGAGCCCCCCTCCTCTGCAAACACAGGCATTTTTCTCTCTTCCGCAGTTTGCTGTACTGTGGATGCAAAGGCTATCTCCATTTCCTTACCCGCATTCAGGTCACAGCGGATGTGAGCATTAAAAAGGCAGTTAAGATACTGCGTTTGTTCAAGCTGAGCATGTGGTGACAGAGCCTTTCATGCTTCATTCACGCTGTATACTGTAAGATCACACCCATCCTCTAAAGCTCTGCCTTCATTTTGAGACGGGTTCTGGAACCCTGCTTGAATGTGATTTTTTTGTGTGTTTTTTTTCATGTCATCCTACCACACAGTATCTATCATTCTCACGGCCAGCCTCAAGCCATTGCCCTGTCAAAACAGCAGAACTGCTGCACCAAATTCATGCAGCCAGAGAAAAAATCCTACAGCATGCCACTGCAGGTCAAACTCAGCATTCTGGTGGCAATTTTGCCTTGAGCTGATGTGCTCTGTGACCAATCTGCCCCCTCCCCCCCTTTATATTCAAAGGCAAAGAGATTTTCTAAGGAAGAGCTGTCAGTACTTCACTGCTGTCTTTTAATAAGTGCGCTTCACTGGAAAAAAGTTAAGCTGTCTCGGAAAAAGTGAACAAGCATCTGGAAGCAGCCATCTGGGTAAGAGAAGCAAAAACAGTTGGTGGTGGGTTTTTTTTGGACTGCCAGGTGTTGTTTAACACCCAGGGAGTCCTGTAATTAGATACGTAATTGGCGGGGAATGACACTGCTTTGTGGACATGGAGCGTCCCTCCAAAAGGGAACCAACACCTTGGTGAGGGGTGTGCTTCATGTCACATTTGCATCAAAGTCCAAGTCCTGCAGGTGCTGTCCATGGGTCCAGTTTAACATAAAAAACTGCTACTGCTCAGATTGACATTAAGCTTTGACCTGTCACAGGTGGCCTGACTCTCATGTGCCATCTTGTGACTTGAGGGAAACACCTTCAATGCTCTACATAAAGTGTTGCACTTTGTCCTGATTTTTTGTTCATGAAATCAAAGCCATACTAAAGGGAAAAAAATGAAATTGGGTTGGGGGGGTATGGGGAGTTGAGATATGGCTATTATTATTAGCAGTTGTTTGCTGCTGAGTGTATTTTTAACTTGGATTTCTCTTGGCATTCCGAAGCCAGATGGGATTTGTAATATGCACTAATGACAAAGTTTCAGGAATACACTGCTTTTCATGCCATACTGTGCGATCGTGGTCCACAGGATACGATTACAATCAACAGCAGCATATTTAATAGCCAGTCAATTAAGGAAATTGTGACAGATGTATATATATTTTAGCAGGAACTTCACAGATTTCATTGCTGAATATGCCCACTGTCAGTAGTTTAGGAATGGAGGCACTCGCACATCTGGACCACTGTTATATATTTATTACTGTGGGAAAATTCTGGACAAACGACCCTTAATAAATGAGTGGAGCAGTCAAACTCACAGAAAGCAACACTCATTTCGACATCAACGGACTGGACTCTGGGGACGTCTGTTAATGTGGAAAGGTCGGTCTTGTTTTCCCTGATGCACCAAGTTGGTTTTAAGGGCAGGAAGCCTGGGAGTTACGATGTAGCGAGATAAAGACTGAGCTTTCACACTGTTTTCCAACTGCTAATCATAAAATATAGATGAACACTGGAATATCTGGGAGTGTGCACACCTCCAAGGCTACCTCCTCCTGCAAGGCCGACCATCTACTGATACGACTCGCCCCCGTGACTCCTTAACAACAAAGACGGATAAAATTGGGGAGGAATCAGACCACCTGGCATTGCCCCTTGCCATATTCAGCTATACTGTACTGCACTCCTTCTCTGCCCAGGTGTAAAATGATCTAACCATTTCTTTACTGTGTCAGTGGTTCTGATCTTAACTTAGATAACTGTCTCTTCAGGAAGAAGCCCGCAGAAAAGACTTGAACATTCTCCTGTTTATGTATATATATTTTTTGTGTAACAAAAATAAAGTGCACACCAAAATGTAAAAAAATGGACCAATGTATATCCTGTGTTTAAATTGTACGTAGGCTCTTAACATATTTCAAGAATAAAGCAAATACATGAATAAATGAATTAGAGTGATCTTCACATGGCTGTATTTTCATGTGATTTAGTTCACCTTGGTTCTCAGTTCACTTGGCCTTAATTCATTTTACCCTTTGACCTTTTCGTGGTAACTGTGACTAAACTTGGCTGGTAAGCATTAATTATTGCATTCATGAATATTGCACACATACCCTGTATACATGAATATTGCATATATACTCTCATACTGAAACTAACCTATATATACAGTGCCCTCCAAATTAATTAAAAACTGAAAACAACATGCAACAAAAAATTCAGCTACTGGATCTTTTTTTTCCATTTAAAGTTTTTAAAACTAATCTTTATACCACTGTACAGAGAAAAGCCACGTTGTTCACAAAATAATTTCGTCTAAGAAAACATAAGGGTCTCATGATTTCCTTAAAATCTGCATGTTGTAAATATTCCCTGGCATGGATTACGCTAACAAGATGCTTCCAGTAATGCTGCATGTGTTCTGGCACTCGGATTCTTGGCAGTTCCTTCTGGAAGAATAGCGTAGGCCTTGTGACGGAGAAAATTCGCCGAGCAAACGTGCACATCCGCCTCGCTATGAGGAAGTGGGGGAAGCGCGGCAATAGATTTATTTGCGCAGTGTTAAAATACACAGACTCAGTTTAAATTGCATCTGTTTATTTCTTTGTTGCAATCATCCTGACTAGCGGTGCTGTGTTCAGTCCTGTAAGAGGAAAGAAGAGACTGTTACAACAATGCATAGCATTGTTTGGTTGTTTGTTGTTGCTCAGGTTTTTGTAAAACCCGGTAGCACACGAAAACAAGCAATCGTGTTTGCTAATATAACAGCCAAGCAATTATGATTTTTACTTTAAGACGAAATGTGATAATTAGTGATGGGACGTTCGACACCGAGGCACCGAAGCTCGCTTCACTTTCGCAAACCATACTGCTTCGAAACAGTGTGATGAAGCTTGTATCAAATTGCCATTTCCACGTGACTGATGACGTCCGAAGCTTCGTACTTCACTGAACGATTCGAAGTTTTGGCGCGATCCCATACCCCATTAGCTATAAAATCAATGGAGAGAGAACCGGCAGGTTTTCGGTGTTTCACAGTGAGCCGAGATAAATTGATACGTAAAATATGGAGATGACAAGTGGAAAGCGTCGATTGCGAGTGTGGGAACATTTCGACCTGTTATCCCCCAATAATGTAATACAAAACTATTCTTTTGCAGTAGAACTTTTCACTTGTCATTAATACTGTAGCCTATAATTTTCATTCTCGAACCGCTTAATCCTGCTCGGGGTCGTATTTCAATACTGTGTTTTCCTTATTTTAAGGTTCGTTGCCAGCTCTGTCCTCAGGAGTTGGCCTATAACAACAATACCTCGTCAATGTTGAGGCACCTTCGTGCCAAGCATGAACGTGCAACACTCCCAACGAACCAAAGTGATGAAGGCAATGCTGGAGGTCCTTCCTTTGGTATCGTTTTATGTTATTATTGTTATTGTTATTATTCAACAGTCTCACAATCACGTTCCCCAAACCCTATTACTCACTGTTCCTTTCTATTTGAAGTGTCGCACAAGCACAGTCCCCAAACCCTTACACCGTTTGTGTGAACTGTTGCTAAGCACAATCACCTACCACTGTTAACAATATATTTGATTGTTATTCCTCATAGAGACTAGCGTACTTAGTGAGTCTGAGTGAAATAATGTTAAGACATTAGCTACCTAGCCCACCCACACGTAGACTACTTCGATCGTTAACATGAATTGCGGTTAACTAATGACTGTGTATCATACTATGACTTTATTCCGACTTATACATGAACTGCGTAGTTACAAACTTGTGGGTCGCGATGGCTGTTTGAGGGGGCGAGATGTAGTCTAAGCCTACACATGAAAACTCTCGCCTTTCCATTAATTGTAATGTTCAGACATTGTAGCCACAATTATATGTTTAAAATTATTTTTAATATTTAATTTGTTTCTTTAGCCTAGGTCAAATCACTTAGGTGGGCACAAGCCCAACCTGAGTCGATAGGCATGAAGCCTCGGCCATCACAAGTATCGATGGTAGCTGTACTGTATGCTGTCATGGCAGCTATAATTCAATGACAACACATTTAAACATCATTTTATTATAGCAAATAGAGACAGGTAGCAACATACATTTCTTGCAGGACTTTAATGAGTGATCGAAGATGAAACTGAAGACACATCGCGTTCTTAGGCTTTCACAGTACATAACGTTCTGAAACTGAAATCAACCAGGTGTTGTGTGCAGTCTTCCTCCGGAGTGTCGAGCTCATGGCTGCTGTAATTTCTGCAAACCACCAGATGTCACTGTGTCTGTCTTTGATGCTTCGTTCGAAGCTTCGGATCTTTTTTCGGCACAATCAGGAAGAAGCTTCAAAAGCCTCACAAGGCTTTGTCCGCCCATCACTACCGAGAACAAACAAGCAGGAGTACATACCCTAGTCATGGGAGTTATATAGCATTATGGGTAGCGTAGTTTCCATCTGTTGAAACGCGGAAGGGGGAGTTTGTGCTGCCAATGTAAATTTTATCCCGCAATATGTTTATTTGGAAGAAAACACATTGTACATTTCTTTAGAAGACGAACTACTGTCATAATTTCGGCTATATTTTCTTGTAGGGTTTAATTTTCTTTAATATCTTCACCAAGGTCAATGGGTTAGTCCAGGGCAGGGCTAACACCATTTAATCTCTTTCATTTGGGGAAAGGCTGTAGGAGAGAATTGATTCTGTGAACTAATGTGAGAAGGACACACTTGGGGAACAATTGCCCTGTGTTGATTTATTATTAGTGTGATTGCAGCACAAACACACTATTGTTATCCAATAGTCTTCTTCTTCTTCTTATTCCACCAAATTTTGCCACGCTTCTCCTCCCACAGTTTTTGAGATATCGACCCCAAACTGCTGTAACCTGTCTGGTCTGACCCCAATCGGTGTGCTTGTATATAGCTAAGCTGTACCCGCACTCGTTCTCCGGTTTTTGTCGTTTGTTCATCCCTTTTTTCCCATAGACTCCCATTCATTTTCAAAATCGCCCCCCTCACCTTTCATGGCCTTCCCACTCGGTCACTTTTCACCCCATAGCCACCATACCTCACATGTTGCCTCGGGACAAATCACCCAACACTCATCCAAGGCCGTCTTGACCCACACTCGTCTTTTTGTTGTTCACTCATCCCTCCATCCTCCCATTGACTTCAATTCATTTTTCAAAGTCTTACCGTGCGGTCACCTTTCAGCCTACGGTCACAGTACCTCATATGCTGGCTCAGGTCATGCCACCCAACACTCACTGAAACCCATACTGACCCGCACTCGTCTTTTACTCGTTTATTCATCCCTCCATCCTCCGCTTCACTTCAGTTCATTTTTTAAAGTATTACCACTTGGTCACCATTCGACCAATAGCCACGGGACCTGATATGCTGCTTTGGGTAATGTGACCCAACACTCACCAAAGGTGGGTGAGTCCCTAGCAACCATATTGTTTACCCTAGCAACCGCCTAGCAACCACTTAACAACACTTTGGCAACCACCCAGCAACGCCCAGCGACCATATTATTTACCCTGGCAACCACTCAGTAACGCCCTAGCAATGCCCCAGCGACCGTATTGTTTACCCTAGCAACCACCTAACAACACCCTAGCAACCACCTAGAAACTACTTAGCAACACCCTGGCAACCACCTAACAACACCATAGCAACCACCTCATATACCTTAGTAACCATCTAGCAAAGCACTAGCAACCACCTAGCAACAGCCTAGCAACTACCTAGCAACCACTTAGCAACAGCCAAGCAACCACCTATCAGCAAACTAGAAACCACTTAGCAACACCCTAGCGACCACCTAGCAACACCCTAGCAACCAATTAGCCACATCCTAGCAATCATCTCATATATGTTAGCATGTTTTTGCTGCCGGATTGCAATCACACGCTGCAATTTCTTCAGGAAATGCACTTTTCTAGTTGTAAATAGTTATTTCTTTGTTTTGTTTGTAATTTTTGTATAGCACTATTAAATGTCTTGTCTTCGTTCACCCCAATCTCTGTTGTCGTCACCTGTTTGCCACTCGCCGTCCCGTCACAGGCCTTGATATCTTTTGACTTAATTTAGATTTCACCATAAATTTAATTAAGGTGTGGAGATTGAGGTGGATAGATGAAAAGTTAAAAATGTTTATTTTCTGCTCAGTTAAACATTTTTTGTAGATTTGGATGAATGCTTGGATCATTATCGCGCTTGGATGCCAATGGTTTAGCTTGCTGGTAGATGGGAACCAGCCAAAATGTCCTGGCGTTTGTTAGAAGTCTCCCACTCTTGTTTGTTGATAACAAAGTCTCCTCAACCTGTGGAAGCAAAACAACCCCAGAACATAACAGACACCCACAATCCCCCCCACACCCCTCAATTTCCATTTGACATTCAGTTGTAGTATTTCTGTGTTGTTTTCTTTCAGAAGATCTCTGTGACCTGCAATGCAGCCATGAATTCCCCCATCATATAGGCATTGTGGTATCGTATGGTAACTCATTTCTTGACACGTTTTAAAGTGCAAAAAAATCACTCAATTACTAGATGATTTAGCTGACACCAAAGCCCTGCAGTTTCATAATTACGGCCTTCCAAAAAATAAACTAAGCATTCACAGTAAAGTTTAGTTCAGAACCAATGAATGTGCCAAGGTAGAAGAATTGCTCTCTTTACAATCGGGAACATGAGGTTTGCACCTGAGAGGTCCTAAGAAATGTGGCTTACACACTAGTCCTGTGGTTTGCAGCCATCTGTTCCAAATGAACTTATTTTGCACTGTTCTTGGAAGCCAACAGCAGTCCTTCAGCTTCTTGGGGTAGGGGTGGTGATGAGGTGGGAAGGGTCTGGACTGCAGTTGGAGCATGTGGGACAGCTCGTACATTGTCACAAGGTAGGTGGATGACTAGAGATTGTGCGTGTGTTTAGATCAACTCAAACCAAACATTACAATAGTGCATTGGTGAGGCTTTCTGCATTTGTCCCATCAGTCTTAGTCCTCAGTTCATTCTTACTTGGTCCAAGGAAAACATGGCATGGATAGCAGGGGGCAATATACACAGAGGCAACAGTGGGTTCCATACTATAGCCTATTATGGTACAGTTCCTGTCAGGGTTTGCGGGGAAAAGACCTAGGTACAGACAATGCGGGCAGTACAAAAAGGCAGTTCTTTAATGAAAATCCAAAAATCTCAACCAAAATGGAAGTCAGAAACACAGTCCAAGTCAATAACCAAAAATCCAACGGAAAACAGTCAACATCCAAAAAGGCAAGAGGCAAAAAAGGCAAATTTTTCAGGCAAAAGAAAAATCCGGAACAGGCAGAGTCAGTAACAGGCAGAGACAGAGCAGGCTAACAAACAAACTGCAGGAACAAAACGGCAAGCTAATGAGACGATTTGGCAAAGGACAAAGAAAACAGCAAGGTATATGTAGGCAGGGAGATGATGAGGCCTCAGGCAGAGGTCCTGACAATTCCTGCACATAGTGCTATCAATTACAACATCAGGCCCACGCCTCAAGTGCATCACTCACAACACACTGCTAATAGAGGAGGGAGCAGGTCCATGTGAAGATGCACCATGGATCAGACCCCCACCTGTGAACCCAAAAGGGTCACTGACATATGTCATGCAGAGGGTGCTGTTGTGGTGGAACTGCAGTGAGATGACAAACTACTGATCAAAATCAGAACTTTGAGTCTTAAAATGGATCTTTCTCTTAAATAGCATTTGTAATTTGCCTGGTCTGTTAAGATCAGGTTTTTACTACATTCAGCTTTGATGTGTTTTATTAAGCCACAAAGGAGTTGATGTTTTTAAATGTCCCATTTTATCTACCTCAGATTGTTCCTACGAGAGTGGTATGACGGCATGGGGAATTCTAGTTTTGTTATCTGGAAGTCCATGCACTGGCTTGTGTGAACCAAACCTCAATTAGTTTAAGGTTCATGCAGGCTGGGAAGTATATAAGCCTTTGTTTCTACTTGTCTAAACATAAGCCTACAAGCTGAATTTAGTTACAGGAGCACAACTTGATTGATTAGATAGGAAGTCCTTCCAAAGCATGAGTCCTCAATGATAGAGCTTACATCCCGTGAGAATTAAAGGTTGAGCCTCTTTAATGAAAAACCACAGGTCTATATAATATCCCTTTTAATGCTGACATTAATGCTTGCTTAGTTATATGTGTATTTTATTAAATACTGTCGTGTGCATTGAAACTATTTCCTCAGACGATAATATGCGTTTCTGAGCACGAAATTAGAAAACGACGGCAAAGGACATTTTATCAGACATTTACTCCCGGTGACGTAATTAAACCATGGTGGGGAAAAAGAGCATGTGATCTTAATAGTTAATAATGAATCATGTAACCACGGATTTTCCATGATTTTTCATGTATTTGCGCATGCAGCACTTCCCGCTCCTTGGCTTGTTCTGGGCGGAGGGGATGCGTCTGGATCCACAGGCGTATCCACAAATGAAAACTTTAGTTGCGTACTTGTCATTAATTGTGGGTTAGCTTCAGTCTCTTGTTGTGCCCCAGGTATTCCTCTAAACAAATCCAAATTTACACCAGCAGCCTGCTTTTTCGAAGTTCAGTGGAAACTTTGGAAGTTCAAACATATTGAATGACAGGACATTACACACGAAAGAAATTCATTTATAGTATGCCTTATCGTGTTTTAGGTCAGAAAGCTTTCCGGAATATGTAGGGTTTAATTTCACACTGAGATGTTGCTAGAGGCACAACCGCAGAGAAAGCTCTTGAAATTGAAAGAGGATGAAATGACATTCCGAGTCACAAAGCCAGTGGAAACTCACTCCCCTGGGAAAGCATTTGTTTCAGTAGGGCGTCCGTAAATTGGAGGGTGGGTGTAAATTTAATCTACCGCTTTCCACTGTAGTGTAGTAGGCTACACAATTTGAGGCTACCGGTATGATGGCGCAAGCCTATGTTCCCGAAACGGGCTGTCGTTCGCCGAGCGACTAAAAAGACAGCTGTTGGAAATCTCCGAATTACACTGCCGTACCTGTTTGATGCCGGAATTTCAAACACACAGTAATATGCTGAATGTATAGGCCTTTGGAGAATTGCTTTCGAATCTCCACGTAGTTGAAAACTGGTCTGTAAATCCCGGATTCTATATAGTCCTATTATGGGCTCGGCGCTAGGAGAAAATACAGAGGGGAGCACTTGCAATCCGGGGGACGGACGGACGTCATACCTTTTTAAAAAAACGTAATAAATACTGTGTAGACATCGGGATATAAGGAAACAACTGGGGTGCACTGTGGTCTGTCTGGGTGTGCAAGCACCCCCCTAGCGCAGCCCCTGAGCCTATATCAAATGTTTTGGGACTCCCGGTACTCGCTCACCGCTCTCACTCTACGGTCCCCTTGCTGCGCATGACACGTTTGGTGGTCGAATGATTAAAGTCTTTGATTTGGGAGGCAAAGTGCTGGTCCAATCCTGCGAATGAACGTGGAGATGTTTATATTGCCTATACACAGGTGCAGAACATGGGTTTTAAACATTACATTTAAAAAAATATATTATTATTATTTTCTGGTAATTCGTAATGAGACACCTTCTCGCAGTATTCCCACAGATTGAGTCATTTAGTTTGACAGTTATTTAGGACTTCTGCTCGGAAACCAGTTGCTACTAGCTATGTATTTGTCTTTTATTATTGGTCTTTTATTATCACGTAGACAATCAGAACAAATTTACAAAGAATTCGGTAGCTGCCTAGTTCTTCTCAAGAGTTATTCACAGAGTAGGCTATGACCTGCACGTTGCTGGCCTTTTACATTGTACTGGTCGTTTAGCAGACGCTCTTACCGAGAACGAGTTATATGTTACAATTTTTAAATGTTGTTCATATATACAGCTGGGTATTTAATGAGCCAATTCTGGATTAAGTACATTACCCAAGGGTACAGCAGCAGTATTCCCCAGCGGGAAGACCAGCAACCTTGCGGTTACCATTACGCTACACTGCCGCCGCGTACTACACTTTTCCTCGCTAAATAGGCTAATGAATCACATCTCACGTTACAGGCTGAGATTTATTTTCTAGCAGAACTCGACTTTAAAAACGGGAGACTTTCGTGGATTTGTTAATCTTGTGCAATATGTCTTTTTTCTTGAATTGGATTGAAAATCCAGTTCTTGTTTTGAATTGAAAATGGACATCGTTACACGCTCCAGAGACGCAATTCATCTTCCAGATCCCCAGAAACTGGTAAGCTGCAGTTAGTCGGCAGTTGACTAGCAAGCGAAGAGACACTTTTCTTGATAAGTGTTGTCATGATCGCCTGCTATATTCTCTGCTGATATCCAAATCATGTAGCCTGGGGAATGAATCATTCATCCAGTAGATTACTCTGCCACTCAGCAGTTTAGTAAAATTACATTCTGTGGAAATGAGCGTCTCATATCAGGTATCTCGGAAATGTGATACAGATCCATTTTCAAAGTGAGTCGTGTGGTTTGCGTATTGTGCAGCGAGTTGTGTAACTGTGAATAAGTGTGCGCGTGTGTGTGTGTGCGCGTGGCAGTACACAGTATGAGACAGTGTGGGACAACACTGAACGGCATTGAATTTCCCTCCTCCCTGCGTGCTGCAGGACAGAGCTACAGCACCACCCCGGTCTTTGAGCTGTAAAACCCTGGTGCCAATTGGCACCTGGATCAGAATGATGAGGCTTTCTTGGCGCCAGGGCCCTGAAGGAGCAGCTATTACAGAGAAGAGTTTGGAGGGGCATTCAACATACTGTGACCGGTCAAATTTCTCATTCTAAGTAAGGTTAATTTTTTTTTCTTTTAAGCCAGGTTATGGAAATTTTATGGAATTGTGTACCTGTAGTACAAGTACAGTATACAGATGCATATGTTAAGTGTATATATGCATAATATGCATAGGATTTGTGATAATTTGTACAATAAAATGCTTATACAAATATGAGAAATGTATAAAGTTTACATTCAGATAAGAAAAACGGGGAATGGAATATTTGTTGATTTTTTTCATTTCTTACATTTGATTGAAAAATATTTGGGAAAATATGTATTTCGCTGGCAGAGAAATAAATGTATTCAGTGTTTTAATTTGTATACTTTCTAAATCCTTAGAATCGTATTCCAGAAGTATAGTAAGTATACTGTTTTATTTATCACCGTTTTATGCTCGTTATCGCCATCTATCGGGTCACTTTTGTGTCGGGTCACTTTTTTCATCAGTACCTATCACTTTATTTAAAGTGAACCTTTGTGATTATAATCAATATATTAAGATAAAAGAGTTTAATGAAATCCCTTCTGGACTGAACATATCACAGGAGTCCAGCTACGACAATGGTAACTGTACTATACCAAGGATAAAAACAAATGAAGATTCCAGTAGAAAGATAAAAATGATAAGGATGACTAAGAAAAAGAAAGATAAAACTAATAACAATGATGTCAAAAAGCATTATACAAAATATCAGGAAAATCTCATCTCCTTCCAATCCATTTTACTTCCAACTGATTACATTAAAATTCAATTAGAAAGAAGATTGTCCAGGTAGATACAGTGTAGGGGACGATGGTGAAAGTTAATTTAGTCCACATACAGTAACTTTATTTTCCCTTGCTGCAGAAAGATGGTCCAGCACCTACACCCCCACGCTATTTTTTTTTACATATGTCAGGTGTTTGTTACACATGGGCAGTCAAATCTGCAGTCCAAACATGTGACACTACTACTGCTTCTGTTCTGGACTGAGGGGCTGTGTTGGGATGCACAGGTGTATCCACAAATGAAAACTTTAGTTGCTTACTTGTCATTACTTTAGCTTCAGTCTCTTGTTGTTTTCACTTTGAATGTTCTTGCCCAGGTATTCTTCAAAACAAAAACAAATTTACACCGACAGCCTGCTTTTTGGAACTTGAGTGGAAACTTATACAACTGTCTGGAGGCAACTGCAGGCCTCTGTTTAAACTGGGGTATGAAAGGAGATTACACACAGAAGAAATTCATTTTTAGTATGCCTTATCGTGTTTCAGGTCAGAAAGCTTTCCGCAGGCTGTAGGCAAATTGTCACTCATGTCCAAACTCTAATTTCCCACTCAGACGTTGCTAGAGGCACAACCGCAGAGAAAGCTCTTCAAAGTCCTTAAGAGGATGAAATGACATTCTGAGTCACAAAGCCAGTGGAAACTCACTCTCCTGGGAAAGTATTTGTTTCACTATATTTATACAGGTATATTGGCTTTGGAGCTGAAAAATGAGTCATGAAATATGTTTAAAAATGCATTAGTGGGAAGTGGATGTTTTACTTATATTACTTGGCATTTGCTGTTGCTGTATTTGTGGCTAATTCTTGAACAATCTCCTTTTTACAGGTGAATGTTAGTATGCTATTATATGTCTCAGGCATACACTATTATATAATAAATAAATAACAAGTACATAAACACAACTAAGCAAGAAATGAATTACAAATGATGCATGATGGATGTGGTGCTGTATAAATTGCTGATTTGCCTCCTGGCTGTGCCACATCACTGCATATGATTTTTTTTTTGCCTCAGCCATAATTCTTGCAAATATAGAACATAAATCCATGATGGTAATGGCATCATTGCAAAAGCTTCACATATTTTGAATGTGAACAAACGTTGTGTAATGACAGATGTGCAAAACCTATTCTCTGGAAAGTCAGACTGAGGTCAAGAGTGAAACTGCACTAGTCCAAGGGAGGGATGGAGTTACATCGAAGCTTACATGAGAATTACATGGAGTGTGGAGTTACATGAGAATTGAAACTTTCCTTTTAAGGACATCCTCAGAAACCTGCCTTTTATAGTGGAGTTCTACACTGAAAATGAGGCATTAAACTTTGCGACTCAAAAAAAATTGTGTTCCTTATCTCTTAGTGTTTTGTTCATTTCTCCTGTAGTGCAATACAGAAGATTACATTTTTTCTTATTATAATAATATTTTTCCCTCCCAGAATGAATAGAAGGCATTGACTGTCCTTACGGTAACTAATCAAACTGGATCCTTGCCATATCAAGTTACACTGAACACTCCACTCAGGATTCACAAGCAAACATCACTGCTCTTGTTCTGCATTGACTACACAGTACAATATTCCTCTTGTCAGGGCTATTGGGATAAATCATAATGTGGAACACTAACAAAGAAAACATATTGAACTTTTTGTGATTGAATGATTCATGTATTATTCATAAATGAAAGACAGTGTGCAGATGTAGGAATTAATCTTCACAGTCATCATTTGCATAGATAAACTCAACATTTTCCAGTTTGGATCAAGGATTCAGGGTTTGGATGAAGTCTAAGCCAGGTTGATTCTGATATGGACCTGTTGTTTGGAAGGAAGAAACAAACATTTTAAATGTCTGAATTATGCCATTTTTATGTGTGCATCAAATCACTGCTCATGACCACAGCAGTACCATAGTTAGATATATTGTCATATAGTTATATCAATTGATATATTGATATGATTTGACATGGAGGCCAGCTGAGAAACTAAAGCATGTCCACATCAGAGGGACAACTGAATTGTTTGTTCTTGATCTTGGAACACTGAGCCAGAATGCTATGTCATTTGACAGGGAATAGGATGGCTCCTAAAAAATGCACACAACACCAAACAAAGAGGAATTGCCATTGTAATGTGGAGTTAGACAAGCAAGCAAGCAAGCAAGCAAGCAAGTAAAGCGCCCAAGCTAGCTCTGGGTGTGTTGGGAACTAAAAAGACTCATAGGAGAACACCCATGTTTATTGAGAAAAGAGTGCAACAAAAGGCATTCATAAAGTTGAATCAGTTGAATAAAGAACAGTGCTGTGATTAACTGATGTCACCCTCTTGCACTGTTTGTCTCCTCTATAGCACCAAAAGGAAAGGAACCATGTGGGCCAAAGCTGTGTGGAAACTGGTGACTATGTCTGTGCTGCTGGTGGCCCACTTAAATCAGTGCCGAGCTGAAAAGGAAATCACAGGTCAGTCTGTAATCAGATCTCACTGAAAATGAAATCACAGGTCAGTCTGCAACTGAAAAATCCCTTGAAAATGAAATCGTGTCAGTCTGTAACTGGAAAATCTCCCTTTATTGTATGTACAGCAAGTACAGGTTTTGGTGCAGTCATTTATTGTGCAAACCAGTCATTCTAAACAATGAATAGCTTATGTGCCAAAGGCCAAACCCCTCTTTCCACATTGATTCTGGAACCTCAATTTCGCAGAATAGCTTGCTAGGATCAGACTTACCACCCAGAGCTAAGGGTGGTGACTGATGTGTGGATGAGTTGTACCACAGCCAGAACACCTGTGCAGCAAGATATATGATGTATGGGCACGTTGTAGATGGCTGTAGCACGACCAATGACAAGAACGCTGACAGTGATGGTGGTGACAGGATTACTCCAATGTGCTTGCACACCCTTTGTCTACTGCAAGTGTCACTGTGGTGAACAATCCTCATGTCCCTGTGTCACACCTGTGGTTCAGGCTACATGGGACCAGACCCCCCCTAAAGTTGAGCCAACCAAACGGAACTAGCTGAATCTATTTAAGGTGTGGAGCACCTCTGTGTTCGCCCCTTGTGGACATTTAAATGAGTGGTAAATTACGTCACCCCATACATCACGGCTTTTGGGGAACCTCCTGCCTGGGAGAGCTTCTCTCTGCCATCCGGGTGCGAGTTGTAGCTCCATGACTGACAGCTCTCGTTGTTCATTCTGCTGGAAAACAGTGAGTCACGACTGCGTGGGACAGCAGGGTTTTCGAGAGCAGTGCACCCTCCCCCGTTGGCATGGACCTCTTCATCCCCCCGTGACAACCCATATCCAACCTTGAAAAACCCTGAAAAGCCCTTGAGATTTGTTCTCGTTTTTTCTTTCCAGTGGATCCGCCCCGAGACCTTCAGATTATGGACCCTGGGCGTCTGGGACAGCTTCATGTGCACTGGGCCCTGCCCCCGAGCCTGGAGAACGTGACAGACTGCTCGGTGCGCTTTCAGCTCCAGTACTTTGACCACGAGGAAGAACGCTGGAGGGTAAGGCTCACTGAAGACGTCTGCCCCAAAGTTGCACACACCCAACCTCGTCCGGTCCAATCAGTTACTCCTAAAGAGAGGTTTTTTGATGATGCCAAATAAACAGTATCAATGCTCGGTAATTATACTATTATCTGTTATACAGGTAAATTGAGTCTACACATTTGATAATCTACTCAAACTTTCTGAGGAACATTCCTGATGAGTGAAAATTGAACAAGGAGGGTTGTGGTCGGTCTGGCTTGTGTTCACATTTGCAATATGTTGAAGCTCTGAGGGGACCATTCTCCGGACATTGCTCATTTTTGGAAGAGATGTCTAGTTATCCTCATGGGGAGATGTGTAAACTTGACTGTTTAAGATGTTTTCACCTGTCTAATATCAGTTAGTCCTAGTGTTACATGATTTTGTGGTTGATTTGTGGCCCAATAACCTGATGGCAGAGGGATTCGACTTCTTTATCGAAATGTTTTTGACCTCAGTTAAGTCCAGAGAATGCACCAAACGGTGGTCCTGTCATTTTGACAGGAAGCAAACTAAGTTGTCTGTATCTGATAAGCACAAATTTGTGGCAGTAGCGAGCATAGTGGTAAGGAGCAGGGCTCATAGCCGAAAGGTTGTTGGCTCCATTCCCCGCTGGGGCACTGCTGTACCCTTGAGCAAGGTACTCAACCCAGAATTGCCTCAGTAAATATCCAGCTATATAAATGTAAGTTGCTCTGGATAAGAACGTCTGCCAAATGACAATGTAATTTCCTGCTGTAACAACCTGTCTCTCTCTGCTGGGGATCTCATTTTACAAGCTAGTGGTCCTATCAATAAACTGACAGGAAGTGATCTTTTTGGTCCCATGGTGTTTTTCTCAATGGTTTTGCAGTGAGGCCTGATTAATTTGAATCAGGTTAAACCTGAGGCCATCAGATTTAACCTGACAGCATGTTCATTTGTGTCTAATGTGCATTCCATTTTTGGAAGCTGGAACCACATCTGAATCTACTGAGGCATTGTGAAGAAGCGAATAACTCCTATTCTGCAAAATGCTTTTTCAATGTCAAGTGTACACTGCGGTTGAGGTTATGATATTGATATGATATTTTTGCTTGGTATAATATTGATATTTATATTGTTTTTTTTCAACAAAGTCTGGTCAGCATTTATAAATTTAGAGAATCACATGCTGAGTTTTGCCAAGCTGATGTGGTCTGGGCATTCACTGTTATTTCTCTCTGGAAACATTTCATTCTTTATGAATTAAGCATGTTTGGGATCGTTTCACGAGGTGGGAAAGTGTCATTTGACTTTGTCTCACATTGAACCTCTGGAAGAAGTGTGATGGTCAAATCAAAATGTGACCGTGCTGAATTGGTTTTGCAAGGCTTACTGTGACAATTGCAACTGGATCATTGAGTGTATGTGTGTGTTGGGCAGTTTTATGTCTTTTCTATGAGTACTGTGTGTTTGTTGTGTGAAAAGCTGAACTTAAGTTGTAAAAAAGAACATAAAGGTCAAGTATATCTCACATGATTTTTGGTGCTTCATGCTTGTATAATCTGTAGGGTGGCTGCTTCCTTGTCTCTCGCTTTTCTTCTTAATGGCTCAGGTACTTAGCAGGTTAGAACAGCACTGTGTATAGGAATTTATGTAAAATGACAGTGGTATTGTTTGTCAAATCAGGGCATTCAGCCTTATGAACTCCCGGAAATGAAATGAATGCAGTGCTGTGTTCTGATGGTTCCCTTTTTGTGGACAGCAGACGTTATCACTTTTTGTTGATATAGACATATTAGTTTTCTCAGTCAGATTTTTTTCTTCAGTTCCATGGAAATGTTTTTGCTTTTCTTTTAATACTTCAGTTCTATTTTAAGAGTGTGTCTCCAAATTCTGTCAGGAACTTGCCCAATACTTTCACAAACTTTATTTTTTGGGTTTCTAGCTCCACTATATTCTTAAGAAGGAGGGGGTTCAGTTAAGAGTAAATTACACTGGAATCAGTGTTGTTTCTTTATTAATTTTTCAAATTAAGAATTAATTAACAGACAGTAGCCATCGTAAGTAGTTGTATCCATATTACACACATACTATTCAATTATAATGACCAATGAGGACAATGACTCTTGTACAGCACAGTGTGGGTAGAGACTTGAGAGAAATCAATCACCAGCCATCTGCGTTGAAATAATATTTTTATACGGTTATGAAAGAGTTTCCAGGTGGGTCACATCTCGTATTTGCATTCCAAAGGTTAGGTGGGGCATGTTTTCTTGCTACAGCAAAAGCAAAACTGAATCATTTTGCTTTTTTGGGACTTGGTTTCTCTGTAATCTATGCCGCATACACAGACTTGAGATTGAACTGTAATAGGAAACACTACACAGAATGGCCCTTAACAGCAAAACACCAATATGCATTACAGGACATTTGCTTAGTTACTCCAAAGCAACTTACACAGCCCACGTTTCAACCATTTATAAATATTTATACAGATAAATATACTGGCAGCCCATCTGAAAATTGAACCAGCACCTTTTGGGTTTTTGAGTCCTGTTTCTCACCACTAAAGGTTCCTAAGCACCAGCAACAATGACTCCAGACGCTCATGACGTACCATCCTTGCACTGTTAAAACCCCTTTCTCCTGTACCCATATGCCACACACCTCTCTTTGACACTGAAATCGGTGGTGATAAACCTGTCTGTGAATCCTACCTTGTTTTTGACAAGACACAGGGGACTATCGTGAAAAGCCATATGTTGCCCAAGCGCATGTGTTCACCCTGTCAGGGAAGGCGCTAATCTTATCAATCTTAGTAAGAATGATGGGAATGCCCAGCTAGAGCTGTGAAAAGAAGATGTGTTATAATAATCACACCAGCAAAGGAGCACAGTGATAGTATCAGTCTCTTGTAATGGGTGTGTGCCAGTTCAAGCATCTGGAGATTTGAGGAAAGGAACACCCTGTCTTCATTCCACCAGGGTCGGGGTGGGTTCTGGTGACCAGTGTTTCCTGGTTTTGCTGCTTTCAGGCACCCAGCAACTTTCTATGTGGCCTGCGAGCTGCTCCGATAATGGCCTGTGCAGAATCCTCCAGTCTGCCAACTGACGTACGCTTCACTGCGACGCGCCTTGCAGCGTGACAAATAGCACTTGGCTGCATGTGAGCGCATCTTGCTCCTGCGCAAGCATATGTTCGAGGCACGGGGTTGTTACGGTGACTGTAGCCTAACTGTGCTATACCTACATTTATAATTACATTTATTCATTTGGCAGATGCTTTTATCCAAAGCGATTTACAAGTAAGGTACAATACAACACAAGCAAAAAACCACACAGAGTCAACAATATTAGAAGTACTGCATGACAAAGTTCTAATTGCATTTCCAAAATAGTTTGCATTGTTTTTTTTTCAAAGAGAAAAAAGTGTGTGTATATATGAGTATGAGTATATGAGTCATATGAGTATATGAATATATAAATATATGTATGGACTTCAATGTATATGTGATACAATGTATACAGTATATGAATTTTTGCTGTTTTCTGTGTGGTTTCCATGCACTGCCAGGTGGTGAGAACAGTGCGGCTGAGCTACAGTATTCAGTTTGACCTGGAGAAAGACATCCGCGTGAGGGTTCAGACCATGCTCCGGGGTCCCTGCACAGGCGGAGCCAGGGAGCTCCAGAGCCTGCCTGCAGAACTGCACCTGCAACCTCCCATTACAGGTGAGCTGCCAGCATGGCCAAGCACTGGGGCTGGCTCACTGTTCGGTAAAGGAGCTGCTCCTCTGAAGAAGCGTGCTGAAGACAGATGGGGCCCTCCTCATTCTGACACACAACACACACACACACACACACACACACACACACACACACACACACACACACACACACACACACACACAAACATGACACACACACACTCACACATCCAAAGTGCAGAACTCCTTTCTACGCAATACAAAAAGTGTGGAACTCCTGGTTCCTACACACACCGGAAGTTCACTTTTTAATTTTAACCGCACTTCACTTTTTTATGCACTTACTTGTAAGCGAACACAGGACATCTTATTACTGTACGTGTTCATGTGACATGGTGGGAGTATTTTGTCTGGAGCCTTCTAGCCGATCAACCAGACCTCTCTTGCCAGTGGATGGATTGTTGGTGTTACAGTTACCAGTTCTATTTTGATTGAGCCCATATTTGATAGTGTTTGTTGACTTAAAGAGAACTGGAAATCTGATGGATTGCTGCTTTCCGGGGCTGTGGCCAAGAAGCCTACTGCTGCTGTGTGCCAGGGGACACACCTGAGCCATATCCACCCACGCTCGAGATGCATGCAGAAAAAGTGGAGACATTTCAACGTCAGCTTTCTGTTCGCCACATTTGAGTGACAAGAGTTAAATGGCGTCAGATGTCGGAAGAAGCGCAACTTTTCATATTAGCTAGCGGCTGGATTTTCATTGGCCCACAGGAATGCACTAACAAAAGAGCGTTGCTTTTGCTTTAAGTTTTGGGAATGTAGGTTCGTTTTTTCTCTTAAAAAACTGTGTTGTTTGGTTTGTCCGTGATACCCTGCAGGTCCCCCTGACTCAAAAATTGAGGGTTTGAGCTGCATATTCTACCAGAAGGAATACATGGATTGCACTTGGACAAGGGGAAGGGGGAATCCTCCTTATGCCAAATACCACCTGTACTTCTGGTAAGGTTTTTTACCTTTTCTTATCTAAAGTGTTCCTTCAATGTCTCAAAAACATTTTGGGGACACCACAGCAAAGCAGAGGTGAAGGCACTTGCTAGGCGTATTGTAACTGACAAATGTAACTATATGGAGCTGGCTGACATTGTTAGTTAGCAATTTTAAAGACAGGTGAAGACTCTCCTTCACACTGCTGCTTCATTGTGACATGCTTGAAATTTAAAAAGCTGAATAAGTCCACAGTGTGGGCCAGTGTTGAGTTTTATGGTTTTGTTTGTTCAGTGCCTAACAGTTGTGGGTTTTGCCTTATTCCTCTCAACATGCTCAAGTCATTATTGCTCTTAACCCAATCAAATCATTATTGCTGTTACCATGGTCATTATTTCTCTTAACATGTTCAAGTCATTGTTGCTCTTTACATGGTCAAATCATTATTGCACTTAACTCAATCAAGTCATTATAGCTCTTAGTATGTTCAAGTCATTATTGCTCTTAACCCAGTCAAGTTCTTATTCCTTATAGCATGGTTGAGCCCTTTTAATGGCATCACGTCCACATACAAGCCAAGCAACAGGTGCAGTTGCAAGGCCATCTCGTCAAGCAAGGCCGTTCGCTGTCACCCACTTCTGCTTTTGAAACACTTGGGGAGATCAGGTTGCTAATAACAGCTTGAAACACCAGTGTGGGCATTGATGAGTGAGATCTGTGCCTGGCACTGACCTGCTTGCTGGTCTGGATGTTCTCACAGGCATGAGGGGATGGAGCAGGCAGCAGAGTGCCCAGAGTACCTCCACTCCCACGGGCGCAGGCACGGCTGCAGGTTTCCTGGGGACACCCTGCTGGAATTCACCGAGTTCAACGTCTGTGTGAATGGGTCGTCCTCGGGGCCCCAACTGCGGCCTGCTTACTTTACCATGCAGCTACAAAACCATGGTAAGAGCTGATGGTGCCATGGCGTCATTGGACCTGGCCCAGACCACTACAGCCTGCACAGAAGCACCTGTTCTCACACCCCCAGCAGATGGAAACTCCCCCAGCCTTTTCCAGACTGTCCAAAGGGGATTAGAGAACTCTACCAAAACCACATTATAAGTGTCTGCACAGTGATGTCACTGGTCAGAGCCACACCTCCTAAAGCACCTCCTCTTGAAACTGCCCCACATTTCAACATGAAGTAATCATGCTTTCTCAAGTCGCATTTTGTAAGACAGGAAATTATTATTTGCACATTGTTTTTTGGTCTTGTTGTGGTTGATACACCTTGGAAGTTTTATATTTTGGGTGTGGTATAAATGTGAGTTCATGTGATCCCTTCATAATCATGTCTTTGTAGTTCCCATGATTTTGAAATAGGTGCAGACATTTGAGGCTGGTTTCATTCCCCCGCCTCCCCCCAATGTCAGATGTATGCCAGTTGCTGGACTGGGTCTGGTTTCTGACTCTTCTGAAACTTGAGTGTGTGCCTTTCTTTCTCCAGTGAAGCCAGCTGCCATTGATGGTTTGAGCCTTGAGCCCCTCCCTGGTGGGGGGGTGTGCCTGGAATGGGTGCCTCCCAAAGGGAAGATACCTGAGGATTGTCTGGAGTTTGAGGTGGAGTCCGTACCAGAGGGAAAGGTTGGACCAATGGTACAGTAGCCTTCGTAATGTATCACATTGCATTACATTACGTTTGCTTAGCAGGCTTACTTATGTAGAGTGACTTTCACAGCTTACAAGTTTTGCATGGTATTAAAAAATGCAGCTGGATATTTTTACTGAAGTGGTTTGGGTTGACTACCTTGCCCAAGGGTGGTACAGCAGTGGCTTAACTGGGGATGAAACTTGGGTTATGAGCCACACTCTTTACCACTACAGTACACTGCTGGTTAGAGTCACAGCGATAGCTGTCCCTGGAGCATCAGCTGCCCTCCTGGCTTTTGAAGAGAGTGGCAAGTGAAGTAATAGCCACTGCTTTTCTTTGCTCCTCCCCCCAGCTGAGGAACGTCACTAGGGAGCTGTCCCTGACCGTCCCTGACCAGGACCTGTGCGGTGGCCCCTGCTTCCGGGTCCGATCCAGGGTGCACCAGTTCTGCAGTGACGACAGCTTTTGGAGTGAGTGGAGCCACACCCATTGCTTGCCAGGTGAGGTTCCACCCCATTCCAACCAGCCAGAACAAGCGAGCAGCAGCACTCTCCCAACGCTCCAGACAGCAGCCCAAACAAAGACGAGCACTCTGCGTCACTGGATGTATTTTAAAAAATATTCACAAATAATTTTACGTAGGGGGATGGTCTGTCAGTAAAAGCATCTGATCCAGCAGGTGCCTGTAACTGTCCCTTTACATCATTGGCTAGTTCACCTGCTAGTTTGACTTGTTTTTCTCAGAAGACCAAAAAAACAAGGAAATTCAACTGAGATGTTTATGATACCATGATAAGCTGTTAAAACGGTAACTGTTGAACACTGGAGGTGCCCTCTATGCTCACCCCCCGCCTTCTCCGTCCACAGAAAGCCCTGACTGCCTTCATACCCACACAGAGGCGGTCATACTCTGTGCAACAGCCATAGTGATCATAATGCTCTTCAGTCTTGCAATGTGTTGGCTGATCTACAGGAAAATGTAAGTGGACTGAGAAAAAAAAACGCTCATGTTTGTCTTTCGCTCATGATACAGACTGTGTCATTGATCTCAATATTTGTTGGATTTACAAGCTGTAAACGTTTTTTCCCCTCATCACCATGTTTTTTTTTGTCATCCAGCATGAAGAGCCGAAAGAAAGACATTTTGCTTTGAGCTTGTTTGGGATGAACGCCTCAGTCGTCTCTCATACAAGTCCCAGCCCACACCAGAAGAGGACCAGAAAAGGACCAAAAAAGGACCATGCTGTTACAAACATGATATTCGCATTTCTGTGCTTGCTTTCATTTTCAAACAACCTCACATTTCCATTGGTCAGTTGATTCTATTCTGCTCTGAGAAGTGCTCTAACATGGCTTTTCATTTCAAACAGGAAAATATTTATGGTGTATATGACAATTTTGTGCCAATCTTATGATTAATGGTTTGTGGGGGAGACAGAAGGTTTCTCTGAATTATTTTCCAGCCACTAGTTTTAAAGCCAAGTATCAGGTGTAGTAGGCTTACGTCATGCTTTGCATGAGTGGTTAGGCATTACTGAAAAAAGTTTATGTGATTATACGCTTTTTTCTCAACATTGTTTTCTTTTACATGTTCTTAGCTTGTGCAGAATGTTTTTTTAGATCTTAGGAAACTCCATTAACCTTTATCATGTCACATTTAAGTTATATCTTTACACAACAGCAGTAAAAACTGCCTTTAACCTATTGATTGTTTTGGGTTCACCATGCCGTGAACAATGTTGGTGTGACCAACACAGGGTGCACTATAACTTAAAACAAGCCCAAAAACTTGCCTCATGTTACATTTTATTCCACTGGAATATCAAAGACCTTGCTGTTCCTGCCATTTTTACATTCAGGTAAAGAACACTGGATCAGCAGTTGTTCTTTCCCAGTTCAATGCTGACTGTCGAGGTCCAAAAGAGTGTTGTGCAATAATACAGACAGTTTAAGCTGTCTCTGCTGCAGGCAACATATTATTCTTCACTATGACACTCTTAACTGTAACAAAGTGAGCAAATTTTACATTATCACATTTATTTCATTTTTTTGCAGTATTCTTGTGAATGTATGCAACATATTGTGTAGATTTGGTCTATTGCCTGTAATGTACTACTGCTAAGTTATTCAAATACACTATATTGCACTGTGTGGCTGTGCACTGGGTTGCCAAATATCTTGCCAGATACTTAAGTTTTCCATTTGTTGTTTATCATGTTCAGTTTGTCACAGAATGTTTGATAACTTTTTTGATAAGCCAGTCACCACAAATTGGGGCTAGCTTTGTGCTAATTTTGTAACTTACAGGGATCAGTGACAATTTTTTGTTGCCAAACAGAGGCACTTATAATTCACTCCTGTTGCATTCTCTGGATCTAACAAAGATCATAACTGGTAAGAACAGGATGAAATAAAGGCAAATACAGTTATTGAAACCATTGCAATGTAACCTTGCACGTTTTGGGATGTAACGTTATCTCACATAAACATGAAATAAAATAGCTACATTATTGATATTGTTGAAATGTTTATTGCTTTAAACTAAGAATTCATTTTGGTGTCATTATGACAAGTCCCGCTACGTAGGCCTACCATTCATGTACAGTACAGCTATTTTTACAGCATGAACATGCATAGCCAACATTTCAGTTTGATAGACACATGCAGCTCAACACAGGATGATTAAAATAATAAAAATGTCACTTTAAAAATGTTATTTTTATGTCATACATAATTTAAGTCTCATTTTATGTTGAAAAAGAGTTACATTGATTGTGTTGCAGGTCAAATTGACCTGCTCAGTGTAAATCAATTCAATACAGTACACTAAAACAGTGAAATCACTTTTTTGTCTCATCTGGCCATTCACCAAGATGTTTTCATTTCAAACACTATATTTATTAACAATTTATTGAATATTTTCCAGTTATAACAAAGTCCGGTTTTGATAAACTGTTCAGTCAGCTTGATACCTTTTCTGTGTGCATTTTTGTACTTCATAAAGGTAACTATAAAACACTATGATATTATCTGGGTTATCATTTCTTCAGATTTTACACTCTACATGATGTGCAGAATGTAAGTGTACTTTTTATTATTGCTCACATCAATTTCAAAACCTTTTTGCTGGCATACAGGACAGTGAATAGAAAAGCCTCCTCATACCTACAATCAGTCTTCAAACAATATGTACCACCCAGATCACTATGCTCTGCAACCTTGGGCAACTGTATGTCCCGTCCCAATGGAGTCACTCCTCTCAGACACGATGCCTGTCTGGTCCCTCAGTGGTGGAATCACTGACCATCTTCCAATGCAGACTGAAGCTGTGTCTTCAGACATTTCTTGAAGACAGAGAGGGACTTGCCAGAATGGATGAAGTTTGGAAGTTCATTCCACCATTGGGGGACAACGGCGGAGAAGATCTTGGATAGTGGTTTTACGCCGCGATGTAATGGGACCATCAGACGCTTCGGTAGCAGATTGTAGCGGTTGGGAGCGAACATAGGGTTACAGTAGTGAGTTCAGGTAGGTTCAGGTAGTTCAGTACTTGTATTACTTATTTGTTTATTTTACATGTAGTATTGCAATGTGTTTCAGATTCTGTGATCTAGTGACTGTGATGTATGGTAGTGTGTGCAATTGGCTTCCCTTAGTTTCTAGGCTGCCTAGTCAGGTTAACACAAGTTAACTTGTAGTAGGACTTGAATGATGTTATGGTCACACTCACTGATCTGGGAGTGTTGTTAGCCTGGTCTGTCACTGTTGCTCATTCAACTTGAATACACTTCTGTTCCTTTGTTCTGGAAGCCACTCTGGTTAAGAGTGTCTGCTACATCAGTACATTGTAATGAAGTATAAAGAGTTCAAATGCTAATTGGATGTGTTGGATTCAAGTGGCTGCGAATCATGTAGGCCCTGGAACAATTTTGATTACATTGTAAACTGACATGGCTCTGGTTGGCCCCATGCTGAGAGCAGCCAATAAAAAATAATAGAATCACATACGTCAAGACGTTTAGTAAACATCATTTACGGTATCGGCGTGGCTAAGCAGCTAGCCATTGTTAGTCATCACAGTTATGTTAGCCACTATCACTGCTAAAAATCATAATCACTACGCCTATGACCACTGCTGAGTCAGAGAGAAACTTTTCAACGCTGAAAAGGATTAAGACATTTACACGCAACACCATGGGGCACCAGTTAAATGCACTTGCTATGCTATCAATTGAAAATGAATTCATTCATGGATTGGTGGACTTCGACAGAAAAGTTATTGACAAGTTTGCCCAGATGAAAGATCGTCGTGCATCTTTTCTTTTCAAGCAATGAACGTCATTGGTGAGTCTATTTTGCATTATTACAAGGTGTGTTATTTTGGCTGTAGGTTAAGGCCCGGAATGCAATGGGTTTCCCTGCTCTGAGACGTTGCTTTGGATGTGTTATTACAGGTGCAGACCACAATGATTGTATACTGCTTGATAACTTTTTAACTTTCCATTCAAATTCCTTCCAAATGGGGCTATTTGTTATTTTATGTCCCTGTTTTTATTTGAAATTATGGTGTTCATCTCCAATTACCATTTTTCCTTGATATCCAAACTGTTATCCATTAGTTCTTCTTGTAATATCTTATATAATAGCGATATAATCTTCTTTTTAATTGTCCCTTTAATTGTTAACATAGTTAACATAAAGAAATGTTCTATATTGGATGGTGATGTACATAGTTTGTCCCATTCTTTGCGTTTCTGTAAGTAATGTCTCAGCTGTAGGTATCTAAAAAAGCCATGGGCTGGAAGGTTCTGTTTATGCTGAAGCTGTTCAAAGGACATCAGGTCTCCTCTTTCAAATAACTGACCCAACATGATTAAACCTTTTTCTTCCCATTTTTTGAACCCTGCTTCTAATTTGGATGGAAGAAAGTCGATGTTATGTGTATCTTCATTGTCTAGATATTGACAAGGGGAGTCTTAACCTCTTTCTCATGTTTGACCATATTTTTAAAGTGGTTTTTACCCATTGATTGCTAATTTTATTTACTCTCCAGGTATCTTGATTCATAAATGGGATTGTGTCTAAGGGCACATTTGGGCAGTCACTCTGTTCCATCCCGTCCCATATGGTATCTTCATCTGGAGATATCCATGCAACCATTGATCTGAGCTGGGCTGCCCAATAATATTTTTTCAGGTTAGGTAAATCTAGGCCCCCATTTTCTTTTGAGCATAGAATTTTAAAAAATTTAATTCTGGGTCTTTTGTTTTGCCACATAAATTTAGATTTATTAATTGTTTTAAACGTAGAAATGGGGACTTCTAAGGGTAGAGATTGAAACATAAAGAGCAGCCTTGGCAATATGTTCATTTGTATTGTTTCCACTCACCCTATTAGGGATAAGGGGAGGACTTCCCATCTTGTAAGGTCAGTTTTTATTTCACCCATCAGTTTCCCATAGCTGGCCTTGAACAACTGTGATGTGTCAGAAGTTATGATGATTCCTAGGTATCTGAACCCTTGGTTAGACCAGTGGAATTTGAATCTTGCTGCTAGTTGTGCAGGCCATTGCCCCACCAGCATCATTGCCTCAGACTTTGATTAGTTACTTTAATAACCTGAAAGTTCTCCATATTCTTTTAAATTTCTTATCAATGCAGGGACAGAGGAAACTGGGTCACTGATATACATCAATATGTCATCTGCATAGAGTGGAATCTTGTGTTCTGTTCGACCTTCGTCTTTTATACCCTTAATATTATCATTAATGCTGCTAGAGGTTCAATATTTATAGCAAAGAGCAAGGGACTGAGGCATTCTCCCTGTCGAACCCCCCCCCTCAAGGTAAAAAAAAATCTGAACAGCATCTGTTCACTCTAACGTGTGACTTTGGATTTGTATATATAACCCTTACCCAATCCACAAACATTGGGTGGAATCCCATAGCAGCCAGCGTTTTATACAAAAATTGCCATATCACGGTATCGAATGCTTTCTGTGCATAAAAACTGATTAGCATAGAATTTTGCACATTTTTCCTGGCACATGTTTATAATATTTGGCGTTCTCCTTATATTATTAGCTCCTTGTCTGCCAGGGATAAAGCCTGTCTGATCCAGATTAATCAATTTTGCTATAATTTTTTTGCATCCTTTTTGCCAGGATATTGGTCAGTAACTTTTGGTCGTTACATTGCAAACTAATAGGTCTATACCCCTCACAGAATGTTGGGTCTTTACCTTCTTTTTGGATCACTGATGTAATGGCCTCTGACCATGTATTTGGTGGGTCGCCTTTGGAGAGGGCATAATTAAATACTTCAGTTAATACTGGTACTAAATCATCTATGAAGCATTTATAAGTTTGTAGGAGATTGTGCATCCCTGGAGATTTGTTGTTTTTTAGTTTTTTATGGCTTCCCGTATTTCAGTTTCTGTAACATCTGATATCATTTGCAGTGCTTCATGTTCTGACAATGAGGGTAAATGTAGACTGGCAAGAAAGATTTGTCAGATTTGTCATTTATTGTTTTTGATTTAGGCTCTTTGTACAGATTTTTATAGAATGATGCAAAGGCATCAGCTATTTCCTTTGGATGAGATTTTTTTTAAGTATGGGATGTACAATCTTAGGAACCACAGGATTAGCCTGGGCTTTACGGAGTTGAAAAGCTAACAAGCGACCAGCTCTGTTCCCCACCTAATAGTAACTCTGTTTGGAAAATCTTAAAGCTCTTTCCACTTTATATGTGAGGAGCTTATCCAAGGCCTTCCTTGTTTCTTTTAGTTCTAGCAGGATGTTATGTGCTCCTGGAAGTTTTATGTTCTATTTCTTTGTCTTTTTCAATGTCCCACAGTCAGAAGCTGAGCAGTCCATGCTCATGGGGGAAAAAGTTGTGACCACACTCTGCAGAACAGTGAAGGAACCAGAGTCGACAGTTGTGTTTTGTGACAACTTTTTCACAAGCTTCAACCTTGTGCAACTTCTGGAGGCCACCACTGGGATAAAGTGTTTGGGCACTGTGAGGAACAACCGGATGTAAGGAGCAGAGAACCACCTGAAGAGTGACAAGCAGTTGTCAAAAGAAGGAATGGGAGCATGTGACCACTGCTGCTCAGGAAATTGTTGCTGTAAAATGGCATGACAACAAATGCTCCTGTAGTT
Source organism: Megalops atlanticus (assembly GCA_019176425.1). Classification (NCBI taxonomy): domain Eukaryota; kingdom Metazoa; phylum Chordata; class Actinopteri; order Elopiformes; family Megalopidae; genus Megalops; species Megalops atlanticus. The sequence goes on from CM032888.1 coordinate 4,129,277, forward strand.
TTATGTTCTATTTCTAATTACCTTATTTTATTTTCATTTGCTCTTCTAATTGTATTTTCTTTAGTCTTGATGCAATCTGGATCAATTTCCCTCTTATGACTGTTTTAGCTCCCCCCCACAGGATTGATGGTGTTACCTCTCCATTATCATTTGTCTCAATATTCTTTTAAGTTCTATTTTAAATCTTGCACTACTGCTGTATTGGTCAGTAACAAGACATTTAGCCCCCAGTATCTGAAGAAATTTTCTTTACCTAAATCTATATTTAACATGACAGGGGCATGATCACTCAGTGTTATTGGTTCAATATGGCAATCTATTACTTTATACATATACTGTATTGTTGGGAGAGACAGAAGAAGCCAATCCTGGAATAACTATTATGAACATTGGAAAAAAACTGAAGTCCTTCCCTCTAGGGTTTTTAGATCTCCATGGGTCAACAAGTACGCGTTCTGAAATCATAACATTAAGTGTTTTGGTTTTTTTAGTTTGGGGTCCTCCCTCTGCTGGTGTTCTATCTAATCTTCCATCTTGTACAGTATTGAAGTCTCCCCCGACTACTATCATGCCCTTGGCATTATCAGCAAAGATATTTGCAATTTCCTTGAAGAAGTTCTGATCATATTCATTTGAGGCATACAAGTTCAAAATAGACACCTCCACCTCCCCTATTGTGCATATTACCATGACAAACCTCCCCAGTTTATCCTGAATGACTTTTTCTGAAGAAAAGGCCAGTGTCCTATTAATTAAGATTGCTACTCCCCTTTTTTACCAAATGAAGCACTATATACTTGGTTTACCCATTCCCTTCTTAATTTTTAATATTCTCCTTCTGATAGGCGTTTCCTGTAATAAAGCAATTGTTTCGTATCGTTTCTTTAACTCAGTAGTCAGAAAACCTGACAATAACGGAGGGGTGGTTTCATAGTCACTGAGCGATGCAGTCTCTTCATGCACAAATGCAACTCTTCCGGTAATTCAAGTGAAGTGTGCATCAAGTTGGTTATGAAGTTAATCATATCGTTCCTTTCCTCCCCCTCTTTTATAAGAACATAACATATTATGACGAGAACAGGCCATTCAGCCCAACTAAGCTCGCCATTTCTTAATTAAAGAGTATCCAAAACTGTATCAAGTCTAGACTTGAACACAGCAAGGGTCTCTGCCTCAACTACATGACGTGGCAACCTATTCCATGTATTGATAACTCTTTGTGTAAAATAATATTTCCTTATATCAGTGTGGAACTTACTCTTAACTAGTTTCCATTTATGTCCTCTTGTTCTGCAGACTGATGTCACCCTAAAAAATCAATTATAGTTAACCTTATTAAATCCTTTTATAAATTTAAAAACCTCAATTAAATCACCCCTAAGCCTCCTTTCACTAAGTCTAAATAGGTTAAGTAACTTGATTCTTTCCTCGTAGCTTTTATATTTCATGCCAGGAACTAATCTAGTTGCCCTTCTTTGAACTTTTTCAAGAGCTTTTTTATAGTGCGGTGCCCAAAACTGCACACAGTACTCCAAGTGAGGTCTGGCATTGTATAATTTCAATATAACCTCCTTAGATTTATACTCAATACTCTTGGCTATATATCCCAGCATCCTGTTGGCCTTTTTTACTGCTACAGCACACTGTCTAGATCCTGTTAAGCTTGGGTCAACTATTACTCCCAAGTCTTTTTCAAATTGAGCACATTCTAGTTTTTTTCCACCCATGAAGTAGTCTTGTCTACGGTTCTTATTTCCCACATGCAAGACTTTACATTTATCTAAATTGAATGTCATCTGCCAGGTATCTGCCCACTTTTGGATGATGTTTAGGTCTTCCTGTATTACCTTAGTTGATTCTATACTGTTGGCTAGACCCCCTAGTTTTGTATCATCTGCAAATTTTACTATTTCACTACTAACCTCTGCATCAAGATCATTTATGTATATAAGAAATAGCAAAGGCCCCAACACCGATCCCTGCAGGACTCCACTTCGTACAGGACCCTGTTCTGATACAATTCCTCCCACGGTTACAGTCTGCTTTCTACTAGACAACCAACTTTGAACCCACTCAGTGATAGCTCCTGTAATTCCTGCAGATTTCATTTTCAATATGAGCCTCTCATGCGGAACTTTGTCAAATGCCTTTTGAAAGTCCAAATAGATAATATCATGAGCTTGGTCTGAGACCAAACATGATGTAGCTTCCTCAAAGAAGTCCCGGAGGTTTGTTAAGCACGACTGCGAAAACCATGTTGGCTATCATTTAAGACACCATTTTGTTCAAGGAATATTTCCAAATTATCCCTAATGATGGATTCCAGTATTTTGCATGCGATACAAGTTAAGCTGACAGGCCTATAATTTCCTGGATCAGTCCGGTCTCCCTTCTTGTAGATAGGTACTACACTGCCATGTTTCCAGTCATCTGGTATTTCTCCAGTTTTAAGGGATTGCTTAAAAATAACTGTCATAGGCTTTTAAACTACCTCTGCTAGTTCTCTGAGACTCTTGGATATATTCCATCAGGGCCTGCTGCCTTATTTGTTGTAGGTTTTTGAAGTTTATCTAGTACTTCTGCATCATTTAAATCAATTTCCTCCATAAGTCTCTGAGAACTGACTGCACCTAAAGGCATACACGAAAACACTTCACTAGTGAAACTCTCCATAAAGTAACTGTTTAGTGTATCAGCAATAGCTTTATCATCATAAACCATAATTCCATCCTTATTTTTTATACCTCTTATTTCATCCTTAACTATCCTTTTTCGACGGTAATATTGAAAAAAGCGTTTAGAGTTGCTCTTTGCATCTAGTGCAATCTGTCTTTCAAAACGCCTTTTAGCTTCCCTTATTTTTTTCTTAACTTGAGCTTGCATATTACTGTATTCAATCTTATTACTCTCTGAGCTCTCCAACTTCTGTTTTCTAAATAATTTCCTTTTTTGTTTAAAACTGTCCCGTAAGGATTCATCCACTGTGGATGCTTCTTTTTCAGCTTCCCTTTTCTCACTTGCGGAATGAATTTACGCTGTACATCCAGAATAATCGTTTTAAAAATGCACCACATTTCTTTCACAGTTTTTCCATCTAGAAGAGGTACCCAGTTTATATTCCTTGTATAATCACGCATCTTAATAAAGTTAGCTCGTCTAAAGTTGAAAATTCTAGCATTGGAGAATGCAGACTTAACTTGCCAAAAAACTTCAAATGTAACTGCACTATGGTCACCTGTTCCAAGTGGCTCCCCTACCTCAGTACTGCCGATTCCATCAGGATTATTACACAGAACCAGATGTAGAATTGTGTTCTCTCTCGTGGGTTCAGTAACAGACTGTATCAAAAAACAGTCAATTACAACATTCAAAAACTCTTCCTCACATTTGCCTTGACCTGACACTGCTTTCCACTTAATTGAAGGGTAACTGAAGTCCCCCATTACTATTGTCTCACCCTCCTGACATGCTACCTTAATATTATCAAAGAGCATACTGTTGACAGTACTGTCTGAGGCTGGTGGCCTATAGCATACTCCAACATTCAGACCTTTTTCATTTTCCCCCAATATTTTAATCCATATGTTTTTACTAACACCAAGGGGCTCCATTCCTGGAAGATCCTGAATATTAAGATTATCCTTTACATAGAGAGCTCCTTTTTCTTAGCAGCTTGTATCCCTCTACATTATACTCATCCCCATCCCCTGCACCAAGCCACATCTCTGTAATCCCAACAACATCATAATTACTATTACTCATAACGGTTTCTAGATCCAAAATTTTATTTTTTATGCTTCTAGGATTTAAACAGAGGAATTTCAGAGTACCACGTGTGCATTTCCCATCCTATCCCCCCTGCCCCCAGCTGCTCAGTACCACCTCTATTACAGTGCTGCACTGACTGATTTACAAGCATCATTTCCTCACTACTAATAAGATACTTAGCCATGGTGTGTTCTATTCTGGCAGTCTGTGTATCCCTACCCATCTCACTGTATAACCTCCCTGCCCCCCCAGACCCTATTTTAAATAACCCTCTGCTACCCTAAGCATACGCTGGCCCAGTGCAGCTGTACCCCTCCGGTTCAGGTGTAACCCGTCCCGCTTGTACAGGTCACCCCTGTTCCAAAAGGAGTCCCAGTGCCCCATAAACCTGTACCCCTCTTTCCTACACCAGGTTTGTAGCCACGTGTTAAACCTCCATATAAATGCTTGCTTCCCTTTGCTTGCACATGGTACTGGTAGAATTCCAGAGAAGACTACAGTGGAGGTTCTGCTCCTAATCTTCCCCGCTAGCTCAATAAATTTTTCTTGCAGAACCCCGAACCTACCCTTTCCTATGTCATTGGTTCCAACATGGACCATGACCACTGGATCCTCCCCCGCTCTGGCCAGGAGCTTATCCGCACTCTCCAGGAGGTCTCCAACATGGGCACCAGGCAGGCAACAGACCATGCGAGACTCCTTGTCGCGCGAACACACTATGCTGTCTACCCCTCTAATGATTGAGTCCCCCACTATCACCAACTCCCTTTTCTTGGAGGATGAGGCCGCCTGGGTGCCCTGGGGCTCTTCAGTCCTCCCACTCTCAGGATCGTGGGCCAACTCGTCCTGCAGTGGCACGAAACGGTTGGTCACCGCGATCTCTGGAGATGCCGCCCTTCTTGGAATTGTGTGCCCCTTTCTACACCTACGTCCTACCGTAACCCAGCTCTCTCGCCCTATCTGGTCTGTGTCTTCCCCCCTACCCGGCTCTGGTGAGCACACTATCTCCCTATAGGGCGTACTAATCAGTTCCTGGAACTCTAACAATTCAGGATTACTGTGGAGTCCAGCTAGCTGGGCCTCGAGATCAAGAATCTTGTTCTCCAAGTGCTCAACAAGTCGGCAACGGTCGCAGATGAACTCATCCTAGAGGTCTCCCTCCAGAAATCCGATCAACTCTCGCAGTTTTGGCCACATTTTTCTCCCTGACTGAACACTCTTTCCCTAAGTGAAGATTTACTGCCGAGACAGAATTACCAGCTAAAAAAGTGTTAAAAGCACCGAGGTGGCTCAGAACAGCCAAAGGCAGAAATTAAGCACAAGAAATGCCACTTAGCCCAAATACAATAAAACTACATTTACAGTTCAGCAGACGCGCTAACACAACCAGAATCAGAATATCCTGAAATCTAACGCTGAAGAACAGTAGAAAAAAAATTAAACAAGCGCACCGCCTAGCTAGCTAAACTACCCGTCTAGCTAGCTAAAGTATGCTGCTTATATATTTAAAGATTTATATATTTAAAGATTTGCTCCTGAGAGGGCGAAAAACCACAAAAAAAACTCTCGTCGGCTAGAATATGTGCCGAATTAGCTGCGTTTGCCAACGAGCTAACTCGTTGGATAACGCTTCGACGGAGGAAAAAAGTGGAAAATTCCCTCTCTGTCCCCTAATGGCAACAAAAGATTTAACTTTAGGAGCAGATCAGACCTACCTTATTTAATAACTGGATAAATAGCCCCAATTTCTATTTTTATCCTATTGAATGTAATAACACAGAAACCACTCCACAAACACAGCAGGAACTCGTCCAGGCTAGAGCAATCGAACAAGAGCAAGGCAATCACCCCATATATGCACAGATTGTTTCGTCATGCTCTGGACTCGAGGTCTTCACACTTGGCCAATAGCTTTGCTTCTCTGTGAAGTAAATAGCGAATGGCTCTCTCATGTCGGAGTGCTTTATCCTCCGTATCACTCACTCTCTGTTCAACATTCGCTACTTGTTGTTCCAATTTTGACATACGCTCTAGCACATCACTGAGGGTGGATTCTACCTTGGATAAGGTAGCCTTTGTGTCTCGAGAGGCCTCCGTGTGTTCCTTCCGTAGGTTGCTCACTTCTGTAAGCACTGCTGCCATGTTTTCTTCAGTGCATGTTTTGCCTGTGTGTGAAAACGCATCCGTTTGGTCTCGTTTATCTTCTTTTTTGGTCGTTTTGCCTTTCTTTTCTGCATCTTTTTTTAGAGTGGACATTGCAGTTTTCGTGTTAAACAATTTGTATGATTATTTAGAATGAATAAGTGATTTGGCTATTTTTAAGGGTTTCTTCCTGCAGCAGGAGAATCAAGCTGCTACTCGTATCATGATGTCACCGGAAGCCCCCAGGATGTTTTTCAATGTGGCCCCCCGTGTTAAAGACTTAGACCACTGATGATTTTCAGGTCTCCCTTTTCTTTGTTCCGACACAAGGAAAATAGGCATTACGTGTCCTTTAAACCCTCCCGCTGCGCCTCAACATCATTGGAGAAACACACCAACCCCTCCAAACATGAAACTCGTTTAATTGTCATTAGGGCTGCAGCGGTATAGAAATTTCCTTACCGCGGTATTCGAAGAATGCCACCTTGAAGTTTGCGGTAATACCACCCCCAGGCCATCGCCTGGGCTAATAGTACTCGTTCATTCATGGCGTGCATTTCAAAAACCATATAAAATGCTAAATATTTGGTTGATTAACTTAAAACTAAAGAAATAGTTATTACACACATTTAATCCTTTCGCGCGTATGGACACACTGGTGTGATCACCCGTTTAGTGTGCATGCTAAAACCGATGTGATTAGAAAACTAGATTGGAAAAATTCTAGCTAATTTTAGCTTTGAGGAAACAGCAATTTAACATTAAAAAATATAGCAGATGCTAACTGAAAACTATGAGGGGATTAATAACGCTAATGAAAACATAACGAACCGTGTACGTAACACGCACTGCATGGCATAAAAAATAAGTTTCGTGCGAAAGGGTTAAAAACATTTTACGTGAGTTTTGTTACGCATTATAATTAATAAACATAGGTATAGACAGGGGTTCTCATACATTGAATGTTTTCCTCCATAACATTGTTTGTTGAGTTGCAGTTTTCAACACCAGACTCACAAACCGCTTCTCCTCAGTGTCAGTCCTCTTGATTGATTTGATCAGATCAGTCGACCAGAAGGTTACAATGACATGATGCGCTTGCTAAATGTTATGTGTATGCTCAGTGCAGAGGTCTGGGCATTTTAGAATCGTTTTCTGGTTAACATGTGGAGATAAAAACGAGTGTACCGTGGATGTGATCCTTTTCAAAACTGATAGAAAAAAGTGAGTTTTTGGAAATATCCGGATACATGTAGACAAGGCCACAGAACAAGCCAAAAGCTACACGAGGATGGCAGCACTCTCAGATAAGGGAAGAAAAAAAAGCTGTTATGACAGTCATGATGGTGACGGGCTCAACACCGCGGTACACCTCCTAATACCGCAGTATGGCGGTGATGTGGTTATTGTTGCAGCCCTAGTCGTCGGGACGTGGCTGTAAGGGCAAGACTACCATCCGCACGTCCTTCCGTCAGCTCCGAGACTTGTGTGGACATACCTCAACAGGAAACATATCTTCGTCCATATGGGGGCGCTGATGAACACATCAAATGAAATGAAGAGATGAGCTGTTCCCCTTCATACCCCAAATATTCAGATATGGATTTAAGCCAGTGGGACAAAAAGGCTGCCATTTCCAGTAACAGTTTACTGTATTACAGTGGGTGATTCACACAGTGATTAGATACACGGGCAAACTATATTTAGTTTTTTTTTCTTTAGTAGTTTTATGTGGGCAATTTCCCCTATAGTATGGGGTTCTACCTATTCAGCTGAAGGAAAACAACTGTAAAAGGGTGTACAGCAAGTGGACTCTGAGAAAGCACTGAAACAAACAAACAAAAAACACTTGCAAACGTTTATTGTGGGACAGACTTGTTTTCTACAATAGCTATTATTCAAACATATACTTAACATGACACCAAAAGGGTTCGCACTACTACTGTATATTGGGCAAATCGTCTACTCTCCAAATTAATTACAAATATATTTACCTCTACAAAGGTATTGCTTTAAGTTTTAAATATGTGCAGCATAACTAGGGAAAAATGCTCACACTTGGATTATTCAGGAACAAACAAAAACTGGACATAATGAAATTAACTACAGTCACATGACACTGAGGGCAGACATCAGGGGAACTGGACGGAAAAAAATCTGGTTTAAAAAGGTTCTGGTTCCATTTGCACACATCCACCTTGACCCAGTGACATTTTCAGTCCTCCTCCTCGTGTTCTGAGACCCTGCGAAAGTGCTTGCGGTTGACCTTCCGGCTGCTTTTGAATCCCACTTTTGAGTCCTCCTCACCCTCGTCTGACTCGAACTTCCTCTTGGCCTCACTTGCAGGGGACTGCGTGACCTTTGCCTCCTCTTCGGTGTCATCCAGGTGGAGCAACCCCACTTCCTTCTTCCTGGCTCCCTCAGGGGCGTGGCCCTCCCCGGCCCCTCCCACCGCCAACCCACACCCTCCCACACCCTCCCCCTTCCGGCTGGGCCTGGAAAAGAGTATCTTGCCATCTGAGCTGCTGGAGTGGTCCTGGTTGAAGGCAGGGGTAAAGGGCTCCTGGGAGGGGACCGCGGATCTGTCCTTCCTCTGCTGCAGGCCCTGAATGTACTCGTGGGCCACCAGGCTGTTCTTGCTGTTGCTGACGTCTGGCACGTCCTCCAGGCTGTACCTGGTCCAACGCTCAGGGTGGGCCAGGTAGTCTGGCATGCCCCTGGATGACGATGACAGGGCGTTCCTGCTGGGTGCCACCCCCCTCTCTCTCTGCCCGTGGGGCAGCATGGGACGCACAAAGGCCCCATCAATGAGGTTGTCCTCCCCCAGATTGGGGGAGGACAGCTTGGCGGCGTTTTCCAGACCGTGGAAGATGCTCTGGCTGCGGGAGGAGAACCTGGCGCTGCCGCCCTTCAGCTGGAAGGAGGGCACTGGGGGGGTGGGGGCAGAGGGATGGTCCGTAGCATCTCTGCTGTCAGGGGACCCCTCCCCGCCAGGGGACAGGTCTCCCACCTCGGCGTCATAAAGCGCACCAGAATCCTCGGGGTCAGAGTCACTCAGGGAGACACAGTCGTCAGGGATCTCCACGGTGTCGCTGTTTGCCAGCCTGCCAAGGGGGGCGCCCCCGTGCTCCTCCGGCTCACGCATGGCCTAAATGTCAGCCTCCGGCTCCACAGCAGAGAACAGGGACTTCCACACACCTAGGGAGTTAATAGCCTGAAACAGTCAGAGAAGAAGCAAGTGTGAACACCAGGCATTACACAAGCTTCACAAAACAGCAATGGACAAGCAGAGCAACAGTGTTATTACGGCAGGGTACAACTGTCCTGTTGCCTGGAAGCAGATGTGCAATCTCCAGCTCTGCCCCAAAGGTGCACTCAACTCTGCAGTGCAACAATTCACAGCTCTGGTTCTTTGCCATGCAAGCTCATCTGTTCAACAAGGTTACTTTGCACAAAGAGTAAGGCAGGCCTTTCACAAAAACCTGTCCAAACCCATGTTACAAAACCATTCACTACCAACCAGACCACAAACCAATAGCAGTTTCCAAGTCTTTTTTTATGGCAATCTCACTGTGAAGGGCATGTTACCAAAATGAATAAAAATTGACAAGAGTGAATTCTGTTGCTACCACTTTTGAGGCACTCACGTTAACCTGCGACTGCAACAGTCTCCCACTCTCAGGATCAGTGAGGGCTACCAGTACCTGCAGCTCCTTTACTCTGGAAACAAACAAAGCCCAAACAACACAAAACATTTACCACAGAACAGAAGCAGTCCTTGGGGACAATGGGAACTCTTTACAAGACCTCACCGTGTAACTAGCTGTAGCCTGTTTAAAACATACAGCAAAAATCACCAGAATTTACAAGTACCAAAGACAGTGAACTTAGAGGTTAATTGTAAAGGGCAGTGACGATATCAGTATTCTAGGTTAAACACGCATGCAGTTTGTGCCTCTTGTGTGTTTTAAAAAAGGAGGTCTACGTGCTTAACCTGGTCCGTTGTAAAAAGGTTTGAGTTGATAGGGTGCCATTTTGTTTAGCTAACTATATGTGATGGGATCTGGGAAAACCAGTCACATGGTGAAATTGGACCTTCAGAAGATTCTAACACCACCTGAAAGCGGATTTCAAGCTCTTTTCAAATCTGTTTTCATTATTTTCATTTTCATCATTCCATCACATATGGTTTGAGCGGTACACTCGGTGCAGGTGGGCAGTATACGGGTGCCTTACTGTAAAGATAGACTCACAGACTCTCCGTACAGGTCAGGATACTGCACAACTCGGTCAAAACAGCGGATCTGTGGGTGAGGATTTCCGATCCAACCTCTTCCATTGTGTTCAGGTGTCGCTCTCCAAGCGAATCGGCCACAACCTGCGACGGAAACGATTTAATTAACGTCGGCGAAATTGTCTAGCAAAGTGCTGCGTGCATTTAACGTGTAACGTTTAACTTTCTGGCTAGTAAGCTAGCTCACATCCTTTAATTAGTTCTCATAGATAAACATATTATGGAGGCAATAAACTAAATTACTTAATTTAGTCATACAGGATAACGTAAACACATTCATACTGGCTAAAACTCGCTAGCCTGTGGTGACCTTCCGGCTAGCTAGCAATAACTTCCTGGCTAGCCAACCAAAATACATGTGTCATTGGAGCGGAAATCTACCAATCCTGGTTAACTAGCTAACATTATGTACGTGTAAATAAGGATTTAACAGATTAACTGGCAACAGCAAAAATGGATTCCAAAGGCAAAACCAACAAAGCGACTAACTACTGACAATGTCTTGTTAGCTAGATAGTGACAGGCAGTAGATATCTCAAGTAACCCACAGCTAGCTGGCCCCAAAATCGTCGTCACTGTTTGGAACAATGAAGTTCTGAAAACCAGCTCAAAAGTCGCAGTAACTAGTATATTTAAAGACATAGTACACGATAACAAAATAATCGTACCAACAAAACAGCTGCCTCTCAGATTCGATAAATTATCACGCGCCTTCCATCTTATCCTTCTTCCCGCTGATATTTCTCATGTACAGTGGCATTATGGGTATGCGAGTTCTTTAGATATCGCAGCGGCAAGTCTGTTGACTCTGGCTACTTGGGTGCCCCACTGTAGGTGCCGCGCAGACCGGCTGATACCTACCTAGATGGATCAGTGTATTCCTGTGAGTGCATCACTGGCCTATTCTGATGGTGTCCACAGCATCTCCGCAGCACCTGCTCTGGGGCGATATTCGTGAGCAATCGTACTGAAATCATAAGAATGGCGTGACTTCGTGTTGCGCAACATTGCGCGTAGTTTCACTGGTACTTTCACATTATGGATCGACTACTACATTTGGCACAGGGAGGGAGATGGAGCATCCAGACAACATATACATCCATACAATTCTGCGCAACTACTTCTTACATGTTCGCACCGTCAGGAATGTAAATAAACATGCAAACATACCATTTAAGCATAACATAGATTTTTTACAGACAGACTGGCTAATGCCAGAGACAGACGTCGATGATGAGGTCTGATATGCACTGGGAATTGTTTTTCCAGTTCGCCTTACTGTATTACCGAGTTTTTGTTACTCAGATTACAAGTTAGCTGGGGCATTTCTATCTTAATTAGGCTTGCATGGACAACGTCGTTAAACTGTATATAAAATCTTAACAAGTGGTGACCATGAACAGAAATCAGAAGTAAAGCTTCAAATCCTCTCCAACCAGCAAATATATCCAGGGTAACGATAGTTAGCCTACTGATCCTCAACTAAAATTTAGTGTTGAAATTCTACAAACCCTTAGGGCCCTCTCACATTTGGCAGCCGTTTTACTGATGTACTGCGGTGTGAAACACAGTGTGAGGAATTTGTCGGCATTGTTGCACCTTGGTTAAATGCCACACGTTTGCAGCCCTACACATACCAGACTTAGTTTTCATATTGGACTATAGTTCCCAATGTGCAGACAAGCTACCGTATAATTCTAATGTGGAATAACTAGCCAACTATTCTATGAAGGAATTCAGCTTCTTGAAGGCGGATTAATTAATTATTTTAAAACGGAACCGCTAATACCCGCCAGAAAGAGGATCAAAAATATGCTTTTGCAGGATATGCTCCATGCACAGTTTCTACGCCAGTGGGAAGCTGCTATGTTACAACACTAAATAATGCTAAATGTCTATAACTGTAGTTCAAGAGTAACTGCATTTGTCCTTGTTCCTTTTTATTAACACTTTAATTTTCCAATAATAGTATTTTACAAAGAAAGGTATTTTTTTGATTTGTATTATTTTGGAATCGTAACAATAACGAAGCGTGGAAGTCAGTGGAAATGCAAGCGGACATGAATAGTGGAACCGCGCCCACATTCACCTTTTTGTCAGTTTCGTTGGACCTAATTTGAATTTGCAGGGACCATGCTAAATGGAGACACACCAACTGTAGCAGTGTGGTGGCGGTACAGCAGACATGTATATGTGCATCTTCAGCTCTCCTTACAAGCATAAGCTTCACTTTTGACCTCCATAATATTAGATTTTAGGCAATTTTGAATTATTTATATAATACTTACAAAACACCGTTACATGACTTAACAAATTAGTAGGAAGCTAAATTATCGTAAGCAAGGTCAATGTCTTTCATCTATCATGTTTGTTAGCCTAAATATAGACCTTTAAGTGAAATAAAATGGCTGGCAAAAGAAAACAGACTTCCAGCATTTAGTAGTAATATGCACATGAGTACAACGTATTTGCCACAGTGGTTATATCTCTAATGTTTTGGCACGGAAGTATTCTGGGTTAATTTTAGCTGGGTTAATTTCAATGTGCAAATTTTAGCTGAACATATTACGTAAGGAATAAATCATGCATACTAGATAGGTTGGTGAGATGCTCGTGTTAACCAGCCCAAGATGCGTTATTTTAATACAACAGACCATCCAGAAGTTGGCAGTACTCCATGACTACTTGCCATCTAAATAAAAAATACATATTAAAGAAAATGGTTTATATATTTTAAGCGTTACTTATGTAAACGTTTTGCACGTCTGCGGAGTGAAATAGTCCCTCAGTTAGAACACTATTGTTTTTTCATTAAGTATTTTTAAATTAAACAGCAAATTGGCGTTTATTGAAAACTGACATTAGAAAAAGCCACACAACTGGGAGTCCACAGCAATGGACCAAGATAGCTTTGATCAGTGATGGGTAGGGGTGGTAATGTTACCCTCGACTCGCCATCGTGGCGCTTATGGCAAGCCGTTTTAACATTTAATAGCAGCCTGGATATGTATTGCAAAAATCCGTAATTAAATTCTTCCTAGTCAAAATGAACATTTCAGATAGGCAAAATGACATTCTTGCTATCCACAATTGTCATTTCAGATAGGCACAATGGCATTCTTCCTAGGACAAATGACGCCACTTTTGCCATTCATTTGTATTGGGCTTTCAATTTCAGATGTCCACAACGTCATTCTTCCTATCCAGAATGAACATTCTGGATGTCTGCAATGGAATTCTTACTAGGAAAAACTCCCATTTCAGATATCTACAATCTATAACTGGTGCAACGGACCGTAGTTGCTCCGTGATCCGTACGGATCCCCCCCACCACTAGTCACTCGTGACGTCATCGTCTAATCGCCGCGTGCCTTACTATGGTGCACTATGGGACTTGCAGTGAATATCCAATAGCTAGCTAATAGGTAGCTAAGTTATTGCACGATTTTTGTTGCCCCTTTAAGGTGCAGAAACAAAACACAGTCAGGGCGACAATGGGACGTCATTCAGTGAATGTAAAGAAATCCTACAGAGACAGCCAAGACACCCATAAGAGACCCGATATGCTTGCCAAGTGAATAACTGGACCGCCTTCATGTCAAGCAGCAAAGAGTAATGAGCAAGGTTGAACGTGTAATTTATGACGTAGAAGGCCAGGCCCAAATAGAGCAAACCTTTCCAGACTTAAGTAATTGTCCTATGTGTATCTGCTGGGCAGACAACTGGCATGCTGCACATCTGAACATCGTTGCTGTTATGAGACGTGGAGTAGGATCGTGCTGGCAGAAATTAGGAAGAAGCAGCATTAGCAATTTATCTTAAAAATAATAATAATGTATTATTATTATTACATACAGAAACCTTGAATAAACTATTACACCGTCTAAACAGTTAAATTGCTTCGACTTCGATGTTCAGCAGATAGACAAATGTGGTTCAAATTACGATAAATGTTGATTCCTTCAATCAGCTCATAGAAACCTCTGACAGGCTGCCGAAATTTAAAGGGGGGAAAAGTGGCGCTCTCTAGCGGTGAGAAGGGTCACCACCTACAAAATCTAGCTTTTTATTGTCCCACGTTCTAGACAAATGTCTCCGATTTACAGTGCCCTCCAAAAGTATGTTAACGGTAGAGTGGAATTTGATATTTTTGCTACTTTACGAATTTGCATTTGAGATCAAAAAATTACTATGAGACCAAAGCAGAGACTAGCTTTTATTTCAAGCTATTTACATGCACATACGTTTTTAACATTTTATAGAAAGAGCCATTTTAATGTTGAGTCCCCTTTTTTCAAATGTGCAAAAGTTAACAGATGAATTTCAAAACAAATCAAAGTTATAAGGTCTAATATTTGATTGCATAGTCCTTTGATGCAATAACTGCATCAAGTGTACGACCGATTGACATTACCAAATGTGTGGTATCTTCTTTGGAAATGTTTTTCCATACCTTCATTGCAGCTGCTTTCAGCTGATACGGGGGGCTCTGTCTTCAGTCTCCTCTTCAGCAAGTAAAATGCATGCACAGTTGGATTTAGATCTGGTGACTGACTTGGGCAGTCTAAAACGTTCCACTTTTTGTCATTGCTAAAAGCTTTGGTTGCACAGGCAGTGTGTTTGGGGTCATTGTCTGGTTGCAGGATGAAGCGCCGGCCAGCGCCGAGATTGGAGGAATTGCTTTGTACATAGCCAGACAAAATCCGTCTGTACACTTCTGAATTCATCCTGCTGCCGCCATCATCTGTTACATCATCAATAAAGATCAGTGAGCCAGTTCCAGAAGCAGCTGTACATGCCCAGGCTATGACATTACCTCCTCCATGTTTCACAGATGAGGTGGAATGGTTTGGATCATGGGCAGTTCCTATCTCCCTCCACACATCTGGCTTTCCATCACTTTGGTGAAGGTTTATTTTGCTCTCATCCAGGGGTGCCGCTAGAAGTTTTGGGCCCTATGAAAGAATATAATATTGGGCCCCCCAAACCTAGACTACCCACCAACCTAGAAAACCCATTTGACGACCCAAAGTTTAATAATTAACCACTAACCATTATATTTTAATGTGCCAGCTGTCAATATTCATTACTGGAAGAACTAGATGAGTTAAATGTGACTATTAGCTAAAGTTGTATTCCATGCTTGCTAGCTAGCTAGCTGCTCACATGGTAATACAACATACATTAAAATATTCCAAATCAGTCTGTATGAGCCTTAACCCCAAAGACCTTCAGCTTCATGGATTGCGCTGTAAATATATTATCAACGAAATACTGCTCACCTCCTCCTTCAACTGGGACGTGGGTTGAGGGAAGGGTTCCTAATCTTGAAGTTGCATCTGTGCATGACGAGGGCAGACCTGATTAGTGAACAAGCTAGTTAGCATGTATGCTAGTTAGTTAGCTATACCAAGAGCGCGCACTAGCTGGGTACAAATTCATTGAGCTATATTAATTATATTTGGACCAAAATTGCATTCATTTCATTTTCGGTGACGATAAAGTTAACCTACCAAATATTTAAGCGAAATGACACTGACACTTCACTGCAAGTTAACTTAACTTGTTAGTTAGCTAGATCAGTGTTTGTCAACCCTGCTCCTCGGCGCACCCTGTCCTGCATAGCTGCTGTCTATCCTTGCTGCTTGATTAAATCAGGTGTGCTCAGCTAATAAAATGTGCCACTGATGAGTTCAGTCAGGTAGGTAGAGCAAGGATAGATAGAAGATAAGCAGGACAGGGTGCCGCGAGGAGCAGGGTTGAGAAACACTGATCTACACACTTGTTTACCTGTGGGAATGGCACGAAACGAAACCCAGAAGAGATGGGTTAAGCCACAATAGTAATGTTGGCTAGGTAGCTATGTGTTAATGGGCACCAAAGGAAGGTCCGTAAATAAATATACCTTTCTTTGGAAAAAACTGGGTGACTAACTGTCGGCCCTTTTTCTCCCTCTCAGCTTTCTGTTGCTTCGCTTTTCGTTTTTGATATCCCAACTTCTTCGACGATGACATGTCAAATCTACTGACAGTTCACCATCTGTTCTGCTTGTAAGCACACCTACTGGGAAAGCAAAGATTCTAGCGCGCTCTGTAATCATTCCTGGAAAGTGTACCTACGCAAGACTGAACCATGTAATGAATAGAGAGAGGGGTGAAATATAAAGGCTATCCTGATAATTTTGCCAAAAATGGAAAAACAAACCACAAGTTTGTTTCATTTGTAACTTTTTAATAGAAAAGATTATAATTTCAATGACATTAACTTCCTTATGATAATAATAATAGTGTTCTATGTGGGCCCCCTGTCAGTGCTGGGCCCTTGGAATCGTCCTAACTGCCCCCTTAAGGCGCTTAAAACTGTCCCTCATCTGTCCCTAAAACTTTGCTCTCATCCCTGTATTTTTTGGCAAATTCTAATCTAGCCTTGTGATTCTTGCTGCTGATGAGAGGTTTGCATCTTGCAGTATACCCTCTATAATTCTGCTTTTGAAGTCTTCTGCAAACAGTGGATTGTGATACTTTCACACCTGCACTCTGTAGAATGGCGGTGATGTCACTGACCATGGTTTTAGGGTTTTTCTTCACAGCTCTTAGGATTTTTCTGTCATCAGCTGCAGTTGTTTTATGTAGGCGACCTGCTCTGTGTTTACTTTGAAGCCCACCAGTGGTTTCTTTTTTTCAGAACTTTCCAAACTGCTGTAGTTGATGTGGCCATTTCCTTTGCTATGGTTTGCAATGACTTTTTTGTCTTCTCTTCTTACAGATTAGCTCTTTTTCTGCCTGTTGTGTTGCAGAGTAAATAACACTGTCTTGATGTTCTTAACCTACTTTATTAAATAAAATAACAACAGGCTAGGTAGCAAGCAAGCAAGCAAGCAGACATGTACCGGACGTAACTGTAAGACACTCTTTTTTACTACTCACTGCAAAACTAGGGTCCATTCCAATCTGTTACACTTGAACTCCTATTCACACATAGCTCCACTTAGCGACTAGGAATGAAACACCACATATCCCCCTTAATAAGAAAACACATACAGAACTAAGCAGTATCTTTCAACTCTTCAAATCAAAGAGCATGAAGAACATGACCTTACCCTTTTGTTTTTCAGAAAGAGCTCAAGTAACTTATATTTCAACCTGTGTGAATTATCAGTAGATGTTAAACCTTAGGAGGATTTCACAAAAAATGAACAATGAGTTAAGTTCAACACCTACATTTTTACTCATTGAGATCAATTACATGAAGAGTCTTCAGTCCCTGCAAGAGGTTACTCACAACACAAAGTCCTTAGTCCATTCAGGTGCTCTCCTAAACCTGACCTGTCTGGCAGGTGGTGTGGATACATCTGTTTGTGGTGCAGGTGATGTGTGTGGTGGAGCTGGTGTAGTTTCAAAGTCCAGAGGCGACAG
The DNA here is from genome assembly GCA_019176425.1 of Megalops atlanticus. Classification (NCBI taxonomy): domain Eukaryota; kingdom Metazoa; phylum Chordata; class Actinopteri; order Elopiformes; family Megalopidae; genus Megalops; species Megalops atlanticus. The sequence goes on from CM032888.1 coordinate 4,146,896, forward strand.
CTCACTGTCACCCCTCTTTTCCTGAAGAGAGACCGTTGCAAGGTAAGATGCGTTCCAGCAGCGTCCATCCGACAGCAGGTAGGTATACTGTCCTTTCTTTCCCACCACTCTGAGTGGTCTAGAAAACCCAACCCAAAACTTGCCTTGGGTCTTAGGGAGACGCCAGGTTTCCTCACCCAGACATACGACCCACACTAGAAGGACACACCTTTGGCCCCTCACTTGTGGTCTGTGTACGCCTTGCTCTTTTTCTGTTTTTCTCTTACTCTGAAGGCGACCTGCCTTGATGACAGTGTTTTAGTCTGTGGAAGTGGACGTCCTGCCACATGAAGTTTGGTGCACATAGGTCTGCCATGTGACAGTTCTGCTGGTGAATGCTGAGTCATGGAGTGGGGCGTTGCACGGTAGACATGTAGGAAAGCCCTTGTAAACTCTTTCCATTGCTTCCCTTCCAGCAAGGTGGTCGGGATTCGCCCTTGGATAGTAGACAGACAACTTCCTATGCACAATGCCCCTGTCTTGGAGAAATGTTTCAAACTCCTGTGACATAAATTGAGAGCCGTGGTCTGAGACCAGCTCCTTGGGGGTCATCTTCTCTGCTGAAGACTGTAGATAAGAACTGTATGACAGTCTGTGAGGTGATCTGGAGCACAAAGGCTATCTCAGGCCACTTGCTGTAATAATCAATGAGTGTGACTGCATAGCAGCAGTCTATGGGCGCCTTGTCAAAGGGCCCCACCACATCAATTGCCAATTTTTCCCATGCCCCTTCAGGGTATGGCACAGGCTGTAATGGAGGAGTGTGTGTGACTGAAGACTTGTCATGTGACTGGCATGTGATGCATGCTTTGATGGCTGCCTCGACCTGAGCATCCATGCCAGGCCACCAATATACTTCTCTTAGTCTCTGGTTTGTTCTCACTCTTCCCTGGTGTGTGTCATGAGCCAGGGAGACTGTCCGGCACCAGGAGTCGGTGCATGCCATGTACCACACAGTCACCTTGTAGAGAGAGCTCGTGCTGAAGTTTGAAGAATGGCTGTAAGTTTAGAGCAAGGCTTTTTGCTCATGTAGGCCATCTTGAGGTGAGTAGCTCACGCAGTTTAGTCTGCACAGGACAGGAAGTGCATGCAGCCTTAAACTCAGCAGCAGTAACAGCTGACAGTGCAGAGGTAAGTGCTACTTCTATGTCGTCCTCCAAGCTAGGCTCTGAGCTTGGCAATGGGAGTCGAGATAAGCAGTCCGCAGTTAAATTCTCTCGACCCGGCTTGTACTGAATGTCATAACAGAATGATAGCAGTTTGGCCGACCACCTGGCTATCCGCATACCTGCTCTACCCTGGCCTTTTGAAGAAAGCAGTATGGTCAGAGGGCTGTGATCTGTACGTAACTTGAACTGTCTCCCCCATAAGTAGGTTCTCCACTTTTCTGTCGCCCACACGCAACCCAAGGCCTCCTTTTCTATGGTAGAGTAGTTTCCTTCCACCTTGGAGAACATGCGCGACGCAAATGCTACAGTTCTCTCTGAGCCATCGGGGTGTATCTGAGTGAGGACCGTGCCCAGACCATAATCTGATGCATCCGTTGTGACAACAGTGGGTAGTTCTGGGTTCATGTGCAGTGGGCAGTTCTGGCGTCCATGTGAATGTATCAGATCCACAGAGAAGTGCTCGCAGGGGCTCGACAACTGCAGCATAGTCTGGTATGAATTTCGAATACCATGACATCAGCCCCAGGACTCCCTCTACAACATCAGGAGGATCCGCCCTTTCCTCACCCAACAAGCAACCCAGCTCCTACTTCAAGCACTAGTCATCTCCTGCCTTGACTACTGCAACGTCTTACTGGCTGGCTTACTGGCCTGTGCTATCAGGTCGCTTCAGCTGGTTCAGAATGCTGCTGCACGCCTTGCATTCAACCTCCCAAAACACTCTCATGTCAGTCCGCTACTCACTGCACTTCACTGGCTTCCGGTAGCAGCCTGCATCCCGTTTAAGACACTGGTGCTGGCTTACCAGGCCACAAGAGGCTCATCCTACCTTCAGTCTCTGATCACTCCATACACTCCAACCAGATGTCTCCGCTCAACCTCCTCTGGGCAGCTGGTGGTCCCCTCACTTCGGGAACCTGGCAGCCATTCCACTCGGCCACATATTTTTTCTGCCCTCGTTCTGTGGTGGTGTAATGACCTTCCTCACCCAATCAGAACTGCGGAATCACTCGCCATCTTTTGCAGGAGCCTGAAAACCCACCTTTTCAGAATCCACCTGTCCCCTATTGTGTAACCTTTCTGTTATGGTATTTAAAAAAAAATCTTCTGTACTAACCTTGTCTCTATGTTGCAGGTTATCCTTGCAGATTTCTGTTCTATTGTTGCAGGATGTACAGGGCATGGTACTGTAAATAATTAATTTGCATTCCAACTGTGATCTTTTGCTTATGAGGTAGTTAGCCAAACCTGACTGATGCACTAATTGTAAGTTGCTTTGGTTTAAAGGCGTCTGCGAAATATCAAATTGTAAATTGTAAAATTGCAGTGGGAAGCCGTCAACTATGACTGCCTTGTTAGGCTCTCTCAGGTCCACACAGAGCCGTATCCCTCGTCCCCCTTTCTTTGTGGTAACTACTATAGGCGAGATCCATTCCGATGAATCTACAGGCTCAATAACATCCTGCTGTACCAGTTTTCTCATCTCCTCAGACACAGCTTCTCTAACTGAGAAAGGTAACCTGCGCAGTTTCTGTTGTAGTGGCGTAACATCTGGGCGTACTTTAAACTAGGTGAGTAAATCCCTCAGCACATCCTAGTTTTTCCACTGCCACATTTGCAACAGTAGGGTTAGACTGAATACACAGAGCTGAAGTGACCTGACCATCTATTATTAGAGTGCATGAAAATGCACTCTATTGTTATTTGCATTTGTAATGCAGAAAATAAGTCTCTGCCTACCACTGCTGACCTGTGTTGTATGATGTACAGGTCAGTGTCAGCGCTGCAGTCACCAAATGCTACATTAGTGTTTAAGCATCCCTGCACAGGAATAGCATTTCCCTCGTAGCTAACCAGCCTGAGTTATGGTTCCATAAGGGAAACGTCAGTGAAGAGTCTAGGGAACACTGACTTGGGTAAAATGGACACTGCTGAGCCTGTGTCTAGCATTACCTCGATGTCCTGACTCTCTGCCCCTGTTACATTCACTTTAACTGTACACGTTATGCTGCTAGAATCACGTGTATTTACGTTAAAAATAGTCACTTCTGGAACAACAATCTCACTCGCGCGTCTGCTTCCCAGACAGACTTTTGCGAAGTATCCTTTCTTTTTACAGGTGTTGCAGGGCGCCTCCTTTGCAGGCCAGGGCATGTCTACGGGTGGGCTGGGGTGGGCATTGCCCACCCAGAGATAAGCTTTGCCCACCCAGAGGAATCATCTGCCCATCCAATGAAAAAAAATCACCGTTATAGCTTTTTTTTTTTTGAGCGTTCATAGTTTTCTGTAATTTTGTCATTGGTCATCAAAAAATGCACTGCCTTCCTATTGGCCATTTTGAAGGTGTGGGTGTGCTTAGTCAGTGCTCCTCCTTTACATTATCACCAAACCACGACACTTCTTCACACATGCCTTACAGATGTGGTTAATTAAACTGCAAACCCTGTTTGTAGCTAGCTGCTCTCAGCGATCCAATTAAAACTGTTAATACCTTTGATTCTTGTTCATTCTTTTCTCTGATTCTGATAAGTTATATTAGTAGTCTTGTATGGTTTCACAGTTGAGCACATTTTGCAAGCTGCGTGTTTTTTTTTTTTTTTCTTCAGTTACCAGCTCACTTGGTGGCCATTGGCTGAGTGATTAGCCAGCTAGCTAGCCAGCTCCAGGCTAGCTACAGCTGATTTGTTGCTAGTCACTGGAGTTGGCTTGTTGGGTATAAAATAATTTTACAGAAGGCTAACACGATTAGTTTTATTTAGCTAACTAGATAAATCTTCCACCATGGATAGGTGGCTCATTAAAAAAACAAGCACCCTCAACCCCAGTGCATGCTGCCTCCACTGTTGAGCCCAGCACATCTACCAACACCGAGTAAAGCGTTACTGCCTCGATGTCGGGGGCAGCAAACTTCCATCCTCCACAAAATCCAGACACACCAGCGTCGCTCAGAGACAGGTGAAAGTACCGTGCAGCTACTGGGTCAAACCCAGATAGAAAAGAACAGGTATTATGTTAAAAGCATAGGCGAAGTCATTCAGTTTCTCACTATAAATGAGCTAGCTCTCGGTGGGCACCGTCAGGGGGATGACGATGAGTCAGGTCTTTTAATTAGGCTGTTTGATTACACCATTCAAAAAGATCCCAAACTTGCAGAAATTGCAAAATGCACCCCTGAAAACGCTAAATACACATCAAATGTCATTCAAAACGAAATAATTGAAACACTTGCCAAAATGGTTGCAAAAGATATCAGGGCCAAATATGAGGAAGCTGACTCTCCTGGACTTTGCATTAAAAGTGATGGCACCAGGGATCGCTGTAACATTGAGAACTTATCAATAATAATAAGATTTGTCCGTGACTCCATCCCAGAAGAACATTTAATTGGATTGATTGACTTGAGTCAGCTTGATTGTGTTGTTCTCTGTATTTAGTTACCCACGTTAGAGTTCTTTTTCCCCACGGCAATGGGCTACAATTGTTGCCATTGGTAACAATTCAAGAAAAACTCAGTAACAGTCACCTTCATCTACTTCATTTGAAACATTAATTAATTCGCTTACATTCAAGCTTAATATGAGCATTGCTGGTATGTTTTACATCTATTAGATATTTTACATAATTTATATTTTACGTGAAGTATATTTTAGGGTTATTTGATGTATAACATCATAATTGAGTTAAGTTACAGTTCGTTTGTATTACTGAAGGTCAGGCGCAGACGCAGTGGTTGCTGATGTTTATCGAAGTGTGTTTATAATCATTACGACTGTGTTTCTGTGTTTAATTTCACCCTATCTGCGATCATCATTAAAGGAAGATGAAGCCAGTCCAGTATCGTCTGCATAATGATTGTAGAGGGAGTTACACTGCCCGTCAATTTACATAAAGGGTTGTAGAGAGGACGGAACATTGATGCTGAATATGTGTGCCACCAAATTCTCTCTCATCTCTCTGACCTGGGATACAATGCTGACAATTTAGTGTCTCGGTGTTATGATGGCACTTCAGTGATGTCTGGGGTGAGGGGCGGTGTGCAGACTTTGCTGCAACAAAAAGTAGGCAAGGACATTCCATATGTGCACTGCTACAACCACCAACTCCACGTGGCAGTGGTACATGCGACGCAACTAGAACCTCTTGCAAACAAGTTCTTTGAATGGTCCAATTCATTGAATACATTCTGTCACAGACATTATGTTGCACACAGGTACAATACTCCCACACTCAAAAGGCTACTAGAGATTCGCTGGGCCAGCCATCATGATGTCACCAAGTCCATTGTTGATAATGAGGAAAGTATCATGAGTCTTTTGTCTGAGGTAGCAGAGGATGACAGTGCTCCTTTTGATCTCAGTACAGAGGCATGTGGTCTTCTGACACAGCTAAACGGACAGAACTTCTTTGACACTGGCAGATTTCTCCTCCATGTGCTTGGTGCGGTGAGGCCAGCCAATTCAATTCTGCAGTCACAATCAGTGGATTTGTGCACTGCAGGGGAGGTGGTGACCGCTTCACTGGGGACATTGAAGGAGATGACATGTGACTCGTTCTGAGAGGAGCATTTCTCTCAATGTGGAAATACCAATCCTCCTAAGAGGAGAAGGACAGTGAACTCACAGCTTGACAATAGTGTTGTCTTGTCAACTATTAGGCATGGTGACTCTGATGGCCAAACTAGCACTCCAAATCAGTCTTTTAAAAGAGCTATGTTTAGCATTCTTGATAGAGCTATTTTGGAGATGGAGACTAGATTCTGTCAAAGAAATGTTGATTTAATGAGGGCCACATCATTTCTCCTGCCAAATCAGCATCTTTTCTTGACCACTCTCTCCTGAAGCCATTTCAGGTACTTGCAGGCACAGAGTAAAATAGTATGAGCTTGCACAATGAAATTGCTGTGGCGAAAGTAATGCTGCTCAATAAACTGCCCACTGATGCAGACCTTTCTGCAGCATGCAAATGCATTCAGGAGTACAAAGCGGCCTTCCCCAAGTTGCATAGGCTGTATGTCACAGCACTCATCATTGGTGTGTCATCAGCTGCATGTGAAAGCTCTTTTTCTACCTTGTCCCGCATTCTCACCCCTCTCTGCAGATCAATGCTGCATTCAAGGAAAAGAGATTTAGTCATTTTGGCACATGAGAAAACCATCACAAAAAATCTGGACATGAATCAATTTGTTTCAGAATTTGCCAAGGCTAAATGCAGACTGGTCCTGTAATTAATTTCTATATGCTGGAAACTGGCATCCTAGCTTCCCATAGAAATTATTGTATTGAGCTATATTTTTACTGTTCTAGCTCCCCCATTGTCATCATATGTTATATGTGGTGATCCGATCATTTACTTAACATCATCTTATAGCTAAACACAGCGTTCAGCAAGTAGCCTGTGCGATTTAATTGCACCCAGTAGGCAAACAGAACATTTCTTTATACTGTCTCCAATCTAGCTTACTCACCTTTGTCTTCTTTTACCTTTATTGATGTTTAAACTAGGTAGCTATCAATTGCATTCTAGGAGTTCTACATTCCTTTACACACAGAACAAAGTAAAAAATATATAAAAATGAGAAATAATAATAAAAAAATGTTTCATTGCATCTGCTAATCACATTGGGCCTAGACATTGTTCTATCCTAGGCAGAACTATCCTAGTTCATCATACAAATGTTCATCATACAGGCACTGCTGCCTGACCCCGTGCATTCTCTTCTATTGTAGACTACTGAAGATCCAAACCAAAATTTGCTCACAAGTTTCCCTCTCTAGTTCATCATACAAATGCTCATCATAAAATCTAAATCTAAATTTTACAGTTTAATTATTTTTTTCTTTTCACAGGATAATGGCCCCAGACCCCCCTACAAAAATTGGATGCTGTAATTGTATTCCTTTTGTTGTCCCCCCCCCACCACCCTTCTCAAAATTAAACTATGCCCTTGTTTACATACCCTATATAGGAAAAGCAACTTTTTTGTTGTTGCCCACCCAAATAATCCAAATGCCCATCCAAAGATGACATCCTAGTAACACCTCTGTTTGCAGGGAATCCCTGAAAATTAGCAGTATGCTGAGTAGAGCCACATCTGTAACATGTTTTCCCTTGTGCTGGCTGTGAAGGTAAGTGTGGTTTACATTTTTCTTTTTTAAACTGCTGCGGTCCCTTAAATTGAACTGCGTGCACAGTGCTGTCTGCTGCTCCATTGCACATGACTTTAGCTTCTGCCGCCGCAGTTTCAATCTGGCCAGCTATCGTCATAGCTTTGGGTAGCGTCAGTAGTAAGCGCTCCCTGATGTGCGTTGAATTCATCTTTTGTACGAGTTGGTCCCAAATCATCTCCTCTTCCATAGTCCCAAACTGACATGTTGTAACTAGTTCTGTTAAAGCCACAACAAACTGGTCTGTAGCAGTGTTGCCAACTACTTTCAATGGAAAAGCTAAAGCCTGCTCAGAAAGTCACTAAATGTCGCTAGATGACGTCATGCGCTAATTAGCATACTTGTGACATCATCACGTCGTATTTGCATTCTGCCTAGTGTCAGATGGTGTCAGCCCTTTACATCTGGTTGCTTCTCTCCTACTCTCTGTGCTCACATATACTGTATTTTAATACAGCCGAATTCCCAATAAAGCTGTTCTCATTTACATGTTTTTCTGTTTCTGTTGTCAGACAACGGGACGAGTATGAAATAGTGACTGAAACAATACATGATTAGTGATAGGTCCTTGGCAACACTGTTTGCACATGCGCAGCTCATTCACATCTATGTCAGCTGCCGTGCTGAATGTGCTGCTCCGTCTCTCTGCCACTCACTGAACAGAGTAGATGCAGAGAGAGGTGTGCCTCTCGCTCGCGGGGCAGTACATGGTGACTCTCTTCTATGGAAAATAGCAAAGGTTTGTCCAAAAAGTTGCTAGATTTGTCGCTAGGTGCTTTTTTGAAAAAAAGTCGCTAAAGGGGTCTGAAAAGTTGCTAAATCTAGCAACAAATACGCTAAGTTGGCAACAGTGGTCTGTAGTCTTGCCTGGGCGCTGGCTACGCTGTCTGAAGCGATAGCGTTCAGCTACGACGTTCACTTTCGGTGTAAAAAAAATCATGAATAGACTGTAAAGCCGTTTCATACTTCTCATCAGCAACCATAATTGCATAGAAAAGTCTCTGACCCTCTGCGCCCAAACAATGGATAAGCAACGCACGCTTTCTTGCATCAGGCAAATCTGAATCAGAAATCGCCAGTAAACAGTTCTCAAACATACGGATCCATGCCTTGAATGGTATCGGCGGTTCCTCGACATTTTGTAGGAAAGGTGTGGGCTGGCTCAGACTCAGAGTCGCCATCCTCGTTGCCAATATGTTGTGTCGCAAAGTAAATAACACTGTCTAGACATTATTAACTTACTTTATTAAACAAAATAACAACAGGCTAGGTAGCAAGCAAGCAAGCAGACATGTACCGGGTGTAACTGTTAGACACTTTTTTACTACTCACTGCAAAACTAGGGTCCATTTCAATCTGTTACACTTGAACTCCTATTCACACATAGCTCCACCCAGCGACTAGGAATGAAACACCACACTGCCGTAGTCAGTTCTCTGGTTTTTATGCTGGTGTAAGCCTTCTTGCTCTAAATTCTGCACATCTCCACAGATGAAAAGATCGAAGGCTAGACACCCACTGCCCTTTTATGTGTGAACAATCCATGCAGAAGGAAACACCTGAGCAAAAAGCTTCACCTGTCAGTCATTCGTTAACTTACTTTTGCACACCTGAAAATGGGGACACAACACAAAAACAGCCATTTCTCTAAAATGGTAAAATGTATGTGCATGTGAAGATCATTAAATAAAAGTTGATAATTTCTACTTTTATTTCACATTCATCTTTTCATTGCATATCCAAACACTTTAAGTTAATGGCAAAAATCATACATTCCATTCTACCGTTAACATACTTTTGCAAGGCACTGTATGTCTTTGCAGATGCCTGCTTATCAAGGTTACTATCTGCACGCCTTCAGCCCCCATGACATCCTCTTATTCATTGTATTTTATCACCGGCAACTTGCACAGGACAATCCTACACAATGCCCTGTTGCAGGAAATTGGTCAGCAAAAGGTGCATCCGATAGTCATATGTGTGCTTGGTGTTCTGATGGAAATTAAAAAGGCAAGAACTGGTTAAGATGCATTTTCATGAGTTCTGCTTCAGGCCTCTTCTTACCTAAAGGTTCTTTTAACGAGTGGGCATTGTGGTCTAAACTAGCTCAGCCTTTCCTTTCTATGACAGTTGAGTGGTTGGGTAGGTCAACACTCAGAGTAAGGGTAAAATTTTTAGAGATTAAATTGTTATAGTGTGTATTCATGTATAGGAATTTGACCTCTAGGTTATGGGGGTTTCGCTCTGCCATTTACTGGTATTATATTGGAGCTAGGCCTGAGGATAGTGTAAGTTGGAGAAAGCGTGGCCCATGTGGTTCTATATGAATCGGAATGTACTGTAGAATGCTTAACTGAAACTGTAATGGACTCAAAATGGTATGCTAACTTATGTAACAGCACTGGGGACTGTAAATAATCTTGCTGAGACAATGAAATAAACTCATGATTCATGTAGCCCTCGTGATGTACAGCACAGAGATGTTATTTGCGTTATCTTTGACATGAAACGTGTTATTTATGTCTCCAGTAGAGGGCGTAAAATATACGAAAAGCAGAAGTGCATCTGGATTGGTTCATCCCCATTCAAGAGGCCATGCATGCCATTTCTTATATTAACACGTATTTAATATTGCAACATTTTGTGAGCACATTATATCATTCTTAATAGTTTCTCACTTCCCACCACACAGTTTATGCTATTTTCATTATTTCATACTTGTGCCGTTAGTGATACAAAGGATGATACAAAATGTAAAAACGTAGTTGCTAATTGTGTTTGCAACTTAATAAATATTTATAGTAAGTGATAAAATATCTATCACTAAGACATCTGTCAACAGTGTAACTCGCAAGGATGCGTCACAAGACCGCAGCAGTAACTGGGAAAACGCGTTTCCTACATGATTGTCCACCGCGTATCTTATCTTCTGCGTTGGCTTCACATGCTGGCTTCACATTCAGCCATGAGGCACAATCCTTACAGCATGACATACACAGGGCTGCAAATATTTCCTGAGAAGGGAAACAAACGATTATTGTCGGGAGCCTACTTAATTGTTTCTAAGGATACCTGTTAACAAAAATAAGCTTTGTCCACATTGCAACCTCCCAGAAACACAAGTTTAACGTTAATTTCTGTGACACAACGCTAAGATCATGATAAACAAGAGACAGAGGAGGGGAAACATATAATATGGTTTTTCATTGCAATGTGATTGTATTCCATTGGGTCTTACGCATATATCTTACCGCAGACTACCTGATTCCAGTCTGGTAATGTAGCCTAGGACCTAGGTCATGTCAGTAAGTCAGTAAAGTACAGACTCGGTTAGACCTCCTCGCTTACCTACGCTTGTCTTATGTTTTTAATAGGGTAAATGTTGCTAATAATAGTGATGTGGTGTGTTCTTCGCGTACTGTAACTGTAGTATTTATGCCACAAAATATCTTACCTTCTCAAAATAAATCGATTGCTCTTGGCTCGCGATACCAACACCGTTCATGTGGCCGTTGCTCCCTTTCCAAACCCCAGCTCGTGAGTGACGGAGAAAAGTGGGCGGTCCTCTCTCCGCCTCATTCCGTAATCCTGTGTCGCTGGAATTTTAAATGGCTTTCTCGGGCAGGCCATTGGAGACGAGCTTTGGAGGAGGCGGGGTAATCTGTGAATGAAGGTTGTTTATTCTGTTAGGGTTCTGTGGGTGATACGCCAACGGATCCACAGAAACCCGAGTGCGTGGGGTCTCTCTCTCTCGGGTGGCGGACATAAAACAAGTGAAAGAGGAGGAGTCGACAGTCATCTGTGTTAGCACTTCAGGAAATATCGAATGCAGATCGCGAGTAGCGTGCGAGCGAAGGAGAATCTGGACCAAGGTCGCTTGTATGTTCTTACCCGGTTTATGCCATCATTTTATCTGCGCTGGAGAAAATAATCGTGAATGTTTTTAGGCCGAGATATTTCCCTGGAAAAACAAGGGAACCTCTCTTCGTGGAATAAGTACCCATGTGTATCCTAGACAGTATGCAAACGTTCTCGTTACCGACTTCGTTTTGCCTCAGATTTGCATCGATGGATAGCTAAGGATTTTACGTCGATAGCGTTCCATTTTCGGTCTTTGGGTACTTTTAATCTCAGGGAGTTAAATCGGTGTAAAATAATCTTCCACCACTGTAAAGTAATTGGACCTCATATCGTTTTACAAGACCACCTTAGCCATAATATTGTACTCAGCATCTGAGTCGGAACAGGAGTTGTGAAGGATGCGCACCGAGAAGAACAACAATGCACCCGAGACCGTGGCAGAATGCAACCCAGACGGACGCGAACATGAAAAGATGGGTCTAAATGGGATTGACAGCCAGCCCGAGGCATCGAGCTGCGAAACGCAGATTGGCGACCGCGATCAATCCACTGTCCCTGACATGGAGCAGGAGCAAGGCACCGAGGAGCAGGCAAACCGCTCGGAGAAACAAGATGATGGGGAAGGGAACTGGAAAAAAGCACAAGATGACAACACTGTGCACCTTATCGAGACAGGATGCTTTGACAAATCCCCAGCGTCTCCAAGCTCCGAGACCAGACCCATGGTCCCCTCCGGTGGACACGACGCCGGGTTTGTGGCGCCCGAGGGCGGGTTCGGATGGCTCGTGGTCTTCGCTGCTACGTGGTGCAACGGGTCAATTTTTGGAATTCAGAATTCCTTCGGCATTCTACACATGATGCTTGTGAAAGACCACGGAGATGACAGTGACCACGCTTCCCAGTTTAAAGTGGGTGAGTACTGGGCCACCTGTTGATGCGGCTGTAGGTGCTGATGACGGAGGAACTAACTGTAACTCAGTTGGACAGGGTTCTATTAAAAAGTCATGTTAACCCCCGTGGTTCCAAAATTCCCCGCGACCAATTAAATACCAGCGATCAGGCATGTGCATGCGCGAGAGGGTGTGTTTCTTAACTTCCTTGCACTGGTCTGACGTTTCCAGGTGTGTCATTTCTGCTGTGTTGTGCCTTAGCAGAATGACTCTGCAGGAGTATGGACTGAATCAGGGCGACTTGCTTATCGGTGAGGGGGCTAAAACAGCGTGCCCTCTTCTTGTCGCGTAAAGGCGGCCAAAGAGCAGTGCGCTGTTACCACGGTTACACTGTTTCCGTCCCTTGAGTGACGCTCCGAGTTCAGCAGAACAAAGTGTTACACTTTGAATTCACTTTTCCAGTTTACGTAATCACAGGACATAATGTTACTTTCAACGACGGTTATGACGAGAATGTCAGATCTTTAGAGTTGAGGAAGATTTTATGTCTATTGTCTTTTCACATTTCTGTCATATCCTTCTAGACAACCCTATTGAAAGTGCAATATGGAGTATTTAGACACTGTCATGCAACTTAGTGCAGTTTATTCAAGTTGTTAATTCATATAGAAAACAAATGAAGGCCACCATCAGAGACTGCATGGATGCATGGCATTGTGTGTGTCCTCCATTTACTCAATTGACGTGGAGTACTCTATATACTCCACTAATAATATATCATATCTTCTAGTGATTAAGTCCAAGTGATTCCTATCCCTGGGCTTCATTCACAGTGCTTCCAGTAGGACATGAGTTTATGCAGCTGGGTATTTCTGACCAGGCTGACCTGACGCTCCTGTGCACTGGTGGATCGTGGGACAACCTCTCCCTCAGGATGGCGCCTAGAGGGTCTCGACTAGCACCCCGTCGGACAGGGCAGCTGTTCTCCTGCCATTAATGTCTAAATGGAAGCGCATTGATAGTTAGACACTTCCTTCCTTCCAAGACTTGTTTTGCACTTTGTTCTGAAACCGTTTGGGTTTCATGCTGGACCTAGGGGGAAGGGGGGAGTGCCACGCTCTGTTGCGTTGGTGAGAATGGCCCGAGCGGAAGGTTTCTGTCCTGAGCGCACTGACGCTTCCCCGCCGGCTGATGGTGTGGGTCTTTCAAAAAAGGACAAATGCAAGAGGGTGAGATCCCGTGCCCCTACCACGTGCGCCCCCCTCTGCGCCCCTCTTGGCAGGGGGACTCCCACAATGCCTGCAGGCGCAGTAACAGTCGATCTCAGTCGATCAGTCAAGTCATTCCGATCCCCACAAGCAGCTGCCGAAACGCAGAGGGCCAAGAAGTGTAGCATAGCACATGATCTCCAGTTTGCACCATGGCACCTTTTAATTCCACAATAGCTTAGCAGATGCTCTCATCCAGATCTTACAATTTCTACATGTTATCCATTTATAGAGCTGGATATATACTGTGCTGTGAGGTGACAATCACAACGACCCCATCTGTTCAGGCATAGTATGCTTTCAGAGCTTGTTTTTCGTCCATTGGTTTTACGGAGGCCTTGATCCTACAGAGCTCTGGCAAAGATTAAGGTTTTTTTTTTTAAACAGAAGCTCATTAGCTCCCTTGTATCACTGGGTCAGCTGTTGCTTGGAGATGTAAATTATTGAGTGACAATAGCTAGAGAAGATCGTTGAAGTGGCCTGGCTGATCCTGGCCAGTGGCTGTGAAGTTTCATTTTTGCAGACGCACACTCAAGACGCATCGAGACAGGGCGGGATCCGTGGCACATTGAGGCGGGATCGGATGGAGACTCTCTCCGGCGTTTGTCCAAACAGCCCGATGCCGATGTGCTCTCTCTCTCCCTTTCTCTTTCTCTCTCTCTTCTGTCTCTGTTTGCTTCTTTCTCTGTGTGTTTTCACGACCGCGACTGGGTTTAATCTTGAAAAAAATACCCCTGCTGTTCTTTTATCAAAGGGGGATTTAATTGGGCTGCCAAAGCAGGTCTGATCCCCTTCTGAGGGGGAGTGAGGGGAAAAAAAACTAACATAAAGGCTTAGGGGTGACGCATTTTCTCAGCAGAGTGGTACTGTAGTCATCGTTTTATGAATTTTTAATGCAGCGCTCTAGTTAGGCCACTGGAATAGGGAACGTTAATGTTTAATCTTTCTGAGTGGATTATGTGAGAGCTCCCACTATGCAAAATATAGGTCAGTGCAAGTGCATATTATGTGCAACTCAGAGGATAAACGATTACAATAGAAAACAATCCAGAATGCTGTCATTATGCTGTTTCTACATAGTTTAGCATATCATGTGTATTAAATAGGTGAAACCCATCTTACATACAGTAACGGCCGATGTAAATATTGGGACTAGTAAAATCACAAACTCCAGATTTATTAAATGTATTTTACAGGGTAAGCCGTTTAACTGGAGGATAGATCAGTTAAGGAAAAGCAAGTTTTTCTTAAGAAGCTGGCGATTTTGCCACCAAGAACTCTGCTTTCTAGGTCAGTGTTTTTAAGACCTTTTTGTCCCCCTGCACTGGTTCAAACCATTGCTGTTATGCCTGTGACCCACTTAACAGACACAGTCCTTCACATTTTTTGAAACTTACCTATGAAGGTGTGAATCATTGGAGTGCTGATGGGAGCAAAACCCAACGAGCGATTGGTTGGTGCCAATTCGATTGGCACGACATGCGATGCTCGCTCCATCAACAGTTCATGCTAATTTGAACTATTAGACTGTTTCTCTCAAAACGCACATGTTACGTAACGTCTTCTTGTTACGACGTGACGATTGACGTCTTGTGACCTAATTCTGAGCCTAGACCGTGTCTTTGAAAATCCGTGTTCTGGGTCACCCCACACTGAATAACTAACTACTTGTGTATGTTTCTCAGGGTAAGAAAAGAACAGTTTGAACAAAAAAAAGCTTTCACAGCTCTGAAACGCTGCGGTGAAACCAGACATCTTGCCATTTTCTGCCTTAGACTGTCGAGATTACACATCAGGGGCCTCAATTTACTCTACTAGATAGTAGCTGTTTTTATCTTCATGACTAATTTGCTGTTATTTATGGCATGTGTTTTTACAACAGCACATATAGTGCATGTAGAGGTTGCCATTTTGTGCAGCGCTCTGACCAGCGGGGCCAGGTTTGGCACGTCAGCCATGTCTCGGCTCTACGGGAAAATGCTTCATCGCATTTGCGAATTCCTCTGCCGAGCCAGGCAATGGGGCGGCATAGGCTGGCATTGTGTGAGTCATACGGGAGTCAACATTGGGCCTGACCAGAAGCGCCCCTTGGCGACTGTGTTGTTCCCCCCGTGGATGTGCTTCTCGTGATATTTTCCCTTTTCCTCTGGTGCAGCACGGCCTTTTCACACCTGACGCTTCTAGCTTCTCTGACGACTCAAACCGTGGCGGAGTTGCAGAGCACAGGCCAGTGTTGTTATTACTTAAAACCTGGAATTCTTTCCAAAGCCTGCCTCGAGCACCTTGAGGCAGATCTCTCCTGGTGGAGTTAAGTGGATCAAATTCAGCATCTGTAACATTCTATCCCTAGATATTTTTTGGTGCCACGTTTTCTGGGTTAAAGGCACAAATTGTTGGCTGAAAATGTCACGTACATAGTCATTTATTAGTGAAGGATAAGGAGCAGAGGTTTGAACAGACACGTACATTCTCACAGGTAACACCAGCCCCTCAGTAGTTGTAAAGAGGAAGTTGAGGTTTGCAGTGCTGTAGTTGTAAATCAGAATATTGATTTGCCAGGCACTTTCAGGCTGGGATTGTTGACTGGAGCAAACTGAAGGAAATGAGCACATGACCTTCCCCCAGACAAGACCACATGCTAGTATGATAATAATAAAATAAGAAAAATTTCAATGACTATAATCTTTAATTGGGTAATAATAATATCACCCCATGAGCCCAAGTACCCAAGCTTTTTTCCCCTACACAGGAACTTGAATCAAGCAACAAGCGTCTTTGCTTTGCTCTGTGCTAAGACAAATGAGACATGCGTCTAATGTTGCGTGAACAAACTTGTGTGGTCTTAACCATTATACTGTGCCAGCCGACATGGTTACTGAGAGCAAAGAGGGTACTGAGGTAATGGTCATCCCCATTATCAGCAGTAATGCATGGCTTAAATCTAGTAAGAAAACGGTTGTGTCTGGCGCTCTTTAGATACATTTTTAGTCATGTCTGGTGCTCGTTGTAAAATGGAAACAGAAAAAAGGATATATTTCAAAAACATTTCTTTTTTAAATGGAGAGGTTGTTTCAGATGAATAGGATGTGCAGAGATATTTGCTGGTGTTGGCCTGGCAGCTATGCAATTTGCAGATGCCCGTTGCAAGGCATATTCAGTGTACTGCAAGCTGTCATAGGGCCATGTTACCCAGAGATTAGACGAAACCAACCCAAAAGCTTCAGCCAAGACAATGAGGTGATGACATAACTGCACGCTGGCTGCCTCTAGACGACTGTTGCTATTTTCATTCCTGTCAGACAAACAAGAGGAACATCAAGTCCTCGCATTTTGCACTGTGAAGTTTTAGAGCTACGCTGAGCTGTTGGAAGGAATGGGGTCACCAGTGATTGCATCAAAAATATTGAAAATCAATTGCGCTTACTGATGTTTCTTGCTGTGCCATTAGGTCATGCCTTCCTGACTCAAATGTCTGTGTCTGCCAGTTTTGGTGAGGTTAGTATCTGATTCTGTCAGTTTAGTCAGGTTTGTAAGAGAGAAAAGACAGTACTTTGCAAACACAAATCTGGGGTTCAGACTTAATTGAGCATGTGAATGGACCAATGTTTCAGGGTGGTGGTTAGTTTCTGTTGGTAGCCTATTTAAAATTGATGGTTAACTTTACAACTTTGCATTAACTTCACACTAACTGGAATTTTGTCTGGCTGACCTCAGACCAGCGGGCCGCAGCAATCTCCTCCCAGTTACACCTAGTCTGTCTGAGGTTCCATGTCTCACAATGCACCTCTCTGTTTTTTGTTAACGACCCAATTTTCTGGGCCTGTGTGTCCATTCCTATTTACTTTGTAAGGTGTGTGTGTGTGCGTGTGTGTGTGTATCTGTGCATGTGTGTGCTGCCTGTCATCCCTCTGCATATCCATAATTCATAACTTTGAATGTGTCTGAATAATTATCAGTTGTGTTCAGTGAACCCCGTTTCCTTCATTGCAATTTGAAGCCTCTTAAACTGACACCCCAGTTTTTCTCTCATCTGGGAGCAATTTCTCCTCTCCAACAGAAATTTTTTTTACAGTCTCCCCGATCCAGACTGGCAGGTTTATGCAGCTGTGCTAGTGAAGAGAATTTCTTTTGCCTTAGGGACTTATGTTGTAGTTTTTACTTGTGCAGATTTGAAGAGGCATTCGTTTTTAGATACACTTACCATGCTAAAATCCTGGGACCTCTCCAGTGACAACATCTGAGGCCCTGTGAAACACAAAGAGCAACCCTGAATGTGCGCGGTGTGAATTCCTTCCTTTAATGTTCTGAGATCTAACGTTCTGAGGCTCTAATATTACATTTTGCTGCACATGTACCTCCACCACCTTAGCTTGCATTGGCTCTTGAATGAAAGTTGTGAAAGTTGTGGAAATGTTTCATCTTTGGTGTTGTTCAATCAGGGGAATACCTTTCTCCAAATGTGCCTGTTGCGACATGCTGGAAGTAGCTGGACGTTTAGAGGCATGGATCATAGAAAGAAGGCGGGGCCATGTGCTGCGATGCCTTAGACTATCAGCACTATATCCATTTAGATGCATATCCTTTGTTGCAATACAGCATCACTCTATGCCAGTGTTTCTCAACCCTACTCCTGGCGGCACCCTGTCCTGCATATCTTCTATCTATCCTTGCTGCTTGATTAAATCAGGTGTGCTCAGCTAATAAAACGTGCCACTGATGAGTTCAGTCAGGTAGGTAGAGCAAAGATAGACAGAAAATATGCAGGACAGGGTGCCGCCAGGAGTAGGGTTGAGAAACACTACTCTATGCAACGCTGTCAGTGTGCAACAGTGCACAGTTATGTATCAGGTTCTATACTGAATCGTCTTCTGCAAGCCGAGCCTGCCTCATTAAGGGGTGTTAAGTGGTGAACAGATGATCCGAGGTAATGTATAGGCTACTGTTGATATAATGCTCCTGCCAAGCTTGACAAATTTGCAGCGACAGTTGCGCCATTGTACAGTCACCTTGTGTGCCAGAAAGAGGTTGTTTTCAAAGTTTATGTTTTTCGTTATTTTACCTCTGCCCAGATTCCTGCCCCTTTAATCACTGGTGTTTTGGTCTCACCTCCCTGGTGCCGGGACGTTGCCCGAGAGGAGTGACCTCTCAGCCTGGATGTGAGGCCAGGGCTCCCATGGGGCTCGGAGGCATGTGATCAGCATGGGAGTGGAGTCCGACAGCACTGGACGCAGCATGCTTACTCCTACCCAGCTTAGACCCGATGATCGAGTTCGTCTCTCCCGGTTTTTTAATGCCGTGATGGTTATCAGGGCAGTGTTCCTCAATACCTATCCCTTTCATTGAGGAACCTTTTAAATAGCATCCTGCGCCTTTTTCCAGGTATTTGTCAGGCTGCCAAGAAGATTATGTTTCACCACGCAATGCAACACGCAGGCTATGGATACTTTGTGGGACAGATTTGAGTTGCTCCGTGGCCCTCAGTGATAATGGGCAGGCCGAACAGCAGGGAAGGCCTCGGCATGCTCACTTTGAGTGTGCGTCAGAACGGTTCCGTTGTGTCTGTCCTGCCTTTGATCTGCAGCACTCAGAATGTACAGTAACGGTCGTGTACTGCATCGGAGGAGCAGCTCTGTGTTTCTGCGTCTCTGGTAGTTCAGTGTTTCCTGAGATGGTGGTGGGCATTCTGATTTCCCCCCCCTCCCGTGTCACAGTGGCACTTTGATCTCCACTGGCACAGAAAGCATGGTTTACAGGCAGTGCAGGTACTGATGGAAGGGGAGGAGAGAGGCAGGGGGAAGGGGAGGGGGGGCACTCGTAGCATCTAAGTGGAACCACTGCGCTGTGATGCCTTCCCATGGCCCCCGAAATGAGCCGTCCAATATTCTGATCCCCAGACAGGCCGGGGCCCGGCTCTGCCCGTAGGGGCCTGTCGTGCCTCATCCATCGGCCCCTCGCTGTAGGTGCGGTCCCAAGAAAAAAGCCTGCTGTTTCCCCCTCTGTCCCCTCTGCTCTCGTGCCCTGAAGCCGAGCGGGCCTAATTCTCCTTAATGAGGCTCTTCTCGGGGCCTTATTAATGTCTGGGCCTGTTTGGGGAGAGCAGAGAGTGCTGGAATGAGAAGAGGCAGCAGTGGGCATTGGATCAGTCGGGCCCGTTTCATTCAGCGCCTGTCGGATAATCTGCGTGGGCACTCTTGCCCGGGCCAGCACCAAGGGGGTTCTGTTTTTTTATCCCAGGTGTTTTTGTTTTCTCGTCAGCCTCTGGAACACTCTCACCCTCTTCGATGCCCTCTTTTGCTCTTTCCCTCTGTGTTTGGCCCTATAAGGGCCCGTTTTAGTGTTGTCTTAGAGAGGTCTCTGAGATTGCTGGCATTGGCCCAGGCACCTGGATCTGGCGTGGGGTGAACACTGAGTGGATCATCTTCCTCGGAGCATCACAGAGTATCAATGACTCCTAAAAACAGGACCCCCTGATCAGTCACAGGGTTGAGTCACAGGCCTGTCATTTCTTTAATGTCAAGTCAATGGGTGTTTTGATTGAGGAGAAGGTTACTTGCATTTTCTTTTCTCTCTCAGAACATTCTGTGTTCCAGGCAAGGGGAGGGGATTGTTATTTTTATCCAGAACAGAAATTGCAAAAATATCTGTGGTGCTGGTCGACTATCCATGTCCTCCCTGTAAATGGAAAAATGAGATGGAAAAGCTATTTTCAGGTAGGCCCGGGGAGGCTGGTGTGGCTCTGGTGTGGCCCCATTCTGGTGGAGTTTGGGTGAGTGGCAACATAAGCACAGCACACCTCCCCGTCTGCTGCTGATATGGACGGCGGAATGAAATGAATAAAACACAGCTGATATCGCTGTGATGGCCTACCCTCGGTCCCACCAAGCACGTCTGCAAAGCTGATGTCAGCTTCAGGTCCTGCTTTGGGCCTCCCCTCCTGCTTCACTTTGTGGTCTGCACTGAGACTAGCTGTCCCCACTGAATTTAAGGTCTCCAAACAGGCCGGCCTCCCCTTCAGAATAAGTGCTTTCTGCTCAATAAGAGCGTAACACACTGCTCTCGGGTCAATGGTCTTACATAACCTGCATTTATCTGGGCAAAAGAAACAGTGGAGTGTGCCCATCTATCTGTTCATTCTGATTAATTAGTCACAGTGACAGTCAACAAACTTCTTTTGTGTTCCCCAGCTTCCAGTCTCTCAGTAGCTGAATTAGTTGATAATTGCTGCCATTATGTAATGAAGATATTGGCTGGGCTGAAAGGCATGCCTTTTTTGGGCTTTTTTTCCAAGGGTTTTCCTTTCAGACACTGTTTTCCGTATCATAGGATCTTGAGAATAATAGACAAGTTGATCTGGGAGCTTTAGAAGGAGAACTGAACGTCAAGCTGTCAGTTTCCCTTTACCAAGATGTTGCTAATTCATGCCCTGACCTCCCTGTGTGGAGGAAGGCTCTCTGGATCTGTCTATACATGTAGAATTATGAGACTGACGGAGGCAAGAGC
Source organism: Megalops atlanticus (assembly GCA_019176425.1). Classification (NCBI taxonomy): domain Eukaryota; kingdom Metazoa; phylum Chordata; class Actinopteri; order Elopiformes; family Megalopidae; genus Megalops; species Megalops atlanticus. The sequence continues at coordinate 4,167,787 of CM032888.1, forward strand.
CTTCTGTCTGAGAAGTGTTACCTCCGAACAGGAGTGCGCACACCCTGCCTAGACGGGATTCTGCTGCATTGCAACAGCGGGTGCAGATTTCAGTGTCTGGATTTGAATGTCTCTGATTGTATACCGACGCTTTTGATGCTCCCTTCAAAAGGGTTAAGTGCGGACACCCCACGGCCGTGGTCTGTAAAGGGCTGTCTGATGATTGGCCGGGTCGTCCACACCCCCCCAACGCCTGTGTTTTGGATTCTGTGTTTTTTAGCATGCTGTGAGATGGGAAACGGATGGAACTCCACTCCACCCCTGTGCTGTATGTAAATTCCCAGTATGAGGATCCTACCATTTTCATAATAAAAAACCCTCTCAAGTACAAGCTGAATGTAAACATTGGTCACATGCAGTACATAGATTTAACAGCACAACTTAATTTATGGAAATAGGTTAAAACTGGCAAGTTCAATACAGTATATTTAATTCTTGCGAAGAGGAACCAGCTTCATATGACCATCTAATCCCCCCTAATCTGATTAGATAGTCAGAAATCCTTGCTTCTCTACTGCTGGCAACGCAGCGCTTCACAGAGGTGCTGATGGGAAGTGAGAACCCAGGGCTGGTGTGAAGCTACTACACTCACTGCAAATGAGTGCCCTTCTAAAATGCTCTTTGGATTTGTCCTGTTAACCCTGCTCACTGATGGGAAGGTGGCTGTAGTTTGCTTTTTACACCAGCTCTGAACTTCATTTCCCATGAGCACTCCCATGCGAGTTTTCCCACCGTGCGTCTCTCGAGTAAGTGCTGGTGCCACACATTTGTGATGAATGGGGAGGGCTGCCCCTTGGAGGGAAGGTGCTATATTCCCTGTGTTATTAAAGACTGTCTGTCCCTACAGATTTAAGTAGTCCTTAGTGCAGATTAAAGGTGCAATATATAATGGTAAAAACCTGTGTGTACCCATTTAGCTCAGATGAAAGGCAGTCTGTTCACTGTGATACTAAAGCCTGTTTCGCCCCGGAGACTACCTATGAAAAGACATATATTCACTGTGATATTGAAGTCTGTGTCTCCCCCACAGAGCTCATATAAAAGGCACTGTATTCACAGTGATATTAAAGCTTTTGTGTCCCCAAGGAATACATATGAAAGGGGCTATATATACTATAATATTAGAACATAAAAACATAAGAAATTTAATGATGGCAACAGACCATTCCTTCCAGCTTCATTCAGCAAGAACATGTCTAGCACTGTGTCAAACCTGGTCATGAACACTCTAAATGTGTTTTCTTCCACTATGACTCCTCATAAGCTATTTCTTATTATGTAAGTGTTTGGGTTAAATAATAATTCCCTCTGTCAGTGTGAAATTTACCTTGACTGATTTCCACTTGATGTCCTCTCATCTTAGTCATAGAACACAGCTTGGTATAGCCTCTGTAGTCCACTTCATGAATCCCTTTTTAAACTTATTTTAAAACCTCAATTGCCTCTTGTTTGCTGAGGCTCAAGTATCTTAAGTCTGCGGCATTTACAATTTAAGTTTGATACCTGGAACCAGTCTTGTTGCCCCCCTCTGTACTTTAACCAGAACTGTCCTCCTCAGAGTGTGTTGCACGGAGCTGTGCTCTTAAAGTGGTGTGAAAACCGCTTGGTATAACTTGAATATAACCTCCCTAATATAATCTCCCTGCCATCTCAGATCAATCAAGATCAAGTCAATTCAAGCTCTGAAGATTGGATACTGGGAGGGAGCGTCCAGTCCCCAAACTGACCAAAGACCTCTCCCACTACCAGGCCTCTCTGCGCATCTTTTGTACTCTCCTGGACCCTTTCCAGAACTTTCTGGACCAACCAAACCAGTCAATCCCAGGACATCACGTGTCTCTTTGTTTCGCCTCTAAAGAAGGGGACATTACATCAGACATCTTACATGTGTGACGGTTTCTATAGCAACCCACTGAACTCATTTTGACCCAAACATTCAGCACCTTATCTGTGCCCAATGCTCTGGAGCCTGATTTACAGTGAGCACAGTGCTTTCCTAGAGCTTTGTCTAAGCAAAGGGGGTCCAGGGCCTCTCCGCCAAAAGCTCCAACACCATTCCCACAAACTTCAGAGCAATTAAACACACGTATACACATGTATGTATATATATACAATTCATTATGATAATATAGTAAGATTTCTATCCATGTATCACAGAGCAATGTTAGCTCTGAACAGAGGGGACACTCTCCCTTATATCACAAAAAACACGCTGTAAGCTCTGAACAGAGGGGGTGTTCTTCCCACTGTCGGGCGGCCTTTGCGACTCAGGGAGGTGGCCAATGCTCAGGTCATGTGATGGCCGCGCCGCCACAGACAGGTGTTGGCCACCCCCCGGACGTCCGCTCTCCACCCTGTAAGCGCAGGCTTAGACGTGCCTCTTTAAATAGTGCTGCTAATCCAGCCCAGGCTCAGACGGAAGAAGATTGAATCGCTGGTATCACGCGGCCGCGCCCCGGTTCCCCCACACACACAGCTGTCAGGAGCAGCAGCAGCTGGCCCAGCCGCCCACCAGCTACGCAGTTCACCAGCAGCATGCTGGTTCTGTTGTTTTTTTTCCTCATAAATATAAGTGTCAATCCAACATCTTACTGTCATTTAGGGAACAGAAGTAATTCTCATTGTTTCTCAACTGAACTGATGTTAATAATTCCTCTATGAAATGAATGAGCTGGTCAGAGCTGAAGCAAAGTTGATTGATCAACCCCAGCATGTGAAGGAAAAAAAAATCAGACTGGACCCTGATAAAGAAGTATTTTAAGAGTAATAGACTAATTTAGCGTAATATCTACATTACACTTCATCTGTGTCATTTTCTGTGGGACCATGACGTTTTACATTTGAATATTGATCCATGGTTTCCCATATTAAAATTCATTTTCCCTCTGTGTAGTTGCTTGACATAAGTTTCCATTCACGTTTCAGAGTGTTTACACGCCACAGGGAAAATGGGAATGAATCCGTGGTGAAGCAGGAGTTAAAATAGTGCACACAAAACAGGCCTGATACAGCTGAGCGCAATCCTTCAAAGCTTAATAAACAAAACAACAGAAAGCCCCTCTTTTGTGTCAGGGGATCTGTGTGTTTGACTTGCTCATTAATTGGCTTTTAACAAAACAGTCAGCTTTGGAGGAGAACATCCATGTATTTTACACATTACCAAACAAACTATTCACATTAAGGACATGCTTTAATAGCATTTAGCCAATTTTTGGCTTGTTTCCACATGTTGTAGCAAGTGCTCTCTATGACATCAGTTTTAAACCTGCTTGTCTTGAATGGCTCCGTGAGCTGATGAAGTGCTGGTGCAATCGCTGAATATTTGTAAATTATCATGGCAATTGCTCCAGCTGCAGCACATGTGCATCTCTGCTCAATAACCAATAAAATAATAGAGTTTAACAGAGATGTTGATGCGTTTTATAGGAACACGCAAAAGGTAAAAGTATAAGGTGAAGAGGTGAACTGGGGAAACTTCAGCTGATGTTAACCACCAGATAGTTCCCGCTAATCCATGTTGGTCAAGACTTAGCTACAGTGTTGAAACCCAAACCTGGGGAAAGTGATTGGCTCTTCCCTGCCAGCCTGCCTCTTTAACCCTCACACCAGGCGGCTTTCTGTGTGTGCTTTGTGTACGTTTCTTGTCCACAGTGGAATGTGGAGTGATTTTTTTTTTTCTTTTGCTCTCGAGTGCTGGCAGGAGAAAACCTGAGCCTCTCTGTTTAAAACACAAAGAGATGCAGGGATACTTTCAACACAGGGACAGCTTAATCTCAGGGAGACGTCTCTGAGTGTTTTAGAAATGATGCACCTGGTGGTCTTACAGCTCCTGCCCCTAGGGGTTGGATAAACACCTGAGAGAGCCTCTTATTGTTGGTTATTATTATTAGAATTATTAGAATGATCAGTTTGTAGGTGTAAATCTGAGATGTGGGGTGATTTAGGGAGAGGTGAGAGCTGAGAGCACTGTGATATAGGGAGAGCTGAGAGCACTGTGATATAGGGAGAGCTGAGAGCACTGTGATTTAGGGGGAGGTGAGAGCACTGTGACATGAAGGGAGCTGAGAGCACTGTGATTTAGGGGGAGGTGAGAGCACTGTGACATGAAGGGAGCTGAGAGCACTGTGAGTTAGGGGGAGGTGAGAGCACTGTGACATGAAGGGAGCTGAGAGCACTGTGAGTTAGGGGGAGGTGAGGGCACTGTGATATAGGGGGAGTTGGGAGCACTGTGATATAGGGAGAGCTGAGAGCACTGTGATATAGGGAGAGCTGAGAGCACTGTGAGTTAGGGGGAGCTGAGAGCACTGTGATATAGGGGGAGTTGGGAGCACTGTGATATAGGGGGAGGTGAGAGCACTGTGATTTAGGGGGAGCTGAGAGCACTGTGATATAGGGAGAGCTGAGAGCACTGTGATATGGAGGGAGCTGAGAGCACTGTGATATAGGGGGAGGTGAGAGCACTGTGATTTAGGGGGAGCTGAGAGCACTGTGATATAGGGAGAGTGTCTGTGGGAAAGGATGTAAACCTCTGATCTGACCAGCCTAGGCCCTAGGTGCACGCCTGTTTGTGTGTGGCTTTATCCCCTCCTACACCAGGATAAGCCTGAGAAAGGCAGGCATGGATAATTCGAGGTTTGTTGGGATGCCCCTTAAAACACAAAAATCCCTACAGTCCTTGCTGTTTCTCTCTTTCTCTCCCTATAGTCCCTGTTCTCGCGCTACCTCTCTCTCCCTACTGTCCCTGCCGTCTCTTTCTACCAGCAGTCCCTGCTCTCCGTTTCTCTCTCTCTCTCTCTCTCTCTCTCTCTCCATCTCTGTCTCTCTCCTTATAGTCCCTGCTCTCTCTCTCTTTCTCTCTCCCAGCTCTCTCCCTGCTCTCTCCCTGCTCTCTGCCGTTCTGTGCTCTCGGGCTCGCAGGCAGCCCCAGGCTTTGGTGAGATCGGCGGGTCCCAGAGGAAATAATGTTTGCATGAGACAGGAGTGCCGCTGAAATAACACCAGAGGATGTCTGGCACTCGCACTAAGGCACGGTCCCTCGTGTGGGAGGGAGGGCGGGGGCATGGCCTGGAAGCTGAGAATGCATTGTGGGGCCTAAAGTCGGGGCTGCCCTGCACTGGAGGGACGGCTTTCTCGTGAATCCCTTGGAGGAAGCTAATTCGGCAGCTCACGCACATACTATGAAAGGACCCCTAGTTCGCTCCTCACCTCTCATCCTCTGAATGAGATAATGCGCATTGCCAATGCAATCTGTAAGACCAGGCCTAACATGGAATGCCACATTAATACTTTGACTAAAGATGTTAAATATCTCACAGAAAACGTTTGTAATAGGGTAAGGGACAAAGAGTCACACGTCGTGTCATTACCCTGACTGTGTCAACAGCATTGAGCCACAAACCTGTGTGTTTGCTAAAGAAATGCCAGAAGTTATTGCAGCCATTTTGAATGCTACTTTTGTTAAACAAACCAAAATGCTTGGTGTTTGTAGCCTGCTTTGTTAGCAGAGGGCAAGAGGTTACTGAGCAAGCCAGAGGAAACCCTGTGTTCTCTGTGCTAGCAGGAGTGGAAAAACAGACAGGCCAGACCCTGCTTTATCCTCCGGTTTTACCTGCAGAATGTGCACGATGGGCAAACAAGAGAGCATTGCAAATGTAAATGTAAAAGAGAGACCAACAGTCCTCCCCGTAGTATGCCGCTTATTTTCTGTCCCTGCTGCCCTCCGAAAACAAGAATGGAAGCTCATGGGAGGTTGGAGACCATGGGCATTAAAGGGGGCTGCCAAGTGGGCACCCTGGCAGCATGCACCCCCTGGCCTCTGGAAGAGTGCTGTCCCACCCACTCACCCGCCCATTTGCCCTGGCTCCATGCAGGTAAGGGGCACCTCCAGAGGGGGAGGAGGGCAGCCTTGTCAATCCCTTTGTGTCCTATGCGGTGCGCCAACAATGGGACGCAGTGTTGCCTGCACAGAGGCAACTGCTGCTGTGCCACTGCACCAAACTCATGCACAGACACACGCTCAGGCATGCATGCATGCCCACGCACACAGCTCGCCCCTCGGGAAGCCCGGGATCAGTTGTGGGGAATGGTGACCAGCGGAGGAATGCGGTGGTAACTGAACTGAGCAGCGGTGGGTGTTCCTTGAGTAAAGGGAGATATTCCATATGAACGGGTGACTAATCCCAATGTAATGCCGAGTAGAATGCCAAGGGGTTTTTTGGTCTTTGTGGCACAAAGCCCTGCCTCAGAGCCCCTCAAAGCCCTGTTAAAGCATTTCACTTTCCCCAAAATCTGATCAGGGTCTACAGCTTTTCCACATCCAAATATCAGAGAGGATTTATGCAGATTTATACAGATAGTACACACAAGCATGTCCAGTGCCCATGGGACAAGGACAGCCAGAGGGTGGCTTTGGACGAAAGCTGGAGGGAACAGATACTGTTTGCTGTGAGTGCTTGCATTCCTAGGTGAGGAGAGACACAGGGTGGTGGGAGTGAGGGGTTTCGTCTGATGGGTTTGTTGGGCGTGTCTTGCGCCGAGAGCAGGCTTCAACCGCGCGTCCTCAGGTGGCCCGGCCCGAAATGGTAATGTTTAACGGTCGGGTGGGTCGGGTGGCTGGCCCGAGAGGCAGCGCTCTCAAAAGCCGGGACGTGCTGTTTGTTTGCTAAATGTCATCTGTCTTATTGCCTGGACCCTGCAGACGGCGAGAACAGATGCGGTGCAAACACAGAGGGGAGGTCGCCTGAGGGGAGATGGGCACGTGGCCGTCTGGTTAAACTTTCACCGGCTCCGGCGGCCTTTGCACCAGCACCGGGCCCCTGCGTTGGCTTCATGTCTGCCGCCTGTCTGGGAGCATTCGCAGTCACCTCATCCCAGGCCAAATCTGTGTCCACTTTGATCTCAACCTCGTCTCCATCTAGACTGCCTGAACTTGTGTTGTCTGGATGGAGATGATCCAGTGCAGGCCCAACATTAGATGACTTGTGTAGACCTTCTTTGTTTACCATGATAGCCTGGCCTTCCTGTTGGCTCTCCACAGGAGGATGTGTGGTGCTGTCTTTTCCTTTCTGCAGAGCTCCAATGGGAGAACAGATCACATCACACATCTTGGAATGGACCAGTCAGGCGGTCAGGCAATCAACTTTTTCTTTGTCAGTTGGCAACAAGGATACCCAAACACTCCAGTTCAATCAGCAATGAGCTACTGCCTCTGAAGTGGAATTCAGACTATGATGGCTGTTACTGTTTGGTCGATTTATGTTTTTAATTTAGCCTTCGAAGCAGTTAGGCCGTACTAAGAACCTTATGCAAGCCTTACACAACTAATACGAAAGGAACTCGGGACAGTTAAGAAGTGGATACAACAGGCATTGGAGGTCCTCTCTGACATGGGGAAATGTTGCTTTTCAAATCCTTGCTCCCCAACCTGACATTTCCCGGGATTCCAACAGGCACACTGTGGTAGCACTCACGGAATCCACTGTTTACAAAAGAGAGGAAATTGCCTACACACATAGAAACAAATATTTCCATATTCTACTTACTTAAGACATTCAAAGAATGTTTTGCTGACCAGTCTCATTTGGCCGCAGTGCAGACTGCTTTGTGTTATCAAAATCCCAGGTTTGTTATATGGGCATTAGACAGAGCCACATGTTTTTGGTCAACTTCAGGCTATCACTGTGCAATCCAGATGGAGACATACGTACGTAATGCAGTTGAACAGAGTTCTAGCTTTTCAGCCGCAGCTTTAAGTACTAAATTGTAAATTCATAACTGATTATTGCTGTTGGCATTTACCCATGAGCCCTTGCAAGAAAAAAAGACTTCTCCAGATTTTTAGACTGGGTTCATCAATGAGTTGCACATTAGAGAGATTCTTGAGACCAAAGGAATGATTGAAGTATTTTCTACACACCAGTGTATAATGTTCTGTCCTCATGGCACAGCACAGTAATTTGTTTATTGCAGGCTAGCACACCAGTGAATAGGGGGTGTGAGTGGTGTTGCTGTTATCCTCTTGGGTGGTGTACCGTTGCACGTGGCTAGTTCAGCCGCCAGGAATGCATAGCAGTACATACTTCACATTCATGCAAGCTAATGTTTTACTGGTAACAGACAATGCCTGCTTGATTCAGAATGGCAAAAACGGGGTACAGCAGTTAGCTAGCTTGCTGTATCACAGATGGACAATTATCAGGCCTAACTCAGAGATTACACTCAGCTCATCCTTGGCAGCTCTGGAAAGAAACTGAACTGTAATTCATGCATGCAAATAATCGATGAGGAACCTTTTTTCTTTTAAATTTGGATGGACCTTGCAGTGCTTGCCTCTCCAACTGACCCACTACTGGCACTGGTACCTAGCTAATATGTATCCACCAGTGTTTCAGCTTTCATGCATAGCTGCACTGTACACCCCCAACAGCACAACCCTGACACAAGTAATATTAATTTTCAAACCAGTATCAAATCCTCTGAGTTTTTACCTGGCAAACATGATGCAAGCGCAGTGGATGGGAATGTGTCTGTGGAAAGTGTTTTGTTGGAGGAGGAATGGGAGTCCAATACTTTCAGTTTTTTCTATTTACAGTATAAATTCTGGGGCCTGCATGTCCAGTACCCATGAGCCAGCAGTGGGTGGGAAGTTGTCTTCTTATGCTTTTTCCTTTATAAACCTCTTTTTAGAATTAGTTGTCCAGTACATGAGTCTCACCTGACCACATAGGCCTCTGTAGCTGTGCAGGAGCGCTGAAGTGGCACAAACGCAGCCCTCCAACACACTTGCACACAGTTAGCGGCTGTTTTTCATGTCACAAGTCACGCAGCGCGCCACAGTGGAGTGGCCACTCCTCAGAGGATACATGCTACTGTGCTGATGTCTTTTGAGCGATTCGGGTGGCTAAGAATGGGTGTGCCTGTGTGCCTGAGAGTGGCGAGACAAGGAAACCCTGGCTGACCTCACCACCTCTATCCCCAGTGGAATGAAGTCTATTCATTTCCAATCGCCATTGGTTAGGGATATGGCCCTTTTCCAACCTGGGGTGTAAAACCCAGCCTACAGGTCAAGGAATGAAAGCCTTGGTGACAGAGCCTCTGAAGCCGCCTACAGATTTGTCTGCGATACGCGTAGCCTGTGTTGTCTGCAGTGCTGCCTCGTGATTTAGAACTGTGCAGACAGTGGGCCACAGAGCCAGCTGGGCATGGGGCGCAGAGGCAGCAATTATGTGAAATGTGTTGATCTTGTTTCATTCCCCCTCACCGAGCTTTTGGGTGGAAGATGTAAGATCAAGCTCTGAGGTCTCTGCGTTCTGACGGTTTTTTTTTGGTTGTTCTCTTTTTTTTGAGGCAGGTGATTGGCTAGAAGCCATGGTGCACATCGTGAAAAGTGATTTATCTCACTGAACTATGGGTCATGAGAACAGCTTAGGGGAGCAACAAAATGTTCTGTTATGAAGGAAAGGGGAGAGACATTTTTTTTTTTTTTTGCTAATTAATTTAGGGCAATTTGGCATTAAATTATTGGCAGAAAGCTGACACAGCCAAAGCCTCTGGGTAGTGCCATGTGCCATCGGGCCCAGCCCCCCCCAACCATGGCTGGCTCACACTACACCATCTGCCAGTGTCGCTTGAGGCAGGAGTTGCCTGTAAGCGCTGATCCATGCCAGGTTCCTCGAACGCAATCCTAACCTTAACCATTAAAAGATAAACAACAAAGCTGGCCCTAGATCAGCACTTCCAGGCTGCCAGAACCTGCATCTATTAAGTCAATTTGCACACCCCTCCCCATTGAACCCCCTGCAGTGTTTGACTGTAAATAAGCCACCTAAAGGTGCCTCCTCAGACAAGTGATTGTCTGAGGACCCCCTGTGATTGTGGATTAATTGACAGAACTGTGAAATTGGCCTCTAGAAGTTTCTTTTTTTAAAACAAGTTCCTCAGGATGTCACAGAGGGTTTTAAAACAGAAGCGAGTAGCTCTCTGGCATGTAATTCTGTACGCAGTGTGCCGTAATGCAAGCCAAGCAGGAAGCATTGTTCAGTGCAATAAAGGGGATGCATACATATTGATTGAATATACAGGAAGCTGTAACTAATGCTGCTTGAGCAAGTGCTTGGTGTTCTTAACCTCTCCTCAACCTGATCATCAAGGCCACTTTTGAGGTTTTTGCAGAACAACACAGCAATTGGAATTGTGTTGGCCATTTTTGATCTATAGCTTCACCAAGGTGAAAAGGAGAACTTCTGCCACTGAAAAAAATCTCATTTTTGGCAATTATGGCATAGACGAGGGCAATTATAAGTTAAAGACTGGTCTGTATTATTCTAGACAGCTGTTGGATGAAAAGATGGTTGTTTCAATATTCTTGTTTAGAAATTTCACAGAATGTTGGTGTTATCTGGAGGATTTAATAGGAGGATATTTTGCTGTCTCTCTTAGACACATTCCAGTTTTAGAAAGATTGTCCCTTTTTGTTATTTAAATGTTTAGTAGGTGCCACTTATGCATCTAAGATCGTCACCAGCTCCGTGACAACAGCTGAAGGCACTTGCAATCCTCTGATACACATGCATGCCCACTGCGACTGTTTTAAACAACAACTCCCACAGTGCACAAGGAGGCAAATGCCTATCCCCCTACCCCTGACAGAGTGAAGCCAATTTGTTCTGCCAGTGTGGGCTCTCAGTCACTGTCAGCAAACAACAGAGCCAGTTTTGAACCCAGGCTGTTGGACCATCACCATGTGAGCCTCTTAGGATCCTGGAATTTGTCCTTTTCTACAGTGGAAATGAAATCTTACTCTACTCATATGAATTTATTCAATTAATCATATGAAGCAACAAGAAAATATATTTAGAGAAGGACAGGGTGGGGTCTAACTCCCAGGATTCCAGCAGTAGGGGATGGAGAGAGAGTGATAGGCTAATATAAAGGTGTTGAGGTGGAGGAGTGAGAAAAGAGCCTTTTACTGGGGTAGGTAAATCTAGGGTAGTTTAGCACATTCATCATATAGGGATTGAATGGAAATCACTGACTTGACATGGCGCTGGGTGTGAGTTTTATTTTGTGGATTATCATTTTAATTTGCCTGTAACATGCCCTTGCAATAAGGCCTGCAGTGTTGTGCAAGTTCACACGCCACAAGAGCTAGCTCAAAGTTCAGTTCAAACAGATTAAAATGAAGAAGTTCACGTTCATAGTTCACAGTTCTGAATTTTGAACAAGTTCACAGTCCCAGTTCATTTCTTCCCTTTTTTAAATGAGCTGCTCCAGGGACTATTTTATGTGTACGTCTACATGCGCAATGATTGTTACGCGGCACATGGGCAGTTGGTTGCGAGCTGTCAAGCTGTCTATCTGATGAGTTGAATTAATGAAAACGTCTGAAGTATGGAATAACGCCGTCCGTGTTTATTCATCAAGCAGTAACTTTAACACACCCAAGGATTCCGAATCTCGCGCAAACCTGAACGAGCTCAAAGTCATGTTCTTTAGTTGCAAACCGATACGTTCAAGTTCACCATTCACCGAAAAAATGAGCACGTTCAATGAACGGCGCTCTTTTGACGCGTTCATGCGCAACACTGAAGGCCTGTGTATTTGTTTTCATGTTAATGTCCAGTATATGCTAAACCGATAGCCTTAGCATGTTGCAGATTATTTGGTGTGACCTGTTGTTCCTATGAGAAAGTTGTCAGAGGTGTGCTGCTTGAGCACAAATGGCAACGACAAAATGTGTGGTGGCACCCTGCCCAAACCGGGCGCACCGCTATTAATGCAGTTGCTAAGTAACAGATGTTTGGAAAAGAATGGTCAGGTTTTTTCCCTCCTCGTTGAGCAGCTTATATATTTGGTTGTGGTTGGGTCAGGTGTTGGGCATAGGAGAATCAGTGACTGCTCTGAGTATTCAGGGAGTTTGTCATGAAATGAAGATTGGGGTGTACGAGGACAGGGCTGGAACTCGAGGCATTGGGACATAGATTTTCCCCTTATTTCCTTGCAAACCTTTTTTCTCATGATTCCGAGCTAAAGTTGTTTCATTTTTTGCTTCTCTGGGGGACAAAAATGATTGAATTATTCCTTATGAAGCAGGTCCCTCTTTGTCTCTCTCTTTCCCTCCCTCTCTCTCTGTCTCCCTCTCTCTCTCTGTTTGCCTGTGTAGCTGCCAAGAGATCAGTGTTAAGTCATGCGCATGTCTCCATTAAGGCATGCGGTGAGCAATCTGTGTATATGTCAGCCTGTTCTTTTTATGCATGGCAATGTCTGCATACAGCTCTCCTATTGACTGATAAGGCCCCGCGGCCTGTCTGTGCTTTAGGTGAAGTGGCTGCACATTTTCGCGAGGGTTTCTCTGCTACATGTTTACAGATCTGGGAACAGCCAGAGTGGCCTCAGTCTTAAGTTGCCCCACAGACTTGACGTGATTGAGAAAAATAAGTTCGTACTGGCTATGTTCAACTGTATAACCAATAACAAAGGGTAATGATTTGTGGAAAGGAAAAAAAAACTAAAAGGGTAAACTGATCCACTGTTTGTTTCGTCTGAAGGGCAGAGGGGTTTAGAGTAAATAAAATTGCGAAGAAAAGGACAGCAGAATAAATACAATCATGAATAAAAAGGACAGTAGACTAAATAAAATCACGAAGAAAAGTACCGCAGAATGAATACAGTCATGAAGTAAAGGACAGCCTGTTCCACGTTTATCAGTCTATCTGACTGCTCAGTGCGTTAGTTGAATCCTGTGATCACTCCCCCAACCACGCCCCCTCCTTCTTCCAATTCTAAGTGCTCCTAAAGTTGAATTTACATAACACAGTCAGCTACACCAGGTCCTCTCTAGTTTCCTCCAGGAAATTTTTGATTTTCTGTTTCTTTCCAGCAACAACAAAGCCACTCTGAGGCAGGAAAAAAAAGCCCAAACAAATTTTAAAAAACCCCAAATGTGACAGTGATAACTGTCCCGCTAAATGAGGCCAATTACGTAATCCTGTGCTTGAAAGACATCTGTCAAGGGGCTGGAATGCTACTTTCCGTCCGGTCCCAGGCTCTGAACAGCATTAACGTGACACCAGGCTGAAATTATTCAGAAACTCCTCTTGTAGTATTTTTTGTAGTGTCAGGGCTGTCTTTAGTTTTGTATAGCTAATTTTTTAATTGGATGGCTCTGGCACATGTCCCTGTAGTTGTTCTGCTTAGCAGACGGTCCTATTCAGAATGACTACATACCATACATTTTTTACATTCTATCAATCTATACAGATGGCTATTTACTGAGGCACTTGGGGTTGCGTGCCGGAGGGTACCGAACTGGCAACCGGTGAGTTACAAACCCTGTGCGCCATAATGTGATTCAGGCCAGTTCACATGCTTGAAGCAGAAAGAGAGAAATATTCTGGCTGCTAGGCTGTGCCAATAAGGACCTGATGTATTCACAGTTGGTCCTGACTATTATATTTACATTATGCTGGCTTACCAGATGCTCTTATCCAGAGCGACCTACACAGCTGGCGGTTTTTACATGTTATCATTCCTACAGCTGGGTGTTTACTGAGGAAATTTGGGTTAAGTATCTTGCCCAGCAGCAGCGGCCCACATGGGAATCGAACTGGCAACCTTTGCCAATTTGTTACAGGATTCCCACTCACTGTTGGCTGATGACGTGTCCGGGATCAAACCTGGGCCGTAGAGCTCAGCCCACATTCGAGGTGAATGCCTTGAGCACTTAGCCACTCAGGAGCCCCTCTCTTCTAGCTGGAGGGGAGAAGCTTTGAGTAAGCAGAAGAAACACTGATCTGGCTGCAGGCAGACAGGCTGAAACGCATATGAAGACTCTGTCCTTTGTGGGTGCAATTCCCGGTATCTTTTCAGGTGCCAAGGGTGGCTCACGTTTCTCAGCACACTGGGTGGCTTTATCCCAGTGGCCCAGACGCTGCACAGAAAGCCTACCGTGGAGTAAGCGTGGCAGCGGGGGGCACAGGGAGCTGCACTATGTGCAGCCTCATACTCCTCTCAGAGCTCTGTTTACATCACCAACATTAGTTTCTTGCGCCTTGGATGTTTACAGCTGAAGTCAACATGAGGAGAGCCATCTGTGATAATGTGAACATTTGAGTGACTTTTTATGTGAGAAACCCAGAGTGATTTTGTCAGTTTAAAATGCATGCATGACCATCGCTGGGTCTCCAGTGAGCTCTCTGTGGACTCCTGATTGGCCTCAGGTGCTTGTCATATATTGTATAGGATTATTGTATGTAAGGGGTGTGGGAGTGGCGCATGGGGAGGGGGGTTGGTTGGGGGGGATAACTAGCAGCATGCGCTAACCTTATATACCCTCCCGTGTTTATGTTTTACTGCAATTTCCTCTGCTCGCTGTGGACTGGAATATACAAATGCTGTGACGGAATGATGTTAACCATGTGTCTGTTTCTCGCTCTTTCTTTTTTTTCTCACTTTGTCTCCCTTGCTCTCCTTCATTCCTCCCTCCCTCTTTCACTCTTTCTTCCTTTCCCTTCATTGTCTTTCTCCTCTCCTCTCCTCTCCTCTCTGTTCCCCACTCTTTCTCCTTTTCTCCCTCTCTCCCTCCTTCTGCCTTCTGCCCCCTCTTTTTCTTCCTTTCTTCTTCTCACCTCTCTCTCTCCCTCCCTCCTTCCCTTCCTCTCTCTCTCCCCTCCCCTCCCTCCTTCTCTCTCTCCCTCTCTCTCCCTCCCTCTCTCTCTCCCCCTCTCTCCCTCCCTCTCACTCCCACCCTCTCTCTCCCTCCCTCTCTCTCTCTCTTCCTCCCTCCCCCTGTTTCTCTCTCTCTCTGCAGCCTGGGTTGGGGCGCTGGCCATGGGCATGATATTCTTCTGCTCTCCTGTAGTCAGCATGTTCACGGACCACTTTGGCTGCCGGAAAACAGCTGTCAGCGGAGCTCTTATTGCCTTCCTCGGACTCCTCACCAGCTCCTTCGCCAAGTAATGAGCCTTTTCCTAAACACAATTACAATCTGGTGCCACTGACTGCCGAACATGTGCCTATCATCTCTTTCATCCACTCTGCACAGTGCTGTCAGATCTGTTCCAGGGCACACCCCCATTCTTATTAAATCATACCAATCAATGAGTTTCTATTCATATTTCACTACCTGACAGATTATAGGGGGAGGCATGGCTTCTGCAGGTGGACAGGAAAAAGCTGTTGACAAGTGGTGGGCCGTATACCCATCATCAAAGCAACTTAAAATAGAGGGGCGAAAGCCGGACCCCATGTGAGCAGCTTGGCACGTTAATGAGAACAGGAGGTACCCTTCTGTGGTGATTTATGCACCCCCCCACCCCGCGTGCCTCCACTGTGCCCCTTTCTGTTCCCCCCCCCCCGGGGCCCATCCCACTCTGAATGCAGGGGCCCTTGCGGCGGCTCTGAGCCTTACATAACGTGTGCAGATGGTGTCGTATGAATAAGGGGTTTACCGGAGCAGTTCAAATGCTGCACCCTCTAAAGTGTGTGTCCTGATGGGCTGTGCCTACATGCCTCCATGGCCTCCATGGCCTCCCGGCCTCGCTGACACATCAGCGTCTCCCCCGTCAGACTCAAACTCAGAGTTGTGCGTTCAGGAGCTCAGACAGGGTCTGAGACATCTGTATCCTGTCCCCTTTTTCAGGTCATGTGGTTTGCTTTTAAGAATCCCAACATCAGCGGCCATGTTGCACCAATTGTCCAAAGTGATCTTTGATCTTTTACAGATCACAAGGGTTCAACAGTCAGCACAGGGTTTCTCAACCCTGGTCGTTGGGGATTAGGGGGCACACATTGTTGGATTTTGTCTCCAGCTCTAATTAACTATGTTTGACTGTGTTTGAGTACTGACAACACCCACAGTGGCTGTAGAGTTGTGTAGTGATGGCTGATGCTTGTGTGGTCCTCCAGGCCACCAGGTGGCGTGCTACTTGCTAACCTGCCCCCCTTCTGTCCCCCCCTGCTGCAGGTCCCTGGGTCTGCGCTACTTCACATATGGCATCCTCTTTGGCTGTGGCTCGTCCTTCGCCTTCCAGCCATCGCTGGTCATCCTGGGCCACTACTTCCGCCGGCGGCTGGGCCTGGCGAACGGTGTGGTGACGGCGGGCAGCAGCCTCTTCTCCATGGGCCTGCCCGTGCTGCTCAAGAAGGTGGTGGAGCCGCTGGGCCTCAGCCGCACCTTCCAGATCCTCAGCATCTTCATGTTTGTCCAGGCCCTGCTCGCCCTCACCTTCCGGCCCCTGCTGCCGAGCCACGCCCACGGCCCCGCCCATGACCCCGGTGCCACCCAGCCCCCTGCTGGCCGCTGGCAGCGGGTGCTTGCCCAGGTCCGGAAGTACTTCAACCTGAGGGTGTTCTACGTTACCACATACAGGGTGTGGGCCTTCGGTGTGGCCACTGCTGTGCTGGGCTACTTCGTGCCCTACGTCCACCTGGTGAGACTTGTGCGCCTTACCTGACTGGCCAGTAGTGTGAAATCCCTAATTGCTCTAATCCACGTGGGTGCAACAGTTATGGCTTCCCATCCCCATCTTTTGTAACCATGACAAAATATGCATTCCGAGTGACAGTACAGTATAATATATTAATTACATTAAGTCATTGTCATTTAGAAGACACTCATGTCTACTGCGACCTACATACAATTTTAGGTTACAGTTTTATCCATTTATAAAGCTGGATATTTACTGAGGCAATTGTGTGTTAATTACCTTGCCCAAGGGTAGAATAGCAGTGTGCTAGCAGGGAATTGAACCAGCAACCTTTTGGTTATGAGCTGTGCTCCTTACCACCACACCACACTACTGTCAGTGCGTGTCAAATAGGACGATTCTGCCAGTGAAGTATTCTGCATCTGTGGTTAACAGTACATAAATCTCCAGCTTGGCAGAGTGTAGTGTGTGAGAATCAGAGGGCTTGGGGGCAAGGATGTTCAGATTGTCTAACAGGGAACAGAAGGGGTGTTAGAGGCAGATAAACCGCATTCCTGTTGCCAGTGCCAGATTTATACCACTTCAGTATTACTTTGGCACAGTCATGAAAAATGAAAACTCTGAAAGCAGAAACCCGGGCAGGTTCAGAAAGTGTGAGACCTTGGGGTCTGGGCATGAGAGCATGAGGCACGACCCTGAGCTTCTGACGGAGCACGTGCGGCCTAGCGCTGTAATTAAGAAAGCAATTTATGAGCAGCAGACGAAGATCATTTGTCACATGGGAGATGCAGCCTGCATTTCTTCCTGGTCCTGCGCAGGTGCCATAGTCCCTATTTAAAGCATCATAGGAAACATTCAAAATGAGGCACAGAATCACTTACAGTCAGTAAATCGCTAATTTTGCAACGTCTCTGGCACCACTGTCAATAGGATCAAGGTGAGACTCTTTCAGAACTGCACACGTGCATCATGTGATCAGCTGATGGCTTATGAATAGAACAGTGCTCTGTGCTCAGACCTGCGTTGTTAAAAAGTGATGCTGTGAAACTGGGGTATGCAGACACGGCAGCTCCATAGCAAATCACACTGGTGGTGTCTGCTGGCTGTCGGGCTCGGAGCCCGGAGCGTAAATTTAGCTGTCCATTACGGTGGGTTGGTGTTAATAAGGACTCTCACACAGTGGAGTGAGGTGTTGATTGGCCGGATCTTGCGTGGTGTCAAAGGGGAACTCAAAGGGGAATACAGAGGAGGAGGGTGCCGATGTGGGATGCTTGTACAGTGAAAGGGGGTGTCGAAGGGGGGGACTCGCATTCAGCAAAAGGGGGTTTCAGAAGGGGGTCTCCTGTATAACAATATTGGGGGTCGAAGGGGGGGACCTGAAAGGGAGTGTTGATCGGGGACTTGTGCGGCGTAGTGAAAGCGGGTGTTGGAGGGGGGGACTCGCACACAGGGAACGGAGTGTCGATGGAGGGGGGGGCCTTGCAGAGCGGAGGCCCCCGCACTCCCATACAGTAGCTCTTTGTTTACACCTGTGAAAACAGGCGAGGGCCGGTAGGCGGACGCGGGCGCGGACGCAGCCCCCAGTGAGGTCGGGGGGCGGGGGGACCCCACTCGCTTGCCTGTTGTTTCAGGCCACGGACCAGAAGTAAACAAAGCTCTGGCTTTTGTTGCACGTGCACTCGAGTGTCTCTCTCCCGTGCTCCGCGAGCTTCCCTAGACGCTGAAGTCACCTGCTGCGTCCACCGCCTTTTCAAAGTGGAGGGAAAAAAGGAAAAAGTTTTGAATCGAGTGGTAACCTTCGGGCCAGGAAGCGTGGTGCGCGGGGCAGTGCTGCCGGTCCCGGCATTTGGGTGGGATTGGAGGAAAGCCATTCAAAGCGTAGTTTTTGCTTTCCTGTATTTGGCTCCCCCTCGGCCTCTCTTTCATTTCAAAGAATACGCAGGACTTCCTGGATAAACACTGTACAGTACAGTAGTACTGGGGGGTGGGGTGACACATACAGTGGCAGCTTACATAAGCCCTTTCAATAGTGAAAGTGACGGGAAAGGTACCACAACAAACAATATCAAACATAGTAACAAAGAAGTAGCCATTCTCTACATCAAAATAATAATAATAGATAATGTATTTAAACTGTCGAGCACCTTTCCTATGCACAAGGTA
Organism: Megalops atlanticus; assembly: GCA_019176425.1. NCBI lineage: Eukaryota > Metazoa > Chordata > Actinopteri > Elopiformes > Megalopidae > Megalops > Megalops atlanticus. The sequence continues at coordinate 4,186,413 of CM032888.1, forward strand.
TTAGATGAAATACAGCGCCACAGTTTGCATTATTGTCATTTAGCAGACACTCTTATCCTGAGGGACTTACATAGGTTACACTTTTACATGTTATCCATTAATACAGTTGGATATTTACTGAGGGAGTTATGGGATAAGTACTTTGCCCAAGGACACAGCGGCAGTGGAATCAAACCAGAAAACTCTGATACAAGTCCTGCCTCTTACCAAGTACACCACACTGCTGCCCTTTTTACAAATACAAAGACGTAGACAGGATAGAACAGGAAGTGTGTACTGTGTTGCACAAGCCCTTCATGGAGGAAGTTGTTCAGTAATCCAGAGCTGTGTTCTACCCCATTGTACATTAACAGCTATTCTACTCCATACAATTCAAATTCAGTACACACATTGTGCATGAATACAGCCAATCATTCAGATTTTGTTGTAGGGCATTTTTACAATTGCGATTGTCACAAAGCAGGGTAAATGTAGCATAGTGAATTAGTGAAGTTATACCATGATGTAAATGTTCAAGAATTCAGCTGAACCATATTGCACAAACAGCATTCAATGGTCACATTTCAAGCTGAGTGGTAACTCTCCCATTAAGATGAATTCAAATTCGAGCCTCTTCCTCAAAATACAATGACAATCTGCCAGAACAGGCAGACAAGTGAAGCTCACGCTAAACTGGGCAGAAACGGTGTCTTGGAGTGGATAGTTGAAAAGGAAGTTTAAACATATTTCATTTTACTTTTAAGCAGAAAAAATGCATGCATTAAGTATGCCGTTTTTCATCGCTGTGTAATTAGGAATCTGAATAAGCAGGAGGGTCCTTGCTTTAGTGGGATCTCTGAAAGCCCTTTCCCCTCCTCCTCCTCCTCCTCCTCCTCCTTCCCCCCAGATCAAATTTGTGAAGGAGCAGTTCAAGGAGACGCAGAAAGAGTGGGTCCTGCTGGTGTGCATCGGAGCCTCCTCTGGAGTGGGTCGCCTCATCTTTGGGAAAGTGGGGGACCTGATCCCGGGGGTGAAGAAGATCTACATGCAGGTACTGCCACACGGGGGGGCCGAGCAGGGAGGAAGCAGCCCGCGCCAGTACAGCTGTGTATACTGCCATTGTTTTGTACAGTATGTCTAAAGTTCATTTATTGGTTTATTTTCTTATTTTCTTCATGAATAAATAAGATCCATAATTGTACCCATGAGCCATCACGTTCAGGGAAAATAACATGAATTGCAGCGGCAGCGTCAGAAGTCACGTGTGGGCCATGTCTCTTTTGAGCACGTTCAGATCATGTACAAACCATACCATCCACATTTGCATCTCTCTTAGGATGAAGGAGTAGGGCTCCGCATATCTGGTTGACAGTTCATTGATAAGATGCGGGCTGGCACATTAGTTGTGATAGGGGGATTTTTCAGTGTTTAGCCTTGTCACTTCTCCCCTTGACCCCCCCGTAATTTCATCTTTGCTGAGAAGTGGCAGCCTGGCGTCCCTCGTCCTGACCTCCTTTCCCCCACCCGCCACCACTGTGCTCCCTCTGCAGCTGCATATTCTGTCTCATTTGCATCTCAAATGAACCCGTCTGTGCTGCCCATGGCAACAAGTCCTGATTATAGAGCAACGAGTGTAGTACGTTCTTTCATAGAAATGCGCACATACACACACATACACGTACATGCATAGACCCACAAACACACAAACATGCACACGCATAGGCAGACAAACACACACGCGCAGAAACACACACACACGTAATATATACATGTGTGTGTGCCTGTGTGTGTGTGTGTGTGTGTGTGTGTGTGTGTGTGTGTGTGTGGTAGGTCAGTTAGTTTCCCTCCCTTGTTAGTTAGAGTGTGTTCCCTGTCACCCCCTTTATTTATGTTACACTTTTTATGTTTATGTAATAAATTTTGTTACATTTTCCCGATGTTCGCGACTTTGGTCTCCCCTTTTATCCCTGTTACGGTCTGACCCTAGACCGGGCCGTAACAGAGTATAGTATTTAATGGTTTATTTAGTACTTTAGTATATAAATAATATAGTATTTAAATGAGAAAATTAAATGCAGCCTGATCCCTTTCTTGATTGCTGTCAAGACTGGCATTAACCAGTAGCTTGCATGATCACAGGTGCCTTTTTATGTGACAGCTGTGATTGATGGGATTTGTGTGACTAATCGAGTGTGGAGGTTACAGCGGGGGTGCAGCAGGGGTCCTGCTCTGCTGTTTTCCATTACAGCCCTGCTATGGCTGAGAGCCCCAGAGGCTGGGCCCGCGCAGTCTTTCCCTGCCCCTCAGTACTAAACACGCTGACGCAGCCGCGGCGCCGGTGGCCTCTGAGGGAGGCTCTTGTCTGTCAGCGCATGCAACGTGGAGACACGCTGTGATTCATCCCTGCAGCAGAAAATGATTCATCCCCCCCCCTGCCCCCTCTATGTCCTGTCACCTGCCCCATGTCTTCTGAGCGTGTTTGGAGATGGAGGCGAGTGGGCCGTTGCCGCCTTGCCAGGATGCACAACAGGCCTACCAACAGGGGTCAGGGAGAGGCAGGCAGGCGTGCTTGCCGAAAAAAATAACCAAAAAAACCCCCAAAACTAACCTCTCCTATCAGCTCTTCTCTGCTTCTGTTCCTGTCTCTGCTCCTGGACATGCAATGGAACGATGTGGAACTCAATTAATTGTCAAATTATCAGAACTTGCTTTTGGTGCTGAAATGCCGTGCTTAAAACAAGCCTGGTTTCAGCTGCTCATTTTACAGTTTTGTAATTTAGCGTTTTATCCAGAGTGATGGATGTGAGTATGAGTATGAATGCAAAGTGCATCCAGTAAAGTAGCATGAGATATTACATCTGAGGGTCAGGGGTCAGGGCTCAATAACACCCTCTGAAAGTTGACAGATTTGCAGGGGGCTCTGAGATGCCGCGGGGCAGGGGGCCTTTGCGTGCCCGAATGTGTCTGCTTTCATTCAAACATGTGGCCCTGTTCCCCCCTGCCTGTCTGCAGGTGGTGTCGTTCTCGGTTCTGGGCCTCATGTCCATGATGATCCCCCAGTGCCAGATGTTTGAGGGCCTGATCGCCGTCTGCATCTTCCTGGGCCTCTGCGACGGCTGCTTCATCACCATCATGGCGCCCATCGCCTTCGAGCTGGTGGGACCCATGCGGGCCTCCCAGGCCATCGGCTACCTGCTGGGCCTCATGGCCGTGCCCATGACCGCCGGACCCCCCATTGCAGGTTTGTGACCCCCCATGTGCCTCCACCCACCCTCATATCCTGCTCTGCTCCCTCCAGCCCCATCTCCTGTTCATCTGAGGTCAGCTCTCTGACTATCTGCCATTCTAGATTCACTCTCTGTCAAATGATCTGAGATCAGCTAGGGTTGTATTTAGAATGTTGCAAGACAGGGACAAACTGCATTTTCATTTGTGGTAGTAACATGCAGACTTATGCAGACATAGGTGAGAACGTATCAGTCATGTTCCTACCTTGTCCGTCTTAGGACAGGTCAGTTACAGTTTTCTACAGTTTTTTACAGTATCCCTCAGTTTGCCCCATCATCAGCAGGGACAGCTGTCAGGACACCTGGTCGTATTGTTTTCACTGTACACTTGGCCTTAATTCTGTCACTCCACACCTGGTCTTACTGATTCATACAGCACCGGAACCCCTCAGATTTGCAGAAATGCATCCTGAACAGGAGTGGCTGTCTTTGCTGTCTATAAATGCAGAGAATAGCTGGCCTCCACAAAAACTTGACACAAAGGCAGCCCTGATTTCCGCAGTGAAACCACAGTCTATAAGAACACACATGAAGACTGCCAGGTAGGAGCAGGATGGGTTGGAAAGCATGGCTGTTCTGCTATAGCAAGATGGTCACCCTGCCTGAGCCTGTAAAACCGAATGGCATTTTGTACGCCCAGTCTGAAGCAGAGGAGGCAGGCTAGGGCGCACGCTGCTGTGTGTAGGCCCTGAGACGTGCAGGAAAGCTGTTTCTCCACACTAATGCGAGAAACACGCTGTCACTCAGCACCCCGGCCGTACGGAGGCACGAGGTAAACGGATACCCGCTCCCAGCTGCATCCAATCATGGAGCTGTACTGTCGTAATGACTGGGGAGAACAGAGTGCTGTTCACCCCCCTTCCTGTCAGTGCGGAGCCGAGCTCGGTATGCAGGACTGAATCAATATGCCTCACGCTGCGGACCATCCATCTCAGTCTGCCGTCTGGCTGGTGTTTTTCCATACCAGCCTGTGGGACTGAGAGGTGGGGCGCTTTTTCGGGTTTGAGGTTGTGCCGTGTGCGGTTATGGGGCCCCCCCGGCTCTGACTCTGTTCCCCTTGCTCTGACTCTTTCAGGCCTCCTGCGTGACCACTTTGGGAACTACCATGTGGCGTTCTACCTGGCCGGGATCCCGCCCATCGTGGGCAGCCTGGTGCTCTTCTTTGTGCCCCTCATCCACCGGCGGGCCCAGAGGGCCCAGCAGGGGGCGGCGGCAGACCCCAGCACCGACAAGATGCTGCCCCTGCCCAAGGGCTGCGCCAACGGGGACATGCTGCCCGGCTTCACTGACGTGGAGACGCACATCTGACGCCCCCCCCTCACGCAAAGGTCTGTGCATGGGCAGGCATACACACTCATGCGCACACACAGATGCACTTACATATACATACATGAACACTTATGCATATGCGCACACACACGCTCACACACACACACAAGCCATTACTGTGCACACGCTGAAGCACTTAAATATTTGCAACAAACTTGTCATTGACCCATTGCCATTGATTTCAGTTATTGTGCAACTATTTGCTTTGAGGACCTTTAATGTTGTTGATGCTGTTTTTGGCAATAGAATGGACCTTTTTATTTACCTGTGGGAAGGGGTACAGCATAACCTTGAGAGAAGTCAGTGGGTGCATTCAAAATCAGCAAAGTTCACTGATTGCTCATAGACAGTAAAATGTTCATTCTTATCCTTGTTTGCAATGTTAGTCTTGTATGCTGTTCAGTTGCTGTAAAGTGGTGAGGTGCTTGCAAGCTACTTTAAAAGTTACTGTGACATAACTCTGCATCTTAATATTGACAAAGAAGCACTGTGGTTGCTTTTTAAACACTCCTCCACCCACCGTCCACCCCAATGAGCAAAAACAAATTCCAGCACTGAATTGAAAAATGAATTCCCCTTAGCACCTACCTTTATAAGTACCCATGCAGGTCTAGCCTGTGCGTGTTTTTGCTGATACCCTCACACTCTGCTTTTCTCTCTGCAGGGATTCCGTTCACCAGCAATACTGTGATAATCCATCAGACCCTCCGTGTTCAATCCGGGTGCTCCCTCTCTCCCCTGGTCATTGCTGTTCCATGCACCCTCCCTCTGCTACACTGGGGAAGAGTTCCACTCTGAAAAAACACCTCACAATGGGGCACCAGCTGTGCCCCATATCCCTACCCCCACCCCCCCCACCTATACCCCCTCAGTGGACTGCTATGAATGAGACGTAGGAAGGCGTGTACAATCTAACCTCATAAACTGCTGTAGCGTGAGAGGCCCATCTGAGCAGGAGAGGTGCGTGGGTCCTTCGTTAGAGAATGGGCTAGCGTGTTTTTTTCCCCGTCTTGGAATGGCATTACATTATGAGAGGATGTCAGATGGGCCTGTTCCCCCGGGGACGTTTGACTTCAAATCTTGGCGTCTGACATCAGAAGCGCAGTTTCAGTTTCCTCCGTGTCTGCGTGGGTGTGTGTACATGTGTGTCACTGTGTCTGCATGTTTTTTAGGGAGTGTGTGAGAGGTTTTTCTCTGGCCAATGAAGGACCAACACCTTTATCGAAAGAGCCAGTCAGAGCCATGAGCACATGCCCCATCTTCGCAGTCATGAGGAAGTCCCCTCCCCTCCTCTTTGTTTTGAGGAGGGCAATCAAATTCACATAATCCAATTTGCCATAAATGTTGGGAAAATGCTGCCATTTAAAATGCCAGCATTGCGCACACCTGTGACTCCTCCCACAATGTACAGGTGCGTGTCCTCTCACATGACACAAGGCAAAAGACCAGAGGTGACACTGTATACAGTGTCACTGCTGAAATTAAAAATAACATGAATTAAAACAGAATTTGTGAAATGATGAAACACAGAGAAAACTAAATGAGGCTGAAAGTGGAACAAAAAAAGAAAAAAAATCAGAGGGGTACCGTATAATGTAAACAGAAATGATAAGCAGGAAGTGCACCTTGACTGGCAGGAAATGGCACATTTGGAACAATTCTCGGTGGACACGCACTGGCACATGAAGCGAATATGACGGCATTTTTACAGCTCTGGCGTCACTGGAATTGTCTGACTTACAATGCTGGCACAAACAGTGGTGAACTGGGCATACGTTTTGTTAGAAATGTCAAGTCAGCCTTGATGGTGGTCCCCATGTGCAAAAGCACTGGCAGCCTATCGATGAGAAGGGGTTTCTGTTTCTCTGAAAGAGCAGCCCGTGGTGTTCAAAATTGCTGCCTCAGTGATAGCAGACAATCATGCCCTTTCAGAGAACTTTTAGACTTCGTTTAGGGTTCTTTGTGTAATCAGCCGTTTATAATGCTCTCTTTTTTACGTAACGTATACTACATTTCTGCTATTTCTGTTACACTGAGTCTGTAAGACAAAAGCAGACAACCAGAATGCTATTTTTTTTTCCTGAAACGTGACAGGATGGAAAAAAAGACCCAAGCTGTCTGTACCAAGCCTTAATTCTCTTATTAATTAATGTTGCATACAGAGAAATAGGTGTATGTGAAGACTTCATGCCAGACCTCAGACCTCTCTTGATACGTTTGAATGTTTTAGAGCCCTCATTTTTGTTCTTTTTTAATCTGTTTCTGCTGTTGGCTGTTGAACCCAGAGGCACTTCCTTACTGAAAAGGGTAGGCGGGTCAGGAAAATGCGTCGCTTTGATTGGCTGGTGTTGGACTGAATTGCTAACACCCTCGGGCCTTATGGGTCGGTTGATTTATTACCACTCAGACATGTTGGTGGATCTGAGATGATGGAAGTGGAGGACACCTGTCCTACTGTTTTGGCTGTGAGAGTCAGAGCCTGATCATAGCACCTCCTGAGGCCAGACTGAGGGGCCAAACTGTGGGAAATCAAAACTGGTGCTGACTGGTTTCTCATCTCTGTGCAGCGGCTGGTGCTGTGCTGCAGTTGGCTGGCTGACACTAAGGATGAGAGGCTCAAAAGGAGGGTGTTACAGAGATGGTAGCATGCATTGTCAACAGTCACTGAGCAGCAGATACCCCACCCCTACCCTGTGTGCCTCCGGTCGGGGTTCAGAGTGTCTGAAGGCAGTATGTCACACGCTACCCAGACAACAGACACAGGAAGTCGGACACTTAGGAGAATGACGAACGTGTGCGGGCACAGGGGAAATCTGAGGGTTTAGTGGAAGGAACAAGAGGGAGGATGTGGACTGACGGTGCTGCTCGGCCCTGCCCCTCTGATCCACCTCATGACCTGTTGAAGGGTCCAGATCTCACTACTCTGCCTGCTCCTCATCTCCAGCGGCTCAGTCAGAACAATGATCAGTTTCAGTCATCTCTTAGTGTGTGTGTGCGCATGCGTGTGTGTGTGTGTGTGTGTGTGTGTGTGTGTGTGTGTGTGTGTGTGTGTGTGTGTGTGTGTGTGTGACTGTTTCACATGAAAAACAGGCTGTGTCATTTCAGATCCCTTTTTTGCAGTGATCCTTTTTTTGGTCCCCCATTCATGTCTTTGCATCATGTTCTCATTGCATTTCTGTCCCCATAACAGCCCATGTCAGACAGTGACACTCTCGTTATCACTGTCCCAGTGTACTGCAACATGTTTGAGCCCCTGTGGAAAGTGCAGCAGAACTGGACACCAATGACAGGCAAGAAACAATGACACGAGTATCATCTCTCAGGATCGCGGACCCGCTCTCACTTCCACAGCCCTGCTCCTCCAGTCCTGGTCTTACATGGTTGCTGATTTATTTTCCCTCAGATCATCGCTGAAAAATCACAGGCCAGCAAACCAGCTCATAGACAGCCTCTGCGTTGATCTTTTCACCACACATAGCCGACCGAATACTTGTACAAATGGATGCTATGTTCCGTGATTCTGTTTTTTTTCCTGTTACTTTTCAGCTGAGAATGTTCAGGGATGCACGCACCCTATGTAACAATTAAGTAAAAGGACACGATTGGCTAGAGGGATGTGTAAAGGGCAGCCAAGGACATACATACCTCAATAATCTTATTTAAGTAATTCTGTCAGTTTCTGAATCACATGGTGCGCTCGTAATGTCTGCGAGTACAGAAAATTTGCATTCGCTGCACGAGCAGAAGGCGAGCTACCTACGCATCTTTCTTTTAACGGAAAATCAAAGATTAATTATTGTAATTATTGTATACTGTGTTGCCATAACCTCATACTGCGCAAATCCACTGTGGGGAAATCCCCCCCACCTCTGTATTCTTAAGATGTTAGTGTCTTAGTGAAAAAGGTTTTCTGTTAGGTTGTGTGACAGAAATGCAAGGTCTACGGCTATTCCAGGAACAGGTGTGCACCGACAGACAAGCATATTTATAGCAAATAAATGGACATTTCTTCTGCGATGGTAATAAATGGAGTAGCCGGCCTGTGTCTTTACACGCCAGCCAGTGGGGGAATCTTCCCCCTTTACCCCTTCCTGTGCCAATGTGCTTGCATAACACACCATGTGGGAGTCCACTCCAGAGAACAGGCCTGCCTCACACGGAGGACTCAGGTGCTCTGAGTGCGCTCAGTCACAGCAGGGGTGGGCAACCCGCACCCTCTCAGCAGCACACGAGTGACTGCTGAAATAAGTGTGAAGGCGAAAAACAGTAATCACATCCATTACGAATTGGTGCGATGCTGCAATTGGAAAGGTTTTCTGTCAGGACAAATGAAGCGCATGTGATGCTACTACAGCCTACGTGACATGAGAGCACTCTCAAGACAGGGGCGCACAGGTTACTCCCGCTGCCTCACCAGAGGCAGATATTCAGTGGAGCTGCGACACATTACATTACATTATTGTCATATAGCAGACACTCTTACCCAGAGTGACTCACATAGGTTTCAGTTTTTTCATGTTATCCATTTATACAGCTGGATATTTCCTGAGGCAATTCTGGGTTAAGCACCTTGCTCACGGGTACAGCAGCAGTGCTCCCAGCGGGGAGTCAAACCAGCAACCTGTGGGTCATGAGCCCTGCTCCTTACCACTATGCTACACTGCTGCTATGTGTTTGCCAAAACAGCGGTTCCATCATATCCCCCTCAGGCCCATTGTAAAACAGATTTCACACACAAATCAATACAAAGAAGAATAATAAAGTATTTGTTCTCTGTATAAAAATATAAACGTATGAAATGTATGAAAATATTGATAAAATTTGTTTTGGCCATTGCCCTTTGACAGAAAAGCTGGTAAATGCCGGCTCCTGCTCAAGGTCAAGCTGGCCACCCCTGATTTGTACCCGGTAGCTGATGATGCAGGCAAAGCAGGTTACACGTGAATTTTCTCCAAGATTCATGTTTGGCAAGAGTCATTGTCTTTCTCAATGTATGTGCCATACGCTGAACTTAACCCCACAGACATAGATCTATCACATAGATCTGTCTCTCGCGTAGATCAGTGACATATATCTGTCATTTGACCCATGTCTTCCTTTCCATATTGAACGTTTTCCTTTGGCGGTTTCCTCTGTGTGTGCTATTCCAAACCTTGCATGTGCCAAATCAGTCTGTGTAGTCTTTGTTGTCATGTTGACTGTGTGTGTGTGTCAGTATTTAGCTGTCGGTACATGTCTTCATAACACTAGCAGGAAGTGCACACGACGCTTTCCCCAGCAGGAGCCGTCAGCGTAGTCAGCACCAGCCACTGTCTGTTTGCCACTTCATCAATGAAAAAATGTTAACAGCTTTCAAAGCTGTGAAATACCTAGTCTGTTCACTATCTGATCAAATGAAGAGTACATAATTTGTTGTATGTAGCCGTCCGTTACGTTTTAACATGTAGCAATCTGTTATGTCACCTGCTTGGGAAAACGTGGTAAAAATGATACTTTACATATTCAGAAACTGTGGACTCTGGGAATCGTGTACTACGGTTCATCTGAGCAGATTCACAAATTCACACTTTGAGACTACTAATTCTGTTGCATGTCTGTTTTTTTAATTGTTGTTTTAGTTATTATTTTACCTCATATGGTCAGTTTTTATTTATTGGACTGTCAAGCCCAGAATTACTGTGGTGATTCTGCGATGCCGTTGCCTGGGGAGACAAAGGGGAGATAATGATCCGGGATGCATTGAAACCGAAAGGGACTGGGTCACAGGCAGGGCGGCCAGCGGCCTGACATCACCTCATCCATACATGCTCAGTTGCGTGGACAGCACCTGGGGTGAAGGGTCCCCTAAAAAACCCCTTACAGCCGCTGTCCGCCGAACACGAAGCCAACAGGAGCGGTTCGAGGCCGCTTGTTAAATGGATTGCTTCTTGTTACCCCTTTACGTTTTTTGTGCCCTTTGGCATTTTGTAATAAGCAAGCATTCTAAAAATAAAAAAAATAATGGCAGTGACGTCTAGACAAGGGTCCTTCCCGGGAAGCACTGAACTCATAGTACAAATGTGAATTTTCCTCTACACACTGACATCCCGTGATGTTCAACAACACTGTTATAGGCCGAAATCACAACTCGGATGTACAGATTCTGTAAAAGCAATGGTTGCTATAGCTCAAAATGAAGGCTTCACTGTATAACAGAGCACCTGCTGGAAAACAAATAATGGAACAGAATAAGAATTCTTGCCAGAATTTTATTTTTAATCAGTAGAAACAACAGATATGTTGTGCAAGACTAAAGGCTCTAATTTAATTAGATATTAATTTTACATCTTAAAGATCTATATATATTTTTCTTCCTATTTGTAAATAGTTGAAATAAAAACAATTTAATAAATCGTGTGAATAGTTTTAATACCGGATCACAGAAAGCGTCAGTTAGCAAAACTGAAATTTTGAATTTGTGCTTTGAGCTTGAGAATGCATTTACCACTTCTAATTCAACGCAGTGAGCCTGTCAAGTGCCTACCTCTGTGTCTTTAACTAAGCTGACGTAGAAAGTGCTCCTCGTCACCCCCTGTGGCGGGGAGGAGAACCTCCATATGGAGTTGTCAACCATGGTGGGGTGGAACCTCTGTATTTACTGGTGTGACTGTGTTTGTTATTTCCCCTTTCTACCAGGGTGGAACCCCCTTAACCTCACGATCCCATTCTGAGAGACTGGTGATATATGTATGTATTTTTTTCTCTCTCTGCAAACACTGTAAAAATAATAAAGATAGTGAATCATAAAAAAAAAACAAAATATGAAGTGGAAAGCTGCTAGAAATGTGTAATTTTATGTGTTAATCTGAATCATGCGTAGATTTTGGATTTTTTTCTGTAATAAAAAATATATAATTGTTTTTTTTTTATTTTGTATTAAAACATCAATAAATGTGTAATACTGTTGAAGAAACATCAAGTAGGCCTATGTTTGTATGTTTTTCTACAAATCTGTGTTTTGGCACTTTTGTGTCGCCCTAAACCGGCAACACTGCCTTTCTGGGAGTTATGACTCACTCACGTGGGCACATCCAACCTCAATGACTCTCTCTCCAGCAAAGAGCCAGGGGGAGGGAACTCAGGAATTCCACAATCCTTGCTCTTTTTTAATAGAATTTCTGCATAATATTCTATATATATATATATATATAGAATATATATATAATATAGAATATATATATAGAATATATATATAATATTATATATATATATATATAATATTCTGTTGGGTATAAACCAAAAAAAAAGTAAAAAGAGACAGGATGAAAGGAAAGTGGGGGATGCAGGAGAGACAGGCTGGAGGGTAGAGAGAAGGATGAAAGGATTATCTAAATATGGGAAAGGAGGAAGAGAGCAGAAAGCAGGTTCACCATGAAACAGGTCGCCTTGGCCATCTTTAAAAGCAGGAGCCACACACTTTAAAATGTGAACCAAGAGATAATAATGGATTTTTCCATTGTGTATGGTGTTTGCTGTCAGCAGGGTAATGTAAGGGATTCTTGCTTTTGTACTGTGCTCTCTCTGGAGAGTGGAGAGTGCACTTCAGTTCTCTTCTTCTCTGCTTCTGTTCAGTACGTTCTGACCGAAATGAGGGTGCTTCTGTGCAAGTGGCGTTTTGTAATGCTCGCCCCTGCCTACCATGGCAGTTTGGGTTGCTCATGGATTTCCACATTTCCTCCTGCTCATATAATGCAGCTCATTGTTATTATGTGTTTTGTTATGCATGGTTTCATGTATGTTTACAAGACAGCAGGTTTGCCAAGATGCGTGGGAGAATGTAGGGCACGGTTAGCGAGCCGCAAATGTTTTGAGTGCAGATGTATCTGGGTTTAACGCAAGGCTGATGGTAATCCTGCATCAGAGAATGAGTCTTACCCAGAAGGGGGGAGGGTGGGCATGAAGAACGGGTGGAGGGGAACCTGCGGACCCAAATGCCATCCCGTCATCCCCGCCTGACCCGCATTACTGCTCTGGGATAATGGACGCGCTGTCTTCTGACCCAGAAAAGAGCCGGACCCTTCCGGTGCACCATGTGTTTGCATCAAATCCCTTTAGAGTGCCGTCAGCCCCGTTTGCCATGGGAGAGAGGGCTTTAGGCATTTCTTAGGCTCACGAGTGATGAACAGTAACAATCCTATTCCCTCGACCTTCTGTTCATAGCAACTTGCTGAGGGGATTTAGAAGTACGGTATCAGCATCCTAGTTTACACAGTAACCACCCATGCCAGGAATCTCACTGCCAAATGACAGTCTTTTCTAAATCACTCCCATGAATAGGCCAGGTATCCCTGTGTCTGAATGTGGTCGTTCCTAAGCCATTCCCATGAACTGTCCAGGAATCATTATGCCTGACCGTGGTCTTTCCTAAACCACTACCATAGGTATGCAGCTGCCAGGGACTCTTCCAGCCGTGACCACTAAGGACTTCAGCAGATGAGCTGTTGCCATGTCAAAGGATGGATGTCAGTCGGCTTTAGAGTTTAGTCTTGCATTAAGAGATGCATCGAAGTAACACTTCATTTTACCTGCACAGTATGGCCTTACATTTTAATTAGAATTCAACCATAAATGTTATGCAAGCACTAAAGTGACATTGTTTCAAATTCACCATTGGAAGAAACAAAAATGAATATAGTGCATATATGTATACTTACGCTATATTCTGTTTTTTAAATATGCTTCTGCTTTGCATTTGCAGAAAGCCCCTGACAGTGTATGAGGTGATAAAGTAATTTAAATAAACTTTTAACTTTTCCTATAATCTATTTATGCTGCAAAAAATGGGAAAGGCAAAGTGTTCTAATGCAGTGTAAAATCAAGCTGTGGAATGTGGAATCGAGCTGTGAATTTTTTTTAACTCTGTGTACTGATAGTTTAAAACAACTCAGTCAAATATTTTGCAGCTGCATATTATCTGAACAAAGAGGCTTTAAGAGATTTGGGAAAGTTAATCCAATTTCACAGCTGATTTCACTACATTTTCGCCAAAAAGATTCTTTTCATGAGTTTGCTTTTCCCTCGTGCTCTGTGGGTCAACGGCGTTGTGTTGTGGAGGGAGAGATGCTTTGGGTGCCAGGTTGTGGTCCATCTCGAAGACAGTGGCCTCTGTCTTCCCCAGCACTTCTGTGGGCTTGAAAGAGTCAGACAGAGAGACAAGCTGAAAAGACTGACAAGCTGACCCCATAATGGCACGTTCTTTTTCCTGGCAAAATCCATGTAAAAGATAAATATTGAATTTCCTTATGTTTGCTACTTATTTATCCAACCAAATAACCCTTAACATTGATTCCAAAGCATTTAAGCACTTTTATTTTTCATGCATTTTATGAAATGCACTATATTTTCATCTTAGGAATAGTGGCAAGCCACACCTAGTGAAGAAGAAACAAATCTTCTAAAAATAATATAATTTTCAGGTTGTTGTACAAAGTGTGCCTGAAGTAATTGCTCCCATACAAAATGATAATATTTGGGTCACAGGGAACACAAACAATACAAAGTGTAATGTTGGTGACATTCCACTGAAAGTGTAGCTCCCCTTTCATTTCCTTCACTGTCATCTTTCTGGACCTCTCTGCATCTGGCACAGAAAAACCTAAGATCCTCCTGTACATGCTGGTTGGGATGGGGATATTAGATACAAATTCACCTGGAGAGGCTCTGTCTTGACTTCTCATACTTTCTGTCTAAACAGAAGTCCCCCAGGGCTCAGTGCTTGGTCCCTTTCTGTTCTACCTTGACACTTGGATCCATTAAATCTACCACTTGTTCCTCCTACTACTGTTAATCTGTTAACACTCAACTATTTCCTTCTCCCCCCTCTGATCAGCAGGTCTCTGTGTGCATTAGGGCATGTCCAACTGAATCTCTACCTACACATTTTTAGGTGGGGGGGATTAAATGACAGCACTCCCCCCTTAAGTTAGCATGAAGATATCTGAACAGGGCGTAGTTAACAGACGAGTTAATAATCAGCTATGTCCTTTGTTGTGTGAGACAGTCTTACCCCTCATGTGTTCTGTGACCCATTTACGCAGCCGGGGTTTGTGCTCGAACGGCTAACGTTATGTACACGGTCCAGGGGAACGAGAGGAACGATCTTCTGGGACTCGGTGATCAATGCCCTCAGGTCCGGAGTCTACAGGATAAGAATGTATACTTAGCAAACATGTGATGCAAGCGCTAAACTGCAGGCTGCTGGATGGGAACTGAAGTGCCGAGCAACAGCACCAATATATTTATTAGATTTTTTCCATCCAGTCTTTGACCAAGGAAAAAACATTGTCGAACGAAGAGTGGATTTTTCGTCTGAAGTAAGGAAGGAGGCCATTTTTATTTCCGAGGGTGGCATTCTCACAACAGGTCCCATATTAGCAAGTTGGTAATGATCGACAGTACATTGGATATGGCCCACCCGGCTTTTCTACAATTAAACGTTTTGTGGCGGCGGTTACGTAAAGCCGTCCACAACAAGCTGGTTATTCTTTTCCCCGCGCTGCTTCTGACAACCCTCATTCAATCCTGTCCGTTCAGAGCACAATCGTGCGTCTTTTCCCAGTGCGATTGGCGCATCATATGCTACACTTTAGCACGGGTTAAATATTTATAAATATACGCATATGTAATTTGGTCGTTATTAAAGATATAATTCAATTTTTTATGTTGGGACTTGGAACTTCTCTTGCTGGGGAGGTGGAAATGTGTCAGTTATTTTCGGAGTGAAATAATACCTTACGCTGCAGTCCTCCACGCCAAGGCCAATCGCGCGACATCGATGTTTTGTGGTCTATTTCCGTCCTTTTGTACGCAGGTGAAGTCCTTAATAGTTGTACATCGGTCCATTATTAAATCACGGCAGGCTGCTGAATGTCCTCGTTTGTTCTCAGGTGAAAACGAGAATAGTTTTTAAATGGCACTTATTGCGTCTATCAGTTCACTCGTTCCCAGTTATTATTATTTATATTATGTTATTTATGAGAAATGGATGGACTGATTTCTGGGCGATCTCAACACGCTACCTCCATGGAGTTTCGATCTGCCCTTAAAGGATCACTATTCACACTCTCCGGTAGTCTGGTATAGTGCAGTAGTGAGACAAAAAAATGCTCTCGCCATCAGATTTGAGGCTTTGGGGTTTGGTAACTTTGGCTGGCCATTTGAAATCAAACCAACGTTGCCCGAGTTGTCCATGGAAAGAAGGAGGAGGAAAAATCTGATTGTGGTTTTCCTGTCAGATTTATTTGGTGGTACTGGAGTGGGATCCTGTTTTAGGAGATTCTGTTACCAGGATATTATACGGCCAATGTCGGGGGTTCCCCGCCGTGCTAAGCTGCGCCCCGAAGCAGAGAAAGCCCAGACCCACATCTAAAAGCCTCCTCTCTCTGGAGACGGGCGCGCGCTGTGGTGTGTAATTCAGGGGGTTTACATAAGATCAGGGTGGAAGCCTCAGGGCCGTACTCATTCCCTGTGATATGAGCAGTCAATAATCCGCATACTTGCGGTCGCAAAACTCTGCCCGCCGCCCTCCCGCTGCGACGTGCTTCACGCCGTGCTTACAGTAGAGCTGATGAGTTCCCTATGCGGACATGCTTTAGTGATGTCCGCCTTTCCTGCTCGTGATGTATGGCCTCTGGTGTCTGTGTGCCTTCCCTCTTTTTCCACCGGCGGTTCGTCTGTTGAGCTCCACCTCCCCCCTCTTTTCTTATGCAGCGCGGTTCGTGCGCACCTTGTTTTTCCTCTGTGCTGAGAGCGCAGCCTCTCTCCAGTGGTACGGAGGGAATGTGAGCACCAGCTGCTGCGATGTTGTTGTTGTCGTTCGTTTTGATTGACTAAATGGAAAAGAAACATATTCAGTTAAAGAAATATTTTCTTTAGCAGGAAATGATGTTCCATTTCCCTTCAATTTCAGGTCAGACGTTTCAAGACCGTTTACGGGAAGCTGTACTTAAGATAAAGTAGTATTCCCAGACAAGCTGCTCGCAGCTAGCGACATAAATACAGGGCTGTCTGTCTGCCTCGGGTTAATGAAATATCTTATCTGCATCCTGAAACAGTCAGCAAACTGTTTGAGTTTAAACATGTTTTCTAATACTGTTGAAATGGCCACTTCTTTGTCCAGCACTTGTGCCACAGCATCACGTAGCCTTGCAGCGACAAGATCATGACGGCACCTTCAAATAGATAAATCTGAGCAAAATATTACGATGCGAGTTACGTTTTTTGAACTCGAGGCTTGCAGTGTAACTTGTGCACCGTAGTACACAGTTGTAGTTGTAATGAAAGTTGTAATGAAAGTCATTGTATTAGCACCAAATGTGTTATTGTTTTGTTGTGATTTCTGTTTTCTTAATAGTCTGCTTTATTTGCGTTGTTCTTTCAGCCTACTAGTTTTACATGTTCTATTATTTTCTCTCACTTTTATAATAAAAGTGTTATGATAATTTAACTATATGTTCTTTTTTAAATTAAGCAGAAGCACTGCATGCCATTGTCTCAAAAAGCTGCTGTTGATTGAAGACACCGAATTTCATGCTTTTGGAAAACTGTTCTTAAGAAATGGGACTCTATCAAATGTGCCCAAATGGATATGTATGGACACAGATACAGTCATGGAAAGCCATGTCCAATGTATTGCCATCTTCCCTCTATAAATAACAGCCGTGCTTTATACCGGAAACAGTGACATGACAAAGAGGCATGGCCTAAAGGCAGAGTGAGGGTCTGCTGCCCAAATGTGCGGCAGAGAAGAGCAGGTCGCAGAGCTAAAGCGTGCTGCAATGCATGTGAGTAACACTGGCTCACATCTGTATATTTTCTGTGTTTTTCTTTACCCTGAGTTTAATGGTGGGGTGTTTTCTGCTTAAAATAAACAAAAGAATTTGCTGTGGCTTCTGCCCTTTTGCTTTCATTGGAAATTTAAAAGGGTGTTTGCCTCTGGAGGAAACAGGGACCGCATGAATCAGAGCGGATCTGAAGCATTTCGGAGAGCCCACGCGACCGCCCCCGGCCCACTCCCGTCCTCCCCTCGGACTGTCACATTTTCATCGCCCGAATAAAACAGAATATTAGATTTGGTTGGTTACTTCATGCTAATAAGCTTGCGTTAGCTAGTCACTCTTTAACTCCTTTTTAGATTTTACCTCAATTATCACAAATATGTTTCGTTTAATGCAGAAGCCTGGACCCTTGTCTCTGGTAACTCCATCGCAGCACCTGCCTCTGGGCTGAGTCGTGGTCTTCAATGTAAATGAGAAGTGGCAGATGAATCTTGCCAGTGCAGGACTGCTTTCCCACTGAGCTGGAGAAGACACACACATCAAATGCGAAATGTCAGGCACCCCCTGGCCTCATTGGTGAAGATCAGTGCATATTCCAAGGAGCACACACTCAAAGTACGCTCCACAAATAACTTCCTGCGCAGGCGGGGGACTTATAACTGAACAATAATCAATTCCACAACTTCCGAAGCATACAATATATTTCTTTTTTTAATAATGTGAAAATATCATGGTTGACCTATACAATCCATGTTATCTTTATCAGTCTAGCAGTAGTTTTATTGTATAGTTCACATTCAGTTGAAGACGAATATGCTGTTTTGTGACTTTTTCAGAAACCGTATGCTCAGTGATCATGATCTGGAATAGATTTGGAAAAGTTTCATCGTAAAATGGCACAGCACATGAGAAATCTACAGTCGAGAAAGGAAATGTGAAAGAGGGCAGAGAAATGGAACGCAAACAGGTTAAATAAAGTGCAAAGTCAAAACACAAAAAGATATAATGGACAAGAAGCACAAAAGTTTCTCATTTTAAATCATCCTCTACTAACATCCTCCTCTCTTGTTTGACCTTCCTGCTCCCATGTTAACAGAGTTTCTAATTTTTCTATTGCCACGGTTGAAATTCCTTTCTAAATTAACATTCTATTTGGACATTTACCGCTTATGACTACAGTCTGTTTTCCCCATTAAACCACAAGCATTATGTCACATTATCACTGGGGGTTTCAACTGGAGATTGCTATACATGTAAATAGAGACTTGCAATGTGGAAAATAGAGAGAGGGTTTTGCACTGGAAATGGAAAACTGTCAAATCCCAGGGGATGCCTGCCTACCTATTTTCTGCTCTTACATGTTGACGGAGCGGCATAGCTGCCAGGCAACCAACGAGGGATCTCCTGTCTCCTGGGACTGCTTGTGTCATCATCTCCAAGTTCAGTGGCCAGTACTTCTGCTGCTCCGGTTTCTGTTCGTATACAGTCAGTATAGCAAGTATAGGAAGACTTGCAGTCAGGGGACCTGGGATTTTTTTCTCTGCTTTGCCATTTATGGGCTCTCTGAGCTTTGTTTCTCCTTTCTGGTCTACATCTCTCTTGATTGGTACTGTTATCCTTATTCTGTAGTCACTACTGGGTACATGTATAAAGAGTTGGGGTAGAGATCCTGGCTGGTTCACCACAGGGCCTCTGTATTGCTCTCCTTCCCTTCCCCAGTTCACAGTGGTGTGGGAGGTTGTGTTGTGCCTCGTTTTTCGTGGACCCAAATCACGGGTTTGAAAATGGAAGTGCTGTCTGCACCACTTTGAAAGCTCCTAAGGTTCACGCTCACAGCTCAGTGACCTCCTCCTGCAGACCATGTGGGTACACCATCAGCTGAGGAAAGCGGCAACATATGCATCTTTGGTGCAGAGTTCTCAGGAGGATGGGCGGGGATGAGCTGGTTGGGGGTTCACCTTACAATGGTTCAAATATGACAAACATGATGAAGAAAACTATTCTTTGCCTGGAACTGCCTCTCTACTGTAATTGAGTTTTAAGTGTCAACTAGGCAGAGGACATTCCAGGCAATCTCTAAACAATCACCCTAAACTGGCTGTACCAGTTCCTATAGGTATAAATATCCTGTAACCTGCACTTGTGTGTCAGCTGTTTCTGCCATCTCACCCCACCCCTACCCTCCTCTCATCTCATCTCCTTTTTCATGTTTGCACGCAGGGGGGAGAGGTTCAGGCCCAATCCCTTCCAACGCACGACATTCTGTGTAATACGGTGCTATGTCTCAGAGCAGTTAGGAGGAAAGACAGCTGACTGCAAAACCCTGTTAAACAGTGACTGTTTCTTGTCTGCAAGTATTTATGGGTTGACTCTCTGATTGTTATGAGCCAAGGAAAAACTGAGAAAGTTTGAGAAATCACATCTATCTGCATGTCACGTCTGATTCCTCCTGACACCATGTTAGCTCAAAGAAATCTTTTTTCCTCTTTCGATGGAAGTTCATTGAATGAGGCAAGATCTTCGTTATTTCCAGTTATGTCAGATAAATCCAATAATTGATCACTACCATAAGCAACATATTGGCAGGATTTAAATAAATGTGCCTTAGCCACATGCTCTAGATGCATCTCTCTCACATACCTATACTGAAATATTGTGAAAAAGATCAACATGATTTTGTTCAAAATGAGGGAAAACTGTAAGTACTGGAAAAGACTGTTTTTTACAATAACTTACTGAATATTCATGCCAGCTGCTATTCGTCATTATGAAGATCATGGCCTGTTTACAGCCATTTTGAATTCCTGTCATAAGAACTGCACTGAGCATACATATAATAGACTTAATCATGTACATTTCCGTAACTCAATGTACTCCATTTCCATAAGTCATGTACATTTTCCATCACCCTATGCTAATTACATGTAAAAGTCACCAAAAACGTCCAAGCTAAAATCATAGCCCATTATGCATAGACTTTATACTATCCCACAAACATGCACTGTCACACAAAGCATATGGTATAAACAGAAGTCACTAAGAACAGGCATTACTTGAAGCTAGCTGTACCTCACCTCCACTTTAAGGGCGTTTTCATATTAGGTACGATTGCTTCGTACCGTGCCTGAGTACGATTGCCCCCACTCCCCTGCCACTCAGCTTTCACCTTAGTAATGTTGTTCCGTACCCGAGTACACTTGCATATCTACACACTCCGATACAGTAGGTAGCGGTATGCACCTAGTTGGTTTGCGATCCGCCAATAAATGCAAAGAAGAAAAAGAGTACACTTGCATCATCAACTACACGACATTTGTTTATGTTGTCGCTCCAGTGTAGAAAAGCATGCCAATCGCAAGATTCCAAGCCCATACAATGGAGTCGACCTTCGCACTATGCTTACTATTATTGATATTTTGGAGACAATGTCAAGAATGACCATCTCGCCTGCCTTCCTACTTTATCAGCTATGGCCGTGCAGTTCAGAGGATGAGATTGGCACATGCTGCGCGCATATGCAGATTTATGACGTCACATTGTAAATAGCAGTCCACTTCCATGTTTTGGTACAGTAGTTTTCACACCTGATGTGAACCATACCCGAGTACACATGAGCCGTACTCGAGACCACCTTTTCAAGTGGACCGGGCAACCATTCGTTGATCCGTGCCCGGCTACGGTACACAGTGTTCACACTAATCAAACAAACTGGACTTTGGGGTCAAGTGTACTCGGATCTGGGCCTGGGTCCCTGATGTGAAAGCCCCCTAAAGCACACCACTGTACATGTCCATCACTAATTGGGGGGAACTGCTTCTTCATAGAAATTGTGCTTGTCTGGGTTCTGTGAAGGTGGGGGCCTTGCTGTACCAATCTCCATGCGATCCCTGATAACAACTGTTACATGCTAGGGCCCTGCTTTTTGGGTGCTGCTGATCCATGCCCTTGCATGGACAGCACTGGCAGCCACATGCAAAAAGGACACAGTGAGTGAGATATCCAAAAAGGAACAGTACAATAACACATGTGGCTGAACAGTATTCAGAAACGTAACAGTGAAGCTTCCTGTTACTGGGCAGTTTGTATATGCTTTGTGACACACCACCATAAAACCTGGCCCTGGGGAGCACGTTCTGGTTCTGAGGGTGGTTTAGGTTCAGGCTCTGTACCAAGCCCAGCAGAGTCATCAGATCGTTAGTCATCACATAGCTGGAGAGGAACCTCCTGCACTGAACCTGATGCAGAGTGTTATGTTTCTGTGAAGCATTTCAACTCTCAGTGCACAGATGTAAAGGGGAAATGAAACACTGAGCTTATTTGTTATTTTAAAACATTTAATAATTAGTAATTAGTTTCATTAGTGTCATTAGTTATGGGAATTGTTAATTATTTAATCATTTTTCTTATATCCTACATGACAAGAAAATAGCTGAATTGCCTATCTAGCTAAATGTGGTGTACCTGCTTGGCTAGTGATACCTTTTATGACACCTTTACATTTAAACAATGGACTGGTGAAATCTATCTGGCTAGAAAGCTAGCTATCTGATGAACATTTTAGATCTAACCGTTACAGCAGTGTCCTGCTTTTCAATGTTGTGTGACACTCATAATACACAGTTCTTCAAAAGAAAGAAAAAAGCACACACAGACCATTTAGTTACATGAGGACAGCACTTTCTGTGGATCTCACTGTGAGGATTATAATTATTTATAGCTATAGTTATTCGGTATTCAGACGTTCACAGTCTGAATGCAGAAAACATTTTTAGAACATCTATCCTGTTTGAAATGTACCTACCGCTGATTTAAAATGTCAATTTAAAATTGAGTGTCGAGCAACTTTGTGCACTATGCTGTCCTGCACAAGAGGTGGCTGAAGCACCTGGACGCCAATGAGATTCTTAGCACATCTCCCAACCCTCGCTGGAAGAGCCCCGTGGTGAAGAACGAAGCGCGCAGGTTTTTTGTGTCGTGACCGGAATCACAGTGGGTTGATTTACGTTGCTTACCAGGTCCTCAGACAAAGGCCTGGGCAAATGACAAATGGCAGCTTTGTCCAGTTGAAGTGTGCGCAGTCTGGACATGAGGTCAGACACACTTTGTCTGTCGACCCATCCAAGCGAGGCCTGGGGATTCGCTAGGGCCTCACGGAGCCGAAGCGAATCATTCCGTTGGGAACACAGGAATGTGTTGTGCAGGACACATGCCGATTTGTTCTTGTAGAACACCACATGACAGAGGACATTCTTTCAGGTTATTTATATACAAGTGTAGTAGTACATTATGACCAATGAGATCATTATGGTAGCCAAATGAATCTTATCACACTTGTTGGATTCATTATTTTATGTTCATTAATCCATGGGGTGTGTCTGATTAATTCATTTCATCTGCTGTCTCTGCCTGCACATTTGAGATCTCAGAAAGCATACAATGTCATGTACACATTTAAGACATACGTTAAATATTTATTTTAAAGCTAAATATTTATTTTTGTCTCCAGACTTAAGATTTAAATTACATACAACAGACTTAAAAATGCCATATTTAGCCTAAATCTGTGGAATTAAAAAAACACAATTTTTAGTGCTGTGCATCTGGGGCCCTATGGCAGTGTTTTGTTTCCACCTGTTCTGACAGTTCATATGGGCTGGAGTGAGTCTCCAGATTAGTTCTGAAAGGTGAGACCAGGCCCAAATGGCAGAAACTGTGGGAGACAGGCATATTTTAACTGTCAGGTAACTCATATATGGTAAAACCTACTGTTCCAATGCAAAAGAGGGGCAGAATTGAAGAGACTACT
Source organism: Megalops atlanticus (assembly GCA_019176425.1). Lineage (NCBI taxonomy): Eukaryota > Metazoa > Chordata > Actinopteri > Elopiformes > Megalopidae > Megalops > Megalops atlanticus. Next base: position 4,209,629 of record CM032888.1, read on the forward strand.
ACACTAGTTGCCAGCTAACATCACAGAGTAATAACCCCTCTTTGGATAAATGAGTGGCTCACTGAACTCTCGGGGGCTGTCACCTCTCAAACATGCCCACTGCTGGTTCAGGGTAACTACCCTCACAAATTCATCACCTTTAACACACTCCAGAGTTTATTCCAAATATACCCTTTGGGAAGTCTCCTGCTGGGGGAAATCGAGGGGATACTGAAGTCAAACCCCCACCTCAGTGGTATCTCTACACAACAATATAGTGTATATAGTGAGTGGTGTCACTAAAAAGTAGGACCTCCAAGTGATCCTCTGAGGGATTAAAAAATCAGCTACTCTGACATTTAAATGTTAAAATAATCAGTAAAATGTTTTCTGTAAAATGTAAATGAGTAAAATGTATATACTGTGTGTTTGACACAGTTATGTCTAACAGGATCCCGTATTCATTAATTTCCACTCACAATCTTAACAAAGAGCAAACCAGTTCTGCCAATTTAATTTCCAAATGCCAGTTGTCAATGGTCACATGTGAGGTATGTACATAAAGGAAGGCCGCCATTGGCTAATGAGCCTAATTAGCCTTCGTTTAAATTCAGGTCTGTGGCTGCTGAAAGGCGATTGGTTTGAGTAGTTAATTGGGGTTTTTCCTGTGGGTTTGGGAATGCTGAGGTTCCTGGCAGATGCTTGAGGTTGTAGAACAAATTGTTTATTGTTTTGTGGGTTTCTCCTCCATTTTTGGCCAGCACTGTTACATTCTACACAGGGCTGAGACTGTGAGCTGATAGCACCTTTTGTGCACCTCCATTTGGCCATTGGGAGCAACAAAGTGCCACCAGTTATGCAGGCCCTTTAGGAGGCCCCTAAATGTGGCCTATGTGTGGCTTCTCAACAAAGCTGGCTGTTTCCTCTAATTCAGGGCCTCTGTGCTAAACCCAGAGTCACATCCTGAGGAGTAAATCTAGGTAGAGGTGGGCATCTCAGATGGCCCTCCAGACAGCCAAGGACCTGTAGCCACCTGCTGAATGGCTCAGACAGTAAAAATACTTGTTTCTAGCACAGGGTGAACCCTGCACACCAGGTTCGAAACCACATCACCTGCACACCAGGTTCGAGTTACTCCACATCAGCAGGATGCACCTAACCTCTGATGGCGTTTGCCTCCTGGTGCACTGTGGGACTTGTAGCATGAAAAAATTGTTGCGACAGGCAAATGATTGCAAACGTCTCACCCCGTGCTGTTGAGTGGGCTGTTGTTGCAGTGGTGATGCACTTAAATGCATAATTGGCAACTACTAAAGTTGGGGAAAAAATGCAAAAATGTAAATGATAAAAAAGTAGCTTCATGATTGGTCACAGCTGCTGCTGTTTTACCCATGTCTCCCTCCTTTTCTGGACTGAAGTCAATTTTTGCATGATCACTGATGCAACAGAGGCCTGTTTGCTTTGTGGGGTGTTCATTGCCCATCCTGGAGCGAAGCAATACTCTCAGGTAAGAGACCTGGAGGTTAAATTAGCCCCCAAGACTAATGCACAAATAATGAATTTTGGGTTCATACAGATCGAAAAATACACATGTGGGCTTTCAGGGGAGATTGATGGAAATTCAGGCATCACCTCTGAGCCAGCTTTACGGATGGATTCTCATTATTCCAGTATCTGTACACCTAAGTCCATAAACCAGGCCCACCCACTGCAAATACAGATTGGCTCAGCATGCAATCTTTGCCCTGGGCACTGCGGAGCAAAATGGCTACACACTGCCTCATGAGCTGCTAAGGGAACAGGCCAGGTGAGCCCCAGTCCGTAATCAACTGCCATTGATCCTGGCTTCTCTGCATGAAGTTTCTCCATCGATTGTGCTCACTGAGCTGCCAGATACACATGAGAAATCGGAAAGCATTTAGCGGCAGCATCAACTAGCAAAATTAGTAAAGTAAAATGTAGAGAATTATATGATAAACTGAACAATCTGATAAGTGATATAAGTGATATGGACACAATGGCCTAAAGACAACAGTGATATAGAAAAAAGTCATGCGCTAATGTAATAATGGTTGGCTGAGCAAAGCCATGTGTCTTTGCTCAGAGACCAATCCCAATCCTTCTCTTCTACTCCCTGCGGTGGCCCCAGCCCAGCTGTGCCATATCAATGTGAAAGGGAAACTGGACAGAGGGAATCTGTTCTCAAACCACAACAACACGGGGCTACTCTGGAGCGGGTATGCGTAAGGCCGAAGACAATAACTGCTCAGTCTCTAAGCACAGCAACGAGCAAATGCCTTCAACATAGCCCGCTTGATGGTATTGCGAACGTAGGAAAATGCATGTTTTTACTTATTTTGCCCTATCATAGTTAACTGGGAAAATAGGGAACATTTTTGGCTACACAGGGGCTGTATTAGTCAGTTCCTCTGAGGCATGTAGTCAAACATCCTAAACTTGAAGAAAATGTATTGTGGAATGCGTGGCTCTTAATTCAATGTGAATAACACTGATTACTCATGTAGGCATTTATCAATAGTCAATTTGGTCACCATTAACTGGGGACAGTAATAAAAACCAAATGAGGCTAACAGCAATTTAGCTGACCCCACATTAAATGAAAAAGCAGCTAGGTATGTCTTTCACAGATCATCTCTTGTACCATCTTTGCGTGAACATTTTACAGGTATTTGTGCACCTTCTTCAAATAGCACCCGGTGAAATGTTAGCTGCGGTTACATAATGAGGTCATTGCCAGAGCTCCAAATAGCACTGTGTAATGCAGTTGACCCGTGTGGGAACACACGCAAACCTACTGTCTCATGCTGTGTGTGTTTACTGAACTGTCGTTTGGTACATATAGTAGCCATGGGATGGGAGACAGATGTCTAAAAGGAGCACACATTAGTGAGGACTTACTTTCCCACCTGCTTCCTTGCGAGCTGAACATGTGAAAATGCTGTTGTTGGCACGCGCTCTGCACTAGAGCACAGAATGGGAACATGTAAATTTGCTCTGCTTTAATGAGACACACCAAGGCTACACTCTTGTTTTGGCCTAGAGCCAAGTCTGCTTTACATGTCAAACATCACCTTTCATTCATTTCTGTCGGATGAACAGATGATAAACATCTTTACTTGAGCTAATGCACTTTTATTGAGAGTTATATTAAAACAATAAGGACCTAGAGCATGTGTCTGCTAGATGTCAGTCTTTAGGAATGAACACACACTGACATACAGACATTTGCGGTTTATACATGACCTGTGACATGTGACATTACCAGTGGACCAATGCCATGATAATTCAAGTTTTTTCCCCTACGTTGGAATTGAAGCAATAATTCATGAGCTCAAACTACATCCTGATTAATGCTTCATGAACCTTGTTTTATAAATCATGGTGCTTATTTTGTCACTGTTAACAATGCAATACAGTAGCAAGCTAACATGTTAATGAGCTAGCTAAAAGCTTGCGTGCTTACATGGTAAAAACCAAACAATGGGAACATTATCTTGTCAGCCTAACTAGACAATTAATATGATGTTGCTAGCTACTGCTATGACTACAATGTCTGGAGTACATTGCTCTACATAGCTGAATTAAGGATTCATCTCCCTACAGTTGCATTGTTTGTCAGTGAAGTTTAACAAAAAAGACTACTTGTGTGAAATCAGTAATTAAAGTCTTCAAAATACTTGGGTGGCGTCTAGCTACATCTGCCACGCTGACTATTTAAGTCAGGGCCACAGCAGGCAAACTTGAAAACTGAGGGCTGTTTGGTTGGCTAGCGAATGGCATGCATGCAAGTTCACTTAATTATTCCACTCATGTTAACAAATTATTAGGGAATAATTTAGTTTTTAATGCTGTTTAAATAAAAAAAATATATATTTTTTTTCCAACTAACTCATTCAAAGAATACTAATAAGCATTATAATCAGTAATCTTGACAAGTAATAGATCTTCCCAGCATCACACCCAGACTAAGTACATATTTAAGGCGAATAATGTGTGAAGTGGAGACGGACACCAGCTTGGAGTTAGCTAAACATGTTGTTTATTCTACACCACTGTCTGCTGTTCATACATGGCATGACATGGGACATGGGTATGCAGTCTTGCATGCCACAGTAATGTCAGTGGAAATACATGTGGATAGTTCCATTGTCTCTAATGTTTTTCTAGTGTTCCTAAGCTCTCAAGGGACAAATTCTCCCACGGTACCACCAAACTTACAGTAATTACATTTCATTCATGTCGTTTCCAGTGGCAGTTTGCATTGTTTTTGCCCAATGTATTTACAAGCTGTTTGCCATTTTGACTCCTTATGGTTTTTTGCTTGACTCCTTATGGTTTTTTGCTTATGTTGTACTCTGCCTCACTTTTAAGTCACTTTGGGTAAAACCATCTGCCAAATGAATAAATGTAAAGGTTGATTTAATTGTGATCAGCTATAGCTAACTCACTGTTACCATGTGCTTGTTTGCTGGTAAAATGTAAGTGTTACAATAAAGCTTGCCCTTAAGGAAGTATTTTTTTTCTTGTTATTTTGACACTGTTTTTCAGCTTAACACCCCCATTTTTTCTGTAATTCTGCTTGTTCCTAGCCCTATATTCTTGTTGTTGCTGTGATGTGCTTTTAAGGAACCATTATGCTGGCCTTTCAGTCCAAACCGTTCTGTCCATAAACAATTTTTGTATGCTTACGTGCACATATGTGTTTACAGTAGGAGTCACTGGGATAGGGGTGGAAGTGACCCCTGTATGACTGGTGTACATATAGATGTACGATGGCTATTTTCTGCATTTTATTAAGTGAACGTGTTTATATTTACACATGGAGGAGGCCTGGCGCTGGGTGGCGGGCTGTTTGTGTAGGATATTGTTACTTTGTGCAGGCACCTTATCTGAAAGGGTCCAGCTGCATTGTGAGTTACATTCGGAGAACGGCCCAGGTCTGTTAGATCATAGCTTTTTTATGTAAAGATGAAAACACTTCTGTTATTTGTCTTCCCCCCTGTATCCCACCCGCCACGACCTGATCCTCCCACATCCACACCGCCCATGGAGACGGGACAGGGGAGCCATGTAGCTCTACATCCATGTTTGGGTTAGCCCACCGTTTCCCCCTTCTCAGGAAAGGCACGGACACATGAAAGCAAGCTAAACAAATGGGGAGTGGGGGTGGGGGTGGGGTAGGGGTGGGGGTTTCAATGTTCTAGGCCTCTGCAATGGGGATTGTGCATAGCACGTGGATGCTGATGGTTTTACTGCAGGTGCTTCACTGATAGCCAAGCCCAAGGAGACACTGACCATCAATGGTCGACCTGGTGCTTAAGGTCATGAAGTGCTGGCCCCATGATTTATGGTAATAATTTCTACCTAGATTATGTTACTGTACTGTGCAGAGGGTTAGCTGTGATTCATACTGGTTATTATGAAAGCACTTAGCAGCCACTATGAACAATAATAACAGGCTTGGAAATGTAATCATTTGTTTGGCAGGTGGCCTTATCCAGTGTGGCTGGAAGCCAACAGAAACTCCAGTCTAAAATACAAACACAAATAAAGGAATATGCAACCATAATAAAAAGCTGTAGCATACAAGTGAAAAGGAAATGCCTAGCCATTTTTCTATTAAAAAAAAAAACTTCAGTAAGGTGTTGCCTGAAGGTAAATTGCTACTGTTGCTATGGTCACTGAGCTTCCCCTGTATGTTCTAAATAACTAATCTTGTTTCTTCTTTTGTGTCAGCAACTCTGAAAAAGGCAATATCCAATAAAGTGAAACCAACACAAGCTTGGTTTGCATGTGGCAGCATCATAGGCGTCATTTACGCTGGGGACGCTGGGGACATGTCCCCACCACTTTTTGTCGTGGCCCATTTCGTCCCCACCACTTTTTGAAAGCCTTTAGTTAGTTGAACCCGTCATTGTCCCCAGCACTTTTTAAAACAAACTGATGCCCATGGGCAGCATAATCGGCAACTCCCACATGAGCTCAGTAAAACTCTTGAGTTAAGAAATTATTACTAATCAGAAGCTGAAAAATACACGATTTTACATATCAGCTTCACAGACTGTCAACAGATTTGTACAACTGTCAATGTATGCCATCTGGTGGAAACAATGGTTCAGGATTGGTACCACATTCCACCAGTAGGGGGCCGAGGCTGAGAGCAAGTGTCAACATGGAGTGACAGGCAGGCAGACCAGCACAGGAGCACATGAGTCATTTGGGAAGAGATGAGACACTGTGAGTAAGTGAAGGCAGTATGGTGTAGTGTGTGAAGATTTCAGGCTGATTTTGACAACCAGTGGAGAGATGGAGAGGCGTGGCCAGAGCGGAGACGGGTACCAACTTACAGATGTGGGGCAGCAAAGCAACACTCTTGGGAAGTAGCGAGTGCATTGGTAACTTCCAAGATTCTATGCTGTGTGGGAGGTGTATGGGATGGAGTTGTCCTTGGTTAAGTATCAATAAGGGCTAGTGATGACTTGGCTTGGGGGTAAATAATGTCTGGCCTTCAAGGGTTCAGCTTCTGGTGGTTGGAGGTTGATCAGGAAGAGTTGTCTCTGAGACATTTCAGGGGTCTCAAGGAGACTTGATTGGAGTGCCATCTTGATAAGAGTGGCATTCAAACCCAGGGGAGGCAATGAGAAGCAACCTACATGTGTATATGGAAAAGACCAAAATCTAGGCCTTGCTGCATACCTGCAGTGCCAGCATAGGGGACACAGCACAGGGGATCTGGTAGGAGTGCCCTGCTTTTTAGGTGATCCAGTACACGGTGGTGCCAGACTGCATAAGACCTCACAGAGGGATCTGACAGTCCACCACTTCGAAGGTTGCAGGCAGCTTAAGGGCACTCATCACATCATTGTTCAGTAGAGTGAGGCCGCACATTCAAGTAGAGTTGTGTGGGTTAATGACCCAAATTACCCACAAGCTATTTTTCAGCTTGTAGGTTTACGGAGGTTGGGGTCTAAGTCTGGATTAAATCTCTCCCTGACTGTGTTCATAGAAGGCCCAGGTCGGCAAACATGCGGTAACTAACTTCTGTTTGGAGAGGGGGAGGAAAAATTCCTGGCCTGCATGTTTTTACAGACTCTGTAATTAATCAGAGTGAAGTGTGTAACCTGTGACTTAGCACTAAAAGGCCGCTGAAAACATGTGTGAGAAAACATTATTTGCCACCTTACCTGCTGAAAAAGTGACAAATTGAGCTTAGTGTGCAGATTTTCAGACCACAGTAAGATATTTGTGTTTTGAAATATTTTGGAATGCCTCCACTTTTTTTTTACAGTGGTGCAGTTATGGTATTTTGTTTTGAAAGGAGGATAGTTGTTCATGTGAAATGACCCCCCCTACTGGAGGAAAGGCGGAACAGAGTCCAGAGTTGAGAGCAAACTGACAATATTGTTCCAGATTCTTTAAGGCAGGTATCACCAACATGGTCATGCATACACAGTACAACCATACTGTGGAAAGAATGTACATAACAAGGATGTGGGTAATTGCTGCCATTGTGTGTTTGTTTGTTTTTTTTTTGTAGCTTTTGTGTATATCTTCTCTTTAAAGTTCCTATTGACAGTTCTAATCTGAACAGTGAGCTCCTCATGTCTTATTCTAAAATCTGTATTGTAATGAAACATGAATTAAACACAATGTTTTCTCTAACCAGTTCCTTCTAAACAGAAACACTCATTTTTTTACTCTTCCTCCTTGAGTCATTCTGTGAAATTCTGATTAGGTGAAGTAAGCATGGAGTAATATACAGCCAGGCATACTCATGATAAAATGGATGAAAGCCCACATTGTGTATACCACTGCAACTACATCAAAGAAGATCCATGAGGACTTATCAAGATGTGTAACACTGGCGCCCAACCCACCCCCTTTTCTAAATCCAGAAATTCATTTACTTTTACTTTTTGTTTCTGCTCCAAAGATTTTAGAAATTGCTTTTCAGAAATCTTACGGATTAAAGATAATGATGTGGATGTGTTAAGTAACTGATAAGACATGAGTCCCCTGTGCAAGGGACATGCTGTGGAGCTGGCTAGACATCTTTAGATGTGCATAGACATCTGTAGACATCTTCTGTTGGATACTGAGCAGCACGTGGATGCCATGTTGAGGTTGAACTAGGTTAAACCCTCGTCAGGACAATGACCATATTATCAGTCTAGATGTACTGTACATTCAATCTGTGAGTTTCTCGGTTAGCCATCTAAATTGAGCTACATTAGAGCAACCCCACAAAGAGGAGCATTGTTCATAGTTGAAACCAACCCCCCCAACCCCCAAAGCTAAGAGAAGCTGTTAAATCAAGACAAGGACAAATGATAATAAAGGAAGCTATTTATTTCCGAGCAGATCAAAATCAACTACAGAAGATGGACACACTTCCAGGGGACCCCCACATGGGCGAGGCCAGTGCCCCAGTGCTCACGCATCCATAGCCTAAATGGATGTAAGACTGAGGAAAGCAGCGGTCCTTGGCCCCCTCCCTCAGCCCTGCAGTTCCTCAGGTGGAGGACAGAGGGACACGATGTGTCCTGCTTGCCTCACTCAGCACTGTGACCTCACGTAAACCCACCCAGGCGGCATGCGCCCTCCTGCAGCTGGGGATGGCCCTCACTGCTGCCCGCTCCGATTCTCTCCTGACACACCAAAGCCTATCTGTCTCACACCCTGCACTCCCACCCCAGGCCGGTGCCTTCCACTGACGTGAGTCGGAGAGACAGGTCAGTTGGAGCGGCTTTGTGTATGGGCATACAGAGCTGTGTGTATGAGGGCTTCAACTTACAGGATAATTGAGTGGTGAGAAAATATTCTTTGATGCACCAAATGGTACTAATTGCTGACTCCAGGAATAGATGGGATAGCCAATTTCTGGATTAAAATCTTGCCCAGCATACACAAAGACCTTTACACCATTGTTAAGAATCCAGAAAAGTGCCCCAACTGCCTGACACGAGGTATCACTTACTTATTCCCTAAGACTGACAAGACCCAGAACCCCAAAAACTACAGACACATCACCTGCCTACCCACCATGTATGAGAAGGATCTCATCAACCATCATCATCACTGAAAGGACTTACACTTTGCTTGAGAGTAATAACCTTCTACCAGCAGAACAAAAAGAGTGCAAAAGAGGTAGCTACGGATGCAAGGACCAACTTCTCATTAATAAGGCAATCATAGAAGAGACCATATCAAAGAAAAAGAACCTGTCTACTGCTTGGATTGATTACAGGAAAGCATTTGATAGTGTATCATACTTATGGATCTTGAAAAACACAGAAATATACAAAGTTTGCCCAGTTACCATCCAATTTATTAGAGAGAGCATGAAGACCTGGATCAAGTTCAACATCAATATCAATATCAAAAGTAGAATTTTCCAGGGAGACTCACTGTCACCATTGCTGTTTTGTATTGCATTAGCACCCCTTAGCACTTTACTTAACAACAATGGCTATAGTTTTGGAAAGCAGCATGGCAAATTAAGCAATCTTTTATATATGGACAACCTAAAGACAAAGATGACCCACGGACAGGTCTGCTTAACATTGTAAAGTAACAAGTGTAAAATATATACAATAAGTGGAGCAAAGATTTAGGAGTAGACGTTAAAGAAAAGTGGAAGGAATGCTTGCTGCTTACAAATAAAATTACTACCAATGAAAATTTACATTTAATTCAGTTTAAAATAATGACAAGAATATATAGTAGAGACAAAATTCACAAATTTGATACTAGCCTATCTGATAGATGTATAAAATGCAATCTATATAGTGACTCATTCCTACATGCCTTCTGGTACTGTGACCCAAGACATGGAAGAATATCGGGAGGTGGTTATCAAGGACTACTAAGAGAAAAATTACATTTTCACCAAAGGTATGTATTTTTCAAGACATAGGGGGAATAAGATATCCAATGGGCTGGCAGATTCTGTTTTCTTCTTTAATTTTTAAAAAGCTAATATTGCAAAATTGGAAAAACAAGGATGTGCCTTCAGTGCAGAGTTGGAAAGCCTTAATGAAATATTAATTAAGTATTGAACGAACCAGAGGACCACAATAAAAAGAAACAATTTGAAAATTTATGGAGCCTAATTTATGATGCGCTATAGCTAGAGTTAAATAGAACCCTTCCCCTTTCCTTTTTTTTTGTTTTGTTGTGTGAGGGTAGGTGTGAGAGGAGTGCGTGTATGTGTATGGGGGGGGGATACTAGGAATGATGGGATGTGAGGATGTGTGTGTGTGTACATGTATGTGTTGGGGGGTGGGGGGGGATATGGGTTTATGCTATTTGCAGGTGTTTGTGTTGGAGGGTGTGGGGGGGGGGGGGCTGGGTAGGGGGTTGATGTGAGGGTTGTTGGAATGGGGTAAGGTAATGCTGGGGAGGGGTGGTGGAATGTCAGGTGTTTACTTCAGCAATAATGGAAATAGGAAATGCACAAGACACATGGGAGATGCTTGATGCTTATATTGTGAGTTCTATGTTTTTTGTTTGTTTTTTTTTCCTCTTTGTTTTATGTTTTATTTTTATGCATTCCCCCTCTGTAACCCAGATCTGATCTGGATTGTACTGAATTTGCTGACATTCACTACCCAATAAAAAATAATTTATAAAAAAAAAAAAAAAAAACATACAAAAAAAGATACATAAAAAAAAACACTCTATATACCAAGCTCAGAAGGAGGATGTGGCTTAACCCAATTGGAGTTGACTTATAAAACTAAAACCATTGGCTTGGGCATGGTATATTGATGATGATGATAATAATAATAATAATAATAATAATAATAATAATAATAATAATAACTAGAGAATGTAATTCCAGGGAATTACGAGTGCATGAAAATGCAAACAGTCTAATTTTACATAGATAAAAGTATATAGGCCTACATCAAACAGATGTAGGTGGTCAGAACAGCTGCCACAAGATTCTAATTGCTTAATGGCTCTATTGTGATGTCATAAAGGCCAATGTTAAGTCTATGGGGAAATTTTTGATAGTTTTTAATTAATAGTTTAAAAAGTATAAATGTTACAAAAATAAAAAATACATAGCATAAGTGTCCTTTGTAAGACCTACGCACAAAATTGGTTAGAAGAAGAAAAAGAAGAATAAGAAAAATTCGGATAACAATAGAGTGCATTTTCATGCACTCTAATAATAATAATAATAATAATAATAATAACAGCATTAAGCTGTTGTCATTTTATTCTAATGCATTACTCTGGGGCCTATATATCTCTAGTTTCAAGGCTTACTTGTAAGACTTCATTAACCACACAGTATTCTGAGTATGATAACGGCTTTAAATCACTCCGTATCCAACCGCATGACTGAAATGAGGCTGGCTTAGGTGAGCGATGCTGAAATCTGGCTGATGCTTGGCATGCTGGGACTATCTAGAGGAAGCACTAAAGTTGAAGGGCTTTAGACAGATATCACAAGAAAATCTTCTATTGAGAATATGTGAAATTCATGCTAACAATGCTGCCGTATACTCGGGAGAGAGCATGTAGCCTTAGCCTTGCTGCCGGTCAGGCTTGCTGGGAAATCAGCTCTGTTCTACCATGAGGCAGGTCTCTTTGGGTCACTGCTTGCTGCCAGGACTCTGCAATTCTTCATCGTGAAGGCTGCCATTGGAAAAGTCTCCCAGGGTATGGCAATGGTCTCTTCCTCTTTTGTAACCACCCTCCAACCACTGCATTAGGATGTTTACTTGCTAGTCTTGAGCATGTTATTGTGCTTATTAGCATATTTATGGCTGGGTCTGGCATATGTGATCATAAATTGATTGGGATATTTAGGGGTGGGTCTAGCATATTTTTTCACCTGTCCATTAGCACATTTTGTGGTGGGTTTTAAACATTGTCTTACACAACATTGACATATTGGAGTGGGTTTTGTGTATGATATTGCACCGCAGTAGCATTTTTAGGGGTGGGGCTTGTGCTTTCAATTACACAGCATAGTGTATATAGACACAGGTTAGCTGCTCACTTTACCACAGAGCATCAAATTACCTTCACATCTGCTTTCTGCATTTTCCGCTGGTCTTGTCAGAAAAGTCAGAAAAGGAAAGCTTAACCAAGGCATGCCAAGTGGAGCTTTACTAGCTTCTTTTATTTTACTTTGAGAACCACAAAACAGTGCTTTACCAGGATCACTTGGTTGAAGACAAATTACTGACAACATGCTGTTAACCACAGCAAAGCTCAGAACTTCCTGTAGCTCAGAAGCTAAAACCAAAAATCGGTGCACTCATTTATGTGGAAATGCTGCTGTTTTCACACATGGTTGACAGATGTCGAGCTAGAAAATCCATGAAACTACATAAGTTTGGCTGTTAAGACAGCTATTTACAGGTTACAGTTACAATAAATACCAGTCAATATTCACAGGTGGTCCAGGTGTGATCACTCGGGGTGGCAGAACAGGAACACAAGCAGGCAGGTAATATGACAGAAGTCCTAATGTAAGTTTGGCCTACATGACGACCTGTTTGTAGGCCAGAGCAATGGCAGATGTTTCTGTACTGCTGTAACCTCACCATAGACTACAGGTCAAAATTAGCTCATAAGTTAACTCTGGTGCAATGCATCATATGCTTCAGTGGCCATATAAATATATCAGTGGCCATTAAATATAGTACATTGTTATTGCCAAATAAATTAATACATAAAAAATAAAATATTAGAAAAATAAACACAGGTGGATAAGGGCCCTGTCTTGACCCATGCTGCCCTCCCCAGCGTCATGTTTTCATGGGAGGGAAATGTATGGAAAAGCGCTGCTTATATTCACCGTTAAACACAATTAAGAGAGCAGTGTGGCATGTCATTGTTTGATATTGTAAGCATTTCTGAATGGCTGAAGTTACTTGACTGCAAGACATAATGGCAGAACGGTGCAAAAGAAGGTTAATTGCTTGCTACAGATGCAAGGCTTCTAGCTAATGAGGCATTTGTCACATTTGTCCCAGCCAGCTAAAAAGAACTAAAACTAGTCTGACTAAAGAGGATGTTTAAACAGTGCTGTAAGAAGCTAGTCACCATTTACCGGCTTAATCAGCACTTTTTGTGATTAAGTACTTTGTAATGCAGGGAGGGTGGGCAGGAACAGAAAATGGTTTTGCAAAAAAGCAAACTACCTGTGTGAGACAGTAGCTAGGTAGCCAACAGTTGTTCTGACCAATGGATAGATGACTTGTTGCAACAGCCGTCATGTTAAACGCTAGCTCAACAGGTGAAATGTTGAATGTCCAGCGCTTTGAATGTGGTGGATTCACTGTGAAATGTGTTTAAATGCTAACAGCGTTTTAAGACTAGCTTATGCATGATCCATTATTGCCTCTTAGCTATAAAAGCAATAACACTAGCTGTGACAAACAACCCAGTATCACATAATAGCATATGATAGCTTCATTTGAACGAGGTTAAATGTTGCCCTTTAATTTAAATAGGAACAGGAGCTTAACATAATGAAGCTGGTAAACGTTAGAGTGGAGTGACAACCATGCGTAGTTCATTTTTCTCTTACATATAATGATATTTATATGATTTGTGAGGACTACATCTGAGACCATCCAAATGCCAATTTCATGGCTATTTTTTTTTTTGCAAACTCATGCCAGTGCACTTGTTCTGGGGAATACATGTTTTGCACTTCGAGTACTGACTGTAATAGCAGCTGACCAATACTGTGCAGTCGAGTTACACGTTCCTGCTTGTAAAAAGTCTATTCAAGCACGTAAAATGGTAAAATTACTTTCCTGCGTTTCTTTGCTGTATTTGTGAAGCGGTTTATTCCTTCGCAGTGAACGCGCATGACTAGGGAGGCATATAAATGCGCCGAGGAGGGCATCCGATGCCTAGAGATAGGGGCGAGGTGCGCTTAATTCAATCCTCACTTTTCTCAGTGCCATGCAGTCCTTAGTTTCCCCCGTCACCAAAGCCATATTTATCGCCCTGTTCCTCTTCGCTATTTTACTAATCTTGTACGTTATTCTGTGGTACATATGCAGAGACGTCGATAACGATTACATTTAGCTAGAGTAACGTGATGGACCGATGAGGCGAACGCGGTCAAGGTAAGTAAGCCGTTGGCATGTTTCTGGAAAGCAAATTATGATTTGATATGCATGCTGCGCTGCCAACACTCATCTGAAACTTAATTCTCTTTATATGATTATTATGTGTTTTCTCCTGTCATTGCGAAACTGGGTGCCATACTATTACGGCGCGGCGCGCTTGTACTTGTTGAATGGCATATTTTCTGTCGCATTTCAGAGGATGTTGTCTGTATCTAACTCTCATTTTTGACATCATTTTCCTACTTTGATATTTTTAAAAGATGAAACATACAAAATAGCAATACACAGCGCTACTGAGCATAGCGCTAGGATCGTATCACCTTCCTTTTTCGTTTTATGTGGCAGTGATGTACTGTATTGATCAAAGGAGTCTCGGCATTGTTTTAGAAGGTCAAAGGAGGACGCGTCTGAAAAATATATCATAAATAATTGTATGGGCTAGAGACAGATCTTTCTTTAAATACGTCTGTTTGTAAATCGTGGTTATTATAAATAATGTTAATAATATTGGATATCTGTTGTAGCCTATGAATCTCTCTCTCTCTATATATATATATACATATATACATATACATATATATATATATATATATATATATATATATATATATATAGAGAGAGAGAGTATAGTTGTATTATTAAAACATAAACATGAACACATGAATACATTAAACTGTGGGGTAGAAGCAGAAGCAGAAACTGGAATTATACAACAATTATACTGTGACAATTTCAAAACAAAAGCACATTATCATATTTGCACTATTTTTTTTTTTATACTTGTCAAAATCACATACTGATACCTTCAAAAACATTTAAAACATTTAAATTCCAGTATAAAATTTGCATGATCCTCGCACCTCCAACACAAGGTATATTTATTATGAGATTAAGTGTTTAGATTGGACTTTGAAATTTGAAATTTGAAAGTATACAAGTCATTGTTTTTTTTTTTTTTTTTTTGAGCAGACAGTAGACAATTAATGCTGCAGAGTGTCAATTAGTAACCAATAAACAACCCCATCCAGGAAAGATTTTCAGGTCTTCATATTCATAGGTGGATTCCACATCTTCCTATTCAGTAAACTGTCGGAATCCCCCTAAAGAAGAAGCCATCCTGCATGACATTGGACAGAGTATTGCCAAAGGAAAGGAACAAACACATGGATTATATCGCAAGTTGCGGTGCAATGTACTGGTAGGTGTTGCAGCCTGGCAAGGTTATTAGGACAAGACCACTGGGGAGGGGGCTTCAGCATGAATACTCTCTGAATCGGAAGGGTGTATTGATCATGTGTCTCTTCCAGTTGGTGAGCCTGGTTGGATGAGCATGTGCTTCTGACAGGTCAGCTTGGCTGGAGGAAAACTGCAAGTCCCAGCAGACACTTCTGTCCCTGCAGTGTGCCTCCCTCACTTCAGTGCAAGGCAGTCTGGATCTGGATCTGAATGGATTGATATCAAAAGGTAACATGCTGGAAAGTATACTTTCTAACATGGTTTAGACACAGGGGATCTCTCTTACCATTAAAGGTTTTACAGAGTCGTTTTGCTGGATGACTGTTCGTCCTACGGCAGTCGTATTGAAATGACCCACACCCTTACTTGTAAGCCATTTTGTCTTTACCAATGTTTGCCCCTACTGTTATCTGATCAACCAGTACTTCCTTGGCCATTAAGTGCTTTGCCCGGGTCATTGTGCATTCCCCAAGTACAAATCACAATGGGGGCATTTGTCTCTTAAACATGATTGCTGAGGAAATTTGTGTTATTTTTGTTATGTAGTTTTGATGTCTTTACTATTATTGTTAAATGTAGAAAATGGTAAAAATAAAGAAAAACCCTTCTATGACTAGGTGTGTCCAAACTGATACTATATATATATATATAATATGTGTGTGTGTGTGTGAGCATGGCTGTATGAAAATTTTAATTTTATTTTATTTTTAGACAAAAAACTTGAATACAAGCCAGTCATGGTTAACTGACATACAACAAAGTGCATTCATTAGTTATTCTGATAAGGAAAAATATCAGGCTTCAATATCAGGCCAAACAGAACTTAAATGTCTTGTTTTTCAGTGTATTCCAATTCAAACCCTTCACATTTGAGACAATATTTAAAAAGTCTGCTTGTTTGTTCTAGCTGTGGAGTTGTGGAGTGGATTAGATTTTAAGAGAGAGACTTAAAGAAGAGGTAACTATTCAGTTATTAACAATAATTAATTAATTACTAATTCTAAACTGACATAAGGAAGTATGAAGCAAGCGTGTGTTCAGTACAGTACTTGGTTGTGGCATCTTCTGGTTTCTTAACTGGATGTACCATTTCAACTACCGCAGCAAAATTTTTCCAAGAAATGAAGTTTCCAGGAAGAGACTGTTTGTTCCTTTTTGTGAATACTCCATTAATAATGTCTTTAAAGTAGACAGCTAGCAAGCCTGTGAAGAATTCCCGCTAAACGCATGCAATACATGTAAGCAAGGACAGATACATATTTCAGAAGAAATCAAGTCGAATGAAACATCTGGCTGTGGCTCTGCCTCGGAACACAGCAGAAGCAGCTGGCTCTGCCCCCAGATGCCTTCGGAGCGTATCTATGAGCAGAGATCATGACATATTTCACGTCAAACATGCATGAAATAAGCGTTGTTACGTGTGACTCTGTGCAGTTAAAGACCTCTGTGTTGCCGTAGATGCAGACAGCCTGGAAAGCAGAGGTCCATCGGGTGGGGAAGGACATCTGTGGAACACATTTCCCGACAGCCAGTGGACCACAGAACGACGTGCCCTGCCGGAGCCGTGGAATGGGATGGAACGGCATTTGCCAAAGAGCCATGACCACATCCTGTGGCTGGTGTGGTTAAAAGGGCATTAAATGCTGCAATTGGTGCTGGGCGACCAAGAGACGGAGAATCGATCCCAAGCGCAAGTGCATGGGGCTCGAAAGAAATCACAAACAGTGCCTCTCTGTGGCAGACTGTCATTTTTCCATAACAGAAGTGGAAAAGATTCCTCGCGGGATAAATCAGTTCTGCATCCGTGAAGATAACGCCTCCATGAATGTGCTATGGACTATGATATGTGTCTGCTATGCGTGTGTTTGTTCATTGTGAGGGTGGACATAAACCTGCATCCAAATTGCCATCCGTGGTCACGCAAGGACCTCCATTTTCATCCTTAGCGAGGCAGACCTTCATTCCTAAGGAAAAAGAAGAGCTCATTCACCACTGTGTAAGGAGTGTAAAATCATGTTCCATTTCAGTAAATAGGAGAGATTAGTCCATCTTCTTTCCCCATCTACAGCATGGCTGTTACACTGATAGACTCACCAGGAAAGGCAGTCACAACTAATTTTCCTGAGTCAAACACCTGGGTTGTGTGTCAGACCTTGAACATTTAATTCACTAACAGATCTAGATCTAGAGTGGACAATGGTGAATAATTTATCAGTAATATAAGACACCATACCAAGAATCATACTTCATATTGTCATTGCTATATAGAGAGATTACACAAATGGCTCCAACTTGCACAATTTTCAGAAGACAGTAGCTGCAACACTAAAACAACTATGAACAGCATTAAGGCTAGAAGAGCTGCAATCATCCTTTTAGACAGCGAATGCCAACAAACAAGCACAGGTTCTCAAACAGCTACAACTCACACCGCTCCCTGAGGACTCAGAGCAAAAACAATGTTAAAAGCTATAAAACAAAAAGGCCCGTCTGCACCTGGACTTGAAAAACTTTAACTGTTCCCAAAGTCATTGTTTTTCAGTGAGAGCCCTGCATTAAACTCAAAAGCAATCGTAGCTCAAGCAAGTCGACCGTTGCTTTGCTTTAAGGTGTTGAAAGTAGACATCTGGTCCATTGTCCTCCCACAATACTCTGTAAAGATACTTCAACCAAAGGAATCTCTTAAAAAATTGAACTCCCGGGGGCTCCCGAGAGGCTCGGGTTAGAGGACTTGCTGTAAGTGCAGCCTGTGTTGGATGCCAGTCGTGTCATCAGCTGACGCTGTCCGGGAGCCGACTGTGGTGAAACATTGGCTTCGTAGCGCCAGGGATAGGATTGGGTATGTCGGCAGGGGTTGCTCCACTTGCTTGTCTCTGGCTCAGTAGGCGTCTGCGAGTCACTTGGATGATGTCAGTGAAGCCACGCCTGTCCTTCAGTAGTGTCCCAGTTGACTTGCAGTTGGTGTGTGAGCATATCAGAGGATTGCATTCAGCACACCGTGCTCCTGCATGAGTCCAGCGGATGGCGCTGTGAGAGATGGGAAAGTTCAATCGCTGATTGCAAAAGAGGGTTGCATGAAGCAGGAAACCCCCTCTCCCCAAAAAAAGTTGCAGGGGATGGGACATTGCAGTAACGTAAAGAGTGACACATGCTAAGCATGTGAATAAAAAGCTAATAAAAAGCTGTGGATATAGCTGTGACCTAAAGGGTGCTCAACAACAGTAGGGAGGGTTACTTAAGCAGGTATGGTATTATGAGATATTCAACAGGTTGGGTATAATGGGAAACAAATAGGTACCGGATAATTCTAAATGTTATTCCTTTCTCTTACTATAGTGCCATATACAAGTAAGAACACAAACTAATTTGAAGAAATGTACTACAATGCCCAGAGTACTACAAAGTCCACCTTTCCCTAACTGTGTGGTTTGACCTGTCCATGGAGCTATTTGACCAATCAGACCACACTTGATAAGCAGACTCAAAAACAACAACAACAACAACAACAACAACAAAGAACTAGGGATTTGTGTTATCTTCTTTGACATTTCTTTAGAAAAGGACTGAAATGATTCAGATAAAAGCTTAGTGAGGACTTTGTTCTTACACTGTAAATGGTGGAGTCTCTAGTAACGAATGTTATTTCTTTTCTCTTGTCCCAAGCATTTGGATAGGGCAGGTATAGACAATCTTGTGTCAACTAAGTATCTTTTCTTACTTCTGTAGCTACTGAGCTAAGTATTTATTTCAGCTAAGTGGGACATACACTGTGATCTGTTGTACATTAGCCAGCAAATCTTCACAATAGCAATAATTAGATAATGGACTGGAGTTAGCTGAAGCAAGTGAACATTTTTGAGGCAGAGGATAGCTAGCTAGCTACAATAAATTTGACATTCTGATTTGTGTGATTAGGAAAGTGTTCAATAATGTATATCAGAGAAATTCAGAAATTTAGAAAAATGTGACAATTGTTGCCTTAACTAGTAGAGGTATGGCCCCATGGATATGTCAGTTACATATGCACATATGCACATATGCATATTAAAAACACATAAACAGGGACTCCAAATGCTTACAGGTTTCTCTTTGTGCATTGTGCTTGTCTGTGTCTTGCTGTGTGTGAATTTGACCTAGTATCCATTCTTAGGAACACGCTAGCATTACACTCACAGGCAGAAGGGGCTCAGATAGCTTGGTAGTCACTGAAGGCTGCCAGAAACTGGATAGGAACACAAGTTCTTTTCATAAGTCCATCCTGTAGTCATTGCAAGGGAAAAGTGTTACTGTATGAGGAAATAAAATTGAATAAAAAGAACATCCTAGCCTTTTGTCGCCTATATTGTTGCCTCTATTCAACACTAGCCAGAAAGTGGACATACTGCGAGTGTGTGCCATCGATGTGAAACAGTGCTAACCGCGCTTACAAACAGTTCTTACCACTAACTGATACTAACTGATCTAATACCAGCCCATCACTCTCTACTCAATATAACTTTGTACAAACCTGCATGGAATTGTGTACAGCTTGCGGAACAAACTGGGGCTACAGACACACCAGTCTCTGTTTCGGGTATTTCATTCAGATGATTTTTTTGTCCCTGTTTTCTGGCACTGTTCTGTTTCTCTGACTGGAGCTGGAGGCCCGTGAGACCACACTGCTGCCAACCACACACCAAACGCATGACAGAAACCAAAGGCAGCAGTTCCACTGCTGTTCCATTTGGGTGAAAACGGGGCGATTCTTAAGCACCGGTGTTTTTGGTGTCTAACTGGTTTTGGTTTTCTTATCTGATGTGTAGCTGTTAGCTGGCAGAGATGGATATCAGAGTGCTTATAGTAATAGAATTCCATGTCCTCTCCATGGCAGGTGTGCTACCCGTTCCTACAGAGCTAAGGCCCTCGATAGGCTCTGCAGCTCAGGTAGAATGAATGCTGTCCAAGGTGCTCATTGTGATATTAACATAATCACACTTCTGAAAACTCTCTCTTTCCATATTGTGGCAGCTTGTGGCGATTTTGTTAACCTCCACGAAAAGAAACACTTTCACCACGCAAAAAGGCAATAAACCAGTTGACACAATCCCAAAAACAGCAGTGGCAGCAGTGTACCTTGGTGGAAAAGAGCAGGTCTTGTAACCCAAAGGTTGCCAATTCAATTCCCAGGTGTGCCGATGCTGTTGTACTCGCAGACAATCTGCTTAAACCATACTACCCCAGCAAATATCCAGCTGTATACATGAATATTTAAAAATTTAAAATTTAAAAATTATGTTACACAAGTCACATTGCATAAGATCATCTGCTAAGCAACTGTAATGTAATGTAAAAAGCAAGGCTTCCATTAAAATGATCTGTGTACAGTATTTAGCATTTAACATTTTAACAGGGCTGACGGGAGAATTCACACATTGGATGTCTCTCTCTGATTGGCCCTGATATTGCAGTAATTATGAAACTCAGCAATCTATATTTATCTATTTTCAATTCCTCAGAATGCTGTGCTGGGCAGCTGTAAAGTCAATATAGTAATCCTTATCACAGGTTATCAGCAGATAAATTCTGTTACTGTAGGTTGAAATGCAACCAGTGGTGTATCGCCTGGCACTTCACAACAATATCTAAATGCATGCATGTAAAAAAATGTACAACAGTGGGGAAAAAAGCCCTTGGAACAGATGGGTATAATTGGTGGAGATTATTAAACAGCCAGTAGGATTCACTCTGAACTTTAAGCGTGACAAGAAGAAAGGTCAAGCCATTTCTGTGGCTCTTTTAATGCAGTGTCACTGAACAGCAATGAGCTCTCTGACACACAGACTTTTTCCGGTATTGCACAATCATTAAGCGCTGGCTTGAGTGTGTAGGCTTGGGGGGGTGGGTGGGTGAAGTCTTTTACAAGCACCCTGAAAAAAAGAAGATTCAACACAGTTGGGGAACAAGACATTGATGCATCCAAAGGTCTGCAGAGGTCTATTCCTCATGGTTTTTCACTGGATTAAACTAGTTACAGAGGACACAGCAGAAATATGTCAACTTTTGCAAAAGCAGACAGTGGCAGAATATGGCAGACTGGTCCTTCTATTGTGCTTTCATGATTTATTATAAGACTGAACATCAGAAGTATGTGCATAGATAGATTATATGTATGCATCACATATAGAAATAAAAAATGCAAAGCTTTGAGTTGCCAAAAGTGTAGGACCTCAAATCTTGATAGGAACATTGCTGTATGACATCTCTGGATTGTCATTGGCTCCTTCCCCTGAATCGATAAGGGGACAGAATGAGATGGAAGTGTCACTGTGCAGTGAGTCTCCGCAGTGCTGTGGTAGGGTGGAGCAGATGAGACACTCGGACCTATTGCTTAATGGATTTCCTGCAAGGTGAAATAGGCTCTCCCGTGTGGCTGTCTCCTGAAATGAATTTTTCTTAAGGGTCAAGGCCTTCATCTCCCTGCAGATCTGCGGCGGCATTAATAGCCCTGTGACACAGTTTCATCCCCAGGAGAGGGACAGACTGTAACAGGCTCTTTCCTGGGATGAGGTCTCCACTTCCCAGCATCTGCCACTGGTGCCCACTGCTGTGCTTAGGGTCAGGGAACAGCCACTTCCCATGACTGCAGGGTCAGGGAACAGCCACTTCCCATGACTGCAGGGTTAGGGAACAGCCACTTTCCGTGACTGCAGGGTTAGGGAACAGCCACTTCCCATGACTGCAGGGTTAGGGAACAGCCACTTACCGTGACTGCAGGGTTAGGGAACAGCCACTTACCGTGACTGCAGGGTTAGGGAACAGCCACTTACCGTGACTGCAGGGTTAGGGAACAGCCATTTCCCGTGACTGCAGGGTTAGGAAAGAGCCACTTCCTGTGGCTGCAGGGTTAGGGAACAGTCACTTCATGTGTCTGCAGTGTTTGAGAACGACCACTTCCTGTGGTTTCATGGCTAGGGCCACTTCCTGTGACTGCAGGGATTGGGAACAACCACTTCCTGTGGCTGCAGGGTTAGATAACAGCCACTTTCTGTGACTGCAGGTTAGGGACCATCTAGTTCCTGTAATTGCAGGTGTGGGAACAGCCACTTCCTGTGACTGTGGGGTTGATGCCTCCCCACTCACTTCACAGTCTCAAGAGCATTTTCCTCTCATAGCTAGAAACAGAAGATCCTAGGGGCCTTTTCGGATGCCCCTCCTCCAGGGCCATGATTACCTCCTGCTTCATCCGCCCACTCCGGGAGTGCTGTTACCGCCTTCCTCTCAGCATCAAAAACAGAGAATGATTTATTCAAATCCCTCTCAACACAAATTCCTTTTTATCCTCCTCAGATGAGTCAGTCGCTGCATATCCAGTGGAAGAAAGCAGGCCTAAAGGGAATTCAAACAGTGCCCCTCCCGCTCCCCCTATTATTCCGCAGTGCTTGTCGCTAAAGGTACCGATGTTTAAAAATAATGTGAATTCCACTTCAGCAGTTGTCTAGACAGCATTTGCTACAACATTTTCTCTGCTCTGAATTTGTTCATGTGAAAGAGTAACAACAGCACATAAACATAACTGCAGGCATACATCTTCCATTGATGATGCCGCCGCCCACAATCCTGTCGTGCTAACTTGTTTGAGCTCTGGCTTGTTTGTTCTTGCAGAGCCCTGTGTGTGCACAACGGTGTACAGCCATTGGATGCCTGCTCATGCGCTAGGCCTTGTTGAACAGTTTCCCCTGGGGTAGGAGAGACCAGCAAAGGCTCTGCTCTCTCTTTGAAGGTATGCTGGCTCCCCCTGCTGGCCTGCCACTGCAACTGCAGACTGGTGCTCTGTCCAGGAGCAGCCTGTCCTGCTGTGTATCTGACACTTATGTTGTCACCTCGCACCAGTCATGTTGCACATTCCATCCACGCCCCACAGGATTGTGCTGCAGCTGATAATTGCAGTGCATTGTCTTGAGAGTGCGTCCAATGAAAGGGACATGTTCACAAAATAATGACATTGTTTAGCTTTGAAAATGCCTCAGAATCAACCTGCAGTAACAAACACTTCACTGGGACCTGTTTCCAGCTCACAGCATGAATTTTTTTGTTTTTTTTTCCATTTATTAACTTCTTGGATTAGAAGAAATCAGCAGCAGTATGGTGCAGTGGTTAAGGAGAAAGGTTTGTAATCCAGAGTCTGTAGGTTTGATTCCCAGATGGGCCCTTGCGATTGTATCCATGGGCAAGGTACTTAATAGTACTGGATAAGAGCACTGGCTGAGCAAAAAGTCCTGTAATCATGCATTAATGTGCCCAGTTTAGCCACTGGCTAAATGTTACTATTGCATGATGCTACATTCATTAGTTAATCAGAAAAAAAAAATTGGGAGACATGTTTGGTTATGCTACAAGAGGGATGGAAGTCCTGGTGACTTAAGAGAGGGAGGGGCCTAGACAAAGGCTTGTGAACCTGCCACACCTGTCCACCATGACTGCTTATCCTGCGGGAGATGCCCTGCTCCTTTAAAAAGAGCAGTCGTTCCGGAGTCTGATGGATTTATATCATTGTCAGTGTCACACAGCTGTTAGCAAAGGGGCCCCATCCAGGAGCCAGTGAGGCCCGAGGGAGCACCCCCAGTTTTCATCCAGGGTGCACGAACCATTACATTTAGTATTCTGTTGGGGAGTGAAGTGACAAACTGAGTGAACCCACATTTACTGAATTCACTGGAGCACATATGCTGCTAATCATTTTGTTTTGCTATCACTTGCTGTCACAGCACTATGTGAGGGGCTAACACACATTTGGATGTGGTCAGTTGTATGTACTGTCCTTCATGTAGCTTTGCTAGCTGCTCTTTGTATCTTTGTGCTTTGCTCTGGGTGAGAGCATCTGGTAAGTGACTCCCTGTAAATGTAAAACGAATGGAGTGGGAAATGACAGCCCATCCACATGCCTTGATTCTTATTGATCAGTAATGGTGGGTCACATGGTCAGATCACGCAGCTGTAGGGTTTAACGAGGGGGTCAGCCCCCAACAGGCCCCACCTTCTGCTCCCTGCTGTCTGTCTCCATGAATGTCACCAGCCCCAAATATAGACCGTTTGTAATCTGTTCTGGGTCCCGTGTAATCAGAAGGCCATCGGATAGCCTTCCTTCAATTACCATGAAAACCACAGGAAGAGATAGTTCCTACTGTTTGTGGCCGTTCGATGGCTCATTCATGAGTCCTTAAAAGCCTCACTGTTTTCTTAAATTTATCACCAGTTCATCTCTGTTTTCCTCCTCAGGATACAAGGACAATGAGATTGGTTCAGTTTTGACCTTGCTTTTTCCTTTTTTCTCAAAAATAAGGAGGGGATTCCAAAATGCCTCCAAAAGAATATTCTATAGGTCACTAAATCTGGTGACATGTCTGCTGACTTAAAAATGCCCAATTAGGAATGCTACATTGTAAATACTTTTAAATTTGCAGATTGCGGCTCTAACTGCTACTCACATTCACTGTTTTACAGGTTTGTAAATGTTTTTATTTTATTTAGCAGTAAAATGTCTTCTGTTCAGTGTGTGCCTCTTCTGATATTATTAAAAATGTTTTCATCAGAACAGAATCCATCAACAGACACAGGTGTCCCAGTAAAACATGACATGTAAACTTGAGGTTTTACATGAGGTGTTTGCTCACAAAATCCTTAAAGGATTTGTCTTAACATTCTCTAAAGAGTCATCTACAAAGTGTTGAAAAAACAGGCATTTCTCAAATGGGAACAGGGTTACCTTCTCAGTAGCAAGTCTGGGAGGAGAAAATATGCCCTATTTCTTTTAACCCCCAGGGTATATGAAGTTAGACTAAATTCAAGGTCTCAGAGACAGTCAATTAAGCCCTCAGGCTTATCCAAGTAGCTGTGTCTTTGAGGGAAAAGGCTTATATAATCAAAAACTACTCACTGATCTACACTCTAGGCAAGGAATATGAATAATTACCAACCACATTCTTAAGAGTGACACCCTTCCTTTTTTTGAAAAATATCCAATATAATCACCTCTGTGGTGGGACAGAGTAATGATTTTTTTCTAAATCCCACACATTCAGAACAGTGAGAAGCATGCATTTTTAAACAAAGCCAGCTACATCTATCAGAAACAAATGTCTGCAAATGCTGTCTTTGACCACAGTTAAGCAAAACGGCAAAAAATACTTTTTCTTCTCCCTTTTTTGGAGTTAAAGAATTTCTTCCCCATGTTATCTCCTGCACGCAGAGGGACCGTTCATTCAACAGGACGCTGAGTTTGGTACTGATAACAGAACAGAGGGGTGCAGAGAACACACAGAGGGGTGGAATGCAGAGGGGCACACCCCTCCACGCTAGCTGCCCTTCAATGACAGCGATGAAAATGAGGGGCGAAATGTGTGTGTGTGTGTGTGTGTGTGTGAGGGTATTTCCTGAAAGACAGCACCAACTGAGGCATGAATCTAGTTGTTTTCGGTGCGCTCAATCATGGCCACGGTCTTCTACCAGGAACAAATTCCGCCCGAGTCTCCTCTTTACAAAGTAGAAAAATATGTGTATCACCCAAGTGACTAATAAGAAAAGGATAGCCCTGAAGCACTCAGGTTTCAGATCGGATCACTTTAAAACCCTTAACGGAGTACACAAGCAAGAACCTTTTGTCCTCTCCTCTTTACAGCTGGCGTGCAGTTGATTATCATGCTGACTGCACTGAACGGAGGTCAAAGAACGCAGTACTTTACAGACAGCTCAGAGTAACGATCGACTATTCCATTCGCGCGAAATACGTAATTGAAGCTCTCCTTAAGTCCTTAGGGCGTCATGTGAGCTAACCTCGGTTGAGAATGGACCCGGAGTTCTCCGTCAGTCTCCACGGCTGGCTCTGGGGTCAGTTCGAGTGCTGGTGTTCGTAATGCAAGACCACTTTCCAGTTTATGTGTCCTGCTCTGTTAAACCCACTAAAATGAGGAGAGAACTTAGGCTGACTGGTTGATTATGACGTTTAAAGCAAGCGTTTAAACCAAAATCAACAGGCACTATGCCCCTCAACGACTAAGGATGAGTTAGTAGGGTTAAAGTCCACAAATAATTAATTGATCGCACAAGACAGGGGTACAAACTGAAGCAAAGATCTGCATAAGGATAAGTAAAGCGAATGTCTCAATCTTTACTAATAATATCTTAACAATGCACAAGACTGACCGAACGTGTCTTAAATATTTATTTGTAATGCCAGCCGCTGATTTTGAAATGCGGGTATTAGAACGTGTTTGCCGAGCCAAGCTTGTTAATGTAAGATGAGCTCGCGATGAGATCTGACACCGAACCAGTTGACACAGAGAGTCTCGCAGACATGCTGTCCTCCCCTTCATCTTTTCTCCTCTAATTACGGTAGCCATGATGAGGCGGCGTGGGACTCGGAGCGCTCCCCAATCCCCGCTGATGTGATCTGAGTGCGGAGGGGTCCGGGAGGACCTGCGCGCGAGTCTGCCAGTCCGGCGCCTGCGTGTGCGGGAAGCGTAAACTACATCCGCACTTGACTTTAGAAACAGATTCGCCAAAAGTCGTGTCTTCTCTGCGGTTCCCCGTGTTAAAACGTTAAAATCGTTGCGTTGCGATTGACATGTCGCTCTCTCTGTGTCACTTTTAAAATAGGACGCAGAGCAATCGCCATATGAGGCTAATAGTTGCATCTCTTTGACAATTTGAAAATAGACCATTTTGAGCCATACCTCTGTGCTTCAGCACGGCTGGAAAAACACCCCACCCATACAGATACCTCTCAAAAGTGAATCATTCCTAGGGGGCAGAAACACAGCAGCAAAGCCACACATCAAGGCCACCCTCTGCACTTCAACAATACATATCAATGGGTCAGCTAAAAACCTAGAATGGACATACCTTCACAGCGCTGCTTTTTTCAATCACATCACATCGCATCACATGTTTCACCAAGGGGCAGATGGGAAACTGATACCAGAGCAAAAGGAAATGGGCTGCATTCAGTAAGGCCTGGACTTGAATTCCCATTAGTCTTTTACATTGGAGTTTCCCTGAAAGGGCAGCCATGGACTTGTCAGATTAAATCTGTTCATGGAAGCCAGACCAAGGATGCCCTTATTTCTCCTCAGGTCACACAGTGTTCATAAGGAGGACAGAATAAACAGAAAAACAGTAAAAAAAAAAAAGGCATACAGAGTGCTTTAGGAAAACCTTTGTTTGTGTGTGTGTGTGTGTGAGAGAGAGAGAGAGAGAGAGAGAGAGAGAGAGAGAGAGAGAGAGAGAGAGAGAGAGAGAGAGTGAGGGGTTGGGAGGCAAATATATTCAAACCACTCCCTCAACAATGGCAGAGAGGATGGTTGCGCCAGCTCTTGTTCCATGAGTTAGGTGTCTATGCTCCTGACAGACTTGGAACTGCTTTAATTCAGAGCTATGGAGACAGCAGGCCCCTCACCATAGTGATGCACAACAGGAGCCTCTGTGTGAATGCTGGTTTGGAGTCACTGCTTAGGCCTCTGACAAAGGACAGGGGAGGCCGGCTTTAAGGCTAACCTGCAGGTTCCCCATAGAGCCTCACACGGCAGGAGCGGGCTTTCAGACTGACTCACCACAGGAACACAGTCCTACAAAAATGTGCGATAAAATGGAATTCTTGTATGCTTCGAGGGTGTCCTTACATCTACAAATACCGTAAGGGTGGTTGGTCTGCTTTTTGGCCATAGCACAACAACATTCTATGGCTCTGTGATGACAAAATCAGATGAGCTGGGCTGCCCCTCACTTGGCCCAGACTCCCTGTTTCTGCCCTTTCCCTCATGGTTGTCATAGAGGAGACATCATTCCTTGCATGGCTGGCAGCAAAAAGCTACAATCCAGCCCTGGCTCAGGATGCATGCATTTTTAACCCACACAACATCTGCCTTCTTTTTTCATGTCCTGTCCCTTCTCTTACCATACCTTAGCCTTCATTTTTCTACCCTTTTTGAGAGAGAACACCTTTTGATTGGTGGAGGGAAAACAGATGGTTAGGGGTAAAATGTGTTAACTGCTGCCAAAAGGAGTCTGAAGGTGATGGCTCCGTCTACCTCCTGCAGAGTAGTCACCTCCTAAACCCAGAGGTGCCACAGCTTCTGAATAAATACCTAGGTATAAGCATGTGCTCAAAGCACAAGCACTTCTAATTCTTTCCTTACGGTGCCTTTAAAACTGACTGAGCTGACTTGGTGAGCTTGTTGCTTTTTTTAACAGGTGAATAACAACCACTTCCTAAACCAGCCCACTAGAGGGAGCAAGAAACCCATTTTCTTCTGGTGTGGTGACATCATCTGTCCAAACAGTGACCAGCAGGGAGAGACTCCTGGATTAGGAGATGCCAAAGTTCACAAACTGACAACATGGCATAGTCAATAGACTTGCTCCATTGGGGTCTATGATCCGTGGAGAGTGTTGAATAGGAGCATGGATAGATGTTAGACATCCATTAGATTTTAAATATCTATACAATACACAATATCTGACCAAAAGTCAGATGAGAAATGAAGAGATATACTGTACATGTATACATTTATTAAGAGGTGTCAAGCCTCTCACTTCATATCTGGTGGTTTGATGGAAACCATCTATGCCTGACAATTGATCCAAAATCACGTTAACCAACCCTAATCCTGACCCAAAACACTTTGCTGAGAATACAGCTGAAACTGACTTTGGTTCAGTCATTGGGAGCACAATTGGAGATGATTTATTTAAGTGTGGTGATGGACAGCTGGAACAGAGGGGGTGATGGGTGGGGCTGTGACAGAGAGGTGTGTCCTCTGCTGTAGTATATCAAAGACCGCGGGGTACCTACCCCCATATTCCCCTACCTTGTTACTCAAATAGGTGTGGAAGACACCACACAGAAAAGCAATTATTGTGTACTGTAAACCTGAGGCAATGCTGACAATCTTGAGTAGATTGTTTCTGAAGTCACCAACGAGCCCTGCCAGCTCATCTGGAATGTGGAGCTCAAGCGACACCATGTCTGTACCCGTCACACGGAGCCCAGCGAAGTTGTCTCTCACTGATTGAGCTCTCTCCGGCAGGGGAGGGGCCAGGGGGGGCACGGGCCACCCCTGAGATTTGATTGGCCACCCCGGGTGCCACCCAAAAATGCTAGTCTATGATTGGTCAGCAACCATGTCGAAGGCGGGACTTTTCTTGATGTACTCGGTGGTTCAAGTCAGTGCAGGAGTCGGCAGTGACTGACTTCAAAAATTTAGGTACGCGTTTTGATATAGCCAAGAAACAGCCGTTCGATGTGTGTAATTGGTTGTTAACATGTGAATTAGTTTACAACACTATTGCTCTTGCTAGCAAGCAAAGTTATCTAGGTAGCTAGCTAGCTATCTAGCTATCTGCCCATCTACAAGGTAGCTAGCTAGCTAGCTAACGTTATCTAGATAGCTAGCTAATGTCAGCTAGCTTGGTAATGAACTACAAAGCTCACCAGACAGCTAGCTAGTTAAATGTAAATTATTATTGTAAAAAAAGCCTTGTAGGAGTAGGATCTTTTCATTATTTAGTTGGCATGTGTTGATTTGTATTTGAATTTCTTAAAATAAAAAAAGATGACGTGAGAATATGGTGTTTGTCCTTTGCAGTTTCATCCTCTGAATATGGTGTTCATATGGTTAGTTTATGGTTTAGCTCCTGTATTGTATTTGTGCTAATTTCACATCTTGGAGTGCTTTTAGTGTATGGGGGCATTATAAATATTCGTTATGCGCCTATTTCTGTTATTGTGGATGTTGCGTTATCCTCATGCCACCCTTGAATGAATCAGTGCTCCACTTGAGCCACCCCAGTCAAATAAGTCTAGAATCGCCACTGCTCTCTGGTCTGCTCTCCAAAATCCCTCCCGCACAGCAGTAATAGTGGAAAAATCTCTTCAGCGACAACTACATCTATATTTTCCCTATATACATGCACATTTCAGTGCAAATATGACCACTTTTGTATAGATGGTAACAAGGCTGCAAAAAAAACTGAATAAACTTTATGCTAAAATCAGAATAATCAGTGGCGGCGGGTGAGCTGGAAACAGGGAAAGCCCGAACATTACCCTATTAGGCCTAAATCTATCATTACTTTCAACCTGTTCCCCTTTTTCCACATTGATTAACTATAAAACAAATAATTCACAGAATAATCGACACCAATCGCGTAATTAGAATAAATCATTATGCTCGCGAAACACTGCAGATTGTCTGTAGTTTGTGTGCTACAACGTGAGATTGTTTAATTAACAAGGATGGCATTTACCGATTTAAGTTAAATGCTCATGACACATCACCGCTTTTGTGAAGTCTGTGTTCTAAACGTTATTGTTCATTGCACTCAACCTAACCAAAACTTTATTCTCTGCGATTTAAATCGATTTAACTAAATTTGGCTCCTTTTGTAATTTGAATTTTGTAACACAAGAAAGCTATAATGTGAAACATTTAAGAGAAAGCTTTGGGATTACTTGCCACAAATTGCCATCCTTGTTAATCTCTCTTATTTCAAGCATATAGTTTCATGTCTGTCAAAATTAGTGATGTAACGGATCGTAGTTGATCCGTGATCCGTACCGATCACCCCCCACGGTTCGGCATGCATGTGAACTGTGGATTAGCCTAATTGCAAAGTTTAACCATAGAGCTGCGTTTTAACCGAACGCGAAGCGAAATTTACAAGCGGCGCGAATGCATGAAAAGTCAATGGCAGGAGGCAAATGGGCGGAGTTAAGGCGGGCATACACTGTGCGATTTTTGGTCCGATTTTGACCCGATTTCTGAGTCGTACGACTTTTTTTGAGTCGGGCCGAATTTCAGCTTTGTCGTGCGTCTTTAATCGTGCAGTGTACAGGGGCTCACGAGAGGCGATTAACGTCTCACGACCGGCAATGGGATGATCGGATGAATTTCTGACATGTCTGAAATTTTAGTCGCCCCTCGGGCGGGTATGGCACAGTTTAAGCAGAGATACGATCAGATTCCCATACATTCAGTGTTTTTTCCTCACTGCGCCTGCGCGAAATTGTTAAAGGTGATCGAAAACGTGGCGGTGATACGCAAAGACTACATACGGCGTTGGACAGAGGCTTTAAAGGTGATCGAAAACATGGCGGTGATACGCAAAGACTACATAAGGCGTTGGACAGAGGCTATGGAGGCTAGGCTTGTTGAGCTCTGGCAGCAACATCCTAGCCTCTTCGATGTTTCCTCCTCAATTAAAACAGATAAACCATATTTTCCACGTCTTCCGAGCCACCTGCGTACCCATAGGCCTATATGTATCTGCACTATATGGTGAATAGGGAGCGATTTCAGACACAGCCGAAGAACAGCAGAACAAGCGTTCATATTGCGCTTTAATTTAACAATTGAGTATTGAATATTTTATTTTAAGATTTTATTCAATCATTGGACATCTTGAATGTTTTTTCATTTAAGACCATGGGTAAAAGTTCATTGCTTTAAGTGTTCTTTGTTCTTTAAGTTCTTTAATAAATGGAAAAAGTTATGTTTGTCCCCCCTTTTTTTTTTGCTGAAATGATCCGATCCGTGACTCAAAACCGTGATCCGAAACGAACCGTGAGTTTTGTGATCCGTTGCACCCCTAATCAAAATGCAGCATATTTCCATCTACAGTAGTCTAAATTTTGTTATGTTTTGAACTGAAAGTTAACTGTTTTGAACAGAGTATCCAAATGTCTGCAAAATTGGCTGTAGTTGACTGAGAGAGGTATTCATAAATTTCAGAAGAAGTGGTGATTGAATGCATTTTGTATCAAAGCAATGCAAAAGTATACACAGTTTAGTTCACATAGGCTACTGATATGGTGAATGTGTTAAGTGTTTTGAAAAAGTGGACATGGTATTGAGACACGAGTGAAAATTTAGGCCTCCAACAAAATAATATGTGACCATACATCTCCTTGCCCTTGGAGTCTGGATGAAAGAGTGTTTGTGTGTGTGCATGTTTGCATGTGTGCACTTATCTCTGTATCTGTGTATGTGCTCATTTATGTGTGTGTGTGTGTGTGTGTGTGTGTGTGTGTGTGCGCGCGTGCGTATATGTGTGTGTGCGTGTGTATGTGTGTGCGCCCGTGCGCATGCCTGTGTGTGTGAATGTGCCCAGTGGTCTTTGCGTGGGTGGTGCATTTCTCAGCAATGCACTTCTTCTCCAGCACTGCCTCTGTGTCCTTGTTTTCTTATATTAAAAGGACTCTCCTTTTGTCTGCAGACACTCAAAGGGCACCTCACATGTATTGATTGAAAACCATTCATGCATAGATGAACATACAGTCTGAAAACGCATGAATGCACACATACATAAGTAGGCCCAGTTTTCCAGTGAGGTCTGAATAGGGAATATTGCCAATCATTTTGCCTTTCACAGTGAGTTTTTGATGGTGGCTGAAGCAAAAGCAGAATGTTTATCTTCCTAAAAGCGGTTTTTGTCCAGTTAGACTGTTAAGCTTCTGTGAAGCCTTGTACACAAATTATGATTGTGGAAAATCTCAAGCGAACATGCTGTCAGATATGCTGACACAGGAGACAGCCAGTATAGAACCAGAGGAGACAGAATTTTGAAACTGGGAGACACAGATATTCTATTATGACATACAGTATATTCAGCTCCTGCATCCCTTCTGTCTTCTGTCTGTTCTGGTTCTGGTTTATAGCAGGAGGTTCTCTATGCATTCCTATGTATTCGTATGGATCTTCTTTATAAAAACATGCCCCTTTCAAGCATGTTCATAATGAAACAGCAAATCAGAACCCTTGTAGTTTCAGCTGCTGGCGTAGTGACAGAAATTTCACTGTGACATGTACTGAGCTGGCTAACTGGTCTGTACATATACAACCTGTGTTAGAAAGTTGTTGTCGTCACCACCATAGGGCTCAGGAAACATTCCAGAGCCATATGGTACAGCCCACCGGTCACTGACGCTGCCCTATAATGGCCTTACCATAACTCCAGGACACACAAAGTAACCCACTGTTTCTGTCAAACTCTCCAACTATTGCCACTTAATCAAATCTCCATTGTTCATAGCGGTAGCTGTTTTCAGACAGTTTAAATAAACCCTCTTGCTGTTGCCACAGATCATCTTCCAAGTTATTCCAGCTATTTTTCTGCTTAATGTGGCACAATGGCCCTCTCTTGTTTTTTCATCAGCCCAAGATCACATTTTTGAACACATTTTTAAATTCAATTTATGTTTTTTTTTAAGTCTGCTCGATACGAATTGAATTAAATATTATTTACATAACCAGCTAGAGGTTATTACTAAAATATTATGCATATTTTGCTCTGTAGTCTACAAAATCAACAAAATAACAAATTAAAGTTTTTCCTCTCAGAATTTCCCATTGAAGTACTCCACACTGTGACACATTCTTTTAATTTGTCAGCTTCTGTTTTGTCAGCAAGTAACTGATGTGACCCCCTGCATTCATTAAACAAGACAACATCCAAAAATAATAAAACACAACAGGGAGTGTCTCTAGCAGCAAAGTCTCGTCATTTTCCTGTTTGACATGAGCACACGTGTGTATTGGAACATTTTGTCTTAAAGTACCCTGGCCCAACCTGACTGAAATGAAATCTTATTAATAATTTGAGCCCTACATGATGCATACTCTAGGACTGGGTTAGGAAACCCATCTGATTCTGGTAAGTTCTCAAAACTTGGAATAAGTCTGTTTAGCTGCAGTCAGGCTTTTTTAGTCCAGTAAGATTGTTTATTAAGGCTGATTTGGTCTATCAAGATTGTTTAGACTCAGTAAGGCAGTTTTGATCTGCCCCTCTGTTGAAATGCATTTCGCTTGACCCTGTAATGAAAACGATTTTCTGAGCTGCTGGAGGCCCAGCTGATGTGACTTCCCATCATGATGAGTGCTCACCTGGAGAGCAGTCAGGCCAGGGCATGGTAGGTGGGACGGGTGCCCTTTTTTCACACCTGGAAATCATCAGGATTTTCCGGTCACCAGGGAGCCAATCAGCTGTCAAACCCGAGGCTGTACTGGCCGCACGGGCTGGACAGCCCGACGTGTAGCTCCTATTAGCACAGTGACTGCTTGCGCAACATTACCGTTCTGGCAGTGTGATATCAGTGCAGTAACATCACAGTCACGTTATGTGAGCATTACTTCCTGGCTGGGAGGGGGTGTTAAATGTATTGTTTTTCCCTCTGGGTTCCTGAAGGCTTCTGTTGAGGAGAACATAAATTTTACTGGTGCACAGTGTATTATGTAACACCCCCCGGGTTACATATGCCAGCATTGTTTTTCTTGTCTCATTCCAGGCTAATTCTTTAGAAGCTTTCGCAGCTGTTGAATTGGAGCCATGTGACTGTTTGAAATGGCATCTGAAGCTATACATTCCTCTCTCTTTGCAGTACAATATCAACACACAGTGAACACTCAAGGGAGATAAATGTTTTGAAATAGATTAAAAAAAGTTTGGAAACATGGCAACTGGCTTGCCTTTCGAGTGAAAATAGTACTACTACTACTTAGCACACAATCTGCTCTTTTATTTCTCAGCTGCTAATGTGCAGTATGACAAACAGTGAACTTGATACTGACTTGAACACCGAACTTGATACTTGCTTTATCCGGTATCACTACTGCTGTTCTTACTATTGTCTCTATAATAAGTCAGAAACAAAATACTGTTGGAACACCTTTTTGCTTTCTTTTCCTTCAGTTTCAGTTGATAAATAAATGGAGGTGAATTCTGTATTACCTGTTTACCTTCTGTTACCTATTGCACTAGAGCTGGCAGGCATGTAGGGGTTAATATGGGCGGGGCTAAGAGGACATTTATTAGTCCTCTGAAAGGACCAAGAACTCCTTTGATGTTGTGCCTCCATGGATTCCATTTACATAAACTGGACATGGAGGCCAGAATCACTTGCTTTGAATGACAACAAAAGGTGTAATACCTAAAATATTACTAATCTATATTAAAGTATGTAATGTATTTTCATCAATTATTATACTTTTACCTGAAAAGAAAGTGAAATGAAAGTATGTTTTTTCCCTTATTGCATTCATTATTACAAGCAAAGTACTACCAACTCTGCACATGTTTGTTAATTACCCTCAAATACCCCTTTCCCACTGTACACCAGTAACCGGGCTGGCTCATTATAGCCCTTTCCCACTGTAGAGCTGGAGCCAGGCCTACTCATACTGCTTTTATAATGTAGTGAGCTACAGAGTTTTAACCAGACTAATTTATTATACCGCTTTTCCACTGCAGAGGTGTAACCAGGCTGCCTCATTATAGCCTTTGCATATTCCTTTTAGAATATAGAGACCTGTAGATTTGGAACCAGACTGCCTCATTGAACCCCCTAGTGAGAAGACTCTGTGCTGTCCACAGAGGATAAGGGATATTACAGCCAGTGTACTGTATGACTGAGCTAAATCCCAGCTCAGACCCGCTCCATGTTAAAAATACTAACTAAAACTAAATCTGACTGATTGATTGTGTTTTGCATCAACATTCTTGCAGCTCAAAATGTAAACAAAACTTTGGCAGGCTCTCACGGTGGGCAATTAACCACAGACCAACGGCAGAGCCAGTCTCTGCCCCTCTGCACAAGCAAGTTGGCCCAAAAGATCAAAAGTTCACATTCCAGGGCTGGACTCCACTCTCAGGGCTGCATGTCCTGGGACCCCAACCTTGGAGCTGTTATGCTGTTTCTGCAGCAGTTATTCTTTTTGGGTCTGAGGCCTACCCCGCCAAGCCCCCCACCCCCTTCATATCCTGACAGATGTCCAGGGGGGCAGTGTGCACACACAGGCCATGTCACTTCCCCTGCAGCAGCCCACATTCCTGCCATTGCTGAAGAGAGGTATTTCAGCCCTGGCCTGCCACTATGTACAGAGGGGTCGTACTGATATATACACTCTTTCACAGTACCCAGGAGATGGCCTGAAAAAACTAATTTCAAATGTCTTCCAGACTGAACCTGGTTCAACTGGCACACGCTTTCACATTACAACTAAAATACTGTTTGGTTCTGATTTTTGCATCATGCTTGTTACCAGTCAGAGGTCAAACCCTTAACTCAGACACAGAACTCCGAGTTCTCTGAGCTGTGTTCGTGAAATGATTAAACAGATTTAGGATGCGTGCTCTTGGTCTGGGTGAAATGAACATAACTGTCTTTGGCATTCTCACATAAAGGGACCTCTGTGGTCAGGGAACTGAAGCTACATGCATGTAGGTAACTATGATTACGTGTGGACCGATGAGCAATAAAGCAGAAAGGACACAGTTTATGTCACAATAGAATCTATTGAAAAATACTTGATACACATATGAATGTTTACAGAGAAGATTAATTATACACAATCCACATTGCTCTCTCAGTTTTCATAACTTCAAAAACCCCAAGTTGGAAGTCATTCAACATCTTTTTATTTTCACTTCCAATACATGGTAAGTCAAAGAAAACCAATATAACCAATATCATCTATTTATATGCACTGTGTGGAGCATATTTCATTCTACCCCTCAAATGCTGCCAATGCACTCTTTTTTTTGTTCAGGAAAAGAGCATTTACAAAACAAAACAAAGTGGAAAAAAACCTTCATGAATATCAAATCTGAATAGCTGAGGGAAGTGGTGCTTCAAAACATATTGTTTTTAAAAAATGCATTCTGTAATTCCAGAGAAACAAATAAGAAAAAAAAACAATGTACAAAATATTCAAAGAGTATGTGTATTTTGTTTTTCTGTCTTGTGCTGCGTGAGAGGAAATCACAAGGCTGATTACATGGAGGGGCCAGAGACAGGAGCTGGTATTTCTGCCCTGGGACATAATGGTCTCATGGGTCTGGGGGGATGTGGGGGGGATTTTTGGGGGGACGTACAGACGATAACAGTTCTCTCCATTCAGCTGCTCCCCATGCCTCATCTCTCCTGCCGGCCTGTTGGACAGCCTCTCTGAGAACAGGCCCCGCCTGCCGCCCTCCGCTTGCTACTGACCGCGTCGGCTCAGTACAGTCCGTCCTCGTATATGTCCGTCCGGAGGCAGAAGAGGATGCCGCCCCCCAGCATGAAGATAGTGGCCCCCCAGGCCAGGCCATAGCCCCAGTTGAACTCGTGGTAGGTCTGCAGGACGGTCCCATCGATGAACTTGATTGGGTAGAGGACCAGGGCGCAAGCCTGCAGAACCACTGTGGATGGGAGGGGAGACACCCGCTTCAGATAGAATGAAGCATTCAACCGCAGGGAAGAATTCAAGATTCAAGATCCAAGATCCAACTTTATAGCCCATTTGTTTAAATGGGCAGTGTAATTTGGAAAATTTCCTTTGGCTTTCAACAGCTCAGAAACTAATACCTGACAAAAACAGCAGACATTCTAAAACATCACAGATTAAACACAATAAATATATACAGGGGTTAAATGTATGAGTAGTAATAACTACAGTGAGTCATATATACAATAAGAGCAGGTTAAGAGTAGTGGTATTTCCAGCTGGTCAGAGCAGCAGAAACACTAAAGTGCATTTAAAAGCAAGTCCATGTTAATGCCATGCCTCTGTAGTGTCTAAAGGCTTCTCTGAGTTGCTTTGAGCTAGATTGCTGCTGTGAGGATACAAGACTTCTTAAAGCAGATCTTCTCAGCTCAGGGAGACCTTGAATCTGCAGCCTGAGGGAAGCACCTCAAAGGCACAGTGGAGAGTGTGGTGTGGGTCCTCCATTTTGTCTGACACCCTTCTGAATGACTTTAAGTGATGGGCAGACAGTTGGGTTTGCTTTTGTCTGGGTATCTTACTCCCTTGGTAGAAGGAAACAGTCAAAGAAGAACTTTGTGTATTGGAATATTAATGTTGTATGATAATAGTTTAAAACTAACTGTACACCCTTTGGAAGCAGTTAATGCCATTGTGGCAAGGTTTCCCACAATGGCACTACATTTCAAGGACAGCACTGTTTTGGTATCCCTGCAGCTATTTGTTTAACTGTATTGAATGCACTTTTGTAAGTCACTCTGGATAAGAGCATCTGCCAAATGAATTCATGTAAATGTAACTAAGACCAAGACAGACAGAGGGTAGAAAAACAAAAATAAACATGACATGAAACGACTATGGCTAAGCAATGGAGGCAAAGAGTGTTTTCAAAGTTAAGAATAAAATAAGATGTTTTTTTCATCCATATTTGTTTAAAAAGCTCCTCTCGAACGGAGAGCACATTGTTATGTCTCTAGTTGAGGGTGGGGTTAGTATGCTCCTCAGCGACCATAATCAGCTCATTCAGTCTGCAGTTTGGGTTTGGGTTAATTGACTTGAAATGGGCCCTGTAATTGGCCAAGATGGACTCTCTCAATGTGTGTACACAGTCTGTTGGGCCTGGGCCAGCTGAGTGAGAGGGGCTACACAGGAGTCAAATTTCCACATGTGCACAATGCCATAAGGAACCTGCGTGACTGCTATGCAGGACCAGAGAATGCAACAGTGTGGCAGCAGCTGGGTGGAAACTTAAGACATGTATGATGTAGATTAGATTATGTCCTGTACAATGGGTGAAGAGGATTCCAGCCTTTTTTCCAGTGGCAGAAGAATCAGAATGAATCAGAATCTTTTAAACATTTCAGACTCAATTCTATGCTCTAAATCTGAACTAATCAGAGTGGGTGTGAAGGGGACGTATGGCCAATTG
This sequence comes from Megalops atlanticus, assembly GCA_019176425.1. NCBI lineage: Eukaryota > Metazoa > Chordata > Actinopteri > Elopiformes > Megalopidae > Megalops > Megalops atlanticus. The sequence continues at coordinate 4,248,670 of CM032888.1, forward strand.
CCTGCTTGTTTCCAAAATGGTCAGCAAACTGAGTTTTGTGGATGTTAACTGACCAGAAATGCCACACCAGAGTTGCAGATAAGCTGTTCCATTCTCAGTGTCTGTGATTGGTTGATATTATGAATGCTATTTCTCTCTGCTGATGGTGCAGTCAATTTCTTGAGAAAGCACAACTTTATGCCGTGGGCACAGCGAGCAGAATTCAGCCACTCGCCCAAGGCGGACTAATTTAGCATAATGACCCGCGTTGCCATGGATCATTACTCTTGGTCAGTAAGACAGCTGTTGAGGTCAAGGTTGGCACATGGGGGAGTCTAGGAAAAAAGAATGTTTCAGGTTGGAAGCAAATCAAATGGAACCAAAAATAATTTAACAGGGAAACCATCTTGTGCTGGGATGCAGTCAGGCTTGAGAAAATGGAAAGTTACACTATTAGTTAATTTTTGTTCTAATGCAGATGTTGCCAAAATTATGGCTACCAAAGAACAGTCTGGCTTTTCTCATTTTGAACTGTACCAAGCAATCAACATTAGTTTTATGATACCAAACAATTTGATATGTCATTTTTTAAGCCTCAAGTGACTTACAGTTTGGACAATGGCACAGCAGCAGTACCCCAGCAGGGAATCAAACCAGCAAACATCTGGTTACAAACCCGGCGCCTTACCACTATGCTACACTGCCACCCCATTTATTAGACAATATTAAATGTATCAAATTCAGCTTAACTGAATGTTTGGTGTACCTCATGATGATGAAAAAATGGTGTCCTAAATAAATAACAGACAAATAGCCAGAAACAAACCACCTTCATAGCATGGTGTGATGGTTGCACACAGTCCTGCTGCAGCAGGCTTCTCTCTGCAGCTCACTCCCTAGAGCGCTTGTCTGCACGTGCTAGTTTGCCTCACGTTTTTAAAAAAAAAACACCCCAGGAACGCCTCTGTTTAGTCACTCTGTCTGCTGCTTCTCTGGGACGCGATGTTAGACAAACACACAGGGAGTCTGGAGGAGAACACTGTGCACTGAGGAACCACCCATTTCCTTCCTGCCGGACCGAGGAGCACGAACACGGAGGCGCCACAGGGAACAACACTGCTGTTCATGGAGGGTGTGCGGTGGGAGACAGCCACCCCTCAGCCTTGTCACAGAGGCTGAAATCCCAGCGCCACTACCTTTCAGCTATTTTAAAACAGGTCCTTTTAGCTATAATTACAAACAACAGGAGGCCTTTCAGCAGGTTTCTACTCTTTTCGGTGTTCCATATTTGGAGACTCGGGGAAAGCAAAGCTGCGTTCATGGCTTGCCCTGCAAGTCTGTGTGATTTTTCCATCATGTTTGATAAGAATGATGTTCCAGCTAAAGGAAATGTCAAATCGTCTCAGAAACGTCAAACTAACGCAGGCCATTTGCTCAGTGCGCATTGGAACAAGGAAAAGCCCCAGGACCTGTTCGGCATTCACCTCCTTGTGACCTCCGCGTGAGAACGGAGATCGACTAGTGGAGTACAGGGAAAGGTTCACCATTAGCCCGTGCTAATTGGATTTGCATGTTTTTCATTTAGATGAATGACTCCCGAGGGGCTGCTGAAGTCTTACTGCGGTCTGAGGAGACACACAAACACACCCCCACTGTGGAGCCTCTGGGTCCAGTTGAGTGTATGCCATTTCTGGGGCTGGGGCGTGTGTGGATGCAAATGCCCATCTTCGTTCATAACCCCACGGTCCTGTTTCTGCCGCACCGCACCCTGGGACTCTCGCATTCCCCCGAACACAGTCGCAACCCCTCAACTTCTGTGGTGCTCCTTCAACAATGCGCATAAATACTTCTTGGACACAGAGTGATGTTTTGTTCATTTAATCTGGTGAGTCCCAGTATGGATTTGGTGAAAAATATCTCTTGTACACCGCATTTCATCAGAAGGACCAACACTGATAAGCAGCCACAACCTGGAGGAAGACCAGTGTTTTGTGACAAGGGTGCCCTCCCACCCCTGAACCAGGAACAGGCTTTGTTATAATATTTCTTGGAAGTAGCATAGTGGAACTTTTGTACAGTCATTGGTAATCGTCCACACCCAAACATGTTCAGTAGTATGGTATTTATGTAAAGCATTCTAAACTCAGACATCTTCAGTAGTACAGTGTTCATGTAAAGTATTCCAGACCAATAGGTGCTCAGTAGCACTGTGTTTATGTAAAGTACACCAGCAGTACATTAGTGCACCACCCATTCTCTGACACAGGGTGCTGTGCTGTTTGGGCTGGGCTGGAGGACACATGGCCAGGCCCGAGACCAATCAGCAGTGGGCTGGGCATGCTCCATGGGTGGGGTCGGCGAGGAACACTTGCCTGCAGTGAAGAGGAAGACGGCCACCATGCGGTGGTGCTTCCGCTGTGTCCCGCTGCAGAAGGAGACGAGGGCGATGAGGAAGGCCACCAGTGTGACCACAGCGCCGGCCAGCAGCAGCACCAGGGTAGCCACCTGCCAGTCTGTGGGACGGGACAGAGAGAGGGAGACATCACCACCAGAAAAAAGGGGGTGTGAGGGGGAATGCGCTGTGGTGTTGTGTGGTTCAACATTTGAAAACCCAACAAACTCTGAGCACGGTCCATCACAGTCCGTCACAGTTGGGCTCCTTAATAGACTGACCCCCCTCATGCTCCCTTCAAGGGAAGCCTGGATTGGGGTTGAGTGAATAAAAACTCGGCCAGAGAGCACCAATTCCCACAATGCACCGGTTTCATGTGGGCGGACTGCGCACACCTCTCTGGCTTGTGTTTTGAAAGCAGGACCCCTTTTCAGCTGCCCAACCAGCATTGTACTGTCCTGTGTGTTGCCACGGTAACACCTCTTGTCTTCTATCAAAGCTTGCATCCCTCTGCTGCCTCACAAAAGAACCTCCCCTCCTGATGGTAGGGAGTTCCTGGCCCCTTCGGTCTGACCCACCCCTGAGAAATGGTAAACTTCTCTCTCTGAGCTCATCAATTCCAACCCCCAGAATCCATTGTCCGCCCCGCGTCTGCCCTGACCCTCACACCCCCTGTTCCCTCCCATGTCGGCCCTAATGAGGCGTGACAGGAGTGCCCTACCCATCCCAGACAAGAGAGAGGGATTCTTTAGAAACATAATTTACCCTCTGGTCTTTTTAAAAGGCAATTCTGGCAGCTCCTTGAGTGCAAATTGACCTGAATCTCAGGACATTTCTGTGCCTGTCCCAGCCTTGTGAATTCCTCTCTCAGGATATTTCTGCATCTGTCCCAGCCCTGTGAAGTCCTCTCTCAGAATACTTCTGTGCCTGTCCCCTCCCTATGAAGTCCTCTCAGGATATTTCTGTGCCTGTTCCAGCCCTGTGAAGTCTTCTCTCAGGATATTTCTTTGTCTGCTCCAGCCCTGTGGAGTCTCCTCTCTAACATGCACTGTCTGTAATGTAATTCATTGTAATGTCTGTCCCTTTCAGCATGCGCTGTCAGTCAGACTGAACAACCTCCCTTTCGTTAAACAACCACCACCAAGAAAAAAGACCAGGAGAACACAGTACCTAGGAGACCCCGAGGAGCGCTACACCCCTTAGCTAACGTTAGTCATGTCCCCTCACCAGCCCAGCTCAGCTTATGAGGCGTTTGGCACTTGTGATGAAAGGAACTCCCTTCTAAAGTGTCTCTAACATGCACCCTGGGGTGTGTTAATGAAGGTGGCCAGCATCTGCTGCTGCTGCACACCTCAGCACACAAGCTGAGAGCAGTGTGGGGTCTTTGTCCAGGCAGGACACTATGTTCTAGTGGGGGTGCGGTGGGGTGGGGTTGAGTTGGGGATGTTCCCACAGGGGAGCCAATGTTACATGGTAAACTCACGTAATTTCATGCCCCACTGGTTACCTGCCTGTGCCCCTGTGTCCCTGTTAGGGTGACACTCACAAACACATGTGCGGGAGTGTTGCATACTCTCCACCCACAACCCACCCCCACCCCCGAATGAGTTTGGTAAAACAAGCACACTGCGTGCCCTCACACCTGAGAAACAAACGGATTTCCAAGTATGGCAGGAAAATTACCACCGGACCATTCCTGACCGGAAAAACACGTGACGTTTTTCTTGGTGAATAACACTCAAAATATGCTCAGCTGCGGACGTTGACAATAACGTTTGTAACGTGCCCTCCTGTTTTGAAAACTATGACGACACAGTGACAATGAATATTGTCATTGGCCCCTACGCAAACATTGCGCAAACCCTTCCCCGAACCCCGCTGCTGAGAGAGGCGGGCTCCGCTGGCGCAACACACGCACTCACAATGCGTAGGGATTTCAATAGTGCACCCAGCTGACACGTCACTCAGGCTTAATCGCCCCTTAACAAGCCCCCCAACAGCAAACAAGAATCAATCACCGCGGCAAACACGAGACTGCATCGGCTCCAGATGTGGGGAGCGGGGATTGTGCGCAACAAATGGTCGACTCTTTATTCCTACAAAACAATAACAAAAAGCTGGAAAAATTCGCTGATTTGCATCTGTCACACAGTCTGTGATGTGACCCCTGACTAAAAGACAACGTAGTGATCGCATATAGCGGCAAACGGTGGATTACCCTTCGCTTTATATTATACGATTTATTTTTCCGTTACCCATACAATATACGCAAATATAACAGTTTAAACGGCTGTGCTGCTTTCAAGCTAGACTTGTTTTAAACCGAGCCACGAAGCGCAGTTTCAATTAACCCATGGCAGAGGCTACTAATGTTGTTACTACTGTTGAACTATTAACTAAGGTTAGTTTTTACATAGTTGGCGACAGTCACTCCTCTGACAACCCATGAGACCGCAACTGAGTTTGATGCTACATTAAGGTATCATCACTGTTCGACATTGCATAGTACAGTAGCTACCTTGTTTTGCACCGCTTGAGCTGTTAAAACTTTGTAGCTTACCAGATCTGAGAGTCGTGAAGCATTGCAAGACCGCGTCGACTTTCCTGCAGGATTCCCATAGCGACAAAGAGTAGCGCTCCGCTGTAACCCAAGCTGGACTCAGCAGTGCTACAACATCCAAGCCCAGGGCAAGAAACACACAAATTAAGGAGATCAGTTTAAACGGTCGGACCACGTATGATTCATTGACAGACATCTTCTCGCATTACATTGACCCAGATTTGCCTGCGCTTTAAAAAAATTATAAACGAGAAAAAGCACTTTTGAGTTCTAGCGTCCCTCCGCCCTGTAAATTCAGCTCGACTGTAAGCATAGGAGGCACACGGAGAGCAACCACTATTTTCCGCGGGTGCGCGCTCAGGTTTCTGTGCGCCGCCAGCTGGCGAATGCAGAGAGGGAGGGTAGAGCGAAGTTTTTTCCCCTTCTTTACTCGATGGCTGTGTCCCAATCCACGCTCGCGACTGGACCGTACACTCGCGAGGGGGAAGGGAAGGAGGAGCGGTGCGTCTGCAGAGGGACAGTCGCCGCAGTCGTCGTTAATGATCAGTGTTAATTGGAGGGGTTTGAAATCGACGGTGGAGAAACTGGGGAAAGATGGAGAAATGGGTATATGTTACATAAATTATAGCATGTTATATTTCATACTATATTTCACCTAATCAGTGAGGGAATTCAAATACACTCTAAAGTGAAAATTTGGGTAGTTAAATAGCTTCTGGCACATCCATCTGAAATTTCGAATTGGTAAGAGTGTCTGTATGCATCCTGATGAGATCCAAAACACAGTCCAAAATCAATCAGTCACTAGTTATCAGGCTGTCACAGTCCACTCTTCCACCTACCCAATAATATTCTCTTCCACAATATCCGTCATTTCCAAATCAAATCACAGAAATACACTCTCTCAAAAGGACTGACAGTGAAACAATTACATGGCTTAAACAATTACACAGCATCCACCACAGTTGCGACTACATGAATGCTAGCTCTCAGAAGAGAAGGAGGTACAAAGTAGATGGCTGTTGCCAAACAACGGTATTATTAATTTGTCTGTGAAAGAAGGCTGTGTTGAAAATCAGACTTGACACTGTGCTAGAAATATTCTACACTATTGGAAATATAGGTCTGTAGATGGCCTGTTTTAGTCATTGAACTTCTTGTGTTCTAAAGCAACTGTGAACCACATCAGCTAACCACATAGCTAGGTAATTATCTTGAATAGCTATAGAACTGTAAATATCATGAAAGTTAGCTTCATTTATTTACAATAAATAAATAAACAAATTCGCTAGCTACATCACTTAACTCAGTTATGTACATTTTGTGCAAAACCCATTCAACATTGCAACAATTTCATGATAATTTTCCGCTGATTCGTCCAATCGGCATGAAATCTTATCGTCGTGTGACGCAACACGGATGCCACACGAACAAGAATTGCTCACTCCATCTCAAGTGAGATGGAGTGAGCAGAGCGGTTACAATCGGAAAGCCCTCGCCCTAATCTACGCTCCAACATTCCTATGCCGGAAGTGAGATCACTTGATTATGGTCACTTGATTGTTAAGGATAAACATGCGGATGGTATTGAGGAAATGGCTACTTGATTGTGAACTTACACCCAAGTCTTTATACACCCACTGAGTCCCCTAAACATCCGATGCAATTCATTAAACACTGGACAAATTAACTATGACAACAGCCTCCACTGCCTGAACTTGCTGTAAGTCAGCTAGTTATACACTGTAATGCATTAAAAAATGTTGTGCCTTGCACATGTTTATAAAATATTACTGAAAATCTATAAGTATCAAGATATACATCTATTCATCAGAATGCTGATTTGGATGGAATGCTAATATTTTTTCCAATGTTATCTTCACGTGTGTTAGCTGAGTTAACCTAGTGTAGCATGACACTTGTGACGTGCGTCATGAAATCATTTTAAAAGTTAAAACTCAATTGTGATACTGTTCCTTTGTATTTGTTTTCCTGCTCCAGCCAATGTTACATCATGCAGCGTCTGAACAGTCTGGAGCTCTGGCTGCAGGGGACATTTGAAGAGAGAGAGGACCCACAGCAGGCCTTTACCTGAAAGCTACCGCCTTCTTGGCCAGACTTGCAGGCACCTGCACAAGTGGGGTCAGAATCACAATTGTCCTTCGCTGAAATCTTTACAACCTGGGTTGCGGACGAATAATACAATATTCCACTGCATTTATATTAGCTTAGCAGGTGTCTAACTTATTGACTTGAAGAGTTTACGCTTTTTCAGTGTTAAACATTCACACCACCAGATAGTTACTGAGGCACTGCAGGCCAAGCACATCTCCCAAGAGTACAATAGCAGAGCCTGATCGGAGAATCATACCGCCAACATTTTGGCTACCACACTGCTGCCCAACCTATATTGTAGATGAGTGATATGCCATCTTGAGGAAGTATGCCATCTGATGTTTTGTTTAAATTACGTTACATTACATTATTGTCCTTTAGGAGACAATAATGTCTCCTAATGTCCACTTCCCTCATAGATGGTGCTCCACTACTATGCCACAACACAGTGCATCACTTCTTTGAGGCCTCTGCACACACTTAGATAAACTGAGACATTTAATAATGGAGTAAGTTTCGCTGATAAAGCCAGTTGAACTGCCGGCACACAAGCAGGTGTGTAAGCACGAAAGAATTCTGTGCTTTCTAATGTAAATACATGAAATACAGCCCATTAGCATTAGCAAACTGAGCATTAGTCTGAAAGTGACAGCCACTCTCTGTCCAGGAAAAGTTTACAGTTACAATGCACAGCAGGGCTCTGCACTGACTTTCTGGAGGGTAGGGACTCAACTAGCTTAGCAGTGGTCAGTCTGGCAGAAAAGGGAACTCCTGACAATAGGACCGAAAAGGCAGGGTGTCTTAAACCCCCTAGCACCCCTTCCCCCTGCCACCATCGCGCACAGGAAATCTTTGTCATATCTTGACATTCACATGGATGCACCTCTCCATATCCAAGACCAAGTGATTCTGTGCTTGTGCCGGCGGCACTTAAACCAAGTTAAAAATAAACTCACGGCAGGCTGGCTTGGATGGAGAGGGAGCCTGAAAGGCGAAAAGAAGAAAGAGAGAGGGAAGGAGGGATAGAGAGCCCAAAGACCTCAGTGGTGTCACAGTACTCCCCTCACAGGAAGGGTGTGCTTTAAGGGGGGGTGTTTGGGGGGCTCAAGGTTGCTGAAGGAGGACCATCACCTTTCCTCCCGTATCTGTTTCATCTCCGGTGGTAAAAAAAAAGCACAAAAGCAAAATTTAAAAAAGCAGAAACTGCGAAACTGCGAAATGGGGACATGGGGTTTGTATTGGATTACTGGTGACGGACACTCAGGAATACACAAATCCTCTTTCCCCTCACTTGTCTTCACAGGAGCCTTAAAACTGTGTGTGTGTGTGTGTGTGTGTGTGTGTGTATGTGTGTCTGTGTGTGCATGTGTACGTGTATGTGCGTATGTGTGTGTGTGTGTGTGGAAGGGAGGGGGTTGGGGAGTGGGCAGCTGTGCATGAAACACAGGACGGGGGCATCAGCTTTGAGCACCAGTTCAAAGAGTCAAATCCAAAGTGTGTCAGACTTTGGTTTCATCCGTCCTTCCTCTGAAGATAGTTGCTGTTCTTTTCTGCCAGTGTTGGTGCTTTTGTTCTTCCCGCAGAAGGCTGTCCCGCAGAAATACCTTTTTTGTGGTTCAAGAGAGCCGTCTCTGCGGACATGCGTCGTCTCGAACCCCTGCATCTGATCTGACAGGAGGCCTCCTCAGGGCCTTGTGCAGGCCCGTTGGTCGATCGATCGCTCAGTGCCAGGATGGGAGCGCAGACCCGGTTTCCTCAGTCTGCAGAGGAAGAGTCTCCAATTGCATCCCCCTTACTGCTGTTTTCACTGCTGTTGTCACTTTGCCATGGCTACCGGTGAGAACGTGAGATGGTGCCAGGTTTAACATCTTTCAGGGGTTCTGTTCTGTCTTATAGTGAATAACAAACTTTGCTTACACTTACGATGTAAATGTTTTGACATTCAGCATTTTTTCTGATGCAGAAAAGGCAGCACTGCAGTCATTTGTTTAGAAGGAATGTTCATGAAAGACCATATGAAAGACATATATACTGTGCTTACAATAGGAAACCTAGGAATAGGAAAGCTGTCACTTGCTATCACACTAAATTAAAGTCAGCAGAATGATTTAAGTTTTTATGGAATTTAGCACAGAATACTCAAGACACAAGATTTTAAAGACAGTCTTATGTTGTGGAACATAAGTACATTGGGTAAGCGCCAATTGAATGAGTGGGTGTGGCTTCACTGGTGTCAACCTGCAAGCACCTGATGAGTCATAAGGTGCCTGAGGGTAGCAAGATGAGCAATCCTTACTGATGACACAGCTAGGAATGGACCCGGGCCATAGCACGTAGCATGTGGCCAAAAAGAATGCCCTAGTTGTCCAGGAACCCGTAAGATCGGTTTAAATGTTTATTTTACAGACCCTCAGCTTTCATTACAAAACAATGATGGCAGATCAATTCAGTCAGCTTAACGTAAACTGGAAAATTGTCATTGTATGTGTGTGACAGAGGCCAGCCATTGGATGAAGAGCCACATCTGTGTAATTAGGAGTGGTTTTAAATTCAGATGTGGGACCTGTAGCTGGAGCAAATTATTTGTGTTTAACTCTGCCAACAACGGGTCCTGGTTTGTGTTTTTTTTTTCAAAGGCTATTGCATTGACCAACACCACAACATTTGGGGTTAGTGGTGGCATGTACACTCCCTGTAATACCGGTGACCCATAATTCATTTTCTATATGGTAAGTAAATACCAGAGTGGAGGGAACAGTTAAGACTGGAAACCTGAGCACTCAGTTGAATAGTGCAGTCAGTGGAATGCTCCCATGACTTTGCTGAGATTTCCCGATTTGTGTCGAATTTTAAATATGAAAGATGATTTGCAAATCTCTTCCTGCTGTTTTTATGAGTAGTACATCAGCCAGTATTGTCCCTTGAAGACTTATCCTTCACAGCTGTTACACCCGTGTCATACCCCCCCGCCCCCAAAAAAAACAAAAAAACAATCCTGCCCACATGAAGTTGGTAATGTTAAATTCGACTTGCCATGTTTCCGCCCTGTTGTGGATTCTGTTTAAATCTTCTTGAATTAATTCCAAGTGGTCTGTTTTCCCGGAGTTTAATGTTGAGTTGAACTATTTTTGACCATGTCCTTGTCTGGGTCTTTTATGTAAATAAAGAACAGCAGCCTCAGCTCCCTGGTCAGACACGATCCCTCTTATCACTGCTCTCTGCACTTTGTGCTGGAGCCAATTTTTTAATCCACTTGGAGATGTCTTCTTTAATTCCTACTTCCTGATTTCAGTTTGATAACAAGTTGTGTATGTGGTACTCTGACAAACTTGTTTTTTTGAAAATCCAAATAAAATGATAGCATGAGCCAATTTTGAGTTGACACATTTTGTTTCCTCAAAGATGTTTATATTTCATTTTCATGTCATCCCATTGCATAAACATGTTGACTATCCCTTTTACTATATTATTCAGAAACAATTATAACCTTTATATAACCCAGATTGGTATCATCCCTATTCTTATATAGCAGCATTGCATTGCCCTGATTTCAATCATCAGTACTTTCTCCAATTTCTAGAGATTGTGTAAAGATAAAACTTCATGAACAACTCTCTCCAAGTTTTTAAAATTCTCTTGGCTATTATACCATCAGGATGTACTGACATATTTGTCTGAAAATTTGGTAATTTTGACACTACTTTGGTAATTTTAACACTACTTTGCTTTTACAGTACACGGGCATTAGATGTAACTGCAGGCATATTTGCAACCTCTTCCCTGGTGAAGCAATCAACAAAGCAGCTGTTTGGTGTATGAGCAGTATCTTTATTGACATAAAGCAACCCCCCTTCTCTATTCTCCATGCTATTAGCCTAATGTTGAAAGTATTATGCAGTAACTGTCTGCCTTGGTTCTGCTTTATGTTTGCCCCAAAATCGAAGTTCATCTGATGCTTTAGCCTTGAGACCAGATCTAAAGTGACCCCAGCCCAACACTGGTTGATCACAACTGCAGAGGGCAAAGCAGTGCCCGAACGCAGAAAGCTGCCAGAGCAGTGTAAAGATTCCACCAAACAAAGAGCCTGCTTGGATTCTTGAAATGTATTATTTATCCGAGATCAGTCTGGTAAACAACAACTTTTTATTTTATTTCCGCACACTGTCCTGGTGCGCCAGTATTGGCATGACTACAAAGGAATCAGATCGTCATTATCCCTGCAGTCAACTCCCCACCGGGAGCAACCCAAAAAACACACACATACTGTACACACACACAGAGCTCTGCTTTAATACACACATACATAAAGTAAAGGTATACACACACACACACACACACACACACACACGCACAGCTCGACTTTCACATCTCCCGTGTTTATTGTTCTGCTCTTGGCTCCAGCACTCCCACGCTCGGTACTATTAAAAGTACTGCAGACTCCCCAGCTCTGCAGGGAGATACACTGAGTGACATGTGAGAGAGGGAGGGAGAGAGAGAGGAGTGGGGAGAAAGCAAGAAAGAGCTGAGGGAGAGAGGGGTGCAGAGAAAGAGAGGTAGAGAATTACTCCTGTTCCTTCATTTTATTTTATTGTATGTATGTATATACGTGTCTATATGCACACATATGTGTGTTTATGTATACATGTATATGTGCGTATTATGTGCTTTGGTAGTATTTACACAATTTTTACACATAATTTGTACCAATAAAGCAGGAGGAAAGGAAGAGGAGAGATGAAGACAGAGAAAGAGAGAGGGAGAGAGGGATACAGAGAGAGGGAGACAGAAAAAGAGAGGGAGGGACACAGAGGGAGAGAGGGATGTAGAGAGGGGGAGAGAGAGAGTGAGGTAGAGAAAGAATGGCAGGAGAGATCTGGGGGACACAGGAACAGAGACATAGAGGGGAAGGATACAGACAGAGTGAAAGGGTGTATGGATGGGGGGTTAACTGCACCAGTTTGTAGCTGAGCGCTCTGTCCTGCGCGGGGTGCCCCATCCCGGGCGGAGGGGCGGTCCCGTGTGAAAAGAGCACACTGCTGCCACTGCTGTGTCAGAACAAAGGAGCAGCGCTTTCCAGAGGGGTCCATCCCGTTCTCTGTGTGTGTCCGCGTGCGCTGGGGCCAGCGGGTGGGATGGCCGCTCCCCATTCAAACGGCCCAGCACCCACTCAGCCGTCCACCCCTGGCCCTGGCAAACACAGGCGGTAACGGCACCGCTCACGCACACCGGCCTCGTGGCCACGCCCCTGCCAAAACAAAACAAACAAACAAAAAAAAAACACAAAATGGGAGAACAATGAGGGGGACGTGGAAAATGAAGGCTTCGGTGGCTCGCCTGTGGCAGAGGCGGCCTTCGCATTGGTTTCTGTTGCTATGTTACTGTGAGCAATGTCACGGGGGACGCGTTAGAACTCCTCTTTGAATTCGCTGTTGCAGAGTCCTTACTGTCAGTAACTTTACTGAAAGAAAACAATCATTAATATCAGAGCAAAAAGTATTATAGTGAAACTATTAACACAGAAAAATACACCTGTCCTGTTATTAGTGCATAGAGTCTGTTGGATTATATGTGCAGTAGAGATCACATACATAAAGTTCACGTACAATTATGCTGAACAATTTTAAAATTGGCACCACAATACACAAATTTTGGTTTAAGAGCTACAGACAATGCCCTGTGAGGAAATCCCTTCTCAGCCCCCTCACTGGACCAGTGCGGCAGTTTGATAGACGCCATGATTTGCCTGCTCTCACCGACCAGTTTGGTAACGGCCAGCTGTGACACCTAGTCACCACAAGGTGGCAGCAGTGCAGAATCTTCGCTTGGAGTCTGAGGAAAGTAGGAGAGATACTGCAGAATTCCACAATCGGTTTAATCAAAATGTCTTATATTTAAATTTTAAAACTTGTAAATTTTACAAGGACCCGTAATTTCTTTTTCAATATTACCGATGCTCAGCCAGTAACTTTACACCCTGTCATACCAATAAAGAAAAACCCAGCTCTCTCAAACCTTCTTTCTGTTAGAAACGGAGAGCAGCAGGAACTTGAGATGATGGTGCGTTTTTAATGTGATTTTGTCCACTCAAAAACACGGATGCTTTCTTAATTCCCTAAAAAACATAATCAGCGCTTTGTGGCGGGGAAAAAAACCCCTTCCAGTCTGGGCCTATCAGACCGGGGGCCTCCCTCCACACTAAAATAATCGCAGAAAATAAGTACAGAAAATAATCTTCAGAGTCTGATGCAATAGGTTTATTGTATATGTGCGCATACAGCAAACCGGGCTGGCCCGTGGAGCAGTTATGTCATCAGTCAAGTCCCCAAAGCAGTCCCCCAAACCCCAAAATACATTTTCCTTTTAAGTCTTTACCTTACCCCTCCTGTAGTGTCATGCCTCCTTTTCCTGTTTTCTAGCATGCTTTCTCAATACCCCCATATTTTCACGCTTTCTGTACACCTTTATTTTATTTTTTTCAAGCAGCCTGAAGTTCCCCATTATTCTCCAGGCCGCACCTGTTACAATTTTTTTTAAACCTAAGCATCTGGCCAATTTACCAGGGTCATCCTTACTAATACCAGCTCATAGTTTTCTTACCTAAAGTAACCCTGTATATGTGTTTTTATGAACTAACATAACCCCGGGCAATCTGAAAAAAAAAAACCCAAATGCATCTTTCTTTTATTCTTTTTCCCTTAGCTCCTCTTGGAGCTTAGACTCAGACCCCCTTCTTCAGTTTCATAACACATTTTCTGTACAGTATTATTTTCCAGTCTGACCTTGTCCCCACTTCACCATTTGCCTTTTCTGTACACTATTGTTGCTAAGCGCGCACCTATCTGATACACACAGAAAACAGCTGTCCTGCCTTGGCCGTACACCATCATCTCTGGGGCTGCACATATCTAACATATCAATAGGTTGATTTTTTGCTATCAAAAAGTTGATTACTTGCTCCATCCTGTCTAATAACTACTAAGCAGTCTTTGTATAACACTACACAAAGAACCTCAATACTTGCAGACACTAAACAGTCTTTGTATAAACAAAGAGCCTTAATATTTGTGATCTCCTCCTCACAGAGTCCAGTTATTTTTATTTTAAGCTCAGGGTCCATCTTCTGGGCAATGTCCAGACAGTGTCTAACTCCGATTATCAGCCCCAACAACAGGCTGCACTTTGTACCTTATGGCATACAGTTCTCTCACAGCTGCATAACCCCCCCACCATCTCTTTAGTTTCTGCTCACATGCATACAAAGTATAATTGAATACATATTGTTTATTTAAGGCTAACATATTAGATTGTCTGGTTTCCTTACACACTTCCAGACCTCCACGTGTATAGTAAAGATAAAGTAAATATCTAATATATCAATAACTTCAGTTAATATGTCAATAACTGTGGTTAAAATCAAAAACTAACATCTATTGGCAATGCTTATAATGTTTGCTGACAATAATTTATTTCCACCATGTAACAAGCTTAATTGTACCACGTCAAGCTCCGCTTTTCTCTGGTGGAGTGAAAGTGGCAATGCTTATAATTTACACATGGGGTATACACTTAGTCAAAAATTTTCCACCACAGCTTCTAAATGCAATGAGCGTGAAAATGGAATCAACGCGAGTAGCAAAACAGAAGAAATGATCGGTGGGTGTCGTCTGAGCTTGTTCAATTCAACAAAAGGTAACGGAGAGTTAAAGGCGGAAAGCAGACCTCCATTTATGCAAAGCAACAGTCCCAGTCAGTCTCTTGTGCTGCTCTGTCTATGGAGTGTGAGTGTTGGTGCTGAAATATTCATTAAAGGACCCAAAAAATAAATAATTCTCCTAAGTGGAACAGGAAAATATGTGATGATGTATTATTTAAAAACGGAGAGGAGTTTAGCGGAGGAACAAAGTGCAACAAATCAGTTTCAGAGGGCTTTGGTCGTGGGACTTCTCCAGCTGAGATGCAGCGTCATTGATGTGATGTAATCACTTTATAACTGTGACTGTAGATGCCGTTCCCCTTTTTCTGTGTGTTTTCATCGGACCTTCTCACATGTGAGTTTATACCAAGTGCAAAATGAACGGATTTGCACTTGTGGGTATATGCCACTCACAAAATATACAGATTCGAACATGTGGGTATGGCCAAAATACAAACTGAATAGAGCAAATCCAAATCAAATGATGCATGGCCTACATTGAGTTGTACTGTGTCTTGGGCAAGAGAAGTAAAGCGGAACTATGACTGACAAAGGACATTTAAAAAGGAATATGACATTTTTGTAAGGGCATTTGTGGTAGGCAAATATTACCAGTGTAGGTAAATGGAAGTGTTAAAATTTTCTGAAATAGATTTAAAATGACACCAGAATTCAATGGTGGAAACCGTGGCCCAAATATAAGGCCACACAAACGTAGTGCTTGATGAATCTTGTCATTCCAGTCAATCTTGGACCACAGGTAATTTGTCAGAGAGACAAGGACATCTATAAACAGATGCAACAAGAGCCCAACTAAAAACGTATTGCCTCCATTCACTCACCATTTCGCCATGGCAACAGGACATTGATGAATAATACATGTGGAATGAAAAAGATGGCATCCTGGCAGCGCTGTGTGGCGCAGCAGAGAGGAATGACGTGTGGAGAACAGGCCGTGGTGGAGATAGAGGTCAGATAGGCCGCTGATCCTGGGTCAGTCATTCCCCTTGTCTCCCAGTGCTCAGGTCCAACAATTGCTGATCCCAGGTCAGCTCATCTCCCTTGTGTCCCAGCACTCTGATCTAAAAACCACTGATCTGGAGTCAGTTATTCCTCTTGTGTCCGAGTGCACTGGTCCAACAACTGCTGAGCCTGGGTCAGCCATTCTATTCGTGTCTCAGTGGTCTGGTCCAACAAACATGGGATTTGGCACTTCATAACAGTTTTAGAAAAAAAGTACATACAGTAGCATTACAGCACAAGAAAAAAAAGCTGTTTTTAGGTGTGCTTCAAAATCTCTGCCTGATTTTTAAGGCTATAATATTGTGCAATGTGCATATATATTTCTGTCTGAAAAAGTATTCAACATACCAATACTCTGCTGCTTTTAAACTGACATTTTAAAAATGTCTTCAACCTTCAAATGCATTCAGCAT
Organism: Megalops atlanticus; assembly: GCA_019176425.1. NCBI lineage: Eukaryota > Metazoa > Chordata > Actinopteri > Elopiformes > Megalopidae > Megalops > Megalops atlanticus. Next base: position 4,264,845 of record CM032888.1, read on the forward strand.
GTGACTCATTTTCCTCCTCTCATTTCTTAGGCAGTAAATGAATGGAAAAATGAATAAATAAATAATTGCAATTACTGTCATCTAAAACTGGAGCTGCTGCCAACAGATCCCACAGCAACTCTCTTAATTGTTTCCCTTGTTCATTTCCCTCATGCATCATCATCTACATGCCACAAATGACCACTTTCCACCCAAAAGCATTAATAATCACACTTTAACTCTCCCTGTTCAGTCTTTTCAGGTCAATAAGCACATGCAGCATATTGCAGATCAGTTCAGTAAAAATGATTTTTCAAAATAGGGAAGGAAGGTAGGGAATGGGAGATTTGCACTAGATGTATAATGTCATCTGGAGTCATCTAGAGTATAATAGAGTATAATAACAATTCTGTTGTTAGTACAATGTTAAAAAAACTGCAGAATATGGGGGAATAGTACATTACAGTGGTGCAAGATAGCTGAACATACTCAACTTAAGTAGCCTTGTCAGAGTATGTACTGTATAAGTAAACACCTGTAAGCACAGTTTTCACAAAACTGCAAACCAGCTGACAGAAAGAAATCCCTTTAGTAACTGAAATCAAAGAACAAAATTGCAGTGATTCAGTATCATATCTGACACCTTGGGCATCAAGAAACTCAATACAATCAAGAAAATCTTCTATTTATGAATTCTCATGCATAGGTTCAGTTCAACTGGTTGGTGCAGACAGCTGGTTTGATTTCAGGTGTTGATGAAATTAAGAATGAGGAGGGACCTGTGAGATATTTTTCAAAGTATCACTCTAAACATCCTGATCTTTTTCCTTACTTCTAGCATTAAGTGAGCTTCCAGTCTGAGGCTTCGATGTATGCAGGTTACAAATATTGTTCACATTGGTATAACTGTCTTTGTCATTATTGCACATTGTGAAAATGGAGATAATATTGTGTTATACAGGGAGATAATATTTGGTTGGATAGGTAATCTGTAAAATGGATGTACCATATTGACCCATATGTAAGGGGATCATGATTATATGGTGACTCCTGCTTTAAAAGAAAACAAAGTCATTTTATAAAACCAAGCAAATGAATAAATACAACTTTATCAATCAAAGGGGAGAAAAATAAATGTTCTCCTCATCACCACAGAAGGTATCAGCAAACTGCTCATGTTTACAAAATGATTTCCTCCAGAGCTTAGCACTCAAAAACATGACATCGCCTCAGGTTATTTTTTGGTGACATCATATTTTTAGTAGCACAACAGTTGCTTGATGTTTCTGCTTCGTTACCTGCCACAAAGGTAAACTCAACGTCTCAACTCATTCTCAGTCCCTCAGATACTTACCCAGGTTTTGGTTTACTTTTTTTTACATGCTAACTACACACTGCAGGTGATGAATAAACATCCACTAACATCATTTTAGCTAATGGCGCCATCCTTTGTTACTTAGACCTATATTGGGGCACATAATATATCTTGCTATTGAATACATTTATTGTATTCAATGTTTTGTATTTCACCTGACATTTTAATCTTTCTAGGAGCAAAGATGTAAAGTGTTTAATTTTTAAAATAACTGTCAGTCTCCAGCACTAGGTCTCATTTTCCTGAATGTGGTGAGCACATGTGATCTACTCTTGATGGACACTGTTAAGTATGCCCCGGTCACAGTGACTTCTCAGCTAAACCAGTTATTATTCTTATGGGCACATGGGCCAATGGGAACATGTATGTAACCTGTTACCAAAAAAACCATAATCACACTGCTGCTACTGCAAAAAGCATTAGATGAGTAACAAAAATCAGTAGAGGGTGTACCATCACTGTACATTGTGCATTATTGTCGATACTTTGTGTTGGGCAGTGGTGAAGCTGGCTTGTGCTGAATACTGAAGACTCTGGGGAATTTGGCCTGTGGGGAATTTGGCCTAGCCTGTGAAATAGAGGCTCTTGTTGCTGTGGTTCATCCCACTGTTTGCTGGCAGGGTGCTGGCGTGCACGTCACTGGCTCCGCTGAGACAGTGAAGTTACGGTCTGTCCTCTTACAGGTGGAGATACAGGAGCTGAGCAGATGTGTGAAGGAAACATGGCAGATGTGACGATAGCCCGGCGCAGGGAGGTGTCACAAAACAATCTTCTGGATCCCAAACCAGCAATTTGGACAAAAATGTTTAGAGAGCCATGAACATATTTTCAGATTCCTGTTAGGCATGTTTATTTTGTTCTTTTCCATCCTTTGGCATTGATATTACAGCTATTCTTTTGGGCCTGGTTTTGTGCGACATTGTCCTGAAAACATACAGACAAATTTTCTTCTGAAAAAACAAATGTTGATTATTTTCTATCATTACTGAAAAAAAGAAAATCTGGTAATCTTAATTACCTTTTACTTTTTAGTTTAAGCTCACCTGTGGGTTTTTTTATTCATGAAAGCTGTGAAAATTTAGGCAAAAACAGGTGAAACCTGAATTTTTTGTAATGTATTCACTAAACTAACTGATAAAAATGAATTGTCATGTACTACTAATATCAATGTAAAAATGAAACAAAATGTTAAAATCGTGATCTACTGAGCTTCAGCTGTGCCCTCCTTGGACACAGGTCAATTGAAAGCTGAAAGTTGGCTTCCCTTAGATTTATAGTCCCTTTCACTCATATCTGAATCACTGTGTCCCATTTGTGAACTGAAAGGCAATTAATCTCTGGGAAAAAATGAACAGAAAGGACCTCACCATATTTCACTTTTGAGGTGGAAATATTTCTGGCAGAGAACTGATTAAGCTTCTCAGGATGAAATAAGTCATTCTCTGTGGCTGTGATGCAGAATTGCCCATGACCTTGGCTTTTGTATGAGCATACAGCTATCTCGACTCCTGATTTCAAATGTCAAAGATTGCGTTTTCCACACACTGCCTCACAAGTACAAAAAGACAGAGATGGACGAGGGGACGGAACAAAATGTTATTACCCTGCTAACACATTGCTGTCTCACAACATTCCAGTAAGGTTGTGGTTTGGTCTTTGCCAGCTCAAAGCTGCAACAATATTTTTGACCAATCAATTCAATTCAATTCAATTTTATTTGTATAGCGCTTTACAACACAAGTTGTCACAAAGCAACTTTACATTGTTACCAGGCCTGAGACTGCCTGAGAGCAAGCCTAAGGCAACAGTGGCAAGGAAAAATTCCCTAATTAACAGGAAGAAACCTTGAGCAGAACCTGGCTGCTTCTGGCTAGCACTGGGCAGATAGAATTACAGAGAATACTTAAGCTGTAAACTGTACTTAAGACATTTGAATTAGATAGACAACAGTAATTACACAACAGAGTAAAAATGTAATCCTGGATTGTCCAGTTCTTGGCACACAGTTGGCTTGATAGGCAGGGCAGCGAGGTAGCTGAACTGGAAATCGGGATGTGGCGCTTGAGCTACATCTCAAGGCAGCAGCCCAGAGCAGGGGCAGGAAACAAAAAGAAAACAGTGATTAGTGGATGTTAATTGCAGGAATGAAAAACATAAAGGCATAAAGGCAAGGGGGGGAGCAGAGTGGGGAAGAGAGATGCATGTGTGTAATAAGGACAAATCCCAGCAGATAATCACTGTGGCAGCATATCTAGGGGATGAGAGGCAAAGAGCCAGCACAATCATGAGGGCAACCCTAAGGCAGTCAACACCAGAGCACAACCGGATCAACTGAACACAGAGTCACCAGGCCACGTCCAGACCATGTGGGTCTGTGCATGTGCAATGTTGTTGCAATGTTGGCTGAAGGTTGTGGTTTGGTTTGTGCCAATGTAATGTGACAGCTACTTTGTGACATAATGGCTGCACATGGACATCACTGGAACATCACTATTTGAAAAAAAGTGTAAGGTGATTAACATCACATCCTGATTTTTACAGAGTCTAGAATAGTTCTGCTGTGTTATAATGAAATTGTCCAAGACGGTTAAAAAGCCCCATTTTTTCTCAGAGGCAAACAGACGGTTCCTTTGAACACCATACACATTTGTCGTGTTCGTTTTCTTCTTAAGCTTCTGGGTTTCTGTTCTGTCAGTCTGTTTTAGCATGTTGCTTTGTAGTTAAAGTCTTCAGGGCCTCATCCTTGATAGGCATAAACTTTCACAGAAACTGAAACAGTTTCAGGTATGAGTCTTCTTTCCGAGTCGAGTAAAATTTGTTTAAATGTTGGTAGGTAGTGACGTGGATCATGCCAGCACTAGATGCAGCATTCTACATGACTAAAACCAAATTCTGACTTTTATAGATCCGCTAATTGTACTTCTCTTCTGTATAGAAATTGCATAAAATACATAAAGAATGAAGAGGGTATTATACAAATTTAGATTTGCAGTGCTTTTAGTTACATTTCACCTTAAGGTTAGATTAGTAAACAAACTACTATACTAGTTATCATGAATAAATGATTAACTGACACATTTATAAAGCAGAGATGGAGCTACATGAGTATATAGTTAAATACATAAACATGAATACTGTGTGCTAGAAGGCAACTGTTCCAAAAGCAGTTGGATGCTTTACACCATTGTAATGCATGACTGGCTGTCATTAATTACACGTTGGTGTGGATGGTTGCCATTTTACTATAGATGCACATGGGGTAAATTCATAATGAAGTACCGTGAGTTAATGCTTAACAAACTGTCAACACACATTAGTTAGACATCGGAAAAGGTGTGAATGGTAACTAGTACATTAGTTCAAGTTATCCAATGTAACCTTAGTGTAAGGTCTTACTGAGCTATTGTGTAGCTCGGGGTGGCAGTGTAGCATAGTGGTTAAGGAGCAGGACTTGTAACCAAAAGGTTACCGGTTCGATCTTTGCTAGGGACGCTGCTGCTGTACCCTTGGGCAGGGTACTTAACCCACAATTGCTTCAGTAAATATCCAGCTGTATAAATGGATAACATTGTAAGGAACGGTAACCTATGTAAGTCGCTTTGGATAAAAGCGTCTGCCAAATGAATAAATGTAATGTAAATGTGTACATTTTTCATCATTGAGTCTCTCTACTTTCTCTCTAATATCATTGACTGTGTCTACAGGCACATTAACATTCTGATGCTATTCTGAATATTCACATTTTCTGACTATGGTTTGAGTCATGTAAACACCTTATTGTGGTAACCTTAGCTCAAATAAGCCTGTATTCTAGTTATGAGAAAACCATTCTGTATTCTGGAATATTAGGTCACTTAAACATTTTATTCTGAATAGTTGTTGCTGAATGTAAAATGAAACCTGTGGAACAGCAGTGGTTGTGAACCGCATGGATGCATGAAGCATGTTTCGCTTCCTGCCCCCTCCAATTGCACCGCTACTGAGAATAGAAACAAGACTGACCTCTCAGGTCATAGCATTCTATGTGAGGCACCAGAGATAACTGGAAGAGGAATTGTCATTATTGACCTTATATGATGGTCAAGCCAACCAATTCCTTGAGCTGGGTGCTGAAAATTGTACAAGTTGTTGGCACTCTGTACACCAGGTGTTTTTGTGGCTTTTAGCTCTTACTGTTGCAGCAGTCACTGTGTTGCTATAAATGCCAGCAATTGCAAAAATGACTCAATTGTGTCTGCATAATATTCTGGTGTTTTCCAGTCCTGCAATGTTGCAGAATCATTATGGCACATAATGTGATGTGTCAATCACACCCAGCTTACAGTTACATTCTTTTCATATTGGTTACCAGTGAACTTCGGTTTTATTCTGAAAAATAGAGCAATAAATTCATTTCAAACCACCATAATCCCAACCACTGACTTCAAATAACACCTTGAAAATGCACACCCATCCCTCATCTTAGCCTTTATAATGAGGTGTTGCACATTTCATTGTTAGCCATATAATGAGATATTGCACACATGACCACAGGCTTTATAATGAGATACTGCAAAACTCATTGTAGGCCATATAATGAGATGTATCTGGGACTAAGAAGAGAAGACTCCAGGGGGTACCCAGGAGACCCAGGTGACCTCAGTCAGCATTTTGTGCCTCAGGTAACTGGAACATCCTGCTGCAACTCTCTTCTCAATTCAATCAGCCTGCTGTCCTGACTCATGCAGACTTATCCCATTTCCAACACCAGTGCGGCAAGCAAGTGTTTTTCAAAGGCGAGAAGAGCTTACTGGGTTCAGGTCCCAGCCCTGACAGGTAAGTGTAATGGGTTCTGAAACCCACGGCAGACCTGCCCTGATGCTTGGTGCCATCGGCTTGGTTAATGAGGCTGGTGCCTATCATTTGGACAAGCCTGCTGTGGGAGAGTGGAAGGGGAGGAGACGGTGGACCTTGGTAACACAAGCCAGTGCTCGAGCCATCCGTTACAGATGAAGACATCATCCCCAGACCACAACAATTGTGTGCGAGCTTAGATCCCTTATCCTTGGTCTTTAGCGTAGCAAAGGAATCATCTCTTGCTGTGCCCTGTAGACAGTGTAGGCTGTGCATCTAAACCTGATGGAGGCTCACCTCGGTTCATTGTGCAATGAAAGGGACTGTTAGCTCCAGGAGGTCCCCAGCCAGTTCCTTACAGAACCAAAGGGCTGCTGAATTTTCCCATGATGCATCTGCAAGCTAACAATTAGCAGAATTTAAATTTTGCAATAGAAAAAAAAAGTAATTTTATAAGTGTATCATGGATACTTAATGCATTAGAGCAGAACTGCATGACTTCTCAAATGCAGGACATAAACGCAGATCTCAAAACTAATTAATAAATATTGATAGAAAAATAATACTGAAATTAGCATTTGGTTGGAAGAACAAGGACCTATGTTTTTCTTTTTTTGTTTTTGCTAGAAAACACTTTTTTTTCTTGGCAGGTAGAAAGACGACAATATTGACATCGCACCTGAGAGAAAAAACCCATAGCAAAGCACTGAATGTCTTCCATGGACTCTTCCACGCAGTGTTTAACAAGCGGGAGGTAAAAACCAAAAAAAATCTTGGACTCATATGACTCAATTTTGGAAGGCGGGTTGCAAATGTATTCGTTCTTCACTTTTCCCGCAATCATTACAGACCGAAACAAAAAATATGAAAACACAACAAACTCAATAATCCTAAAATAAAATAATAAACATAAAACGTGTGTGTGTGTGATCTATGCGTTCTATCATCAATGCTGTCGATGTAACTAGAAGGAATTTTAATAGAATGAATCTAAATTAGTAAACCTAAACACTAGGTTACTTGCCTGACTTTTTGTTTTCAACTTCATTTTTCTTTGCCGATTGGAGCTCCAAACACTAACTTTGAAACTTCCATTCAACAAAAACCCCAGGTATTAAAGATATCAAATTAGCTACAAACTCCATTTCTGGAAAAGTAGGGATATTTTCTAAAATGTAAAAAAAAACAAAAATCTGCTATTTGTAAATTCTCTTGAACCTTTATTTAACTGACAAAAGTACAAAGAAATTACTTTTAATGTTTTGGCTGACCAACTTGATTGTATTTTGTAAATATAAACAAATTTTGAATTTGATGTCTGCAACACACTCAAAAAAAGTTAAGACAGGGGCAAAATAAGAGTGAAAAGTTTATAGAATATTCAAGTTACACCGTTTGGAAACATTCCACAATAAGCAGGTGAATTGGTAACAGGTGAGGGCATCATGATTGGGTATAAAAGGAGCATCCACCAAAGGCTCAGTCTTTGCAAGCAAAGATGGGTCATGGCTCACCACTTTGTGCCAAACTTCATGAGAGAATTGTCAATCAGTTCAAAAAGAACATTTCTCAACGCAAGATTGCAAATAATTTAGGTCTTTCACCATCTATAGTACATAATATTGTGAAAAGATTCAGGGAATCTGGAGAAATCCGGAGAAAGTCCGTGTAGGGCAAGGCCGGAAACCACTGTTGAATGTGCGTGACCTTCTAGCCCTCAGAAGGCATTGCATGAGAAACCGTCATGCTACTGTGATAAATATAGCCACATGGGCTCAGGAGTACTTCGGAAAACCGTTGTCACTTAACACAGTCCGCCGCTGCATCAAGAAATGCAACCTGAAACTCTATTACGCAAAGAGAAGGCCATACATCAATTCTGTGCAGAAACGCTGCCAAGTTCTCTGGTCCCAAGCTCATCTCAGATGGACCAAAAGACAGTGGAAACGTGTGCTGTGGTCAGATGAGTCCACATTTCAGATTGTTTTCGGGAAAAACGGACGTCGAGTTCCCCGTGCCAAAGACGAAATGGACCATCCAGATTATTATCAGCAAAAGGTGCAAAAGCCAACATCTGTCATGGTATGGGGGTGCATCAGTGCCCATGGCATAGGTGACTTGCATATGTGTGAAGGTACCATTGACGCGGAGGTGTATATTGGGATTTTAGAGAGACATATGCTGCCATCAAGGCAACATCTTTTCCCGAGAAGTCCATTGTTATTTCAGCAAGACAATGCCAGGCCTCACTCTGCACGTGCTACAACAGCGTAGGCTTCATAGACACAGAGTGTGTGTGCTTGACTGGCCTGCCAGCAGTCCAGATCTGTCTCCTATTGAAAATGTATGGCGCATCAGGAGAATCACACAACGGTGACCACGGACTGTTGAGCAGCTGAAGTCTTGTATCAAGCAAGAATGGGCAAAAATTCCACCTGCAAAAGTGCAACAATTAGTATCCTCAGTTCCCAAATGATTAAAAAGTGTAATTAAAAGGAAAGGTGATGTAACAAGTGGTAAACATGCCTCTGTCCCAACTTTTTCTGAGTGTGTTGCAGGCATCAAATTCAAAATTTGTTTATATTTACAAAATACATTTAAGTTGGTCAGTGAAAACATTGGAAATCTTTTCTTTGTACTTTTGTCAGTTAAATAAAGGTTCAAGAGAATTTAAAAGATTCTTGTTTTTATTGCATCTTACAAAATGTCCCAGCTTTTCCGGAAATGGAGTTTGTAGTAACATATCGTAATAATGCAAGGAATTCAGTTTAGCACGAGTCCTATTTACCGCATGTTACGAATGAGTTGGTATTTCACTTATCCCATGTGATTGAAATCGTGATACAGTATGTGATACTGTCATTTGAGGCCACACACACATAAATTCAACGATTACAATGAACAGCTTTAAAGATTGGCACTTTGGCTTATGCGCATCGTGTTTGTGTAATCAGGAAAGGTGCAGTAATTTGACGTTTTCGGCGACTGACATCCTATCTGACAATATCTGATTATTTTAATAATTGAATTTCTAATTTCATTTTTCTTACTGCATAAGATAATCACTGCCCGACAAGGTGAGAGACGGGAACGTCTGCCATATGGTAAAAGGCTAGATACGCATTTGTATCCAACAGTGTCCGACCATAAAACAGCTTTGTGGTGGCTTTGAATTGAGAGATAACGTGGGGTCTGTCGATTGTAGCGTTTTGTATTTTTGTCACGGAGCGGATTTCTGCGTGACGGTGGAGCGCCAGTGGATTGCCAATGAGGGAATCGGTTACGCTGCGCTGACACGAGAGAAGCAAGACATAAGAGGCTACTCAGTTCATCCTCGTTCAGTACACATCACACTCGCCTTATGCATGCTTCTGAGTGGGACAGCGGACATCGCAAGACGACAAGGAAGGCTATTGGGATTTATGAACGCGGAAAGTTTGTGGAGAGTTACTGATTATGTCTGGACATAAAACATGAAGATACCTCCAACCACGCACACACACAACCAACAACCACAACCTGGATCCGTGATTGGTTGCCGTTTTGTCATAGCCGTAAGATACTCCCAAAGAAACCCAAAGAGCAGGTTGACTGTCTGTCATCATGTTGGAAAATCGAATTATCTGGATGAACTTCGCTACCCCAACACCTGATACGGATTTCAAGTTCTTCAACCAAACCACTGTCGACTACGTTTTGACAACAACTGGCGCTCCAATGGGACGTCCGGACATTAAGATGCCTAGTTTCTCTACCTACCTCGGACTTTTCGTTTGCCTGCTGTTGTTTCTGCTTGCCTTGATAATCGTGATGCTGTACCGAATGAAACACGTTATTGCTCCGTTGCCGCCAGACGTGGAAAGTGCAAGTCGGAATCAGATGTACACAGAGGTGGAGCTTTGTACTTTATGAGTATGGATTCTACAGACTGTTCATTCTGGAGCTATTAACTTGGCTATGAGCATAACGCATTGTCCTTCAGATTACACCTACGAACGCATTCCCCAGTGACCAATAGGAAGCCTTAAAACGAAAACTGACATGATTGATTTAATATGTAATTGTTTTCTTCATGTGTCTTCTACGATGTTATAAGTGTATCACCTGGCTATTCACTCATCAAAGCAAGTTGAAATGTAACAAAAAAAGTTGTTGTAGACTGTGCGCTGTTTTATTCTTTTAAGAGGGCGAAAGTCATTTTGTGTTCAATTAAGACATCGTTTGTAGGTGACGTGTTGTTATGTCCAGAAAAAAAAAACTTTCGATTAACTGCCTGTCAAGTCAGAACACTTCTTCAATGCTATTAGTTTCCGGCATAATAAAATAAGCTTTTCAACATTTGGGATAGCATGGTGCATCTTTTCATGTATCAACAGAAAAACAATTACGATGCAATAAAATCACAAAGCAAGACAACCAAATGCTTGTTGGTTGCCTCTTCTATTACAGTAAATACATGATATTCTAATATATAGATGTCGTATCTACTGGTTATGTAAATGTAACTGAATCGTACATTTTTTTCGGGGATACTTTTTTAGTTTTTAATGAGAACTTGCAGGTGCAAGTGTAATCCGCACCTGGTGACTGGATTAATATAACTGTACCATTAGTGACTGGATCTCATTTTATTTCCCTAGACCTCCTCGTGTCCTGGTTGCTTCGACAACAGGTCAAGGTGTACCTGGCATGTCAATGTGATACCAGATTTCATCACCACTGCCCATTTCCGGCTCTGGTTTTCTTTCCGCAGCTGTAGTTTCAACAAAATACGAACCGTTTCTGTTTCACTGTAGCGCTACAACAATGCAACATTTCAAGAAAGAAATGCTGGTTTTTATCACGTCTAACATAACACTACATAGCCAAAAAAAGGAGGAAGAAACAAGCATCTCTCGTACGATTGGACGGGTTATTTTCAGAGCCGGCCCTGACTAATTTGGTGCCCTAGGCAAGATTTTAGCTGGTGCCACTTGCATCGCAGCCAATTCCACCACCACGGTTAATTGTGGTTTTAAACTATTCTTTATGGTCAGAACATGACAAACACTTGACAAACAGCGGAACATTTCACAAATCTGAGGTAGAACATTCAAAACAATTATAATGATAAAATCTTTTTTCAACATCAAAATATGCATGAGTAAATTAAGTAAAATCCTTTTTCAGCCCTTTTTCCTCAACAAAATAAATATCTTAATAGAAAAATTGCTGCAGTGTGATACAGCACACATGTAAGATGGCTCAGACTGCAAAGTTTGAAAGTGTTTTAAAAGATAATGTCAATAAATAAAACAATAAATAGACAAAGAAATCTTAATTCTGGTCAGCATGCCAAACCCTTTGTACGGACGGTTTGAAACGTGTTTTAGCTGACAATGTAAACAAAATAAATAGACAAAAGAAAAATCTCAACTGTGGTCAGTATCTTCTATACAAGTTTTAAACAAGCAAAGCAATTACCCTACAAGTTACGGGCAAGAAATACAAGTCTGTCTACAGTCTCAGGTTTTAAAGCTGCCCCGTGACAGCTGATAAGCTTCTTGAACAGTGGCGATTCTAGACTTATTTGACTGGGGTGGCCCAAGTGGAGCACTGATTCATTCAAGGGTGGCATGAGGATAACGCAACATCCACAATAACAGAAATAGGCGCATAACGAATATTTATAATGCCCCCCATACACTAAAAGCACTCAAAGATGTGAAATTAGCACAAATACAATACAGGAGCTAAACCATAAACTAACCATATGAACACCATATTCAGAGGATGAAACTGCAAAGAACAAACACCATATTCTCACGTCATCTTTTTTTATTTGAAAAAATTCAAATACAAATCAACAAACACATGCCAACTAAATAATGAAAAGGCTTTTTTTACAAGAATGATTTACATTCAACTAGCTAGCTGCCTGGTGAGCTTTGTAGTTCATTATCAAGATAGCTGACATTAGCTAGCTAGCTAACGTTAGCTACCTTGCTAGATGGGCAGATAGCTAGCAAGAGCAACAGTGTTGTAAACTAACTCACATGCTAACAACCAATTACACATATAGAACGGCTGTTTCTTGGCTATATCAAAACGTGTACATTTTTTACAATAATGATTTACATTTAACTAGCTAGCTGCCTGGTGAGCTTTGTAGTTCAATATCAAGCTAGCTGACCTTAGCTAGCTAGCTAGCTACCTTGCTAGATGGGCAGATAGCTAGCTAGCTACCTAGATAACTTTGCTTGCTAGCAAGAGCAATAGTGTTGTAAACTAACTCACATGCTAACAACCAATTACACATATAGAACGGCTGTTTCTTGGCTACATCAAAACGTGTACTTCAATTTTTGAAGTCAGTCACTGCCGACTCCCGCGCTGACTTGAACCACCGAGTACATCAAGAAAAGTCCCGCCTTCGACCTGGTTGCTGACCAATCATAGACTATGATTTTTGGGTGGCACCCGGGGTGGCCAATCAAATCTCAAGGGTGGCCGGTGGCCGCCGAAGCCCCCCCTGGCCCCGCCCCTGTTCTTAAATCCCTCATTTCGGAAGCATGTCTTTTGCAATGCAATTGCATTTGTGGTGTCTTTGTGTCTTTTCGTTTTTTTGTCGTAAGGCACGGTGCTGGAAAATCTTGATACGATCGTTTGCTACTGGGTAGTCGCACTGGGTACTGGCCTGGTGCTTGTCGAGGGTCCACTAACACTCGCTTGGGACTGTAATTTCTTACTTTCTGCGTGTTCTAACGGGTGATATTGTTTCAAATGATGAAACAGGTTTGTGGTGGTGCCTGTCTTTGATGGCACGCGTCTTCGGCACAGTTTGCAGTGCACGCTGCTCTGTTTTTTGTCGGATTGCAAATAGCCAAAATATCTCAAAACTACTGAAGTTTAGTGACCTTTCTTGTCGACGATGTCTTCGACCTGGTCATGGGCGCTGCTTTTTCTTCGGTGTCGCTCATTTCGCTTATTTTGCTTATTCCGCTCCAACTACAAGCCTGTCAGCCACTATATCTGTAAACAATACCACGTGCTGGCCTGGATTTCTACCCCTCACCGTGCAACCTAACTTGCGCAATGCATACCTCTATTCCTGCAACAAGATTGGCAGTTCGTGATTCATTTCTGTGCATGCTATCTAAGCATGAAAATTAATTATCGAACATGATGCGCCAGGGTGATGCTGCGGGCAACCCAGAAAATGGGCTATGTAGTTATGTTGTTGCGGGCTTTTTGGTAATATTTCGAAATAATAGTATTAAAATAGTATTAGTAAAAAATAGTAAAAGCCCATCTATGTTCCCAGGGTCTTCAGTTCCCAGGGTCCTATGTTCCCCAGTTCAATATTCTGTTAACACACCAGCTAATGCTAACCTTGCATCTGATGCTAATGTTAATAGTAACCAAAATGCTAATGCTAACACTTACCCACATGCTAATGCTAACCCTAATGCTAACGCTAACTCTCAAGATAATGCTAAGTCTAATGCTAACACAACCCTAACTCTAACACTTACCCAAATGCTAATGCTAACCCTAATGCTAATGCTAACACAACCCTAACCCTAACTTTAAACCTAACCCTAACCCTAACCGTAACTCTAATTCTAACGCAAACCGGAAAGCTAAAGCTAACGCTAACCCTAGAACTAATGCTAAAGCTAACCCTAACCGGAACCTCCATTTGGGCCCTTGGAAGCATTATCCATGTCATGTCAAGCAAATACAGAGTGGGGAACACCTTTTTCAGGTTCCCATTATGTGCTATACAGAGCTGGGGAATATAGGTCCCTGGGAACATAGGAATGACCCCGTCACAAACAGCTTGACCTGGAACTGTCAGATGGTGGAGTTTTGCTCTGTCGCCGAGACGGCTCTTATGCTGTGTTGAACTGCTCAAGTGCAACTAACCAGACATGCTGTCAATGCATCCTCTTGACTCTCTGTTGATGATGAGAATGGCAATTCTGCCAGCCTACTTCCACCTATGTCCTGTATTTGTATCCACCTGATGCTCAAATGTTGATAATGTTGCCATGTTAGCCATGGTAGCTGTCTAACTAAAGCGAATATTGCCTCACAGATTATGTGGTTAAAATCTACAGTAGGCTACGCTTGTGCTCAATAGGCCCCCATGTTTTCAAATTCCCCTGAAAAATGCACTGTAAGAAATACATTTGATTGTCTGACCATGCCATTTAGCTGTGCAGTTCTGACTGGCAAGTAGCCAGGTTTGAACAGATGTTTATTGGGTGATTTCTTATCAGATTTGGATAAAACTCAATGCTGACAACAAATACAAATTTCTTGGAATATTTTTGATGAAATAAAAGAGGTAACATTATAAGACATTACAAGTTACTAGGATAGACAAAGGTGAAATCAAATCAGATCAAACAGACATTGTAATTATTCGGTATAAGAATAATTACATTTTAAATTAAAAGGGACACAGGGAGAAGAGAAAGAAATTGCGTAGTAATGATAATGACGTAGCAGAAACAAAGACATCATCTTCGGAGAGCAAAACAATGGCACCTTATGGAGGATTTGTTAGTGAGCTCTTTGCATTTTCTGTGTTCACAGCACTAACAGGTAGTACACCATGCCAGCTACAATTGCTTTTTTGATTGATCATTTTAATGAAATGCTTAATTAAAGGCGGGAGCCCTTGCGTGCATTAACATATGCTTGGGCCCCTGTTAAACCTCGCTTAAACGAGCAGTAATGAGGAAGAAGTGGTTAGCTGCTAATGGATTTCATCTGCATACTTTCAAGCACATGAAAGCTAATTGAAGGGGAATATGCAGGCTGGAGGTACTCCACTATCCTCTGACGCACCTGGGGCCCCCAGTGGTCAAGTCACGTGACCTGACAACGGGGAGGGCAGAAAACATACCCCGCCCCCGAGCAGGAGAACCCATCAAACAGTCATCCAGTGTACACCATGCTAAACTCTCATTCCACGTACCTTCTAAACCTCCAGCATTTTGCGTATTTCGGTGTGATTTTGAACAGAGCACTGGCGATGCCGAGGGCAGAGAAATTCATTGCGGAGTGAATCAACGCATTTATGTGTTTTGTGAAGCAGCGTGACCCTCGAGAGCCCCCCCAGACAGCGTGCCAGGTCATTGTGGCCCATCTGTCATCCACCCCTGGAGCGCACAACAGAGAGATCCAACGAGTTCCATCTTCGAAACATCTCTCTTATGACTCAGCTGCGGGGCAACTGAGCAGATCATTCGAATTCTCCTGCAATTAGTTTGATTGATGCTTTGGAGCAAAGGCTGGGGCACAGGCATTCTGTGGATGAATAGGAAATGTCTGTGTCGTCTGACAGCAAAGTCAGTCACTGTAAAAAGAGACAAAGGAAGTCTACTTCACATTCTTAGGCCAGCAGATACACATGGAGTCATGCAACATTATTATTAAGGGGATGAGGGCCTATGGTGTGCATAAACAACCTATTGATTTTATTCTTGCTTTTATTGTTGATATTGTGTCACCCCATTGGTTCTTTTATGACTTATTATTACTCTGTCAGGGTCTGTAAGTGCCAATAACCAGGAGGCAATCCAAATCAGTAAGACAGATTGCACAGGACTGTATGTAGGGTGTCATATGAAGCTGTGAACCAATATGGTACCAGTCATAAGATATAGTTGTTGATCATGGTGGCAATATTTTCATGTAGTTTCAAACCACAGAGCTATATACACAGTGATGAGTGCATTGGCTGCCACGTTGATCCAAAAAACATTAATTGCAGTTTAAGTGAAAAGTAAAGAGGCTAGGCTTACTAGAAAGCAGGTTGCACTGTTCATTTATTGTAAATGTCTGAATAACAAACACAACATATAGTCACCAAAATATTCTAAAAAAAAATTAATTCTAAAAAAATTCTAGTGAGGGATCTTTATATCTAGTTTTTTCATTCCGTGAATAAAAGTGTCTACATCAAAACACATGGCTTCCATAAGATAAGAGGTTTATGGAGTTTACATGTAACATATGAATGTGGTACACAGTAACTTAACCACATTGAGCAAATAATCAAAAAACTTGGACTACATGTACTTTAAATGAAATTATAGAGAAGTATTCAAATTATAGGGTTACATGTTGAAACAAATGCCTGCCACAACATTTAAAACTCAACAGTAGTTCAACATTCATCAAAACTTCAATTGTTAAACAATAGGGCTGCCATAAGCCACCCAATATCCAACTCAGATCATTTTGAAATTTTTGCAACTAGAGGCATGAAAATCATTTATATCAGACCACTTAATCAATAGCTTCACAGGATCAAATATTGAAGTCATTGGCCAACTTGTATGGAGTATGATTACATATGGGGCTTTGTGCCCTTCAAAGTCACCTGCAACTTGTAGTACGTGTTGATCTTTATCTTATTATTGTACCAGCTTCACTGGCTGCTCTGAAACGTTTAGTGATTCTCAGCTGGTAGCACAACAGAAATGTACATTTTTGTCTTTCCCAGAGGTGCAACACCAAATAAGAGAGGATAGAGATGATGAATATAACTCACTGTACTGTCTCAGAATCAACTTTCACCATGGTCCAGAAACCTCTGCTGGAGCAGCAAGTAATTCAGTTATCAACATGGATCCAAGCAATTCTATGGTAAACAGAAAATCCTACAATGTCCTGATAAGTGGAGAAAGCAGCTAGTAATTTTCAGGCATTGAAAAGCTAGCTTTACCTTTTTGACACCCTTTATACAGCAATTAATAATTATCAATATGCTAGAAACTTGCAGATTATATTAATTCATTTTTATTATTAAGAGGTCTCACAGACTTATGTTGATCTGGGATAAAGCTCTGTGACCTAGACAAAAATCAGCATAAAAAACAATACAACAACAAAACGATATAAGAAAACATCCAGAAAATGACATTTGAACAAAAGTTCTAGAACGCATTAAAATGTAAATGTAAATATATAAGCAGTTTAATGTAATTCACCCAAAACAGGCAGAGGAACAATAACTGCCAATGGGTGGAAGCAGGGATTTCCTGAACTCCTGAAATATGAGCAAGCATTATTCACCACACCATACGCATGTTCCTCTCTGATCTTCCTGGATCTCTGCATTCGTTCTAGAACATGGGTCTGGATTTTAGTCTTTGTAAACAGACTTGTGTTATA
Source organism: Megalops atlanticus (assembly GCA_019176425.1). Classification (NCBI taxonomy): domain Eukaryota; kingdom Metazoa; phylum Chordata; class Actinopteri; order Elopiformes; family Megalopidae; genus Megalops; species Megalops atlanticus. The sequence continues at coordinate 4,282,204 of CM032888.1, forward strand.
GACTCGTTTTTTAATGGTATGCCAGCTAGAGTCTGACCAATTGATGGAAAGAAGATAATACTATATGTCCAGATTTATCCAACAGGACCTCTTAGGTCAGTACATTGAAGAGGGAAAATGCTTGGGCTTTGAAATATAATTATAGGATTTATTTCACTCATCTACAGTTTACCTGCAATAGTGCATAACAAACTGCATTTTGAATTGTTCTGTGGATACGGGATAGCATCATTCCTGGTACATGAATGGTCCCTGAACTTGATGTTCAGGCAGTCTTGGTCTAAAACCTGTTAAACCTGAGTACAGATATGTCGTGTCAGCCAGTTTTAACGCTCAGTGTTGCATCTGTTATGCATTTGATTATCTTATTTTGCTTAAGTTTCAAGTGTCATTGGCGAAATTACACTGTTTCGTTGGACAGCTAACGTGCCAGAAATGTGGCGCCAAGAAAATAGAGGGAGCCTTGCTGCCATCTCACCGCTAGAGGCAATGTTTAGCTAAACAGAAGGGAAGGGACGACTACTGTCATTTTACCACTAGGGGTAGCTGCTGCAAGTTTAAAGAAAAGAAGGAGAATTCCTACCAAAAATGCACTCATACAAACAAAACATTTCGAAAATGGCACATCGTCCTTGATAGTTCATATGGCACCCTATCTTTGACTGGAACCTTCAAACTGGTAGGAGGAAGTCCATGCAGACATTGTAATTTTACCAGCCCTCTGTAACCTGGGATAGTATGCAATGTGTTTTACTGCTGGAGGAAGGCTCTGCATTTGTTCACAGGGTTGGAGTAAAAGGCTGTATTTTTATTTTTAATATAATTTCAGACTTCACTTAACTCCTTTTGTGTGAATTAGTGTTAGAAGTTACACCATTACAACGAGACAGATGCTGTAATCGCCAGGTCCAACGGTGTTCAACTGCATGTCTTCCACACAGCGTTCTCACCATGCGGTGTGTCAGCTGGGTGTGCGTAGGATGTTAGACATGGCTGGCCGCAGGACAGGGGGCAAAGGCTGTGTAGAAATCCAAGCAGAAATCTTATCCGATCAGTTAATGAAGAGGGAGACAGGAAGTGCTGAGTTATGCGTTCACGCTACGCTGCTCAGCTCACAGTAATTAACAGTTAATTGCGGCGTGGCTGAAATAATTTGAACCCCTCCTTGACATTGTGGGTGTGTGTCTAAAAAATGTCTCAACCCCTGTGTAGTAGCTTCTGTCTAGAGCTTGCCTCAACCTCACAATTTATGCAGGGATCTGGGAGGCTTGAAAGGGGCGTACTGATGCTGACATCATTGGATAATTTTACATTATTTTTTTCATGACTATTTGAGAATTAATTGAAATTAATACAATTAGCCCACCAGATGGCGCACCCGTCACAGCATTACGTGAACCTCAACCATGCTGCAGTATTTCTTTTTCAGTACAGCTCTGCAGACTGCAGCCAACGGTACTGATCGTCTCTCATGTCATTCAGTGTGTAAATGCTCTCGTTAAAATTGTAGACAGATAGCTCACCGTGTAAGACGAATATGTCACCATTTTTAACAGTTTATTTGAAAAAGGAAAGCACACCCGCACACATCAAGCTCACAATGCGTTCAGCGTTCACCACCCACGTGTGAATCAGAAATCGTGTAACGACAGAGTCATGCACACATCACGGAGACAAATATGATTCTCTTAATACATTTCCATGTCTGTAACATTATTTTAGCTTATGATTGTCTTTTAGTTCCTTTTCGAGTGTGGTACCCAAAGGGAAAAAACAGTTCTTAAATTAATTACCTTACAGTTTTGCAGCAATCTTGCTCTTATCACGTATGTTCATATGACTACTGTGTAGTTGTCGGGGCTTCTCTTAAGATGTGCCCAATCAAATACCTGCACATAGTCATGTGATCATCCTGGCCTCATCCATCTAGTATTTGTTATTGCCAAAGAGCCACAGCAGGTTTGGTGTAAAAAGTGAAATCCAACTGGCTTAATAGTGTCTGAATTTAGTTTCTCCATGAAAGTAAGTTACAGTTGAACATAAAATATCATTGAAATATTGTCAATGCATAAATAAACTATTCTCATCAGGAGATATGCGACATATACTATAATGACTTAACCGTGACCACTTTGTCTATACATAATAGGCTATGTTACATGCTCTAAATGATATACATTTATACATGCTAACACAAATGTTTGATGTAAAAATTCTTTGTTAATGTACTGACCTTGCATAGTGCTGTATATTGTCAATAAAATTGCCACTCATCTCCCAAAAAATCAGATTAAAAAATCAGTCAGATCTCAAACAGAAGCTGTTCCAAAAGCAGCATGCCTAGATAACATCTGCGTGACATTTGTAGTCATGGTGAGGAAAGTTTCAGCTTTCCGTTGCATTTTTTTTCAGCTTTTATTTTGACTAATAAACTGGAATTGATGACAGGTCACTAGAGCTTTTTTGTTTTATTTTATTTCAAGGTGTCTGTGAGGCTAAAAATGGAGCACTTCCTCATGCCTGTACACAATGGCAGCACAAATGGGATTCTGCCACTGACCAGAAGAAAGCACACAGAGGGTCATTTGAAAAGCAAAGTGACTCCCACCTATGCTCTTTCATTCTCATTTGCCTCTGTACTCACTGGTGGAGTGATTACAAGGTCAGTGGCTTGATTATGAAAGGCTTTTGATCCACGAGGTGACTCTGCGGTCAATGTTTTTGTGTTTGGTTTCCCCTGAACCTGGTCACTGTTATCTCAGATGCAGATGAAAGGTGAGGAAAACAAAGGTGAGGGCAGCAACTTTTATGCTCAGCCTTTTACATTGCATCTGGTCAAATAGTGCCTGGCTGGTGAATAAGGGTCTTGTTTGTCTCACAATGACCTGAATGGTAACGTTAGCTTGAGTTCTGTCAGAACGAGTCGCTTTCCAGAGGTTGCTCACTCACCATTTGCTCCCTAAAAGTCAGCCAAAACACCTGCAAACATTGGCCTGCCATGTAGTATTTAACCCATAATTGCCTCAGTTAATATCCAGCTGTATAAATGGATAAAATTATAAGCAATGTAAGCTGAACTGGATAAGAGCATCTGCTAAATGACAACAATGTAATGTAATGTCTGAGCCTATTTTTGCATTGGTGTCTCCTGTCATGAACACCAGGTCTCTGTTTCTGCTGTCTGGGCCCAAGCTCCTTGTCACCTGATGTAATGACCTCCTTCATTTCTTCCCCTGGTCTGGACAGGGTCCATCGTGTCTCCCCGAGCCCTGGTATGCCTGTGCTACAGTTTCTCAGGTCAGCAGCAATCTGCACTGCTTTATCCTCCTCATACAGGGCTCTGAACCTTATCTCTTTCTGGGTTTTCACAATCACCATCAATTTCCTGTCATTGCTGGAATGCCTATCTACTCCCAGACAAAGGATTCATCAGTTTCTTATCAGAATCTCTGCACCTGCCTACAGGTATGTAGTTTGTGGGGAGTCTAAGCCAGTGTCCATTTTTGTGTTGATGTCACAGGGAGCATCTCTTGTTTCTTCTGGTGCAGAACTGGGGATTGGCATAGAAATTTCCTATCCACAAGATGGCACCGGACCAGGAGCTGGTAAAATGAGCTACCAATATTTTTACATAGCATTTGCTTGACGTCACCCACAAAGTTTTCCTTGCACAGATACATGGCTGCTAATGTTCTGTGAAACCATCATTACGCGGACAATTGAATTTTGGGACATTACGTGGTTTTAGAGAAAACGTTGTTCCAAATGGATTTGTGAGTCCCGTCTCGAGCATTAATGGTTGCTGTTTTAACAAGAGTGTTAAAGATTATTTTACTGCTGAGCCAGAAGGGCTTTCATTAACATCCATCTTAAGGAGAGATGAAATGAAATCCTGAGAAAAGTTAGTGTTCAGATTTGGCTTAATGGCGGATTGATCTGTTGGGCCCTTACTGAGAAAATTGATTGTGTGTCCCCTAAAGGAGGAATGTGTTTCAAGACTTTTCTTACTTGTGAGATGATTTGAAAGGCCCATTTTCAGCCCTAGCAACGTGCAGATAAGTAACATGGAGAAAAAGGATAGCTTTTTCCTTTGTCGGTCGAAACCTGACCTTGTGAGTGAAACTGGCATTGTTCTTTTGTCATTTCAGAGCATTTGTCTTCAAATAAACTAACTGCTATGGTTAAGGGGTGAGGGAATAATACAGTGAGCATTATTTGACATCTTGCTTTTTTGTAGAGAACCAAGTTCAGGAAGTCAGTGCTTTGCTCTCTGCTGCAGGGCTGGCAACAGGATTCTTTTGGGTCAGCCAGGCTTTTCAGCCGGTGATAATAATGGGGTTCTCGCACTGTGAAACCTGGCATGCCAAATGTGGGGGGATTTTACGTTATTTCCAGATGCTCTGCCCAGAAAATCCAGGCGGCTGGATTTTTCCTGCCGATATTAATGCGCCGTAAGACAAGACGAGCTGCCCCAGATTCCTTTTTGATTTTATAATTCTGACCACGCCGCTATGTGATTGCTTCGGCCCATGCCCTACATCCCCATCCTTTAGCTTGTAAACACGGAGACTGGCGTGTGGACCTCCAGATTCCTCCCTGTTCAGGCCACTGCCAGTCTGGCCTCACTAATTTCATGTTGATTTTGTTTTTGTTTAATTGGCAGAGAGTCAGAATTAATGGGCGGAGCCTTAGCAAGCATTGGCAAATCACCAAAGTGAGATGTGGTAGTACTAGTTGTATTAGTATTACTTGCTGCTTGTATACTTCTGGTATCACTATGTGTTATGAATATTGTGGACACTGAGACATATGGTACTGTATGTACTTACAACCTTCCCATGGTTTTCCAGGCTGTCTAGTTTCAGATATTAGCACAAGTTAACTTGTGGTGATGCTTGAATGGTGTTGTGCTCACATTCACTGGTCTGGGGGTGTTCTTAGCCTGGTCTGACACTGTTGCTCATTTAAAATGGATGGATACACTTCTGTTTTCTTGTGCTGGAAGTCACGCTATGTTAAATGAATTTAATTCAATTTAATGTAATGTAATTCAGCCAGGGGTCATTCCACTCACTGTGGCAGTAGCCAGTATTAAATCGATCTTTTATACTCGCAGCAAGCACTCCCCCTTGTAAAACCTGAAGCAAAGCATGCAATCTGTAATTTTGAATGAAAGAGGAAGAAAGAGGAAGACCATGGGGCCCTTTCCTCATCATGACACAACTAAGCTAACACTGTCCTGTGGTGCTGCATTTAACTTTTCATTCAGTAGATATGAATTTCCAAATGATCAAGGAATGAACATTGCCTATGATGTGGTTATAGCAGAACTGATGAAGCACTTGCACCTGGCCATGGGCCAAGGTCATTGAACACCCGGGTGGACATCATAATCAGGGAAAAGAAAAGGATGGAGATGGGGTGGAGGAGGAATGCCATGTACAGCTGACGCAGAAAGGAAGTGGTGAGTGAGATTTTTATAGTCGTGGATGGGACCAGTTTGTCTCGGATTGGCTAATTGCATAGGGGTTGTCTGAAAATTCTTCTCCTGAATTTTTGTTTGGAACTTCAGCTGTTGGGGAGGTAAAATAAGTATTAAAAACCACCTTCATCCAAGCATTGCCTGCAGCTTACTAAAATAAATGTCACCAAAACCACAATGAGGCTGCATTGTGAAACTAAGTATTTCCCTCACAATTAGAATTAAAAAAGCCACATAAATTGTGTACCTGCATGTCAAATACTGCTTGTATATTTACTTGTCTCCAAGATCCTGCAAAGAATTGGAGGAAAACTACACAATGTGTCTGTTTCAAGCAGTTTGCGTGAATCGGACATTTCAGTTCACCTTCATTTGAAATGAGGACCACTCATGCAGATTTTATGATCATGCAGACTCTAAATGAGCCAGGAATAACACTTTCGAAAACTATCTAAACTCAAATTTACTTGGAATAATTCCAAATCTCCTTTGCGCTTGATGCTCAGCTCTCTCTTGAATCCCTTGCACTGAGTGTAATTCAGTGTAACAACTGCTGGAGGATTCCTTTATGGCAGCAGCAGGGAAATGCTTTGGCGTGGCACACCTGTGGTAGCCTGGCGTGAGAGGCGGGTCATCTGGGTGGCCTGCGCTGCTGCGCTGTATGCCATAGTGTGCCACGTTGCCAGGTAGTGCACGCCAAGCATCCTTTGGCCCGACCCCACTGTTATTAACAGGCTGTCAGGTTTAACCTCCAGAGGTCCTGAGCTCATTGGCTTTAAGGAGCCTCACCTCACCCATTTCAGCTCTTTACGGCTGCTGCCTGATCTGAGCATTTGCTGACTGGCACCTGGAGAGGCAGTAGTTTTACTGCCCAGAGCAAAGTGTTCCAGTTAACGCCACCTGGGTGTATGTTGCTTTATGTTGCCTACACTTCTTCTGCTTCTTAAACTGCTTAAACTGCTTCTGTTTCAACAGATCCAATTACTGTTATCAAGTGCTGGATTCTTCTATAGTCTAACCCTCCAGTCTCGGTAATCAGTGCTGAATCCAGCCATAGACTAACCTCCACTGTCTGTAATCAGTGCTGAATCCTGCCATAGACTAACCTCCAGTCTCTGTAATGAATGCTGAATCCTGGTTTCAACTAACCCCCGGCCTCTCTAATCACTCCTAAATCCTGCCATAGATTAACCCCCAGTCTGTAATCACTGCTGAATCCTGTCATAGCAGATCATACCTTGTAAAGCTCAAAGCCTCTGAAGTCAAGGTGGGAGTATCCTTTACTATCACTCTTTGTTCCCTTCAGAATACTGTCAATTCAAATTTAAACTGTAACACTTTTCTCAAGGTCATGATGCCTGAGATGTTGACTCGTTTGTTTAGCGGTCCGTAGTCAGAAAAGAGAGGAGGCTGAACTGTGGGGTTTATTCATTGTTTTAGATTGTTTTATAATCCTCCCTGATGTATCTGTTTTTCCCAGCAAATTGTAACCTGAGCATGGCAACAGATGAGTGAACACCAGCCACTACGTGGTTGCTGAGCTCACAGTGAGCAGGGCGGAGCTTCACAGATATCATATAGACAAATGCATGGTCTCCTTGGCACTCCCTTGCTCCACGTCGTCCCCCTCTGCGGGGCTTCGTTAGAAATCCGAAATGTTGAGCAATCCTGTGGTATCCGTTTCTGGTAACCATAGCGATGGGATGGCGAGGGACAGAGAATTCAGGTCACCTTCCTCTCCTTTCCCCCAGTTTTCGTTTTGACTGCACTGCTGCTGTGTGTGTCCATAGGCTCCTACATCTGCACTGATGTCATTAACACACCCACCCTCAGCTCCCCCACATTGTAACAGAATATTAACTAATTGTGAGGGCATAATGTATGAGGCCGTGTGTACATAACCTAAAATTCATGGTAATATCGGATGCTGGAGGACTGCATCATGGCCTCTGCTGTTTCAGAACGGTGTGCGGGCCATAAGTGGGGACAGAGCCCGTCTCGCCATGTGTGGGTCACTGCCATGACAGATTAAAGAGGTGTAGAGAGAGCAGTCAGGATCCTTCCTGGAACAGATTCCGCCAGCACTCAGTGTGTAATTAGTGTAATTTAGGAGCGCCAGGCACAGAGACAGATGTTGGGACAGGGACTAAGACTGTGAGAGGAGGCTGAGCATTAGATTTTAAGGTAAAGATGGGGGTGGGGGGAGGGTGTGTGGGGTTGGATGAGTCAGAGAGCAGCAGTAAAGGAGTGGGAGAGGAGCAGGAGAGGGAGAAGAGCAAAAACAGAGGGTTAGGAGAGGGAGAGATAAACGCAGTATATTTCAGTGGGAGAGGAGCACTCCCAGGGAAGCCTGGATGTGAGAGCAGGGTGGAATGACTTACTTGCCTGGCAGTACATCACTCAGCCACTGCAGGAAACTATTCACCAATGACCCAGCATCATTTTCACCAATGACCCAGCATTTTCCCCGGCCTAGACCGGAGCGGTTACCATGGTTTCAGAGCAGATCGCACTGATTCACATTCAGGGTCTATTATCCCCCCCCGAATGGATGATGTCAGCTCCTCTCTGCACCATGTGCTGATGCTCCTCTGAGACTCCATGCTGTCCACTCACACAGACAGCTGCTGCCTGATGTCATAAAGCTGAGTCATGGAGAGGACTGTGTGGATTCACAGCGTTGCACAGCAGCCAAAGTTTATTGTACATACACTAACACTCAGCAATAGCGTTCGCTCATGACAGCCAGGGGCAAATGGGAAAGAAATGAAGGGAAAAGGGTGGTACCATAATCAGGAATGATTAAACCATTGTGATAAATGATAGCAGATTCAGAATCCACAGCAGCTGCTGTAACAGTAATATGACACAAGCAGTTTAGCTGCATTTTAAATGTAAATTCATTAGGTTCGATTTTAGAGGTTGTAATGAAACAAGACAGCGTGATGAAACCACTTATCACAGAATTATGACAAAAAACCAATATAAGAGATTCATGATGATCGAGTGGTACATACTGTAAAATTGATTGGTGGAATAACTTTAATGATCAATTTCCACTGGGGGTGTGCTTTACACATATGTGGAAATGGATGCATTTATGTGAATTATTATTAAGACCGAGATTTTGACACAGGGGCAACAGATCCTGTGAAATTAAGCAATATCCATGAAGTCTTGACAGTTGAGAATATGCATATGAAATGTGAACACAAAAAATAATTGGCAGGAAAAAAATTGTTCTGGGAAGAATATTACTGCTAGCCTGGCTGTGAGACAGATCCAATTTCTCAGTCTGCCCTATTTAGGCTTGGCCAGCTACTGGTGTTCATCACAGCATGTAAACTCCTATTTATTATAACTAAAAAGTAAGTTTCAACAAAGTTGAAGTTGGTTTTCATCAATAAGCTTGCCAATTGTGCAGGGTAGAGCCCCTCAATGACAGAATTGACTGCTAAAATCCCTTAATAAGAATGGTGGTGCTGATTGGGAAAACGTGGCTAGATCATTGAAAACCCTACTGTAAATCTGATTCTGACCAAGTCAAGTACACTATATGGCCAAAAGTATGTGGACACCTGACCATCACACCTGTATGAGCTTATTGGATATCCCATTCCAAAACCATGGGCATTAATATGGAGTTGCCCCCCCCCCCACCTTTGCAGCTATAACAGCCTCCACTCTTCTGGGAAGGCTTTCCACAAGATTTTGGAGCGTGTCTGTGGGAATTTGTGCCCATTCAGCCAAAAGAGCATTTGTGAGGTCGGGCACTGATGTTGGACGAGAAGGCCTGGCTTGCAATCGGCATTCTAATTCATCCCAAAGGTGTTCAGTGGGGTTGAGGTCAGGGCTCTGTGCAGGCCACTGGTGTTCCTCCACACCAAACCCGTCAAACCATGTCTTTATGGACGTTGCTTTGTGCACAGGGGCGCAGTCATGCTGGAACAGGAAAGGGCCTTCCCCAAACTGTTGCCACAAATTTGGAAGCATACAATTGTCTAAAATGTCTTTGTATGCTGTAGCATTAATGTTACCCTTCACTGGAACTAAGGGGCCTCGCCCAAACCCTGAGAAACAGCCCCAGACCATTATCCCTCCTCAACCATACTTTACAGTAGGCACTGCACATTCCAGTAGATAGCGCTCTCCTGGCATCTGCCAAACCCAAATTCATCCATCAGACTGCCAGATAGTGAAGTGTGATTCATTACTCCAGAGAATGTGTTTCCACTGCTTTAGAATTCAGTGGTGACGTGCTTTGCACCACTCCAGCCATCGCTTGGCATTGCGCATAGTGGTGTCCACATACTTTTGGCCATATAGTGCAGTGTTTCTCAACCCTACTCCTGGCGGCACCCTGTCCTGTCTATCCTTGCTGCTTGATCAAATCAGGTGTGCACAGCTAATAAAATGTGCCACTGATGAGTTCAGTCAGGTAGGTAGAGCAAGGATAGATAGAAGATATGCAGGACTGGGTGCTGCCAGGAGTAGGGTTGAGAAACACTGTTATAGTGTATGTTGACTGTGTGTCCCTACATGACTCTTTTCCTATTTCCTAAAAGAATCTATTACTGCCTGTGAAGAAATGAAACTTAGATTATATTGATCCTTCCAATTGTGATTACAAGATAATGTTCATCCCGAAGGTGAGATGAGTGATAACAGGTACATGCCACCAAGCTGTCAGATGTTATGTAATGTCAGTCTGTTTCAGAAACATGGAAAGTTACAGCTGTAAGCAGAAAAAGAAAATTGTGCACTCTAAAAAATGGTGGTAATCCCGTCAGCGGTAGAATTCATTTTGACAGGAATTCAGGATTAGAGCCAATTTGAAATGCTTTGTGATGAATGAAAGAACAAAGCAATCGAGGGAAATGCATCTTAGTGCACTTGTTGTAGTTGTGCGGGGCCATTGCTGTGGAACAGCTGCGATTTAGGGTGAAAGGGAGGATGGGACGACGGTGAAAAGACGCTCTACCATGTAATTATTGCCGCTGTAACAGCCTACGCTCAGTGCCGCTGTGTTAAAAATGGCCTCATTACAACGCCATTACACAGCGAAACCACGAATTCACTCTCACCCTCCTCTTTGGAGACGGCTCCAAAAACTCGCAGGTGAAGCTTCCAGAGAGTTCCATCAGGTTAAGAGCATTTACGAACGAGATTACATTGATTTGATTTTTACACAGATTCTGGGAGAAAAACGCCCAGGCGTTTCAATAATTCCACTGTGAGCGTTAACGGGGACAGAAGTGGGTTACGATCATGGTGCTGGAGAGAGGGGAGGATGACTCAGCGGCGGAGGTTGTCCTAATGAATTCAGTCCGCCTCCCGAGGCGCGCTGTCTGCTGCCTGCCTGGTTCCCGCCAGAGAGCTCTAATGTATGCACGCTGCCTGTCCCCCAGTGAGATCCGGGCTACATCGCAGTCTGAGATCAGAGCCGCTTTCGCCGCTGTCTGAGTCGGCATATTTCACGCGCGTTTGCATAGCAAAACGCACGGTTTTGGAGGATGACCTTATGCTGCCTTCAGTTTTCTTTACTCCTTATGCAGGCGGCTGCGTGACGAACAGGACTCGTAACCCAAAGGCAGCAACCCTCGGTGGGTTAATGCTGATGTAGCTCTTTGACAAGGTACTATACATGTGTATAAACGTATAAAGTATATGCGCATTAGCTTAGCCATGTGATGTAATCGACTGGACAGGATCAACGGAACTGTTTTCCAGTTTGACTATTCCAACTTAAGTACATTTCCTTTTGACACTTACAATCCAGCGTAATGTCCTCGGAAATTTGCTAGCTTCCAGGTATCTTAAATGTGGGAAACTATTGAGTTGTACATTGAACATTTTAAATGCTGCTTCAATCTGATTTCAGACTGAAATGACTTCTGTTTGTAGCTTTATATTTTCTTGGTCTTTAGGTGATTGCAGAATCAGATTGGAGTTGTCTGCACAGTATTCTATGATAAACATTTGGCAAAGCCAAGTCTGTGGTTTCCAAGTTCAGAGGGCCTTTGCAGGAAGGTGGTAGCAAAAGGTAATTGACAGCAATGAGTGACATCAAATATGGAAAATATTGCTGAATGTTATTGATTGATAATAATTACAATGCTAATTGCTAGAGGAAAATTGATTAAACACATCCTTATTTGTTGAACTCTATATGAATCCATCATTTTTACTGACTGCTTTTGTAGTATTTTCATAGTGAAGCTGTCTGCAGGATGAAGGTATGTTGTGCTGGGTACTTCCATGTGGACATAATTGCAGCCTGGTTGCATTGCAGCAATGGTATCAGACAATTATAAAAATACCCACAATGCATCTGATCAGAAAGTCCAAAGATGCATAGTTTTTTATTTTCTAATACCATGGCAAAAATACCTAAAAATGGAGTTATGATCATTTATTCACTTAGCGGATGCTTGCGTGTGGTAGCTTCGGATTGCAGTTCCAATTTATAACAGTGGAACGGTGGACCAGCTAGGATTCAAACCCACACCCCCTAACTCTGTTACATCATTCTGCCCCGGCCTATTCAGGGCATTAAATGAGACCAACTGACTTTGGTAGTCAAATTGTCCTCTTCTCCTCCGTCATCAGACAAACTGGCCCTTGTTTTAAATGATGTAAATATCATGTGGGATGCTAAGGACACCTTGCTATGCTGACAGCCACCTGGACCCACTGTCATGAGCTCCAACTGAAAACCAAATTCATCACATTGAGACTGTCACCGGCAAGTGGACATGTTAATGTCCTCTTCTCCTCCTGTAACATTAGACAAAACAGATCCTCCATCTTTTAAATGATTCTGATTCCCTTACATAACAAATTCTGACCCAAGAGGCTAGGTTCTCCCCTTAAATCTGGTTCCCCCTGAGGTGCTCTCCTCATTCCTCTATGAGGAGCTTTGTGAGGGCTCTTAGGCTGTCTCTTTGGATTTTTAGCTTTGTGGTCACTTTCATCTTGTTTAATCTACAGATGACTGCATCAAGACTGTCTCTCGCTCTGACAAGTGGACATGTCAATGTCCTGACCGCTAAATGACTCCATGACTCTCTGCTCATAATTTCTTAGCTTTACTTTTCTTAACTGCTCCGTCACACTCTTGTAAAGATGCACTCTGTCAAGTACATTTTTATTGACTGATTCATTGATTGGTTGGTTGGGTCATTGGCTGATTGATTGATTAATTGAGTGATTGGCCACTGGTTGTTTACAGCAGCTTTATTCACACATTGATGTCGGATGTCCAGTTTACTCCGCGTTCCACCTCAAAGACAGGAGTGGAGGTGGTCTTTCCATGATGGTCATTTTTGCCCCAATATCAGTACCATGTATCACAACACACATACAGTATCATCAGCACACATCTAAAGCCCTGATGAAGTGTAACGTAACATGAATGTCACCATTTTCCTGCCATGTTTGGATCTGCAGTGAGTGGTTAGGGAGCTGTGGTCCATTACCATGAGACAACCCCGGTTCATGGTACTGAAAGGGAGCTGCAACAGGAACACAGTCCTGTGGAGGTGCAGAGAATCAGCCAAAGGCAGTTGAAATGGCTGCATAGCTCAGAGCCAATCAATATGTTACAAAAAAGCACAGCAGAGGAGTGTGGGTGTATGTTCTATTCATCACCTCTCATCCTTGCGTGTAGATCGCAAAGCAGAGTTGTGAGAATGTTGCTTAATATTATAGTGGTTTTGGTCCAGCTTCAGTGGTGGGTTCAGGGATATTTGTAGACAATGTACAGAAAGGTGGATGATGGACACGTTTCTCAGTGGTGTGCCAGTTAAATCTTTTTAAAAATCTTTTTTTCCTTTTTTACCCCACTCATTGTACATGGACACTGAAACAAGAGTACATCCTGGAATGATACAAACGCACACAGAGAAGGTGATGACTGCCTCCTTTTTTAGCATCTCTGTTTTGAATGACATTTGCAAATGCTGGCTGACTCCAGCACCCTGGACATGCCTTTGTAAAGCATCAGACGACGCCTTTCAGCAACAGCAACAGATCCAGCTTGAACACATAATGCTGTTGGTTCCATGATGGCCAAGGCATAGGATTCTGAAGGGCTAGGATCCAAGATTAAAGTGGAACATGAGCATGGAGATGAAATATTGCAGAATGGAACTTTTGCAACAGAATTATTGTTATTGCAGTGCTCAAGTTTGTTTCTGCCCACATAGCTGCCAACAGTACTGTCTCCTCTCAGTGGATCTGCCTCCAGTACTGTCTGCTTTAAGTGAATCCGCCTCCAGTATCGTTTCCTCCCTGCTGTCGTTAATGAGAGTGCCAGTAGTCTACCCCTTCCCTCCCCACCCTGTCCTGGACATAAACAGCACACAACATGGAAAGACCCCTCTGCAAAATGGCCCTGTACACTCAACTGTGGCACCACACTTTCACAGCAGATCAATGAAAGGTGTTATGTTACAGTATCAACAGATAGAACAATATCATCAAAAGAAAAAATGTTTCATGGCATGCCTTATTAATTTCATGTGAAATAAAAAACCTAATCATGATAACTGTTGTTGCCACAACATCAGACAATAATTATGATTATGGTGATTTATCTATCCATTTTCAGTAACCACATGGTCAATTACAAGGTTGCAGTAAGTCTCGGCTAAACCCCAATGGACACACCTAGCAAGGTGGGCGGCATCACAGGGTACACACACACACACACACTCACACATAGCCCCACCCTCAACACACACACACACACACACACACACCTCTACCCTTTACAAACACATACACACACCGACCCAAAGTAATGTTATTTTTGATAAGTGCAATACAGTACAGTAGAAGCAGCACACACAGTGCAGTGCAATAGACCCTAGACGGACAACCCGCCTTTAGATAAACTCTTAGAAGAGTCCATGTGGTGGAGCTGGCAGAGCTGTCTTCCATGCAAAAGAAACACAGTGCACAGCTTAACTTGACACAATAAATTTCAGAAGACACTGTTGGCTTTGAGCCAGGAGGGCATTCTCCCCTGAGACAAAGCACAAGTTTGTTTTGTCCGTCTTGTGTGATCAAATGTGCAGGGTGTTTATGCTGGATCACATGTTGCGTAGACACCAACCAAATAAATGTGAAAAACCCAAACCCCTGGGGGTGTGAGTCAGCTCCTCTCTAAGGCAGCAAGTGGATAGGTGTCCTTTCTCTGTCCCACACATGCTGCTGATTGGCTGGTATCAGGAAGGGCATCAGCAATTTGGGAGAGCAGACCTCTTTAAGGCTTTGCTTTAAACAGAGCTGGCAGAAAGGAAACGTGTGGTGTATTGGGGGTTGGGGGGTGGGGCGAGTGCAGCGTTTTAGCTCAGTGCATCTCCTCTACCCCTGCAGTACTTGAAGACGGGAGGAATGTGATGGGTCTGTGTCAGAAGGAAGCCACCATGCATTCACACACACATACGCACACACACATGCACATAAATACACACACACACACATGCTACGTGCACACACATGCACATAAACACACACACACATACACACAAACACACACACAAAGCACAAACACACATAAACACATACACACACATATACATACACATACATGCAGCCAAAGAAACACACACATATGTACACACACAAATGACTACAATTCGGCTACACCTGCTCATACTCCCCCCCTGTACTCAAGCCATGGTTGATGAAATGTTTAACCAGCATTGCACAAATGTCATTGGAAAAGTTTTACCATCTTCTTGGTTGAACTCTTTCTCTTCCTCCTACCTCTTTTTCTCCCCTTCTCTGCCCCATTTGGTTATATTGTTCTTCAATGTAGAGTTCACCTGTGACATGTTTTATTTATGTTAAAGCTCTGATAGATAACTGAACAATCAAGCAGTTTGTACAGGTGTGAATGAGGGCAATAGGTAATTAGAGTTTAGTATTTGCAGTCATATGTTTCCCATGTGAGCACAGGAAATTTCATCATGAACACTGTGTTCACATGTGTGTGAATTGTTTTGCAAAAGAATGAACTGGAATTACAATATGAGTGAATACAATATGAGTCTTGCAGAAGTGGTTGAAGATTTTGATACATGAATTTCATCTTCTGATTATAGTGTGTATACTTGCAGTCACAGTGTGTAAACTGATGAGGAAAAACTCTAAATGGATGAGATGGAAGGCTGGAACCCTAGAGCTCCTGTCTGTGGAGCCAGTGTTAACAGCCAAGAGACATATCCTCCAGACACAAAGAGCTTTTTCATTCAGATAAAGTTCCACACAACTGAAGATCCTTTCAAAGCTCTGGAAATTATATGCATGAGTGTGTACATAGAGAACCACTCTTAATCCCATTCAGCTGCCCTGGACTTCAGACTCAATGAAGTGATGCCCTTGTCAATCAAGAATAACATCACTTGTTTCATTCTTGATATTTAGACAGACACTGAATTATAAATTCAGTCAGAGA
This sequence comes from Megalops atlanticus, assembly GCA_019176425.1. NCBI lineage: Eukaryota > Metazoa > Chordata > Actinopteri > Elopiformes > Megalopidae > Megalops > Megalops atlanticus. The sequence continues at coordinate 4,298,151 of CM032888.1, forward strand.
CTGAAATTCACAAACATATTTCACATCAAAAGAAACTTCCACTCTATTTATATATGTGTGTTTATAGAAAATGTAAGGATGAGGGACTCTGACTGTTGCATTTAATATGTTGCTGGCTAACTTGTCAGTCCTAGGAAATAGCATTCAACCATCAGTCAGCAATATTTGGGGCATTCAAAGTCAGCAATATCAAACTTGGAAAACTGCTACAGCCAAACACCTCCTAAATGACAGGTCATGAAATACCACTAGTCACAATATCTCACCTATATCATCACAGACATCATTATACTCAATCATTGTGGTTGTTCTATGTCTGCCAGATCCCTAATATGTCTGTGTGTGAGAGAGAGGAAGAGACAGACTGTGTGTGTGTGTGTGTGTGTGTGTGTGTGTGTGTGTGTGTGCTTGTGAAGAATAGACCAATATTATAAAATGTTTCTAATGAGAAATATGGCCACTGTAATTAATGTCACCTTCAGTTCAGACTTTATCACTTCAGCATTGATTTAATGTCATTTTTACAAGAATCACACTCAAATGCAAGAGACAGGGAACCAAAATGTCAGATTGTGCTTCAACATGGAATGTAAACAGTGCTTCTATAGGCAATCATACTGTTCATTTTCTTTGACACTGTGGATTTTTAAAACAAATAATAGACTTACTCAACATAGAAGGCACATTATTCAATACAAAACACAATTTAACACTAAACAGTCTTTGGACGTTTAAACGAAAGGTGCAGCTGGCACAGTGCAAAATGCCAAAATTAAAAGTATATTCGAGGTTTCTTTGAATTTGTAAAGCTTTCCATTCAGAACATAGCAACCAGTTGTGCAAAGTCACGTTTAGAAACTACAGTGTATACACTCAGAAATATGTAAGAAGGATTGTTAAATAATTTATCACATTACACGTCTGTCCTCTGGTCGATAAAGGGTGACAAGTGAACATTTTAACTTTAGACACGTCGTCATCACTTCCCGGGGGTGGGTTCCACGCTCAGGCTTTAGGACCCAGCAGCCGGGCCGATAGGTAGGAAGATTCTCTGGCTGAGGCGCAGACAAAGGCGGAGAGAGAGAGAGAGAAATCGTCTCGCGCTCCCGCAGCATCCACACCCTCTCGGAACGCAGGGACGCCGGTAAGTGCGCGAGTCACATTACGTTACGATGAAATGCTTATTCAGGTAAAACGTTTGTGCCAGCGTAGTTTTGACGACTCTCGGTAATCGCATGACGTGCTTTATGTCCTTGCATAAGGTCATTCAAAGCTAAAACGAAGACATTGCCTAATGAATGAATTAGCTCTCAGAAAGGAGCAGGTATCTGAAAACGTGTTAATTAGTTACCTCCTATTTTCTGCCATTGACCACCTTCGTGTGAGCAGAAACTATGAATTGGCTGAAGCAGAGACATGTGTCATCTTGCTTATCAAAAGCATTGCTTTAAAACTTTTCATCCTGAAATACAAAAGGCTTCAATATGTGGTGAAGATCAGACAGGCAAATAAAGGACATTCATGCTATCATCAGGTTGGCGCATTCCTTGTGAGTCTCCACGGTTGCCTGCAGACTGTTAGACAGGAGTGGGTTTCTATTGTGTGTGTGGAGCCAGAGCTGTAGTAGCCCCTGCTTGCTGCCAAGGTGTAGTGGTGACACAAAAGAAAGCTTTACTATGGTTTGTATGCCCGCTCTGTCTGAGGCGTGGCATTAGCCAGGTTGCTGGTAGAACTGTTATGTTTAAAGAAAGGTTATGTTTAAAAAAGGCTCATGTTTGCTGATGGAGCATCTGAGTGACCGCAGGTCTGGTTAAAACAATAGGAACCCCCCAGCAGTGTTCTGATCCGGGGTCAGTGCGGTGTACACTCTGCCCAGTGGAGTGGATAGAATCCCCTGACGACATCCTGATCTGGGATCAGTGCATTGTGCCTCTGCCCAAGAGGAACAGGAATCTCCAGTGATGCCCTGATCTGGGATCAGTGTGGTGTGCCCCCACTTAGTACCTCATGCCTCAGTAACAGACTGGGGAGCAGTCTGGACCTCCTTTGGCAGGGTTGAAAGGTTGGGCAGGGGGCAGGGAAGACATTGAGAAAAAGAACCATAATTTGGGTTTTTATTTAGTCATTTGGCAGCAGCCCTATGCCAGAATGCACAGTTAACATTTTTACGTGTTTTTACGTGTTGTACAGCTAGATATTTATCTAGGATCAATTAAGATTGATTGAGCGCCTTTCTCAAGTTCCCCAGCTGGGAACCTAACCTGCCAACCACATGCTCACAAGCCCAATTCCTCGCCCCTCTCGCCACACTGGGTTTCGCCATCCCGTGGGTTTTGAATTTCATTGCTGCGATTAGTGAGACGATGGCATCACCCTGCCGAAGCTAAGGCCGTTGAGCCGGAGGGTTATTAAGTCCTCCCTCATCTGTTGGGTCTGGGTTCAAATCAGGTCAGAGATGACCTTCGCTGCGGCTCTAAGGTGGGCAGAGGCCGCCCGCTGCCTCTGTGATCCGGTTCTCCTGCTTTGAGTGGATGAGCGCCACCGGTGGGGCTGTGAGGTGAGAATTGGGCATGATTGGCAGGGTTTTAAACCGAAAAGCTGCCGCAATCCCCTGGCTATGGCTCAGGACGCTGTGCCCCGTGCTGGTCGAGAGGTTTAAATATAACAGGCAGCGGCTGCTATATTGAAAGAGGAGCGAACTGAGAGGGAACCTGGTCGTGTGGAAGGAAACTCTGAGTTAAAAAGAAAAATACTAGTCGTTGGAGTGTGGAAAAAGGCTAACCACTCTGGATTATACTGTTGTTACAAAACATTTATGTATATGCAGTTCAGTTCTGTGCCATAATACGATTAGCCTGTGTTACTGACTGAAATCTAGTGGGCGTACTTAGACAATTTTAATTCCTCAACTCTCACCTTTTCTGTTTTTCCCCTAAGCCTCATGCAGGAGGGAACTCTAGATAAGCTAAGACTACTGTGATTATGTTTTCAGGTGGGAAGAATGCACAAGTTTATTTTGGACTGAGGATTTGAGCCATCTGGTTAATTAAACTGACAAGCGAAGACCTAACACCTAGCAATCCAATAATTGCGGTCTAAGTATAGATGGAAGGCTCTGTGCACTATTTAAAAGTGGATCTAAGGCAATGTCGCTGCATGAGGTGTAGTGTTACAGGGCGATATGTAAAAAGTAATGAGTCTCAACTAATTTGGTGATGACGTCGCTGTCTTTGGAAAGACTTCGCTGAGGGCCTTCCCCTTAATCTCAACCCTAAATTCCACTGTACTGGGTACCAGTTTCAGAACCAGTGAAAGCGATCCTTGGCTCGTGACCACACGCAAGTTTAAGCACCCTGTATCGTGGGACAGGAACATTAGTAAAGCAAACGAAAGAAAAAAAGCTATGAGAACAAAACCAAAATCAAGCTGCCTGCGGCGCTTAGGTTGTGGGAAAGACCATTTAGTTGATTGTGCCTCCAAATTTTCATCTCATAAATAATGAAGAATCCCTCAGCCCAGTAGGCTAAGACTGTGAGCACTGGAGTAGGAAAAGGAAAAAAAGCTGATGACTCAAACAGTGACACAATGCTTTTTAAGGGTACGCTGAGCTGAAGGGCTAATTATTGATTACTTTAATTAATATTAAGGTTAATGTGATATTTACTTTGTTACCTTGAGGTATTGTTCTGGGAATCAAATTCTACATAATTATTATCAAACAGGTATCAAATCTGGTGTGGTGGGAATGCATATTAAGAGACTTTGAAAAAGGATGGTACTATGCTTTACCCGTGGCGGTGGCTAATTTACCTCAGGCAGCCCTTCGTTTGAATACTTTTTTGAATGCAGGTCTGGTTCTGCTCTTATCTCCAGCAAGCACCTTCTCACAGCGCTCTCAAATGCAAATGGTGCATTAACTATTAAACAGACGGATCCTTTCCTACCTCCTGCTCGTGGCCGTGGGGCCACCTTCGCACACAGTGTGCCTCGGGTGCTGTGCTTTTTGTGAGCGTGGCCATGCGGAAAGAGTTTATCCTGTATTAGGATGCGCGTGGATCTGTCTGGGGTCAGTTTGGAGTTGGCCTGCATTACTCTGCGAGACTGTCACTGTGGGAATTAGGGGCGTTTGCATTAATGCCTGGCTTCTTCACACATTTTGAGAAAGGCCAAATGGTACCTATGGTGGTTCAAAAGTAAAATATGCTTTTGTATAACATTTATTTTAGGTTTATTTAAACATTTTGAACATCAAATCAGATATTGCCTCAGATAATCCAAACACCTTCCCCCCTGATTTAATAGCATGATTCCCTGTGTCTCTGCTCTGGCAGAATGTCATGAAGAGCTTCCTCCACTTTGCTCTGCTGCTCCTTACCACATCCATAACCTTGCTTTCCATCATGGTCTTAAGCCAGGTGTCCTGCACAGGGAATATGGCTGCTCTTTAAATGAATCGCGTGCCGTCACAGTGTGTCCCCCTTGGCCAGGAGACTGGGGGACAGGGCAGGGCAGAGGATGGATCAGGAATGGTGGATGTGAAGTCTGCACTGGGTGGGATATTGCTTGAGTCTGGAGCTGGAAACTGATGAGGGGTGGCTAGAGGAATTGGAGGGGAGTAGATCGGCGATGGAATGGGGTTTTTGTGCCGACAGTCAAAGAGACCAATGTACATGTACATTGTGTTGACCAGTACTGTGAGCAGTACTGGCTGATGAGGAGTAAACCAAATACATGGTTGCAGAGTGGACTGGTGGTGGTGGTGTGCGGTGTAAGGGTAACAAGGTACCATGCACCATATCCTACAATGTGTATCATTGACCTCACTCCATGCTTGATTTTCACTGATTTATGGGCCCCTTTTGGGATACTGTACATACTAGTCATTAATACACATCCATATTTTCTGAAGCAGTTTAGACTTTGCTCAAAGGTAGAACAGCAACACCTTGCATTTGAACATACAGACAGACCAATTCCCTAACCGCTACGCTACCTTTTCCAGCCCTGGTTCTGGAGAAGCCTTGCTCAGTTGTTAGTATTCCTAACAAGCTCTCTGTAAAACTGCGTTTGACTGTGCCGTTGAATGTGTTATGGACTGTGTTTCACATCTCTGAGTTTAATACACTTGAATAAAGAAATTTATTTTTAATGGTGTGTTCCTACTGATCACGTGTCTCTAAAATTGTTTTTGTAATATTTTGCTCTTGTAATGAAATCATTACAATTTAGTATTAATAAACTTAATCATGGTGCCTAAAACCATTCATTAATTGAATCACTGATCAGTTGAGAGCGATGTGAAGCCAAATCCTGCATACACTGGAGTACACCAGCACCAGAATCAGGAAACATTGCAGCTGGATCCAGCTACAGTGTGTTCTTTTTTTAGGCTTTTAATCCAAAGGTTGCTGACACAATTCCCTGATAGGCCATTGCCATTGTACCCTTAAGTAAGGTACCCAGTCTGAATTGCCTTGAGGAATATACAGTTTTGTAAATGGATATCGATTTAAAAATTGTTAGGTATGTAAGTCGCTGTGTATGGGTATTCCTGCTAAGCTAATGGTAATGTTAATGTTTCCCACAGTACTGCTGTATTAATAGTATGGCACTTAAGATTAAGTAGCTATATGCCTAACCCTGTTGGATGCAGTTTTTTAAGTCACTGTAACTAGTGATGTTCATCACTTCCCCAGACCTGATATAGATCAATCACTATTTTTCAAAGAGACTAGGATATATTCATCAAACATTCATGCCATGCTCTGCTCAGATCAATGTGGATGTGAGTTTGTGAGTTTTGCCAATAATGCGTGGAATGTATGTGAGGCAGGCAGAGGTGAAGTGGCTTCAGGTAAACCAGTGTTTATGGGTCTTCATAGAAGGACACCAAATGCACTGAGTCCTACACTCAGGCTGGTGGTAGTACAGCTACAAGCAGGATCGCTCCTCCTTGGACCTCATCCTTAGCTTTAACAATAATGCTAAACCATTACAGTGACATGTTCCAAGGCAATCTGTTGGCCTAACCAATAAAATGTAAAGATGGCATTAGAATGACATGGAATGCTTCATTTTTAATATACTACTGCTTGAATGTATTACAGAATGTGACATTCAGGCATGCTAAGGGGCAGATTAACATTATTGCTTTTTGTGCCTCCTGGGAGCTGGAGAGGGAGGTGTTCAGGATGTATCTCTGAAAGGGGTTTCTGCTGCATTGAAACGGGTTGGCACAGGGCTCCATGCCCCCACCCCACCCCCAGTCAGGCATTGACGTACACCATATGGCCAAAAGTATGTGGACACCTAACCATCACACCTATATGAGCTTATTGGACATCCCATTCCAAAACCATGAGCATTAATATGGATTTGCACCCCCCCTTTTCAGCTACAACAGCCTCCACTCTTCTGGGAAGGCTTTCCACAAGATTTTGGAGTGTGTCTGTGAGAATTTGTGCCCATTCAGCCAAAAGAGCATTTGTGAAGTCAGACACTGATGTTGGACGAGAAGGCCTGGCTCGCAATCAGCATTCTAATTCATCCCAAAGGTGTTCAGTGGGGTTGAGGTCAGGGCTCTGTCCAGGCCAGAGTTCCTCCACACCAAACTCATCAAACCATGGGCCATATGTATCAATCTTTGTGTACAACTTGCCGTAGGACCATGTGTATGCACAATCTCACGATTTGTGTACGGAGGTTTTTTGTCAGAGTTATCAAACACCATGTACGTCTAATTGTCTTCATAAATCTGAGCGTAAATCAAATCAGCATGAGATTATGTGCACATGAATGCGCTTAACGTCCACTCCCACAATTGTTCTTATATGGACTGAGACACGCCTTTAATTCATCGAATTAGCATGTTAAAAACCCCAGGTAAATCTGAATGAAATGCAGAGATTGATGTTGAGGATCAATGGCAGGACATAAGAAAAGAAATTATTCGGACACGGAGAAAGAGGTGATGGTTGATGAGGTGAAGAGGAGGAAAAATGTCCTTTTTGGAGGCCAGAGTAGCGGCATTTCAAATCGACGGAAAATGCGGAGTGGCTGAAAGTGGTGACTGCTATGAATGCAGTTTCACCAGAGGTGCATACGGTGGAGAGGTGTCCTCACACCATTTAGGGAATCGGAGCACTTGGAACATAGGTCTACAAGACGCAAAATAATAGAATTTATGAACGATTCTAACCACTGAGAGATGACTGCTAAAATCAACAGAAAAATAATAGCCAACAGTGTCAGGGTCATTAAGTAAAAAACAAAGATAATCAGATCATTTTGTCTGTCTTTCTGCTCATGCCATGCAGCTCTCTCGCTCTCTTGCTCTCCCTCTCGCTCATTGACCGAAACTTTACTTCCCTGTGTCGTTTCCAACGAGTATTCCAACGTTTCCAATACTTTCGTTGTTCGTGCTATTTTTCTACAGGGTACTTAAAACTTAACCTGGGGGGGGCAGAAAATACTGACCCCCCTCTTGCCCCCTCGTGGCGCCGGGTGCAGACACACTGGCCCTGTGTGCGCTTATTCGTTTTTTGGCCTCTCTTTTAATACTGGCTTCACCACTGCTGTGAAATAAATGTATTATTTGATTTTGAAACAGTAGTCTTGTGTTGTTATTTAGCCTTTCAGAGGCTATTGCATGGTTAAATCAATGAATTTCATTAAACCTACCACCAGACCAATTTTAGGAGGTGACCTGGCAATCTGCCCCAAATATTCCTATTTCAAATAATGGCCATGACGCACAAACGCATGGGAAAGGTAAGGTAGGGAATTGTTTGCATCTAGTCAAAACGCCACTATATTGCCACCCGCAGGATGGAAAAAAATGCAGAAATAGGCAATAGCAGGATGATAATCTACTGTTTTACTATATAAAAAGATTTCCCCCCTCTCCATTTTTAAATGCCCCATCAGTCATTTCATCCTGGTGCTGGGAGCTGGCGCGATAACACTCATCAATGATTGACACAAGACCCATTTACTTGCATCACTATTAGTTCCTCTTGGTGTTGCCAATCTGCAAATTAAAAATTTTGTGCTTACGCCACCTCGAGACCATGCGCAGAGGTACGCATGTTTTCCCAGGAAGTATCTTTTCATAAATACCGTTTTATGTGTAGAAAAGTGCTCAGCACGATTTTAGTGCGTACGCACCATTGATAGATGTGGCCCCATGTCTTTATGGGCGTTGCTTTGTGCACAGGGGCACAGTCATGCTGGAACAGGTAAGGGCCTTCCCCAAACTGTTGCCACAAAGTTGGAAGCATACAATTGTCTAAAATGTCTCTGTATGCTGTAGCATTAATGTTACCCTTCACTGGAACTAAGGGGCCTCGCCCAAACCCTGAAAAACAGCCCCAGGCTATTATCCCTCCTCCACCAAACTTTACAGTAGGCACTGCGCATTCCGGTAGGTAGTGCTCTCCTGGCATCCGCCAAACCCAGATTTGTCCATCAGACTGCCAGATAGTGAGGCGTGATTCATAGCTCCAGAGAACGCGTTTCCACTTCTCCAGAGTCCAGTGGTGGCGTGCTTTGCACCACTCCAGCCGTCGCTTGGCATTGCGCATAGTGATTTTGGGCTTGTGTGCAGCTGCTCGGCCATGGAAACCCATTTCATGAAACTCTTGACGCACAGTTCTTGTGCTGATGTTGCAGCCAGAGACAGTTTGGAACTCTGTAGTGAGTGATTCAGCAGAGGATAGGCGGTTTTTACGTGCTACGCGCTTCAGCACTTGGTGGCCCCACTCTGTAAGTTTGTGTGGTGTACCGCTTCGTGGCTGAGCTGTTGTTGCTCCTACATGCTTCCACTTGACAATAATAGCACTTACAGTTGACCGGGGCAGAGCTAGCAGGGCAGAAATTTCGCGAAGTGACTTGTGGCAAAGATGGCATCCTATGACAGTGCCACGTTTAAAGTCACTGATCTCTCCAGTATGACCCATTCTACTTCCAAGGTTTGTCTATGGAGATTGCATGGCTATGTGCTTGATTTTATGCACCTGTTAGCAATCAGTGTGGCTGAGACACCTGAGCTCAATAATTAGGAGGGGTGTCCACATACTTATGGCCATATAGTGTACCTCTGGCACCAGAGAGATCAGGGCGACAGTGTGTCATAGATGTGAGGGACACAGCCCTAGGGCTGCCAGCTTGATTCCATGGTAGGCCATTATTGTTGTACCTTTACTCAAGGCGCTTGACTCTGATGAGATTTCCTCAGTAAATATCCAGATGTATAAATGGGTAAAAGATAAATATGTAAGCTATGTGAATTGATCTGAATGAGAGTGTCTAGTAAGCACAGACTGTGTTGCAGAAATGGGGTTTCTGCTGTGTTGGAATTCCGCTGGCCATTTCAGTTGTGTTTCTTAGGTGTTCTGAGTGGTCTTCTACAGGGCTGTTGTGGAGGTAAGAGACAGGGGTGCTGGTGCAGGTGATAATTCCAGTCCTGTCTCAGGTTTTGGTTTTTGCTTTACAGGCCTGAAAGTGGCCACATCCCTCCCCCTGCCCCCTGTGGTCCATCCCTGGTATCAGATCCTTCAAGTTCTGACAGTGGACAGGAAAAAAACTCGTAAATCTGTCGTCAGAAAGGGACTAAACTGAAGATAGGTTTCTCATGCAATCAGCGTTTGAGGCTAATTCTTTCGATTAGTCAAACTGCAGGCTCCGCAGTACAGTAGAGCACTTTGATGGGCAGTGCTAGGGCATGCTTGCCAACACCCAGACACATTTATTGAGTGAGAAAAGACACGTTTTTGTTTAACAGTAGCAGATGTTCATAGAGAGAGAGCTTGGCATGGTTGGTAGTTTTTTTTTCTGTTGAGTGTATGACTGAATGCTCAACTCTGGGGGGAAAACACTTCTATCTTTTAGCAACAGCAGACAAAAGAAACACAATGTCCTCATGCATAGTTTGTAACATCCTCCTTTTTAAAGAAGCATGGACTATAATCCATAATTGGATTTGTTGTAGAATATGAATGATTCTTTCATCCGTGTTTGAAAGACCAGTTCCAAGGCCCCATATAAGCCATATGAATTCCAAGTAGGAATAATTCCCACAGGAAAACTGCACATACACACACCAGGAAGAAATATTTCTACCTGCTTTGTATCTTAAGATCAGAGACCTTTCTGCACAAAAAAATAGTGTAATCTGCAGGACTCATCAGCTTACCACAGGCAGACAGAGGCTTCAGACTCCAGGCTGCTGACAGGCTGAAGGGACCATCAATAGGATGGAGCGTTCTGTGCTCTACAGCTACATACTGTATCCTGTCATGGCCAGACCCTCACTGCTCAAAGGCCTGTCAGTAACTGTGGAGGGATCTACACCATCCCATTGCCCAGCTGTTATAGCCTTGCAAAGCACTTCAGCGTTACTGTCAATGGAAAGCTCTGGTTCACAGAGAACAGCAACTTTACGACCCAGTTTTGCAAAATGCTGCTGCAAAAATAATCAAAGGGCCCATCCATTCCTTGCCAAACGCTCTGCTGACTCCAGCTCTTGGTCCAGGCCCTTGCAGTATTGCACTTGGAAATATACCCCACTATCCCCACCACTGAAACTCTCTGCTGGCCAGCCTCACTCCCTGTACCACCAAGACTTCTTCAGCTCATTCAAGTAGCCTCTGTTAGCCTAGTCAGGTCTTCAGCCTCTTTTATTATGCCATTGTCTCACCCTTCCTGGTCTCCTTTTCTTGGTTTCTGGTCACTGCTCACATCACATTGAAGACTGTGATGTTAATCCAAAAGGCAGTCAAGGGCTTGCCTCATTCCAACCCTCAGTCCATCATTAGATCCTACGCCTCTGTGTAAGCAATCCGCAATCTTTGGTTAGCTGGTGGCTCCTCCCCTCTGTGGCCACATGTTCTGAACTCACCCCCTCTTTACTGCTTCCTTGAACAGTGGTAGAATGAGCTACCCGTGGACTACCAATGGGAACCATGAGAGCTGCGGAATGCTTACCCCCGTACAACTTGGGCTAAAACATGCCTGTTTAGGTCTTGGTGTGGGTCTTACAACTTGAATTGTTCTTTTGATGGGTACTGTGAGCATGCTAGTATTATGAAAGGTAACCTTGCTCTCAAGGACCATTGCCGGAGCCTTGTTGGATCATTGCTGCGTCATGGCACCATGTGATCACTGTGCTCTATGTTGAATTTAAAGTACATTATTTGTCTGTGTATGTGTGGTAATGTAAAGTAGGTATGTTCTTTGCAAACATGTTTGACATTATGAGAAAATTGCATTGCATGCTGATATTTTAATGCTGTTTTCAGCTTGAGGCTTATATATTGTGTTCAGTGTCCTGGGTGATGGTGCTGCTCATTATGACTTTTTAAAGGCATAAACAAATTAAAATAATACACAATACAATGTCATTTCATAAGCTTCATTATGCGACTCCACTGTTTTCTTAATTAATAAAAAGAAAATCCCAGAAATGATGGCTGAGATACTATCATTTTGAATTGTAATTTTATTATTAAATCATTTTCATTTGCTAATTGAAAAAAGGTTTTTGTGCCACCAGGGAAGTGAGTTCAGATAATACCCCCCACAGGGACCTATTGTACAGAGTATGAATGGTGAGGAAAATCAGCACCAGTGCACACATGGTTTATGAGCATGATCGGGTTTCCACCAAGCTGCCCTGCAGTGTTTTTGCAGTGACTTGAAATTTAGATTTAGCTGGGCAGCAGAGTGGCACAGTGGTTAGGAGCAGAGCCCATAACCCAAAGGTTGCTGGTTCAATTCCATGGTGGGGCACTGCTGTTGCACCATTGCACAGGGTTCTTAACCTGAAGTACCTTAGTAATCATCCAGCTGTATAACTTGATAACATACAAAACCTGTAAGATGCGTAAGTAGCTCTGGATAAGAACGTCTGCTACACAAATGTGAAGTCATGCCAATGACAGCACTGCAGGCACTGTCCACTGTGAATTATAGGAGATTGCTGTGGATCTGACTGTAGTGTCACCCAAACCCTACGGGACCATGACGAATTAAAATCTATGTAGCTAACTGTAATGTTAGTTATTTTCACTGTGTGGTTTAATACAGATTGTATATCCCATAGTTTCCTTACTCCTCATTGGATGGTCACTCAATTTAAGCTTTCTCCCTTCCCTTATATGCACTTTGCTTGTGTGATCAGCATGTTCATACATTGAATATATAATATATAATACATATTTATATCACCTTGAGCAATTAATTTTGCCCTTGACTCTCCGCTCATGATTCATCTAGCTATTTTTTCTCTCCTTTGAGAGCTTCATGTTTTGAATGGGGACAGAATCCGGTCTGAAGAAAAAACATGAACACATATTGCTGATCAGAGCAGAGCTGACTGAGGGAAGGAGCGCTCTCTCTCTGAGCTCAGTATGTTGGAGACCCAGAATGTACATTTTGCAGAGAGTTGTGTAAGGGGGGAAACGAAGCTTTGGAAGCGTAGCTGGAAAAGACGGGATCTTCACTCTTTACTGTAGTTTAAATACCGAGGACTCATCATCCTTGAGTGAAGTGTCACCCTCCGGGGGTGAGTGGCAGCAGTGGTTGTTTTACTTTTGTGAGGTAATTTTCTCTTTTTTTTAAATTTCTCTTTTTGAGTAGAATGGCTCCTACCTAATTCCAAGTATGGCGTTTCTGTCAATTCATATTACATTTAGTCATTGTATTTATATATTAGTCACATATTTAGTAATGTATGTTGTGTATTTAGTCAGTAATGTATAATGTATATTACGGCTGTTACTGTATCAGCCAGATACATGACACCTCTGCTTCTTAATCTTGTGAAGTGGAGCAGGCCAAAGGGGTGTAGGAGCACAATGCCTGTAGTGTAAGTAACATTTATAAGGGGAAGACAGACCTCAGACATGCTGTTTTTAAGTCAGTGTACCTTCTCTGTTTACACTTACTCATACACAATAGTGCTACTACAATAGTCAGGACACTCTCTGGATTCTACCCAAATGTAGGAGACGCTCTCCACAGAATATTGAATGCTGCAGCTCTCCAGTGCCTCACGGTGCAGGTGTGTTCACCTGACGTAAGGGTAATGAAATGTTGATGCCTCCAGTTCCGCTGGGAGTCCTCAGTCCTGGGAGTTGTGTTTCTCTGCCCCCCCCCATCACAACAGATTCCAGTTCCCTTATTTATTTATTTATTTCGGGCAGAAAGACTTGGCTCCTCGCGGAGTGAGACAGAGACGGATCGGGTCGATACTGTGGCGAGCTCTAATTGAAGGCTTTGCCCTGAGCGCAATTCATCACAGGAAATGGACTCTCCCCCAGAGAGACAGTCTGTGAAACCTGGCACATGCGTGAACGTTACCTGAGAAAAGACTTATTCCACAAGGGGGACGAGTGGAAGTTGCCTGAATGGACAGCGATATGTTTGAATAATGCAGATTAGTATTGTGTCGTTATTAGACAGGAGACCCAAGACACAGCAGATTGTAAACAGTCCTGAATAGTCCTCTGCTACCATTGAGCCAGGTACTGACATCAAAAAACCCATGTACAACAACCCAGCTCAAAGGCTTGGTAATCTATGCTGAGGTATATTAAGTACATGAAATGGGCATGTTGAATATCTAAAAAGCTTGAAACAATGCTGAATTAAACATCCTGATGCGAAATGCTGCCAGTATGACAGAGTACACTGGTATAGGTTACACACTGGTTCAGGCTACCTCTCGACTCCCCTACCCAAGCATACCCATACCCATCTTTTGTCTCTCTTATGTGGAATTTTATATACAGATTTATATTTCAGTGTTTTATTGGAATGGGAAGGTGGAGGTTGAGATGCTTTGTGATATGTTAGCGTTAAATTTGGAATGATATAGTTCTTAAGTTGTACATATTGCTTCGCAGTTCAATCTTCAAACACATTTGTGATCTCAGCACTATGTTTAGCACTGACGCTTGTTCATGAGTGGTTAGTGGTGTCCTGTTTGTGCAACTTTTCATATCACTTTATTAGATGAACTGTGTAAGTCGTTTTGGATAAGAGCATCTGCCAAATGGCAATAATATAAATGTAATGTATAAGATTATTTTTATGGAACTTTGTAGTTTCTAATACTGTTTAGGATATCTGTATACTCTTAAATTAACAAGTTTAAGAATTAGTCATGTAATTACTTGTACGTAGATAATAAATTAAAATACATTTAAATATATGTCAAGGTTTAAATAATCTAGCAGTAAACAGTTGAGAGGTGTAAATCTGTGTCCTCTAGTGATCCTCTAGTGATCTCTATTATGTATAATTAGGGTGTTGATGTGTATTGTGTATAAGAAGTTAGTTGAAATTTTCATTGAACCAGGTTTATTGACAAACCAGGATGTGGAAAAGAGACCTGTAGCATGGGAGCAGTAAAGCTCTGATCTGCCCTGCATCCATTGCCTGGCTTTTAAATAGAGTCATACTTTCATCATTTCTAAACACTCAAATGATGAGCTAATGATAGAGCTAATGGACACTAAAAATATGAATAATATATGACCTACCTAGACACATATAATACCTAATCACTATATAGCCGCATTTCAGTTTGAAATAAGGTATGTAGCTTTATATATGTACACTGTATATAAAAAATTGCAAATGTAGATACTTTTGACAGACATTACGTGTTGAATATGCTCTGTTGCTGTAAATTGTGTGGCACTATTATGTTGTGGCAGCTATTACGTTTGTTAAATGCTGCTGTCTGTCTGTCTTTTTTTTTTTTTACGAAGTTTTTGATTATCCAGATATGGTGCGTAATTCAAGAGTTAGTAGCCACCACTGATCTGGCCAAGATAGGATACCACTGTGACAAACCCACAAAACTAAGGAGAACTGCCTTCAAAGAGTGTTACCTAGGTGCATGGTTCAAAAATAGCAATTGAAATTGATCACTGTAGTTGTGGTTCTGCAAAAATGAGAAACAAGATGAACTGAGCTGGTAGTGTCTAACATTTTCTGTTGTTTTTGCAAGCGTAGAAAGAAATACTCTGTTAGCCACCCACTGCTAGCCTGCTAATTTTTTGTGTTCTGATGATATGAGGAAATAGGAAAAATTATTTTTATAACTGTTCTAGTTTATAACCAGCACAGCCCTAGTTCCCAGGACCAGTCTTGAGAATCATTGTGCTTAAAGTCAAAATTGCAAGTTTTGCAAGTTGCGATTTGCAGTTCCCCTTGGTTGCACAACTGATTATAATGCAGCCAGCTATAATAACAGCAGCTAGTTTTAATGCTAACAGCAACATGAATCCCGGGGTCTTGTTCCATTATATCCTGTTTCCTGTTTCCTCTGGCAGATTTCTCCCGTGGTCCGACACTGTCCAGGAAGATTCGCCCCCCACCCCCGCCGCTGCCGCAGACGTTTCCCCCAGCCCCCAAGCCTCGCCGCCATGGAACAGGACTTCGGCCACTTCGACGAGCGGGACAAGTCATCCCGGACGACCCGTGGGCCACGTGCCAACGGCCTGCCGAGCCCCACCCACAGCGCACACTGCAGCTTCTACCGCACGCGCACGCTGCAGGCTCTGACCAACGAGAAGAAGGCCAAGAAGGTGCGCTTCTACCGCAACGGCGACCGCTACTTCAAGGGCATCGTCTATGCCGTGGCCTCCGACCGCTTCCGCACCTTCGACGCCCTGCTGGCCGACCTGACGCGCTCGCTGTCTGACCACATCAACCTGCCGCAGGGCGTGCGCTTCATCTTCACCATCGATGGCTCGCGCAAGATCACCTCCCTGGAGGAGCTGGAGGAAGGTGAGCCGCGGTCTGCATCCTCTCCTCGCTACGCCGCACTCCATTCATAAGAGTCGCTGATGTAAGAGTCAGCTGCATGTCAAAAACACTGGGACTGAATCATTTCTATACCACTGCTATTTAGGAATGAAGCAATCATTTTGGGTCATCATAACATATGATATGGTACTTCATTTAGAGCAATGAGGTTTTAAGCAATTAAGTGAAAAATCATAGAACCTATTGTGAAAAACATTTGAGAAATGAAAAGATGTGCAGATTAGCACATAAATGTTTACATGCCTGCTGACATGGCAGGATAAAGAAAGACAAAGAGACAGAACCCTAATGCAAGCTGGAAAGGTACCTGCAATCAAGGCAGCACAGCAAACAGTGTGTAACATCATAATCATGGTGACACTATAAAAAGATGAACATGAATCAGATTATTTAATTTTTGAAGGTATTTAGTTCGGGACATTGACACTAGGGAATTGGAGACTATGCAGTGCCAAAAATGGACACAATCAAAAATTTCAGAGTCAGATTGTTACATCACATTTTATGTTCATTAGAACATGCATGTGTCAACAAAATGAGATAAGTCAGTCAGCAGAGCTTGGTCACCAGAGTGATTCTTTTTCAACATATGAGTTGGGGGTGAGCTGAGGACAAGGGTGCAGCTCTGACCTCTGTAACGTGATGCGCCTGGCGGCAGGTTGACAGTGCCCACGGTGACGCTTGCAGGGTGGGTCCATCGGCGGTCTCCGAGTAGGAGAAGGGCAGTGTGCTGCCACTGTCACCGGGGGCAAAGGCCGGCTCATTCGATTAGGGCTTGCTTGTCCACTTTGGGCCATCAGTGCAGGCAGACGAGTGCTGTTCTGTCTCTTATGTTACATTTGACCTTTTTTTTGCTGATCCAGAGTGATTCACAGCAAGTGTACAGTTTTTACACATTATTTATTCATATAGCTGGATATTTTACTGGGGCAGTTTTGGTTAAGTCTCTTGTCCATACAACAGCAGGGGCCCAACTGGGACTCGAACTGGCAACCTATGAGTTATGAGCTGTGCTCCTGAACCACTGTGTCACCCTGCTGCCAGTTCAATTCTCTGACTTCCCAAACACTGTGCCTCCATACTTGTGAATGCAAGGATCCTGTGTTGAGTACACAGGTGGTGAGTGTTAGCTACAAACCCACGTAGAGACCCCATCTTGTAATGTTATGAGTGTCAGAGTACAGCACTGACTTGCACAAACATCTCCTGCAGCTCAGAGCAAGGTTCCAGCTTGAAGGTGCTAAGGAGCTGAATGACACTGTTATTGCATTCCACTCCATGCAGTGATACAGCAGTGATGCTCAGGAGCACAGGGGGTAGAGGGACAGGAAACGGCATAGTCCACCTGCAGCATGGTCAGTCCATCCCTCAGCGCAACTGTAATTCACAGATGGATGAACAAAGATACAGCAGTCTGCAGGAAATAAACTTACTGTATGCAACAATCATGGCTAATGCTAATGTTAAATGCTAATGTTAAAATCACCACCCCAGTGATTTTGCAAGCTGAGTTTTGTTTTTCCTGGTTCTCATAGCAGAATGTGCAGTGGCTTGAGTCGAGCTGTCCTCAGAACTCAGACTGCGCCTTGCATTTCCTTCTAATGAATGTTCCTCAGTTGTACAGTAGATACAGAAGGGATCTCAGTGTGGTGTGGGAGTCCATTACATCAGATGCCTGCCAGCCCAGTCTGTCTGTCTCACTGCACATATTATTTCAGAATGAAAAATTCCCCCTACTTTGGGTTGATCTGACATGTCCAATTAAATATGAACTGAACTGCAGCAAACTGTCTCTGTGGAGATTTCCTCTGTGAGGGTGCACTGTACACGGACCTAATCACTTTGTGCACGTGAAAGCACCCATTTATTCTGTACAATATGAATAATTAACATAGTTGTGTTTTACGCTCAGGTTCAGTAGCCGTGGAACAGAGCCAGCTAGGAAGTAGATGTATCACTATCATGGCTCAGGTGCTTTTAAGCAAATCATCTCACCAGCTCGTACTCTAATGTTCAGAGGGAAAAGTAATTGGTTCTTGCATATGTGGTTGTGATGGAGTGTGTGCGTGTGCTGTCTCCGTGCATAAAACAACGTAACAAATTGCTGTGTTTGTCCACTATCTCAAGTGGGGGCTACCTTAGTGGAATTGGCAAGCAGTTCTCATTTAGTACTTGTTTAGAACATAAGTGCACATGCAAGGGTGAACCTGGCATGTAAAGGTGTGAGAAATGCAGGTGCACCGCAGTGAATGCGACGGATCGTCACTGTCTGCAGCTAATGCGTGGAGCCAGGTGGTCACTGCTGATAAGTGCTCTGAAGAAGGAGTCTATGAAAAAAAATGATTCGGTGCAGTTTGTGGAGATAGTATTGATTTTTGCAGTCTTTTTCAGACAGCAGTTTTGATATCTGTGATTTACAGTGAACAGCAGGGGAGTTGGTTGTGGGGCGGTTTTGAGGAGCAGGGGCTGGAGTGAAAAAGAAACATTGACTGCACTCTCTTGAATTGTGATAGGTACCTCCAAAATATGATTTCAGTCCAGGTGTTACCTCTACATCATGAGCCAAATGTGCCGCTGTTGTGCAGTTGGGTCTTTCTCACAGAGGCAGGCAGGGTAGTACTGCGGTGCGATTATTTGGTGCTTCTCCTTGGGCTTGCGTGACCCCTGCATGTCCCCTTTCCCTGCCTGTGGCAGTCACAGGGGCTCCACACGCCCCTCCTGTGTGGCTCGGCTGTTGCCTGCGGACAGCAGACAGCCTGAGTCTGCGACAGCTCACTCGTTTGTCTGCTGCGTGTGGTTCCCATCGCATGAAAGCGCCTCCTCATCAGAGGGGATGAGTGTGAGTCCTGACATTCCGCCCCAAAACAGCGACAGGGCCCTGGGAGCGTGGTGTGTGTGTGTGTGTGTGTGTGTGTGTGTGTGTGTGTGTGTGTGTGTGTGTGTGTGTGTGTATATGTGTGTATGTGTATATGTATGTATGTGTGGAGTGAATAGGGGGTAGAGGGTCAGATCATGTCAACACAACTGGGCTGAATAGCAGCTTAGGTCTGAATGAGGTGATCATATCCTCTGTATCACTGGCTCACAGAAGGGGCCAGATGAGACAATGGGTGGGGCATCTGCAGTAGCTCTGCAGTAGTAGGAGGCCTACAGGATAATGACTTACTGCACTCTCACTTCTGTGTATGTATGTGTGTGTGTGTGTGTGTGTGTGTGTGTGTGTGTGTGTGTGTGTGTGTGTGTGCTCACAAAATGTACAGCAATTCAGGCAGTGCGGGCAGATTAATGTCCTTGGAGCTATCCAGCTCCCATCAGCTATGCTGTGATGATCGCCACAGTGCCCTTGTGTCTCAGAAACTGCGATGCTGGAGGAGTCTGACAGAAGGATGAACAGTGCTGCTGGGACTGCCCCTCTTCCAGAATCTCACCCTTTTCCACAGTCTGCGGAGGGAGGGGGGGGTTGGGCACCTGGATTAGAGTCCTAAAAAAAGCTGAAAACTCACAGCATTGATTCTGGCAGACTCGCGCACTCTTCCCGTTGCACTATGGGTAACTGTGCAGACCTTCAAAGCAGAACACCTCCGCACTGCCCACAGCACCGCTTCCAATCAGATCAGTCCAGACACAGCCTCTCTTCACAGGCCACGGCAAAGCATTTATAGCACCTTAAGCAGGGCACATTCTGTGAAAAAAAAGACCAGAAGCAGAAACATTTATGTCAGCATATTCTCATAGTAAAAATTACCCAGTTTTGAATTTAAACGGATTAAAGAGCAGTGCTCTAGCCTG
Source organism: Megalops atlanticus (assembly GCA_019176425.1). NCBI lineage: Eukaryota > Metazoa > Chordata > Actinopteri > Elopiformes > Megalopidae > Megalops > Megalops atlanticus. The sequence continues at coordinate 4,317,777 of CM032888.1, forward strand.
TTTGGTAGGATAATTCAGCTAAATTCCTTATTTAGGTCCAGAGGGATTCAGGGCTCTGTGTGGTCTGAATTAGACAGGTTGCTGGGCCATCTATTACAAATTTCGCAGCAGTTCAGTCAGTGATAGGTGGCTGTTTGCTCCTTTTGTGGTACCTGTTCAAGCTGTAAGGAGAGAATGAACAGACATGGTCTGGTGATGAAATCGACTCATGTCTGCCATTCCATACAGAGCACGATTTTAGAGGACCTTTTCTGTGGGGCTCTCATTATTCTCTAATGTGGGTGAAATGCTGGAAACTGAATGTTATTGACTGACAACACAGAGATCATGTCCCAGCAATTCTCTGGCTTTGCTTTCAGTGATTTTATCAATTCCTAATAAACCAGCAGACGTCAGGGTAAACTGGAGTGCATTGTGGAGTTCTGGATTATAAAAGAACTTCATGCTGATGATGATAACTATGGGACTGTACAGTTTTCTGAACCTGAATGGATATTCTGCAATAGACTAAGCATTGGTACCACTGTTTATATCAGATCCTTTATCTCAGAAAAGCCATTAATCCCCCATCAGATCCCATCTCAGGAGAAGTGAGCTAATGTTAAGTCTATATACAGAGAGTCTTGGACTCGACTGTCTTTCTCCGTAACCAACAAAGGCTTAGTTTCAGTGATGCTCCAACAACTTTGTGGATACTCTCAGAGCTTTTGATTTTTTAATTTGTATTTAACCTTTATTTAATGGAGTATTTATCCAAGTCCTACTGAGATAAAAATATCTTTTCCAATGGTGACCTGGCCAAGATGGCAGCAGCACATAGAGTGAGACAAAAAACAGAACCACCTTATATAAAACATTTAAAAACCAATCACAATATACCAGCAGAACCCTTCAAGAGACAGCACACTAGAGATGGAGAGTATGACAGAGAGAAAGAGAGAGAGAGGGAGGGAGAGAGGGAGGGAGATGGCGCAGACAATAATTTATTCAAAGCTGTGTCAGAACTGATACAGCAAGTTCAGGGTAAGTTAAGGTAAACAGGCCCAGAGGAGGAGAAATGAAACCACTGATACTTAACTGTCAAATGTGTATTTGAGACTAATTCTGCAAGTGTGGTCCTTTGAATGCAGTGTATGCAGTGTACTCTCTCTCTCTTTTTGGGAATAACCCTAACCCTAGGAGATGGAAAAAATCAGTTATAGTTCCCAGCTCCAGATACTGTATGTGTGCTTGCTTGTTGGTAAGAGACAGAGAAATCGGGTGGCCTTCATACTCCTTTTTATTGCTGACCCCAGAACCTGCAAAATGACCAAAAGCACCTTTCATTCTGATCTCTGAATTATTAAGTATTTCACAGATTGACCCAGCCACCAGTCAAACAGTAAAATGACCGATGCACTCTGTGAATCACACCTGTGCAGGATGATTTGATTCTTAGAAGTGGTTAATTCTTAAAAGAGACTTCCAAATAAACAGGTAAAATAGATTTATTATTTCATATTTCATAATACAGTTCTTTATTAAATACAATGAAACAACTCTGTTGGAATGGCACAGTGTGAATTGCCAGTGCTGTCTGAGCTGCAGTGCCACCCAATTAATGTCCTTAACTAAATTAAAACGTAAAATTATAGTTCAACTCAAGCTAATTGTTTGTGAGTGTCTTCAGAATAATTGGCGCTGTGGAGGCTTGTCTGTTCGTATTTGTGTTCTTGATGTGACACCTCGTTAGTTCTTCTGAGTTCATTCATTTCACAGCTGCTTTTCTTTCATTGGTCTTTAGACTATTGTAAAACTCCAGAAGGCAACATTTTCCATCTGCAGAAATGGTATTCCTTGTTGCTGCTGTGTTGACTAGCATCTAGGCCAGGGGTGTGCAACTCCAGTCCTGGAGGGCCATGGTCCTGCTGTTTTTCTTGTTGACCAACTAAATACAATCTCTGATTGGCTGAAGAGCAAGCACACCTGTTTTCAAGGTGAAAATCAACAGGTAACTAAGAGATGAAAACAAAAACCAGCAGGACACTGGCCCTCCAGGACCAGAATTGCCCACCCCTGATCTAGGCTCTTAGCTAAACTATATAACTTTTCCTCTCAAAATATTTCACATGCTAGGTGCTTTGGTAATTAGCTAAGATAAGAGATGCACTTTATTCAGATTTAATAGCATTTTACATTAATTATCCACTGTTCAACTCCACTGAGTACCTTGTAAGATATTGTAATTGATCCTTAATGATTCTTGTAAGTGGACTGCTCAATTCTTACAAGGGGAATTTTTAAACAGCATTATAATAGGAACGATTCTGTCCCAGTGTTTTTCACCACTTAATGAACCTCATCAAATGCTTTCTTAGAAGTAGTATTTCTTAGAAGTAGAATAATACTGTACCAAGTCTGATGTGAGTAAAAGGTGATTAAAAAATAAGGATTTGCAGGTTGATTATGAACAGGTTCTTTGATTTGCACACTCTGTAGTCATTGTACTGTGTCAGGCACTGACTGATGTTTGAATATGGTTGGCGGTGTCCTGTTTGTGAAACTTTGCATGCGGCTTTACAAGATGAACTTTGTACTCGCACTTTGCAAGTTAGTCTGGGTAAGAGCAAAATGATGCAAATTTATATATAGTCCTAATGCCAACAGTCCCACAGACCTCAGATCTAAATTCTGCTGCATGACCTTATCAAAAAACTGAACTCTCCACGTTCTGGAATTGTTTTGTTTCCTCTGGGAACTACATTTCACTTATCAAAACATTCCATCACAGCGTTCCGCATCCAGACCTGCATCATCTCAGGCATGTAGTGGCACAATCTGTAGGCTGGGACCAGGGTCAATTGTGCTTTGGAAAATGGCTATTCCAAAGATGAATTATTCCTGCTCTCAGCCTTTTTTTACGTTAACTTGAAACAAAGTGTTGAGGTAGTGGCTTATGCATTGGAATTTGCTGTGTGTGTAGTTGTGTGTATTTGCATGTTTGTGTGTGCAAGCATGTGTTTGTACATTTGTGTGGTAGGGTGTGTGTGCACATGTGTATTTGTGTGTGTGCCTGTGTGCATGTGCGTGCGTGTGTACGTATGTGTGTGTGTGCGTATGTGTGTGTGTTTGTATATGTATGTGTCTGTGTGGTTCAAATATGAGGTATATATAAAGTATACCCCACAGTAGAGCTGCTTTGCTGTAGAGACTACAGAAATTGCACTGTAGTTACCTTTACTCCACTAAAGGTCTCCAGGTATTAGCCTTAAACTCCCCATGTCTCCCCTGTGTCCCACGCACTCCTGACCTACCTCTCTACCCCCTCCCGCAGGGGAGAGCTATGTCTGCGCCTCTGAGAACTACTACAAGAAGGTGGACTACACGAAGAACGTCAACCCCAACTGGTCGGTGAACGTGAAGGCCCAGGCCAACCAGAAGGGCCTGCAGTCGCTGGCCAGCGGGAAGGCCACCAGCGAGCCCAAGGAGAGCAAGGACTTCGTGCGGCCCAAGCTGGTGACGGTGATGCGCAGCGGCTCGAAGCCGCGCAAGGCGGTGCGGGTGCTGCTCAACAAGAAGACGGCGCACTCCTTTGAGCAGGTGCTGACCGACATCACCGAGGCCATCAAGCTGGAGAGTGGTGTGGTCAAGAGGATCTACACACTCGACGGCAAGCAGGTAGGATGCTCCGCCCAGCCGAAACACTGCGTGCCATGGGTGCTGCACATCCTGCACCAGTCCCATGCCTGCAACACATTACCCCCCCCACCCCCAATCCCACACCCAATCGTACACCCACAGGTACGCCATGCCCCCCAATCAATCCCATATAAACAGGTAGGACACACCCCCTGGATTCCACACCCTTAGGTACATTATGCCCCTCCAGATTCCACACCCACAGGTATGACGCCCCTCCCCATCCCATACCAGCATGTAGGACACCTCTCCCCAATCCCACAGCCACAGGTACGACATGCCCCCTCCAACTCCATGGCCACAGTTATGACACTCACCTCATCAATGTGCTTTGTGACAGTCTCGATTGTAAAAATACACCAAAACAAATACATTTTAATTGTTCCATTGATTGATCAATTCCATGCTGCCTCTACTCTCCTTTGCATGGTTGCCCGATATAACAGTGTTTCTTAAAATACAGGTCAGGTCAGACCTGCACAGTTAGAGCCTCTTTGGATTCAAAGTAGCTCCTGAGTAAGTGTTAAAATACCATCATCAGGCATTGAAAAAAGTACCCATGCTTTGTGCTGTACAGAAAAGTCACACTGACATGTTCACATTCCAAATGAAGTGTAAGTATGCATTGCCTACCCTACTGTGCCTTTGCTCTGCCCACTTTCTGTTTGCCATCATCCTTCACTGTGCACTTTTCTCAGCCTAATGCTTCTGTTCCTGCTTGGTACTGGAGCGTATGAGATACCACAGAACTCCCAAGGACTCGATGTGCGCCTCTCAGTTAGAGTTCCCCGCTTTTCAGAAGCAGACTGGCATGGTCGTTTCTCCCTTGCACGTCAGAGAGCGTTTTGCATGTTCATCGATGCTGAGACATACTGCAGTATTCCTCAGCTATCACTGTGGTTGGGCGCTGCCCTCATAGCACCATTGGAATGGCCTAGGAGACCTGGAAAGGATGTGCCATCTGTCAAGCTGAACAGTGAAAAATGAACCCAACTCCATTACACTAGATAGTCTGATAGAGAAAAAAGAAATCTTGTATGGAGGACATCATGGGATTTTTTTCTGGGGTAGAAACTGAGAGGACAGCAGTGACACTGGAGGTGACATCCAGCGGCATCTTCGCTGGGTCAGTTGGTTCACTGGGGGACGTTGACACTCTTTGGCTTGATTCTTTGCAGCGTGTCTAAAGGCAAGTCAAGACCCTCCCTGAGCTGTAATCAATCAGCCATCTGAATGTGGGCCTGGTGTAATCGGAGCTCCTTGGGCAATATAGCTCACTGTGTGCTGCAGATACGCATGAGAGCTCTCTCTTCTTCTCGTTAACGTGAAGCACACTGAGTACACACATTTGAGTCCTCCACTTCCTGTTAACATGGAAAATGCCTAATATACATGGACCTTGCCTAATACACATATGAGCGATTCCTCCTCCTCTTCCTGTTAACGTGAAGCATCTTGCTGAAACACTGTGCTCGGTCATCAGAATGGAACGTCCATTTCTGACACAGCAGAGCTCAAGGATTTCTGGGAGCCGCCTCCAGGGGAAAGGGAGATGATAGTCAGGGCCACGTTCCAAACCTCTCCTTCACTTCTCATTGATCTCTGATCGGTGCTCTACATGTTGTGCAAGGTGCATGCTCAATCTGTGGGAAGTGAGGAAGGAGGGGTTTGGAGCTGAGCCTAGCAGCTTAATGGAATAGATGAATGAATTTTGAAATCATAGTAGGTTTTAGTTTTCAGGCATAACAGGAGGTTATCTGTTTGTGACTTGCATGCAGTGGAGCGTAGATATTACACTAGAAAAGACGTCACGTTTTCACTCAGCCCCTGTGCCAAGATAGAGTTACTGTATAGTGATGGATCCTTACTTAGAGAACTGATTTTGAGTTGTTTGGTATCCAGAATCTTGTAAACATTTTGCATATATTTATTTGTGTATAAGGGTCCAGAAAGGATGGATTTAGAGTGGAGGGGCATGTCATTTAGAGACCAACAAAGCCACCGCTGTACAGGGAATATCCAGAGGTCAAATTTGGTACAGTATTGGCAATAATACGCAGTTCTTATAAATTGGACTCCATTGAACATGAGATTATGAGTCTGGTAGATAATTGCGACGGTGCCTGTGATTTGGATGCCGCTGATGTTTTCATGGTGGTAAGTTGGCCAGGGGTGACCCTCTTGGCACACTGCTGTCACTTATGCAGCTGACATACTTAGGAAAGGGGTGACAGCAGAGATGGTCTCCTGCATTTCGGTGGCCTGTGCAGTTCACACTGTCGCTGGAGAATGACCTTTGCTGACATTTAAATTCCCTGTGTAACCTGCTATAGGGTTTATGTAGGCTTTGTGCCACCTGCATAGTCAGTTCTGAGTTGTTTCACTATTTCTAGTTGTTCCTCTGTACTGGGAACACCATCAGTATGTGGGCATTAACCACAGAATAGACAGCTGGTGTGCAGGGCAATGATCCTGCTTTTTTTCTGGTGTCTTAATGAGAAGAGACAGCAATACCCTGTTGGAGCATCAGCAGGGTTTGGTGCTCAGATAATTACAACTGTTTAAATCTAACTGAGCTAGTCTGAGTGTAACAGACAGTGATGTGGCCTGTCTAGTCCTGTCTGATCTAAAGGGAAACCCTGTGTCTGCATTGTAGCACTGACTTAATAGGCATAACCTCCAGTCAGTGTGTCTAGATCAGCTTTTGTGTGTGTCCTGCGGTAGGAATCTACTGCTATCTGCTGTCACTGTGTATGCAGCAGCTAGTGCCTGTCCTGCAATACTGACTTCATCTGCTAACTGCTGCAACTAACAACAGCTTATGGTGACAGCAGTTACCAGATCAGATTCTTATCAGGGGTCACACCACCTTACGTGGTTCTGGTTATTCCGGTTTCTTTTGGGTGACACGGCATCCTGCTGGCTATCAATTTTCAAGGTATCATTACGGTTTTTCCTCCAGTAGGAGAAGTGCATCGTCTTGGAATGAAGGAACCCTGCTGCTCTACTATGTGGTATCATTATACCACAGGAAGATAAACTACACATGAAACCATGCCCTGCCAAATGGTGATCTATAGGAATGCGCTCATAATGACCCCCTTTGAAGCCCAGATGACTCAGCTGACCCTGCTGGGAAGGTGATGCCCAATCGAAACACATTGCTGCACCCTTGACCAACTTGGGCTGTGCTGTACAGGAAAATTCACAGGAACGCGTGCTGCACACGCGGTGTGGATGAAAACCTCTCCCCCGAAGCTACAGGTGACCTGAACACTGCAGAGATCAACCCTGAGATGATCTCTCCCCCTCGGGTGTGGCCTGACAAGGGCGGGTATGTTTACTTGAAAGGCTGCGCAGTCATTTTGCAAAGGGGTTCGGTGCACCTCAAACAGGGCACATGTCAGATGATCCCTTTCCCTCCAGGCTGAAAGGAAACAAATGAAGATGAATAGAGCATTATGGGGCATGATCTTTGATCACTGCATGTTTATGTAATGTAAACAGCTGCAGGACATGACACATGGTGCTGTTAAAGTAGCAGATCAGGTGTCATTTTACCATGTTTCTTATTTTCACATGAATGTATGACGTTGTGACCGTATTTCAGGCCTGATGTGTCTAATAAAGAAAAAAACAGTCATAAATACATGGTACATTTTATATGTAATAGTCTGCCTGTGTAGTTCTTATGTATTTATGCTGGCAGCAGACTGCCTATAAAATACAGTAGTTAGAGCGTTTATGAGCCGCCTGTGTCTAGAGGCTTTTCCTCAGCCAGAGAGCTGGCAGAGAGGTAGAGCCTTGTGCGGAGGCTCCAGAATTCCTGCATTTATGCCGGCCACTCCCAGACAGTAGGGTCAGCCAAATGCGGTCCAGGGTCTTGCCCTGCCTTGTCCCGCACAGGTTGGATGACACTGGAGTGGCAGGACTAGGTGGAAGCATCATTATTCACAGTGTAGAACTGTCGTAATCCAAAGGTTGCCGGTTCGATTCTCAGGAGGGTTTCCTTGGGAGTAAAGTGTTTAACCCAAGTTGCTTCAGTAAATATCTAGCTGTGTAAATGGATAATGTAAAAGTGTAAGCTATGTAATTTGCTCTAGATTTGCTCTACTGAGCCGATATAATGCACTGCATTGGGCATATCATACAAGCAGTCCCCCCCTGTTTGGAAATGCCGGGCTGAGATAACAATTGCATGCTGTTGAGACAGCAGTTAGTTGCATGAAATTGAAATGAAGTTGAACATTTGCTGCCTTCAATTGAGCTGTGGAGACAGTTTCCTATGTGGAGGCAAAAGGGGCTGAATCTCATTTATGGAGAGTTTCACAGTGTAATGTAACAATTACCAGACCAAGGGTTTTGCGTGGGTTTTGATGGATCTTTTTTTTTCTCCAGTGTAGTGTAGTATTGATGATGGGAGTGACACCTGAGGCCTGCACACATCTCAGAGGCAGTGACATAGTGAGGCTTCTCTACTTTATTGAGAATAGACACATGCTAACGTTAGGTCATTGAAACCCTAACGGCATTCAGAGAGCTGCTGAAGGAATGAGGTGTGTACGTACACGGTCAGGGAGAGCTCAGCCCTTACAGCTCTGAAGCCCCAGAGTTACAGACACAGGCAATAGAGGGAGAAATGGCCGACTCAGCATCAGCAGGATATTGGCCTCCAGGCTGAGATAAGGGACTTATGGGAAAGGAACGGGGGTGATGGGGGTGACAAGCGCAGTCTTCGGCTACATGCAAAAACACTTCTTTTTCTCATTGAAAATAATACGATAATAACATCCTAATAACATCCACATAACATCATAGTAACATCTGTGATAGTAGCAGGCCTCCTCACACATGCAGAGTTGTTAACCAGTTGTTAACATGCCACCAACATGGTTAATTCACATCTAATCCCAGCACTGCTCTGACAGGATCAGTGATCACTGTACATACAGGGCAGCTCAAAGATAACTACCGCAATCCCATTTCCATCTTTTCCGGATGTTCTGTCTGGCTTTATCACCCAGCAGGGAGGGGAAGGGGTCACACGTCTGTGCTTACGAACATGTCTGCCTCTCTGGTCAGTTAGCACCATTCAGTTAGCTGCACCGCGGAGACAGGAGCCACATTCTTTCTTCTGTCATCCCCATTTGAAAGTTTCCCCCCAGTGTGTAATGCCAGTGTGTAATCCTCACCTCACCAAGTGTGTAATACTTTCCCCCATTGTGTAATGCCAGTTTGTAATCCTGTCCCCCAGTTTATAATCATTTTCCCCTAGTGTGTGTTGTTGTTGTGTAATCCTTTCCTTCCAGTGTGTAATCCTTTCCCTCCAGTGTGTAATTCCAGTGTCCACTTCTTTCCTTCCAGTTTGTAATGCCACTGTGGAATCCTTTTCATCATACAATACACAATATGGTAATCTCATCATTTAGCTTTTATGGTATTGTCAGTCCATGGAAGAGGTGATGGCTTATTTTTTATGGAGAACAGGGAGAGAGCCAGGACGCAAAGGGTTTAAACATACTTACACAGGACATTAGCCTAGACTGGCAGGCTCACATTTTCCATGTGTCCCATTGAGAAAATGACTGGTAGCAGTCCTGCCCATGTGGTCTGTCTCTTGATAAAGAGCATGAACCGTCTTCTCATTAGAGCTCACTCATTTACATTTACATTTTTGGCATTTAGCAGACGCTTTTATCCAGCGCGACTTACAATGTTATCCATTTATACGGCTGGATATTTTACTGAGGCAATTGTGGGTTAACTACCTTGCCCAAGGGTACAGCAGCAGTGCCCCAGTGGGGAATCGAACCAGCGACCTTTTGGTCACAAGTCCTGCTCCTTAACCACTACGGTGCACTGCCACCAAAAATGTAAAATTGCATGTGTCCTATGTTGTCAGATGCATACACAGTCTGCACAGGTTCCTTTTCTTACATATAATCACTTTACATGTGTTTCACTCATGTGCTATATAGCAATTATATGTCCTCAGCCATATGCTCCAAATGTTTTTAAAAAAAAAATGTTCTTCCTAGCTTAGACCTAGTGAGTGTGTTTCCCAGATGTAAGACACAGGTACTTAGCCTTGCTGAGCATGTCCTTTTATGCCACCTGAACATCACTGCTGCGAGTCTTGCTAACCCAGGCCCCTGTGCATGCTCTTACCACGTGGAGTCTGCGCCTCTCGCTCTTTGTCTGCAGTCAGTTGCAGGCGTGATAGGGTAGCCCCACTCCCCCTCTCCTTTCCCCGTCCCTCTCTGTCAGCTGGTGTCACTGGTTGCTAGGAGACTGCTAGGAGACATCCGCAGCATCAAGAAAGCTCTGCTGGAGTCAACTGTTATGTCAGACAACACTTCCTGGTGTGTGTGTTTGTGTATGTATATATATGTGTGTGTGTGTGTGTGTGTGAGTGAGTGTGTGTGTGTGAGAGAGAGAGAGTGTGTGTATGTGTGTGTGTGTCTGTCTGTCTGTCTGTCTGTGTGTGTGTGTATGTTTTGGGGGGTGTGTCACAAGATGTGTTGGTACCGACACATCAGGGAACGCAGACCTGAGGGAGTGTAAATGAAAAGAGGAATGCCTCATGTGTGCTAGTATCAGTTTACAGGCAGGTGTCACTCAAGGAGCCATCTTCCTCTGGTTCCATTCTTTCTTAAGCCCTTAAACCTCAGTGTTGGTACAGTGTGCTGCCCCAGCTCTGTGTCCTGAAACAAGATTAAAACCATACTACAATTCAGAGTGTGTTTGTCCCTCCATCAGCGTCTTTGTGTCTGGCATGCGTGTGTGTGTATGTGTGTGTGTGTGTGTGTGTATGTGTTTGTAGAAGCACGTACACCTTCATTATGAGTCAATATTATACTGTTCAGTTGCAGTACAATTCAGCTACATCCACAAGGTCACTGCAGTTCTTTCCCTAGCAGAACCCGCAGCGTCCTTTTCCTTCCCTCGGACGGGCCTGTTTGTCAGAGATGTGAGGAGCAGGTTCAGTTTGGCAGTGTAAAGAGGGGGCTCGCTCAGGGATCTTCATTTTTCTCAGGCACCAAAAGCTCTGCCCAAACCCAACTGCCTCAAAGATCGCAGTAGATGCAGTTGCCATGGCAACGGCGCCCCCTCCATACGCACAGTGATAGAGTCTGGTTTCCATGACCACACCGTGGAGTGTGCTGAATCTGCGCTTTGGTCTATTCTCAGCATTCAGGAGTGGGAATGCTGAAGTGCTTGGGCAGACAATTGCCCTGTGATGGCTCAGAAAGCCAGGTGATAATGGTGGCTACTGCACTTCCCTTCACACAGCATGCATGGCTCCAATAACCTTCCTCAGCTTGCCTGGCCAAGCTCCGCCCCCTTCTGTGACAATGCCTACCCTTCTACCAGCCACACCCCTCCCCCACCACCTTGCCTGGTAAGAGATAAGTGGAATTTGAGCAATGCCTAGAGGGCCAAAGGCAGGGTGATGCCCCTACCCCATCCCATGCAGCACTGAGCCCCACACCATGTGAAGGGCAGCAGTAGGGTATATTAGTATAGGAGCAGGGCTCATAACCAAAATGTTGCTGGTTCTATTCTCTGCTGAGGTACTGCTGCTTGGGCAAGGTACTTAACCCACAATTGCCTCAAATATTCAGCTGTATAAATGGATAAAATTGTGACTTATGCAACTCGCTCTGGATAAGAGCGTCTGCTAAATGACAGTAATGTAATGTGATTGTAAAAGTGCGTTAATGACATCAGCCCCTTAACAGCAGCCCCCAGGGCTCTGGGGCACCAGACACCAGCTGGGACTGCAGTCCTGTACAAGTGGGCCAGCATTAACTGGTGCCCCCTCCAACCCCCCTCTCCCTAGACATGTCTCGTGGCTATGAGGAACAGGTCTGGGCTGCATTTGTCAAATGCTGGCCGCAGCTGACAGACTCTTATTGTTGTGATCCCCGACCTATTCATCACTGTGGGCGTTCCAATATCGGGGCGTCTGGGCTGGTCCCATTACTCAAAGGTTTCTAACGCTGTTTTTTAGCATCAAGATAAGAAAATGAAAAAAAGGGGTTCCTTTTTTTCTAAAATGCTATTATCCATTTCTTTTGTACCGTTCCATGCCTTACTGCTGGTCAGTGTCACTATTTATGTCTGTCATAATCAAGAGAGAAAAGTTGTATTCAGAATAACAAGCAATTTACATAAGGAGTTTGTAGAGTCTGTGTAGGGTGTTGTGGAGGCGTCCACAATCAGAGCTGTGGAAGGAATATAATGGTCTGTATGTGTCCACAGCTTAGTGTTTGTAGTTAGTAAAACCAAAGATGGTCTATTTTTCCTTCTGTCCTTTGTCTAAGAGTTTCTGGATGGTTCTGGTGCTTTCTGCATTCCTGTGTATTCTTACGGACATCCCGTTTTAGACCACACCTCCTTCAATGTCGACGTGAATGATGAGAGAGACAGAATTCGCAAAGCTGAATGCAATGACATGACTATCAACGTTCATATAATAACTGTCTGTAGTAACACGTTCTGTGACCTCCTACCCAACTGCCCTGCATTGTGTGTTTTTATCTACAGGTACTTACAAGCGGTCTTTTCTGTGTCATTTTCAGCACATAGCCAAGATGACTTTGGAAATAAAATTAGTCTGCAAGTCATGATGGTCAGTAAAGGTCACCCTGTGAACAATGTGAGAATGTAGTTTTGCATGAATTTTCCAGTATCCACATTCTCTACCAGTATCCTGACCTCTGTTGTTGATACTGACCACCATCTGCAGCAGTGACCTCTGTTGTTTGTATAACTGACCTGTCTGTGAAGCTGACCACTGTCTGTGGCACTGACCTCTATAGCACTGACCTCTGTTGATGTTACTGACCTTTATCTGTAGTACTTACCTCTGTCTGTGATACTGACCACTGTCTGTCGCACTAACCTGTTGTCTGTGGCGCTGACCTCTGTTACTGATGTTACTGACAGTTAATAGTACTGAACTCTGTAGGACTTGTCTTCTGTCTGTGGCACTGATCTCCGTCCTTGATAATAACCTGTGTGTGTGTTTGTGTGGTTCTATGGAACAGTGGGATTATGAGTGCCAGACTATAGAGATTCCAGTTGCTGAACTGTGTGTGTGTGTGTGTGTGTGTGTGTGTGTGTGTGTGTGTGTGTGTGTGTGTGTGTGTGGGGTGACAGTTCACTCTTGTGTACTTTTCCCAGGCAGTTCCAGTGTGGTTGAAGTTTGGGGAATGGAGAAGACAGGAAAATTGTTGGCTGGTCGTACCTCGTGATATGTTAGTCACATGACACGATCATGAGCGATTAGCGCACAAACACAGGGCACAGGGCGGAAGAGAGAGCGAACTGGAGATCAGGAGGAAAGACGGCTTACTATCATCAGACACAATAAAGAGCCTGTCGACTATGCTGAAACTGCCTCAGCCCACTGTCGCCCACACCCGCGGATTTGAATAGCTAAACGCTGCTTTTATTCTCTCCATGTTAGCTTCTGTTTACTCAGAGCTTGATGGCTGAAGGCATCTTTTTTTCTGGAACAATTCGTCAGCGATCCCCCGGCCTTCCTCTAAATCCTCAGGTCCATGTGCTGCAGTGGTTGCCAAGCAGCCTTTTTCATGTTTTTTTGTGATGTTTTAGCTCTCTGAATGAGAGGGAGAGAGACTCATGGATCCAAACCTCAATGGATGGCTTTCACCACCACACCTCCTACATTATGAGTGAATGAGAAAATTACAGCATGGTTCATATAGAACCACCTCCCTGCTTTTAGCTGTAGTTTTCAAAGGCCTTCCAAGCTCACATGAAACAATTGAAACTTTATTATATCAAAATAAAATTTGCTGCATGACAATGTTCTTCAATGTTCTTCTTAGGTTTCTTTTCACCCAGTTCTTTAGACTGCTGCATTATCCCTCTATATGTTATGTGTTGATTTTCAATTTCCCTGCCTGGGTAAGTTTTGACTTTGAAAAGATGGGCAACTTGAAAGGCACCACGTTTTATGATGTCATCCCGTTGCATCCCTGATGCATCATAAGCCTAACAAACAAGCTCTTTGCTTCATGCTTCAGTCAAAGGAGATGCACACAGTTTTCTCCAGAGCCAGCTGCCAATATCAGCACTGAGCAGACTGAGGGAAGAGAAATGAGGACCCCTTTGAGAACGGCTGTCTAAAAAAACTGCCTGCTTTAGGGCACATGGAAGGTGAAAATCCCCATTCTCATCACATGAATGCATTTCCAAGCATGAGAACAGCAAGGGGCTGAGAAAATGATCTGTTATCATTTATTATTAAAGCCTTGTTTAATCTATTGATCACTGTAACCTTCTCTGGCGCTCACTTTCAGAATATGAACTGTCATATGTCACTCTGTTGACTGGATTGTACACGCTTTCTTTGCTTTGCTTTTCTTATTGAGGAGAGATCTGTGTTTCATTATCACCAGACCTAACAGGCTGAGCAAACACAGCTAGCCCATCCCGTCCCCCATCAGAGGAAGCTAGAGTAACTGTGATACATTAACCAATCACAGGATCACAATAAAGGCTGTGGAGCTGTCACAACAAAAAAACAAAAAACTGCAACTGAATCTGAGGGTGGGCTGCTAGCCTCCCCTCAGATTCACATGACCAAAATGGAATTTGCTGCTCTGCAGCTGTTCACTTCAAATGCGCTGCGCATACCTCCAAACCTCCCTCAGCCCAGCTTATTAAGCATAAATGAATCTTCCATGGGCATCCTGCGATGAAATGATTACCTAAATGAACTACGGCAAACCTGGTCAGCTAGCTACTTCTCCACAGCCTAATTTCTAATGAACTCTTTGGCAGGTAGGGTGGACATTTTCTGCTTTTTTTTCATCCACCAGCATCACACTCTGTGCAGAATCCCTTGGATTCTGTCACAGCATGTGTTGACTGGATTTTTTAACGAATCACACCTTGATTAGAGTAACCCAGGCATTTAGCCAAGGACCTCTTGTACCCAGATCTGTCCTGACTCCACTGCTGTCTCAACTGGAGCTCAGGCAAAGGACAGAGCTAGATGTGGATGATGTCACCATGTTTGGGGTTACTGGGATTGTCTGACCGGCTGCCTGATTTAGCCTTATGAATGTTTCCTCTTAAGAATAGGATAAAAATCTCCCTTGACACATTTGTATTCTGTCAGTCAATCTTGGATATGAATACAATAGGTTATTACTAGGTTCTGAGTGGATTTGTGATGGAACGTTTGGAATCAGGGCTTTGGTCACAGAGAGTGCAGACAGGAGAGGGATTAGTCTGGGAGTGGCAGTGTTTTGAGCCTGGTTCTGTCCTCCATCATGTGACATGCACATTCTAGACAGGCAGCAATGTGGGGTAGTGGTGTGGGGTTGTGGTTGTGGGGTAGCAATGGGGGGTAGTAGTGTGGGTTTGTGGTTTGGTGCAGCAGTGTGGGGTGGTGGTGTGGGGTTGTGGGGTAGCAGTGCATGGAAGTGGTGTGGGGTTGTGGTTTGGGGAAGCATTACAGAGTAGTTGTGTTGTAACAACCAGCTATATAAATAGGGATTACTACAAACAACACGGGTGAAATTGATTCTCCTTTTCGGATATTATTAAGATTTTTCGTTCACTTTCATTCCGTTCTAATTGGATCGGTAAATAAAACAACCCAGAAGATACAGTTATTTCAGTATATTCTCAATATGTAACAGTCAACCACAAACATACATTCACCGCGTCCGTGTGAGGTTGTGGTTGTGGGGCAGCAGTTTGGGGTAGTGGTGTGGGGTTTGTGGTTGTGGGGTAGCAGTGCGGGGGAGTAGTGTTTGGTTTCAGTTGTGGGGTAGCAGTTTAGGAACTGAGCCCATAATCCAGAGGTTGCAGGTTTGATTCCACCAGGTGGGGTAGTACCTGGGGTAGTCTGTGAGCAAGCTGCTTAAGTTGAATTGCATCAGTCAGTACATATTGTCTTATCTAGAGCAACTTACATCACTTACAATTTGTATGTCACCCATTTATATAGCTGGATATTTACCAAGTCAGTTGGAGTTAGGTTCCTTGTCCAAGGGTACAACAGCAGTGCCCTACCTGGTAATTAAAATGGCAACCTTTGGGATGAGACCCCAACATAGAAGGGCACATCCTAAGAAAATAACACAAATAATTTTGAGTGTCAAGTGGCTGTTATTAATTCCAAGCAGTCATGTGTCATGTTGTGTTACTGGGATTGGGAATGGGAATTAATTACCATCCATCAAGACCGGAAACCATCATAGCACTGAAAACTTAATTGATACTGGCAAGGACGATTGGCTCTCTGTTGTTGCGGGAGTGGGCTGGCTATAGAATCCTCCTGAGTGCATTTCGTTCCCACTGCTGCTCTTCCTGCCATTAAAGTCGTTTAAGTGGAGCAGTTTTTGAATTGCCATCGATTCTGTGATGTTGCGTCAATGCAACTTAATTGTGTAAAGTAACAAGGGCCTGAAAGCCTTCGTGATGGATCCGCCATGAGGGAGGGAAAGTTCAGAAGCTGAGCAGATGAGTGTTTTGTCCTCAGCAGAACAGCGGTTACATTCATGGACCTTTTTGTTGATTCTGGCACTCTGGGACCTTCTCTCATGTCTTCATTCACAAATAGCGCATACCCAATGTGTGAGGGCAAAATAATCCTCAGGCAGTACATCTGCTGAAAACACCTTCTTTGAATTAAGATAATTCACAGGAAGCCATGGAAGCTGCTAATTGCAGGATTAATGGGGTTTTGGACTAAAGTGGACTTTAGACACTTGCTGCTAGTACTAGTGCTGTAATGAACTAATGAGATTAGTTCATTAATGAAAGAGGATATACAAAGAAAATATACTATTTCACTGGAAGACAGTGCCATTACTCATGGAACAGTGAGATGTTTCATTATAAATGTTATAACGGATAAAGCAGAGGTTTTGAGTGTAGCTGTTTCTGCTATGTGCTAAGAAATATGATTGTGAAGATTACCTGTAGAAGAAAATTCTGGATTAAACAAGACAGCTGATCAGAGTTCTTGCAAAGACAAAATAAAGTGACAGTTATCAATCCTTAACTCTTAAAATGAGAAGCTTTCAGAATATAAGCAACACTCAGTATTTCATGCAGAAAGAAACGCTACTCCATGTTGGTGCCTCACCCCTCACAAATTCCAGGACAGAGAAGACTCCATTCATTGAGCTCCTCAGCCCCTATCCATCTGGCCAGGCATGAAGTCACCTCATCCATCATGCAAGCTCACAGGTGCAGGGGGAGGGAAACAGCTTTGTGGAAACTACCTCACATATCAAGCAGTGGCTCAAGGGCTCAGCTGGTTCATTGGCTGCTGCTTGATTTTGTTGCATCACCCCACTGTTTACACAAACAGAATTGGAGAGCAGTTATGGGTTTGTGACACATCAGGTGCAGGCTTCTGACTTGTAGAGGCATTAAAGAGTGCAGAGAAAGCAGCAAAACATTCGAGGAGCATTATTGTTAAATGGTCGAGGAGAGCTGATGGGCAGGTGGTTGATGGTTACATGGTTTTGGATTTGATAAATGTTGTATAAATGGATAAACTTGAAACCTTGTTGCTTGTGAGTTGCCCTGGAACAGAGCATCTGCTAAATGTCAGTAATGTAATAGAAAGTAATAGAAAACCTGTCAGACTCCCTTCTGACCCCCCCCCCCAATCTGTTGGGAAGTTCTGTGGCTCTCTGATCTGATGATCCATTTACTCCCTCAGCCTCTGCAGCGTTTCTTTTGGGGAACATTAACATACATTTAAGCACTACGCAATTTAACTTTAAATCTAAAGCAAAAAGATTTAGCAAAAAGATGTAAAACAAAAGATGACAAGGCCTTGGCTATATCACTGTGCATTTCTGATTAACAAACATGTTGGTGTGTTGGCTTTGCCAAGCTAAAGCCATTATCGTTCCCCTTGCTATCTAGTTTCTCTCCTCCCCCGTCAAGGTTGCAGGGTGTGACAAACATACAAGACTCCCCTTCCTCCACAGACAGTCACCTCAGCACATCTCTGAACACTGGAACGAGTTCCGCCCCGAAAAAAAGTGCCGTAATTGCTTTCCTTTAAAGAGCATGTGGAGATTAGGCCTAATTAACACTGTCGCCAGGGGTGAGGAGGGAGATGCTGGAGGCCTGCAGGCTTGTCTGTTGTTTATTCATTTTCTGCTGTGATTAATCTGAATAAATGCATTCTTAAAAAGCACAATGCACCCCACAGCCATTGGGGAGGATAGAGCTAAAAGACTCATGTGAACTCATCCTGTTCTCTTCTTATATCAACAGAGGCTTGGATCTAAGAGCTGCTTTGTTTTCGTACTGTATTTGCTTATTGATTCTTCAGTGTACTCACCTTTTCAGTATAAAAAATGCTGGTCTGGTTCTCCATACATAATGAGATGTTTTTCAAGATGACCTATTATCACTTTGGAGGTGTGTGTGTGTTTGCACTTGATTTTTTCTTTTTTTTGCTGTGGATTTTGTGGCATTTTTGCTTGAAATTACCTGCCATATCAGCCAGGAGTTAATTGAGGTAGATTTGTTGCAAACCTTCGTTTGCTACACTTAGTTTGCGCACTTTACACTAATCAATAAACGTGTGTCAGCTCAAATCAACAGGCCGTTTGTCTGGAATCTCTCTCCTTCTTTATTGATTCTCCTGGTCTAGCTTGGGCAGGAGGATTTTTAATCAGGAAATGTAAACACTGGTGATACGGTAACATAAACAAACCTGGAAGCACTCTGTGGTGCTTTTTTCAGTTGACTTTCGGCCATTTCCTTGTAGCACCATAGCTCCTTATAAGGTGAAGGCTCAAGGTTTCATAATTGAGTCCTGCAATTCCATTGTTACAAAGTATGTAAAATGAAAACACATTGTGTAGAGATGATTTATCTTGCTAATGAAAAAAACACATTGTAGAGAGATGATTTGTCTTACTAGTAAAAAACATGGCAGTTAAATTTTCCATTGCCTCAGTGGCTTTTGGTGTTTCCCCCACTAATAATGTGAAAAGGAAACATGTATTTTCTCAAATTCAGGCCCAAGGCAGCTTATGAGGGAGATTGGGTTTCTCTTGGTTGCCCTTTCAGCTTTTGGAAGAGGAGGGGGCAGTTCATTTCCAGATAAAAGCAGCACAGAGACAAGCAGATGTAAAGTGTATGACATTATGATCAACGCTTCCCTTGTTCTTCCATAGACTTCAAATGTCAACATCAGCTGTTAAACCCCACAGCTCAGGAGCAAACGGAGCGAACACTGACGGAGTGAATATTAGAGGCAGTCTGTTTCGTAGTCCACTGAGTCTAATTAAGGATGGCGGTTGCTGAGAATCTCAGGATCTGAAAGAGCCATTTCAGATGGATCCTCTGGTCAGCTTTATTGGATCATTACACAAATGGGCCCTCTCATGAGGATTCCTACTAAATCTTTGTGTGTGCATATATGTGTGTTTGTGTGTGTGTATGTGTGTGCATATGTGTATGCATGTGTGCATGCGTGTGCTTGTGTGTGTGTATGTGTCACACTGCTCAAGGAAAGTGATAAGTAACACTGGACTTCCTTAAATCATGGGAAGTGTGTGTAGAAACACACATTTCATTCTTAGTGTGTCTCATGTGGACATCTACAATGCCATTATAGAGTTTATATCCATTTTCAATGTAGAGCTGGAACTAGCCTAGCTCATTATACCTCTTTCCCACTGTAGAGCTGAAACCAGGCTGGCTCCTTATTCCCCCTTTCCAGCTGTAGAACTGGATCCAAGCTAGCATGAGCTAGGCAGATAGCTTTGGCTACAGTTAAAATTTTTCAGTTGAAGACTTGCGGTGGGAAGTTGTTACTACTTTTTTCAAAGCAGCATATTGTTCACTGTAATACAGACCACCTCTTTATATTTGGCATTGGAAAGAGCAGTGATCCTATCCTCTCTGTGCTGCACCCTTTAACATGCCTAGGGGTGTAAAACTGGGGGAGACTCTGTGCAGACACTCAGTGGCTGTCTGAGGTGAGAAAATGTATTGGATGCTGTGGTGATGGCACTCCCTCGCTGCTGTCTGAACTGATCTTTAATGGCAGTACATTTTAGGTGTTAAAAGCATCTGCTTTCCCACTTGAATACCCTCCTATTTAAAAGCAATGGAAGACTCATATGGGACCTTTTGCCCCCAGGGCAAAGGGTTTAGACTGTGAGAAGACAGAATGGAGGGCTTAACATACATTAATGTCAGGGGTGTGTGGGGGGTAGAGGGGCAGGTTGTCTGAGTGGATGGCAATCACAATAATCAGATCACCAGCTGTACATGTACTGGAAAGCAGACTGTTTTCTTTGTATTCATGACTTACCATTTAAAAGTAGCAATATCACAGTAACGGTGAAAT
Organism: Megalops atlanticus; assembly: GCA_019176425.1. Taxonomy (NCBI): domain Eukaryota; kingdom Metazoa; phylum Chordata; class Actinopteri; order Elopiformes; family Megalopidae; genus Megalops; species Megalops atlanticus. The sequence continues at coordinate 4,337,836 of CM032888.1, forward strand.
AGCAGTGTCACAGTAATGGCTAAATAACACTGTAACAATAGCAGGGAAATAAGTGTTACTGTAACAATGAAATAAGTGTAACAGTAACAGGGAAGTAAAAATGTTGCAGTAACAGGGAAACAATAGTGCAACAGAAACAAAGATATACCAGTGTTACTGGAGTGAGGATAAAACAGAAGAAGAAAAGGGAGGAGGAATAGAGTGAAGGACAGGGAGGGACATGGAAAAAGAGAGAGAGAGCGAGACAGAGAGAGAGAGAGGGAGAGAGAGAGAGAGAGAGAGAGAGAGAGAGAGAGAGAGACAGAAAGAGAGGAGAGAGAGAGGGATAAGCTGGAGGGAAGGGTGCAGATAAGGATGTGTTTGCGTATGCAGAGTGACCTGCTCCTCTTTGCGCCCCAGAATTTTCCCCATCTGATGATGAAAGAGGGGCTAATCGCTCCAGCCCACTCATCCCATTCAAACGCTCCCAGGATTAATGGAGGCTGCCGCAGTGCTGCACTGCTTCTGCTGAGAAGGTGTCATCCAAGAGCAGGGACTCTCCCTGCGCAGCAGGCCAGATCAGCAGCTCAGTTAGTCAGAAGTAAGAGTTCAGGTTCAGCAAGCTCAAAACCCATCAACTCCCATGAATAATAATTATGCATTCAAATATCAGCTCAGAATATCTCATGTATTAAAAAAGTCAATTATTGCCATTTTTTGCATCACATTGCATTGCATATTTATAGTAGATACACACATACAAGTGTGATATTTGAAACTGTTCTGATGAGCAGCTGAAATGAATTGATGCCTTATGTGTTATGCCAGTGTTATCTCTTCCATTTTTATTTTCCAGGAATATCTCAACTACCTTTTCCCAGGGTCAGCATTATGCTATATGTACAGTGCTTTGTGATAATTTTGTTTGTAAAAATGAGCTATAACAAATGAAATTTGGTTGATTGTTATTTGTGTGATACATTATGATACATAGAGTAGATGTCCCATAACTGGCCATACTTGGGGCTGTTGTGATATCATACTCTTAACTATAGTGTACACTGGAGCAACCAAAATTACTGTATTAAACATGAAACGCTGCAGAGCACTATATTCAATAAAACAGATTATGTGCTTACCCAGTATGCAATTATCCACATGGCCATGAAAGAATTTACACATTTGGTAGCATTCATTAGATTCCTCTTTAATGTGAGTGTGAGTTAATGGAGCCTAAATTGTAGTCTTATGTTTGCCATTACATTAATATCAGTGCATAACAAATCACGTTTTACAAATATGAATGTACTAAATTATGAAGAATGATAGAGAGTGTTAATGTGTGGGTTGTCTGCATATACTGAAAGCGTTTTTGTAGAGACATAAATATTTTGAATGACAGGCCTGCATCTGGAAGTGTATATACTGACATTTGGAGAGTACAAGATTTGTGCTTGTGAATAAATTGGCATTTATGTACATTGAAAGCTTTTTGTTAGAGATATCTTGTGTTTTTGTAGTGCACCTTATGTTTAGAGTGATGTGGATGTGGATGTGGATGAATTTATAAAACTGAAGCCAACACACGCACACACATTAACAACCATTACTTCCTCGTAATTTATTTCAGAACCATAAGGATTACATACCCACAGTCTAATGGGAAGCTTTTAATGGAGATGTTTGATCCAGGCTAATTTTGCTTTTATGATTAAACATTAGACGCACAGGTATGAAATGCGGTAGGGTTCTTGTACTGTAAATTACCTGCACTGTGCTTTTCCTTCTCAGAGTCACCCCATTAAAGTGCGTCTCAGGTAATAATTGCCATCTGCTTGATGGATTTCGCATTCTATTGATTTCCCAACTCCTGTGGGGCAGCAATGGCGCTTGTTGCCATGGTTTCCTATTCTGGGATGTATGAAATGTGCCCCTTCAGTCAGTAAGGCGGCTGTGCTCCTCTCTTGATGGCTGTGTTTATCGTTGTTCTGAATCGACAAAACTCCATTAAAACAGCGGGATCAGAGACATGAAAAGATCTTCCGTGGATGCAATTACAGTATTCATCTGTTGAAGAAAATGATAGCAAAATGCATGGAAAACTCATAAAGAGTTTCCATAACAGTGGTACAGTTTGAAACACTGTAGTTACATCATTTTGTGTGTTGGATTATTGGGGCATTTTGCATAGGGGGGCATTTTGGATGTACTGGGTATGTTGTCTGAGCTGGGTGTGTTAACTGTGTTTGGTATTTTGTGTGTATTGGGTATGTTGGATGTGTTAGGGAAGTTCGGTGTATTTGGGGAGTTTGTAGGTTTGACTGACAGTATGTCAAGTCCTTGGCCTTGAAGGGGAGGTCCTTTCTCAGTGTGACAGTGGCATCAAAGTCTAATGAGAGGATTGAGCATGCATTAGCATTAGCACGGAGCACTACTGCAAACAATGTGTTTTGCTGTGTGTCATGAGACATGAGTATGTCCTCACACTTTCCTCCCCTTCACAAGAGCGGGTCCTCAGCTCAAAACTGAGCAACAGTCGCTCATTAATGAAAACACAGGATGGCGATGAGCCGATTAGCCCTAACGAGATTGCAGGGACAGGGCCGTTTTCCGCACCCAGACCACTGAAGTCAGACATGGGCCTATCCCGCCTGTCCTTGCTGTGGTCCCTTGTGGTTGGCTCACCACCACTGCAACCCTGCCCCCGAGACCACAGCTATGGCTGCCGTAGGGAAAAAAAAAACATTTGCTTCGGTAAGTCGGGCACAGAGAAAATACCCCCTGTACACAGACAGAGCTCTCGTGTCAAGCCTGTCCCCCTGGAGACGAGCTGCCAAATCCAGGAACTGCTCCAATAATAACATGCCCTCTCTGGAACCAGGGGTGGATGTGGGTCGAATGAGAACCAGATCTCTATTGTAGAGCCCAGTAGTGCCTGCAACACAGGGAGTATATCTCTGTCTGTTTATTGTCATTACTTTTAGTATTTTGCCTTTGTCCAGAGCACTGACATGATTTTTTTGCTCTTGATGGAATGGAGGAAAACATCCTCTGTTTCCTTTTTAGATTGTGCCGCTAAAAGTGAGACAGGCTTCCTTTGGCCTGAATCTGCAATCTGAATGGCCTAGCTGGTTGAGTGAAGATAAATCAAGTGCAGTTATTGAGATTCAGTAGTTGACACATTGGCTCATTTTCGTGGATTGATGTTACCTGCTCTGTCTGGGCAAACCTCATTTCCAATTCTGAGTAGATTGGTGTGGTGTTTGATGCGGTGTTTTTCTGGTCTTGCCCTGGCCCTGGTGACTTCACCTGTCACCATAGAATCCAAAAGCAGACATAGTCTGGGGTGTTGCTGGAAATGAATGACTGCTTGGATAGCAACCCTAACCAGATGGAAAAACAGATCCTCTAGCGATACTCTTGACCCTTCTGTGTTATCCCTTCTGTTGTCATCTTAAACTGGATTCATGCCTTGTCCATCACTAGCCTGGGTAAGGGTACTGTGGCTAAAGTTCCCCTGGGCCTCAGTATGGAACCCTGTTGAACCCCCCTTCTCTGTTCTGCTCTGCTTCGCTGTCCCTTTCTGTCCTCTGCTGAAGGTCTCTTCAAGGACCCCACTCCAGGGCTGCCTGGGGTGGCCTCTCTCCAGCGTCTGCTGCGCTCTGATGTGTGTGCCTGTTTCTGTCTGCATGGGTGTGTATGTGTGCCTGGGTCTGTGTGTTTGTGTCAGTGAAAGACAGCGAGAGGGATGGTGTGGGTGTGTATGTGTATGTGTGTATTTGCCTGTGTGTTTGTATGTGTGCATGTGTGGTTGTGTGCATGTCTGTTTGTGTGTTTCTTTGTGTCTGTCTTGGTGTATATTTGTGTGTATGTTTTAGATGTACACGTGTGTGTGTCGTGTGTGCATATCTCTCTCTCTCTCTCTCTCTCTCACCCTGAGTATGTATGTGAGTCTCTGTATGTGTCTCTGTTTCTTTTGTGTGTGTGTGTGTGTGTGTTCTTTGTGTGCGATTCTCCCTGAGTGCAATCCCCGTCCCCTTGATCCGGTGTCAGTGTGTTTCAGGTCACATACGCCCCCCGACTCCCTGAGGACACGTCCTTGTGTGGACAGCATCCCGAAGGTTTCCTGTGTTCTCAGTTTCACAATTCTAGAGATCACATTCCAGAGGCATCCTCTGTCTCAGTGATTTCCCTCTCCCACACATAGAACAAATAGCCACAATTTGTTTTTTGTGATATTGAGGGTGGTGTTTTCATATCTACTGCTCCTAATGTCAGTCCTGCAGAGCCACACAGACGAGGCCTGCCAGGGGGAGGGGGTGCAGATGTGATTGGCTAGCTTTACCAACCAAACCGAGCGCTGATGCTGAGCAGGGTGAAGCTCAGTGCCCCAAAACATCTGTGAGGTTCAACAGGGTACAAAGTGAAGAAGACAGAAACATTTGCCAAGAAGATCTGACATTTTCTTTTGCAGACTCTATAATGACCTATAGAAGCGGTATATATAATAACACCTGGAGCCAATAAGAATTTTAACCAGAGATGATGTAACAAAGTATGCATTGGTGCTGATGAGCTGGGCAGATATCACTGAGTGGAACATCTGATGGTTTCTGCATGCAGCACTCAGTGTTATGTTCCCTTCATTTTTTTCCATTTCTGTAATATATCCACAGAATTGCCGTCATTTTAAAACATCATCAACTGGAAAAAAAGATTTTCTTATGTTGTTCTAGGGCCCTTGGCCTCCAAATTCCAATGATTCTGGCACATTCATATGTTTTGGTTTCAGAGTGATTCAACTTCCACAGTCAAGTAAACAAGGTTTGTCTGATCAGCTCAGATAACAGTGATTGCTCTGGCTATTAATGTTTAAACAGGTTGTATCTGTGTTTAGTTATAATGCCTCCGGGCCTATTATCTTGGCAGCTGAAATTGTTATTTC